>CM060354.1:122545046-123211047 GCA_030545235.1 Helianthus tuberosus
GTTTGAATATGCGTAAATTGTTGTCTACAATATTTGCACGTGTTAATCCACTTTGAGCAGGTTATCGCGAATGAGAATTGGCATAAAGTTGCGTCAGGATAATGAAGTGGAAACCCGAGCCTGTGCTAATCCTCCGGTGTAATGGGGGACTTGATGGGGTACGGTACTAAACCCGACCCGAGCGGTCAGACTTCCCGTTACTTGTTGCTTTTATATTAATTATTTATTATTGTTGCTTACTAACCCAACCGCGAGGCCCAGCGCGATGTAGTTTACACTACTTTGGGTCGGGGCTTGTAGAGATAACCCCTAACTGGGCCTGGCCCATTGAGGTTAGGGGAGGCCCATATCCCCCTATATAAATAGGTGTTCACCTCATTATTAGGGTAGATGGAATGGAGCCGCCACACTTTTTGTAGCTGGAAACAGGAGAATCTTCTCCTACCGGCAATCTCTACAGCTCCACCTTCTTCTCTTTTCCATTGCAGGTCTAGGTTCAAGAGGAAGAACAAGGTGTGATTCTTCACCCTTATGTAGAGCGCGGTCCAGTCATCCCGGCGGTGATACCGTGTTTCTTCATTGGCGCCCACCGAATATATACTATACATTTGTTGGTCACATCTCGTTTTATCCTCAGATCTTTAGATTTGTGTTCTTAGAGTCGCAATCTCAATCTTCGAATGGAGACCCCACAGATCTGTGTTTCTTTTCACAAAACTTCTAGATCTGTGGTATTTTACTGATTTTAGTGCTTAAAACTCTTAAGATCTACATTTGTTCCAAAGGGGGTTCACAACCTTATGTACAAGAGAGCTCAGATCTGTTGCCGTACAAGACTCTCTTAAGTTATAATCCCAAGATCCAAGTTTTGTGAGTTTTACGCCTCCATTAATAAGTTTCTTCCTCATTTATGCATCAAACAAGTAAGTCAACTACTCTACTGTTTGTACGGCAGACCTTTTTTCCAAATAATGTCATGAAAAAAGTCATGAGAAATAAATTTGTTTACAAAGAAAAACGAATTGCAAAAGCTTAATCTTACGTCACCTATGAAAGTTCCAAATGCTCTATTAATTTAATTAATATTTTGTTGACTAAATGGTGACTAATAACTGTGATTTTGGTCTTGGAAGAAGTGAGGTTTTCAGCAGCTTTGTTATTTTAAATTATTCTTAAATATATTAAATAACAAAAGTAGAATAGCTGTCATCCACATGTATACAGCTGTAAACAACATAAATAAAGCTGCCAACCCATGTGATTCCAAACGGCCATTAAAAGTAAAGGTCGCCCTTACCGTTTTTCATTTTCAAAATCATGGTTATCTTTCAAGACACGAACACAGCTCATAAGCGCATGCCGAAAGAAGTCTAGTGCTCCTCGTCGCACTCCGCCGCCGCGAGCGTGAGAGCACTCTTCACCCCCATACGCTCTGCCGCGCGAGTAAAATACATGCCGGACATATTTTTGTGTCGCGCAAGTAACTCCGCTGCGCGAGTACACTCCACCTGCTAGCCACGCTGCGACGCGCGAGTACACTCCGCCTGCTAGCCACGCTGCGACGCGCGAGTACACTCCGCCTGCTAGCCACGCTGCGACGCGCGAGTACGCCGCCTGCTAGCTACGCTGCGACGTGCGAGTACACTCCGCCTGCTAGCCACACTACGCCGCGCGAGTACGCCACCTGCTAGCCACACTACGTCGCGCGAGTACACTCCGCCTGCTAGCCACACTACGCCGCGCGAGTACGCCACCTGCTAGCCACACTACGCCGCGCGAGTACACCGTATGCCAGGCCCGATCCCCCGCAAGTTACTCCGCCATGCGAGTACACCGCCCGCCATTCTCACTATGTCGCGCGAGTAACTCTATGGGTGTTTATTTGTTAACCTTCTAAAACATTTGCAGAATTCTATACTTAAATGAATTTGGACATGTGTTTTTTATAACACCCTGTTTTTAGAAGACCTCATGAAATCTTCATGTGTTCTGGGTTCCAAATCAAACTTGGAAATACCTTGATTCAAATATAGATGGAAGTTTAAAATATATCGTTCTGCCACTGAACCGTGTAGCCCATACGTTTTTTTTTATATCCGCTAAGTTGCTGGTTGTGAAAATTAAAAAGAACAATTCTAAACTTGTGTTCACAAAGTTAGTCTTTGGAAGCTTGCACAACTCACAGTAATCTCTGGAGTAGACCCTACAACTTTTATAGCTACACTTTAAACCTTAAAACACTTGTTTGCATGGTTGTGGTTTTGGTACTCTTACCATGCTAATTTTTTACTTCTTAGTGCTACTGATCAATTTTTGGCTTCATGGAAAGCATAAACTTATCTCACACGCAAAGACCTGTGCCACTTCAAAAACGTCTCAAAAAAATATACTATTTGATAATAGTAAAATAATGGAACATGTATCAACCTAAACATTCACACAAGTGAAATTGCCCCTTATTGAATAGCTCAGTTATAAGCTTCCAAGTACTACCCATCTCAAGAAACGATTTTAGTATTAACAATTAAAACTTTCATGACAACTTTATGATAGCACTGAAAGTTTTTTACAACTTTCATGACAACTTTATGATAGCCAAGGTCCTAATTTCCATTGCCATGACATTGATGTTTTCAAACAAAATATTTAACAAGTGGACGTTTTCAAATAACATGTCAAATGTGTGTATCCGGCACATGTAAAAAGCATAGAAATGAGATTTTAATAATACTATACGGACCTATGTTGTCTTTTGTTTTAGCAATCGTGTGACACCCGTTACATGCGTCGTATTTAGATGTATGAGCAAACACTCGTATCATTGCTTATTATTATTCAAGTTCAATGCTACTGACATTTTTTAGCAGCTGCAATAAACAAAAGGACTAGCATAGTCCAACACCATTCCGAAGTTCGAAGTTGCTTTCACATATTGTGAAGTATGGATGCATAACACGAACTCCTCCTACGGACAAAGTTGCGATTTGACCATACATTAAATCGGGAAAACGCGGCGAGCAATCCTCACGCACACCGATGAAGGCTTAAAAAGGTACAAGACACACGAGCACGTAAGTCGCCAGCAGATGCTCTTCTACATACGAGCACGCCGGTCTCCATACGAGTCTATTGCCCTACAAACGAGCATCTCAACCTCCATGCGAGCCTGCTGCTCCACATATGAGCACGTAAGTCGCCACGCGCGCATGCTCCCCTACACATGAGCAAATAAGCCGCCACGCGCGCATGCTCCTCTACATTTGAGCACGTAAGTCGCCATCCGCGCATGCTCCTTTACTTATATGCACGTAAGTCGCCGGCTGGCGCATGCTCTTTTACATACGATCACGTAAGTCGCCAAGCGCACATGCTCCTTTACTTATGAGCACGTAAGTCGCCGGCTGGCGCATGCTCTTTTACTTATGAGCACGTAAGTCGCCAGCTGGCGCATACTCTTTTACATACGAGCAAGTAAGTCGCCAAGCGCGCATGCTCCTTTACTTACGAGTGAGCACACATACGCTAGCAGTCGCATGCTCCTCTACATACGAGCCCGTTAGTCGCCTCGCGCGCATACTCCATTACTTACGAGCACGTAAATCGTCAAATACGCAAGCTTTTTTACATACCAAAACGTCGATCTCCATACGAGTCTGTTGTTCTACTTACGATCATCTCAGCCTCCATGCGAGCCTTGCTACTACACATGTAAGCACGCTAATCTCCACGTGACCCTGCTGCTTTACACACGAGCGTGTGTGTTGCCCGCGCGCGCATGCTTAGCCATATATGAAAACGATTACAAAACGTAAACTGTGCTACAAATGCACGCACCACTTTGGGTATACGCAAAAACACATTGGCTGAAATAAAGTTTCGCTTACACCTACAATCTTCAAGACAACCCACATCTCCTTACTTCATGCCACACTGTTGTTGGGTCACACCAGAGGATTAGCGCAGGCTCGGGTCTCCACTTCATTATTCATGACGCAACTTTATGCCAATTCTCATTCGCGATAACCTGTTCAAAGTGGATTAACACGTGCAACTATTGTAGACAGCAGTTTACAAAGATTCAAACACTATATATACATACGCTTCATGGCTTAAGACACGCGCGCACCTTGCGCTAACCAACAGAAGTCACACCATAGGGTGAATATTTTACAATAGCCACACGACTGTGTGCGCACCGCTAAAGCTGAGCCACACTCGCCTGACAAAGGCGAACCGTCAGTGACAACATAATGATCGCCGTGTCAGCAGTCAACTCAAGGGTCACCATCAACGACATTTACATCAACCTGTCAGAATTTAAAATTCGAGAAATTTCTCGCCTAAAATTACAACGAAACTTCATGTTGAAGTTAGCAAGGGTTGCGCCGCATGCGTCATCAGCCAATGATCATGCGCGCCAGCTCTCAAAAGCAACATGTATCAATTAACAAGCCTGGTAGCCGCGCCGTAGCAATTGACAAACACTTACACGCGCGCCAGCTACCAGGACCTAGCAAATGCTTTAAAGACCAGCACGCCTTTCCTTCTTCTTTTTTCTGAGTCCAGAGCTCCAACCACTTGCCTCGCGCATGGTGCAGCACTGGACTGGGGGGACTTGAAGGGGTATGGTCCCAAAAAGCCGCACAAACCTTTTGTCAAGGTTGCGCGCAGGACCATACTCCTTATTCAACAACTATCTTATTGACAACCTCGCGCGAGCTACAACACGTTCCATTAAACAGGCGCGAGGTCTAGGCAATACGAAGCTCCGATTATAACACTTAGCATTCTAAAAGAACACTCAGTCATCCAAACCCAGCGCGAGATAGTGACGTGCCCAGCAAGACTCGCGCAGGGCAGCAGCGCAAGGCTATTTCAGATAGTACACAAGGTACAAATGGCAGACGAAAAGAGCCAATCCGCATCCTCCAGGCCCTGCTCAATCGTGCTCCACGATCACCCGACATGCAGGGGACAAAAAGTACTCAAAGACACCTAAGTGTACCAATCACGAGGCAGAGACACCTGCCCCACGATATCCACTAACTGGCTGATGACAGAGACCGACAATAGCAACCGCCTGCAACCAATCAGCGTGCGTCAGGTTTGCCCAACCAGTATCATGTAATATTCACCGCTCCATTATCTCTACTCACAGCGAAAGACAGACGCAACAAGCATGGCCAGCAACTTTCCCGCACCCGGGCGACAGGTAAGCCTAAAACTCAATCCTTACTTTCAAGCACTCCTAAGTCTAACACTCCTACCACGCTTGCACGCGGGAGCAGCACTAGACTGGGGGGACTTGATGAGGTACGGTGCTAGACCCAACCCGAGCGGTCGGGCTTCCCGTTACTTGTTGCTTTTATATTAACTATTTATTATTGTTGCTACTAACCCAACCGCGAGGCCCAACGCGATGTAGTTTACACTACTTTGGGCCGGGGCTTGTAGAGATAACCCCTAACTGGGCCTGGCCCATTGAGGTTAGGGGAGGCCCATATCCCCCTATATATAGAGGTCTTCACCTCATTATTAGGGCAGAGGAAATGGAGCCGCCACACTTTTTGTAGCTGGAAACAGGAGAATCTTCTCCTACCGGAAATCTCTACAGCTCCACCTTCTTCTCTTCTCCATTGCAGGTCTAGGTTCAAGAGGAAGAACAAGGTGTGATTCTTCACCCTTATGTAGAGCGCGGTCCAGTCATCCCGGCGGTGATACCGTGTTTCTTCAGCTACCTAAACGGGTCGTAAGCACTTAGGTTAGGTTTCATTGTAGTATGTAGGCTTTGTTAAACCATATTACATGAGTTCCCATACTCATTTGGTTTACGAGCCCTCATTCTATCCGATCTTTCGATTTAGGTCCGGTTATTAATGTAGATACCTATATTAGGTGCCGTTTGATATTCGTGACCTTCTAGCTTTGCTTGGTGGATATCTAAAGTCTATTGAGCAATCTCAAGTGAGTACATAGACCCCTCTTTTACTGTTTTCAAACTGTTTTGGGGTGGAACACATGTGCCTACTTGTTACTTTCATGCTTTCCTGTTTTCACATCATATACTTGCTATGTTCATTAGTACGCTTATAGTACATGATTTCATTGTGTTTTTCTCTGTATGTCCTTTGTTGC
Source organism: Helianthus tuberosus (assembly GCA_030545235.1). Classification (NCBI taxonomy): domain Eukaryota; kingdom Viridiplantae; phylum Streptophyta; class Magnoliopsida; order Asterales; family Asteraceae; genus Helianthus; species Helianthus tuberosus. The sequence goes on from CM060354.1 coordinate 122,551,182, forward strand.
ATACTTAGTACATCGTTTTACATTACATTTTATGCTATGTATGCCCATTGTGTGCATACTTAGTACATTGTTTTACATTACATTTTATGCTATGTATGCCCATTGTGTGCATACTTAGTACATTGTTTTACATTACATTCTATGCTATGTATGTCCATTGTGTGCATACTTAGTACATTTATTATTCATCACATGCTTACATTTTGGTATGACATTTGGTTTGTTTAAATGAGACAATGTACATTCATTAACACCGATCATGCCGCTCGGTAGTAGGTAGTGGTACCATAGGACTTGACAACTCCCATTCCTGAAATCCCGGGTTTGTTTGGATTGGAAGGAATGACCGAATCCGAATACATTTCTAGGTGGACCTTAGACTTTGTGCTAGGGTTTATTCTACAGTCTCAAGGCTTGGATGTATGAATTTTTACATTACCGCATAAATGTTCATATTCAGTATAGCATGCATTTTTCACAAGACATAATGTTGATTTAAACCACGTTTTACTTCAATACTGGCGGGAAGTGAAGACTTACGATGACACGTAACAGGTTGAACTGGACCGGAGTCGCTTAGACCGTGTAGCCATAGGATGAAGCTTCCAGACGCCATTGATGTGGATGGAACCAACAGTTGACAGTGAAGGAGACGAGAAGATTATTGTGAAAATGGACTGGTTTTATAGCCAACTAGTTAGATGCCCCGCCCGCGTTGCGGGGCGGTGGACGAATAATGAGCGAGTGTTAGGCAGCAGCTCATTGACACGAAAAACAACTAAATCGAGTCAACCAATAAAAAAAAAACTTTTATATTTTTGATAAAAAAAAAAACTAAAACAATGGCAACATTTTAATTTTTAACTGAGGGAAAGTTGTATTTTTTGACTGGGGTAAAATCGTAAATTGCCAAAAGCTAAAGTGATGGCAATACTGTAAATTTGAAGGGGGGAAAATTTGAAATTTTAATAGGGACAAATGCGTAATTTTGCACCTAGGGTAACAACGTAATATAAATTTCAACTACGGGCACAATCGTAATTTTAAGATGGAGGCAAAAGCAACGAGGGCAAAATCGTAATTTTGAGTTTGGGGCAAAAGCATCATTTTATTTTTAAGGGGGGGAAATCGTAATTTTCAACTGAGGGCGAAATCGTAATTTTTTTAACGGGGAAAAATAACATTTTTTAACTGAGGGCAAAATCGTAATTTTTAGCTAGGGAAAAAATTAATTTTATTTGGGACAAAACCGTAATATTATTTTGAGCTGGGGGTCAAAACCGTCATTTTAAAATGGATAAAAAATAATAAACTGGTTGGTCCAATGGGAAAGTGGCAGACGAAATCGTAATTTTGACTTGAGGGCAAAATCGTAATTTTGACCTGGAGACAAAAGCGTAATTTTAGTTTGAGCTAGGGGCAAAACGGAAAAAAAAAAAAAAAAAAAAAAACAATTTAATGGTGCCGCCCATTTTGGCCAATGGAATCAATCAGCCGACACTTCCTTTTGTAGTATAGTATAATTGTAATATGGAAGAAGGCTTCATTCTCTTTTGGTTGTTGGGGTTGTTAGACCATGTGTAGTGGTAACAACTTATAATGCCCTCACTATGGGGCATTATCTGACATGTGTCATCCCAGTCAGCATGGGCATTATAGCAAAAAGTGGTGTAGTGGGACATTATTCCAATAACGCTCATGCAATCATTTGACAATTTTTTTTTTTAATTTAAAACATAAAAATCTTCATTAATTTAAAATAAAAATTACACTACTTGAAATAAAAAAAACCTAAAAAAAACAAAAAATTAAAAAACATAAAAAAACCGAAAAAAATAAAGTTAAAAAAAAGAAGATGATCTAGAGTCCATATTTTTCTCGAATTTTTTGTCGACGCATTTGCGCAAGGATCAACGCGTCGCCTTGGAGGTGGTCGATCGATTTGGACAAAAACTCAATGTCCTTTTCCATTTGCCTCGCCTCTTGCATCTCGTTAAACTTTTTGGTTTCGGCCACTCGTTCTTGCATAATCTCCCAACGTTTGTGGCCGAGGTCGCGAATGTCTTGGAGACGACGGTTCATCTCCTTGAAATCATCCTTTAACTCGAGATCGGAAGACGACTCGACCGTTTTTTTCCCGGTTCGCTTATCATTTCTTCTACCGGGCGGTCGGTTCAACTCTTCTTGAAGTTACGTTGGTAAACTTCTTGGAACGCGTGAGACTTGTTGTTGATGTCGGTCCATTTGCTAGAAATGGAATCTTTGTCCCGATGTTCGCCTTGACCCCACGAGCTAAAAAAGAGTGCACGAACCCTATCCCAAAAAACGGGGCCCGTTTGAAAGTTTGCTACAAATTAAAAAAAAATAAAAATATAAGTTGTATGTTAAGAATAAAATTTAGACTACTTGAAAGTAAAAAAAAAAAAACAGAAAATAAAAAAACAGAAAAAAAAAACAGAATAAAAAAACAGAAAAAAAACAGAATAAAAAACAAGAGTTACCGGTATCTTCGTCCTCCGAAATGTCGAGCCACGCCCGAGTCAACGTGTATTCCTCGTCCTTCGTCCATTTAATGGTATTTTTTGTACGTCGAGGTTCGTCTTTTTCCTTCTTCTTATGCGACCTTCTGCCGCGTTTCGATTTGTCTTGCACCGGTTCGGGTTGCGTCTCCGGCACGACATCGACATCGGGTTCGGATTCAGGTTGTGAAGGTTGCGACCCGCCGGCTTGACCATAGCCGAAGGTGGGAGGCACAAACGGAGTGGCGCCAGTCAACTAAGCCGCGTATGGTAAAAAGCTCGGGTCCATGTCTTGAAGGTTATACGGGTTTTACGGTTGGGTTGTGTTCGGTTCGTGGGTCTTGCGGGGCCACCAAAAAGGTGTCGGAATGGATGCATGATTGTATTAAAAATAGGAGAAAGTGGGTGTTTTTTATAAAAAAAAAATAGAAGAAAGTAGGAGAGAAAGTTAGAGGTTTTTTATAAAAATTGGAGAAAAGGGGTTGATATATATATATAGTGGGTAAAATTTTGAATTAAAAAAAAATACATTTGACCGTTTGGTAACGGTCGAATCTCGCCCCCCAACACAAATTAAGCGTTTTAATTAACACGCCGGAGGGATTTTTTTTCAAAAAAATCGCCCGGAAACGCCGGGTGTAGTGGAGGAGTGGGCGTTTTCCGGCGTTTTTTTTTTTTATTTTTTTAAAAAAAACGCCTCACTACGGGCAGACTTAGAGGATTTACATATAGAAAAATTTATTGATGCTATTTGTTTTTTGTTTTCTATTTCACCATTCATTGTTTATAATATAGTTGGCTTATTTATCTAGATTTATTAAGAAAGTTCAATGTCATTGTACTAAGAGCATCCACAATAAGGGGATATTTTGGTGTTTTTAGGGAGAGAGAAAGTGATGTGGAGGAGAGAGGGTGTTAAGTGGAGGAGAGAGGGTGTGAAGATGTTTGTGAGAAAAAATGAGAAAAATGGATGGGTGTGAGTTATGTGAGTGTAGAGAGGAGAGAGAGAAGAAATGTGTTTGTGAGAGGGCAAGTGAGAGAAATGCTCTCATTGGTTGGGCAGGTGCCACATTAGCACAAAAAAATACCACCTAAAAACACCTATATTGGTGATGCTCTAATACATATAAGAGTTAATTGCTAAAATCGTCCCTGAGTTTTGGGCACATTTGTCATTTTCGTCCAAAATGACACTTTTGTACCATTTTGCCCCCCACATTTGTAACTTTTTGTCATTTTCATCCAAACCACTAACTTAGTTTATTTTTTCTGTTAAGTTGAATGATATTTTGATGAAACTGGCAAATATAAACCACATGGACGATTTTGGCAATTTACTCAAACTCTTTTTAATTTCTTTTATTTAATTACTTTTGTCACATATATAATAAAAAGAATATACATGCAATTTTTTATAAAAAAAATAATAGTTTTGTCACATATTTTTTATAAATTTTCATCTAACCATTAACTAAGTTAATTTTTTTCTATTAAGGCGAAGGATGTTTTAAATTTTATAAATTAATACAGAAATTAATTTCCAATTTCTTTATATAAATCAGTTTTATTAAGAGAAAAAACTAGTATATACTTTTCAATATTTTCGCTCTTAAACTTTTAATAAATATATGCAGTTTGAAATATAAGAAGAAAAATAAATCATACATTTTCTATTAGTTTTTTTTCGTTCTTATCCGAAGAAAAAGAAATCATACATTTTCAGTTAGTTTTTTTAGTTCTTATCTATTTTTAGTTTTTAGTTTATTTTTATATAAATGTATTATTTTGCTTGTAACATATTCTATTGCTTTTTTTTATTACCTGAGTTTTATGAATTTTTTATAAAAGTTATTTGATTTCTTATCCTTAGTGATGATTTCTGAAAGATTTGGAAGTACCATAGCCCAAACTCAAATTACGTAAAGCTGTTCACTTTTTATTCCTTTATAACATTATTTTATTCAAACAGTTATCAACTTTCAACCTTTATAAAATTTTGTCAAAAACTTTTATAAATATTTAGTTATATACTTATATACGTCTCAATATTTTATAGTTCTTAAATTTTTAATATAATTATATAATTAGAAATTTAAGCAAAAAAAGTTTTTACACTTTTTTTCATTCTTATATATATATATATATATATATATATATATATTAGTTTTTTAGTTCTTCAATTATAATAAATTAACTTTAAGTTTTATATGTCTGTTACAAATTCTTTTGTTTTTTAACCTGAATTATGAAAATGTTTGTTAAAATTACCCAATTTGTTTTTTTCCTAATGACAATATTAGACGTTTGAACTAAATTCACAAAGTTTGATCGTATCATCCCACAACATGTAGTTACATAATGCTTGAGTTATAACATAAAGCTCACTACAAAGAAAAACCAGCTAGCGTGACGATTTATTATATTTCCTTGACCAAAATACTCAAATAGTGTGGTCACCCGTTAATAGAATATGTTACAAGCAAAATAATACGTTTACATAAAAATAAACTAAAAACTAAAAATAGATAAGAACTAAAAAAACTAACTGAAAATGTATGATTTCTTTTTCTTCGGATAAGAACTAAAAAAAACTAATAGAAAATGTATGATTTATTTTTCTTCTTATATTTCAAACTGCATATATTTATTAAAAGTTTAAGAGCGAAAATATTGAAAAGTATATACCGTTTTTTTCTCTTAATAAAACTAATTTATATAAAGAAATTGGAAATTAATTTCTGTATTAATTTATAAAATTTAAAACATCCTTCGCCTTAATAGAAAAAAATTAACTTAGTTAGTGGTTAGATGAAAATTTATAAAAAATATGTGACAAAACTATTATTTTTTTTCATAAAAAATTGCATGTATATTCTTTTTTATTATATATGTGACAAAATTAATTAAATAAAAGAAATTAAAAATAGTTTGAGTAAATTGCCAAAATCGTCCCTGTGGTTTATATTTGTCAGTTTCATCAAAATATCATTTAACTTAACAGAAAAAATAAACTAAGTTACTGGTTTGGATGTAAATGTCAAAAAGTTACAAACGTGGGGGGCAAAATGGTACAAAAGTGTCATTTTGGACGAAAATGACAAATGTGCCCAAACCTCAGGGACGATTTTGGCAATTAACTCTATATATAATATGGTTGATCTTATTTGCCTAAAATATATTAAAAAAGTTTCATGTGGTTATAAAATTATGATGATTAATGTATTTAACTAGAAGATTGACCCGCGCGCGTTGCGCCGCGACCAAAGAAATTGACATGTTGTTGATCAGATTCACATTTACAATGTGTTAAAGATGTTTTTGTCGGTTAAGTCTGTATTATTATCTTATACAAATAAGTAATTTACCAAATAAGCTCAATACAATTAATGGTATCATAATTACCATGTTACATGACTTGTATCCATATAAATAACCTATCGTATTAAGCCCCTTGCGTTGCGGTGGGGGCGTAAAACCGTGACAAATAGCACCAATGCCACACTATAGCCAACGTCCACCAACATTGAAGTTGCGGCGTCCTAACATTGAGAAATTAGACCTACATATAAAACATAGAAAAATTAATAACTAACTCGATTTAGGATTCGCGCGGTGTGACGAACTTATTAAACGGGAAAAAAATAGACGACGTAAATACACTGAACCACACACGTACGTTGCGCCATATTAACTCGAAAAATTTAGAACGAAGCGTATAACAAAACTTAAAATCGTTGAACCACACACACACACATTGTGTTGTGTTAACTCACAAAATTTAGAACTAAACGTAAAACAAAAATTTTTGCAAAATATGGAAAACATAGGGGATCAAAGTTGAAAGTAAAAAGGTTGTGAGGTTAAATTGGAAAACCTAAAAACTTTTGGGTTAAAGTGAAATATCTTTTTTTTTTTTTTTTGAAAAACCCCCAAAACATGGATTACAACACCTAATGCCTTAAGTTGTTGCTAATTTCTCATGTGGTTGGGCTTGTGTCTTCCTTTGGGAGGTCACATGTTCGAAACCCGGCTGCGGCAATTCGGGGGGAGGACGTCCCAATGATGGATCGTTCCTACCGAGGCATGGTGCGGTCTTGAGGGCAACCCGGTTTTACCCAGCTGTTACCCCAGCGAGTCTCTCGTGTGGGGGCAGTATGGTTTCCGGGCGAAGGTCAGCTTGCGCAACGGCCGGGGCCCGATCGAACATCGCGTCCGGAAGAGCGGGGCTGACGGGGGAGTGTCATCGACATGAACCCGGTAACCTATAGGTCCTGTACATAAAAAGTTACCCTTCAAAAAAAAGTTGTTGCTAATTTATGTTATGTAAATATCACTTGTTTTGAGGTTTGATCATTGACTCGTTCACTGAGTGTCATCATATATTCTACGATTTGATCATTTTCTTTGTCTTATTTAACTTACCTTCTCAAGAGAATTGAAGCTCACAGGTAAGTAATTTGTACTTGATTTTTTATGATTAGAGTGCCCGTTATAGAATTACTTATTAATAAAATGATGAAGCTTATCTAGTTATCTGAATAACAAATTAATGAGCTTATATGGTTTTTAAACTATTAAAGTAATAGATAATGACATATAACACCTATTAACACTAGAATTACTCTTCCAGAACCCATAAAAAGTAGTAGTCTATTTAGACGGTTAAAAGTAGGGAGCGGCTAAACAAACACCCCATTGTTTACTAGCAACCCTTATTGATGTGATGTGATTTAATGGTATACACCAACCCTTACAAAAAGTCAAAAAGTGTATGCACCGTATACGAAGAGGTATTCAAGAATTATACACTTGGGTACGAAATAGAATAAACAATATTTTAAGAGATCATTATAATAGAATAAATAATTATACTTCTAGCAACACCCTTAAAAATGGCATCCCAAAGTTAGAAAACTGATAGTTTTGTGATGATTAACAACAACAAAAAAAATTAAATCAATTGAACCTAATCAAATCCAAGAACACACAATCTTGAAAAATGCAAGTTTCTAAATATACCCTGCCTAACAAAATTTTCAAACAAGAAATTCAATCTTCAAGCTTCAAGCTAATTCTAATCTAAACTAGGGACCCAACCAAATATCAAACAAGAACACCCAATTTTGAACAATACAAGTTTCTAAACGTACCCAACCAAAAATAATTTTCAAACAAGAACACCCAATCTTCAACAATGCAAGTTTCTAGATAAACCCAATTTAAATTGGGGATGCGACAAAATATTCAAACAAGAACACCCAATCTTGAACAATGCAAGTTAAATTACTGGGTAAATTGTCATTTTAGTTCCTGAGGTTTGCTCCAAATTGTTATTTTAGTCCAAATAGTTTTTTTTTCTTTTCTGGGTCCCTGACTTTTCTATTTTCTTGCCATTACTGATATATCCTTTAAAGCCATTTCTTTTTATTGTTAGCAACCGAAGTCTCATTTTCATAGAGGTTGTTGGTGAAACTTGAGGTCGGTTTCAACGACATTATCGCCCATTGTTTTGTGTATCACGCTATTTAAGATTTATAAAAATATAATGTATCCATATCTGGTACAATAACCCAAAGGCGGATCAAAAAGACAAAAGTGACTCGGCAACATCATAAGCCTTTGTCAATGGAATCACAACTTTCAAGGTAACTGACTAAACCAACCTAGACCTACCTTTGAGGATCAACACTTATGAGTCAATTGTAACACCTCGAAAATTCGTGTTCAATAAAATAACGACACGTGTCATACAAGACAAAAGTGTTAGAAACCCGGATCCAATTAAAGATGTATGGCAGGATTTAAAAGTGTCGTCATGTTAATTTATACCTCTGAACGACCTCGTTATAAATCCTAAGACCCTAATATATATTTCAAACATCTGATTTATATTCAATCCGGTAATTACTAGTAATAATCGATTCCTATTTGCAAGAGTGGAATCCTACGAAGAAATGCACGATAAACCTTCGTTCATGGCTTTTCGTTAAAGTCCAAGACAATTGTACATCATTAAAGGTGATCTAAACTGTACAAGGCATGTTCATGAGGCCCCATTCTGAAAAATAGGAGCCCAAAATTCGTAATAACCATGTTGCCTCTTCGAAACATTGAAAGGGTAAAATTTTTGTCCTCTGGCCACCCCTTACGGACCGTAAAGGTCCCCCCTTACGGTCCGTAAGCAGTCCCCAGCGACTGAAAATCGGACAGTTGGCTGTTTTGAGCTTATAACCGACTTATAATCGATTTTCCACATCTTTGGACGACCCCTACATGCTTTTTAGACCTAGGGGACATCTGTGGATGATCCATGGCCATTGCTAGGCTTGTGTGTCAATGATCTAAGTGAGATTAAACACTATAAAAGGCCTCTTGTTGCAACCATTTGATCACTCACTCCTTCTACATTTCTGGAGCTTCCTGGAGCTTAAGAGCAGACCCTAAGCCTTCCTAATCGTGCATAGGACTTCTGTAAGTATGTTTAACCTTTCTTAGTTGAGTTTTTACTTAGTTTTAGCTTAAAAGTCAAACCGTCGTAATTAACGGTTGACTTCGCGATTAATCATTAATGGTCCAGTGATTAGTTGAGTTGAAAGTAGTTATAAGTTGGTAATTATGTGGGTAATAAACCCTTAAAAAGGCACCATCTGATTCCCACTCTAACTAGACCATTTGTCGGGTCAAAGTTGATTAGAAAACGTCAACAGAATGCTAATCTTCGAATTAATGCATAATTAACAATGCAGAAGGCGTGTAACCTAATTTATCACTCATATAACTTTGTAATAGGTATAATAACTGGTCTAAGCTTGTTTGATCCGACAATTTTCTGTTAGACCCGGTTCGGAACCGAAAGTCGCAAAACTTTGACTTTTGCTTTGACTTCAGTTCTGACCCGATTTAGTATGATTTGGAAATGCCTTAGAGCTTCTTTAGGACCAGGTTACATGCTAGTATAACCCTCTGTGATTATACACCATGGTTCATCAGTTATCCAATTAATATGCATGATTCCGTTAATTGCCTATATGTTGACTATTATGCCCTTTTCACCAAAAAACGTGATTTTTGAAAATGTAAAAGAGTAGAAACCTTAGTTACTGAATTATAAACTTGTACCCAAAATTTGACACTAGTTTGTGGTATAGATTGAGAGTTATGCTCATTAGCGTAATTAGAAAGCTTTTTAGCGATTAAACGGCATAATTAGCATATAGCCTATTTAAACCCACTTTTTGATATCAAACTTTATACCCACTGATGTAATATATTATTTTGGGATTTTTGAATATTTTTAATTAATTTTAGGCTGAGCATAACTTAGAGTTATAAGCTTGAGTCGATAATTGTCGGTTTTGCCCTTTTGGGCTATAAAATGAAGTTTTACATATCTTTTTGACCCCAAACCTTTTGCTACTGATTTTATATGATAAATAAATTATTTTAAACCTTCTGGATTTATAAAAATATCAGCTTTCTATATAGAACCCGAAAATGGCTCCAAATCGCCTATTTAAGCGTTTTTAACGCATAGTATGTACTAAAACTATTTTAAACATATAAGGGTTGATACCTACTGATATTTTAGGTAAATTATAATATTTTAATAGTAAGCAAAAGTTGTTTAACTCAGATATCAGTTTTGACCTTTTTGGCTTAAGTGAAATTACCAAAATGCCCTTTTGAAGCATAGTATGGTTATAATTAGTAAGTTTCACATATAGGCTATACCCTACTGTTATAAATTAGTAAATTAAGTATTTTTGATGATTATATCTGACCTGTAACTTAGATTATTGTTCTAACTCTTTTATAACCTCGTAAATGACCAAAATACCCCTACGGGGCTTAATTTGAGATTAAACTCGTTTTGGGCATAATGAAAGGTATCTTACTGATATCACAACATATTTAAAGCATATTAACTTAGGAAACTTGCATATGATTCATTTGGTTACTCGTTACGCATTTTCGCGTTCGGATCGGCTTATGTAACTAGTTTGCATATATTAGCCGAAACGGGTCAAACCATATCATTTTTGTCTCAAAATCCAGAGTGTGTTTAAGTTACCCATATTAAACAAGCATACAAGCTTGTCGGGTCAAAACCACATTCTAAACCGGTCTTCGCTTATCATGCGTTTGAACCGTATCTTCCTTTGAAAACTAACCGGTCTAAGTCAAGACTTAATTAAAGACCCGTTAGGATTCTAATAGGTTATTAAAAACCTTCGTTCCAGATTAGGAGCCCAGTAAAAGCTATCTGTACTTGCTGAATTGGTATACGACTGGGATTGAATTTATATTTAGCTCAGGTAAATACTTTTAACTTATTTTCTCTATACGGGCTTGGGATACGGTATTATAAAAATACCGCTTGGTCGGGTATTGAATGTTTAATTGTATTGTGATTAAATTATTGAGGTAACCCGCTTTAATCTGTATTATTTGAAATAAAAGCCTTTAGGGGTTAATGACCATGTCCCGGATATCCTTGACATCATTGTCTTATAAAATGGCCACGTCTTAAGCACGGGGTGTAGGCATACACTGAAAGTTGCTTAAAGGGAAACGGTATCTCACTCTCTTGTGGGCTTATACTTGTGGCGTGTCTGTTAATCTTGACTCGGTTTCTACATCGGGCCTTGAACGTACAACGAACATGTAAATCTGTATACAAGATTATAAATATAATTGTCCCAAGTATAAAAGATTAAATTTTGCTTCGTGCATTTTAATCAAAGTTATAAAAGATATTTTTTGTGCCTGGTGCATCCAAATCAATTTTCTTAAACTCTTTTTAAAATGAGTCGGTTAATTGTATTTATCAGTGAAAACTGACGTATTTTTCCAAAAAGGTTAAGTGACAGGTACTGAACGTAATTGGCTGGAAGCTCAGGGTGCTAATAAGGAATCTTGCAAGTTCTAGGCGTCTAAAGTCTGTTGAACAATGTTTATGTTTATTTGATCCGCCTGTGGATCTTTTACTTTCCGTTGTAATACTCTGATATTACTTTATATTCGGATTGTAATATATTTATCTTTTGCTTCCGCTGTGCATTTATATATTGTGTTGTTTGACTATGATGATATCAACTACGTCACGATACTCCCCACCGGGCCCACCGGTAATACGTGGAAATATCGGGGTGTGACATCAATCTTTGAAATTACGTCAGCAAAAGTTGGTAAGTACAATTAATAGACACAATTATAAAACATGTTTTAAACAATCATGAGATGAGTATCTTGATATACCAGGCAACACACATTTCTAAAACGTGTTTAAAACAGTCTTAAGATGTAGTATCTCAACAACTTCATAGCATACACAACTGCACCCAATTCTAAATCACGGGTTATGTAATTCTTCTTGTGCACCTTCAACTGACATAATGCGTATGCAATTACTTTTCCCTTTTGCTTTAATATGTGAATCATCATAATAAAAGGAGAAGTCTTCTATTCCATCAAATAGAGCGAAAATGGGAGGATTACTGAACTTTTGCTCCAGTTACTCAAAGGATTCACTCTGCTTATGTCACACCCCGACCCGTAGTGGATTAGGTGACCAGGGCATGACTGATTGTTCACAACTTATGATAAGATTGTTTTGGTCAAAAATCTGTAAAATAAAGTTAGTAACCAAAATGTAAAAGTGAGGATTGGTGCTTGTGAAATTCTTATATTTTGTATTCAGGATCCCGAGTTTGTTGTTAGGATTCTCAGTTCTGAAAATAAGTTTAACTTGGGAAAACCTTGAATTTATTGAAAACAGTTATAAAACTGAAGGACAATAATCAACATAAATGATATGTTATGGGGAAAAAGCCCTCGATACTCTTGGGGAAGATGATCTCCGGCACAAAAAACCTCGGGAGTTGGAAACTACATAGCTCTACTAAGATTAATATGAAAATGAGTACAAAGGTTGTGGCTTGATCGATCGGATCTAGGTGTTACAATTGAGAATTTTGAATGTGTAAGTGTATTTTGAAGCGACTGTGTGTGTTGTGTCTTAGCTGATCTGATCAAGCCCATTTATAATACAATAAAAAACAAATCCTAACTATAACTCCGAGATTTCCAGGATCCTGAAAGAATTGGTCTTCGACCGTTGTTGGCTTCTAACGTTATTCTCTACTGTCTTCTTCAGCTAACTTCGCGATAATTCAGGTTCAAGTTTTTTTGTGTCACACCCCGACTAGCAGCAGTAAAAAGGGATGCAACAGACACTTCTGGTTTGAGCTCATCATTATAAAGATACTCTATTAAACATTAATTAAACACTATTGTACATTTTTGTTTTACATATCACTATTAGACATCATTGTTACACACTTTAACTACGTACAACATTAGTTTCCCATGAATAGTCTTATTTAGCTAGGTAGCATGCCTCTATCCACGTAGTATCATATATTATCTTCACAAGCAACTAACACAAAGGGGTCGTCACGCAGTGTCCTGGTTACCTGAAAAGTTGTTTTTAAAAGAAAAGGTCAACATAAAGTTGGCGAGTTCCACAAATTTGTTTGTTTTCAAAATATATTTGAAAATGTTTTGTTGCACATGTGATGAAATTGCTCTGAGTTACAAGTTAAGCTGAGACCAGTATCCAATCATTGTGGCCAACACCAACCACAACTAATAATAAGTACCCTAAGTAGCTATGCCTAACACTTCATAGCTAGTTATGAATATGTGTGACCGCGTGTTCACGCAGTAGGCATACAACCATGTATTTAGTGCGGTCTAGGCTTGTCGGGACAAATAGTACTATCCACATTATTCACCGGCATTATACAACTTGCTTGTGGGGATTTAAGCATGTTAGGGGTCTACTCAGATAAATAGCATCAAATAGTTTGCATGTGCACATGTATATCAATCAATTGTACCCTATATGAAAACAGTAGAACATGTATTAAAAAGAGAAGGACAGTAGAACTCACACTTGCACAACAATTAATCCTACAGTAATAGGCTAATCCACACCTAATATCAGTATTATACGATTAATATATGTAGACTAGGTTGGACTATGTTTAAATGTCTAAGAACAGACTAGGGTAATTAGAACATGGAGTTGGACATGGTCGGCGTTTTGAAATTAGGTTTGGACGTCGGACACCGTTTACCTTGCCGGACAAAGTTTTTAGTTCGAGGTATTCGCGAAATTATATGTTTATACAAAGTGTACCATTTTATAGTATATGAAAAAATGATTAGTTTTATACGAAGGGAGTTCGGGTGTTTGGAAGGTCTAGGTCGCCCAAATAAGCGTTTCGTACTTACTGTCTGGTAATTACCAGATATGCGTGTAACATACCTGTTTTAACCCAATTCAGTCTGGAAGGGTCAGAATTTATTCCTGACCTTCCAATTATTGCCAAATAATACCTGAGTGGTATAAAAACTTTGGCGGGTTCGTTACGCGTTTAAATTTGTCGATTATTATTTAGAAATAATAATTAAAACGCGAAATTTTATAAAAATAAACCCGTAATTTATAAAACTCCAATAATTTTTGTGGAAATTATTTCTGATGTAAATTTTCTAGAAAATTATTTTAATAATTTTTAACATTATTTACTAATTTTAATAAATATATTTTATAACGTATATAAACCTTTTAATTGGCGAACCGACCATCCGAACTCTAAAAATTCCAAACATTTTACTAAACACTCTTAATATGTACATAAACTCCCAGTAAAAATTTGAAGTTCATCTGAATTTTCTAAACCCGGTTTTAAAATACTGAAAACCTCGTAAAACGTGCGATTTTAAAATTGTAGCTCGGCTTATCCGCTGAAACTTTTGGTGTGAGACACTCCAATGATATATATGATTTTGGTGCAAAAATTTAGGATTTATTGAAATGGTTAACTATTTTTCCTGATTTAATTGTATTAAAAAGTAATAAATATGCCAAATATTCCTAGTTTGTCCGAAAAATCTCAAATTTTGCTGAGATGATCTTTCTACTGTCCTAAATCATGTCCTAATATTTTGTGACCAAATAATAATCACGTAAAAATCTGTAGCTAAAAAAATTCTATATTTCTAGTTTTTCGCCTAAATAATATACCTTTCCGCATATCGCTCGTTAGGCCTAGTTTCCAAGATTCGTTTGCGACAAATTTCTGGGTATAGAACCTACACAACATGTACAGCACAACCACCTAATTGGAATCATCAATTAAGCCCGTTTATTATACTTTTTCTTTTACTTTTCGTTAGGCGATTTCGGTGTCATATAATTCCCGTTTTTGATCCAAAACTCCATCTTTTTCAAACAAACCACTCACAAAACTTTTTTTGATACATAAACACTACTTAAAACAGATTAGATGGCCATGAGATTGGCCTTGTATGAATCAAAATGGAAATAGTTATGATATATTAAATTTTAAAAGAAAAGAAAGAAAAAAAAAACTTACGAAACTTGATGTTTTTGAGCTTGTTGGTCCAAAAATCTGCTCTAAATGAGCTTAGGAGTGTTTTATAATGGTGGGTTATTGAGATATGTGGTTATAAGTATGATGTGTGGGTGCTTGGTTTGAGTTTGTGGATTCAGTCGACACCTAAGGAGGACTTTTTGTCCTCCTTTGACTAGTCAACGGCTTATAATTCAACATATTATATAAGTTTAGTTAGATATTTAGGCACGGGTTCATTATCAGGTCTTAAGTGCCCCTCGGGTGCTGTAAAAATTCATGAAACAGAACGTTTTTATAGGCGTTTTTGCGTAGAAAAATAAAACGAACCCAACCGACACAAAAACTCAAACGATTGGACGTTACTACTTGATGAAACACTGGTTAACACAAAGGTTATCCAACTGGGTTGTCTCGTGTATTAGGGTTCAATCTCTTCCTCCACTCGCCAATCGCTGGATTCCTGCAAAATAGAACACCGGTGACTCGCCACAAGGAGGGGAATAGGGGGGTTCTCCTTGTGACCACCCTCAGGCGTGAGAATAAGTAATGTTCTGAGGGGAATAGTGTGTGTTGAAGGTATAATGGAGATAGAGCAGAATGTTAAACCTGGAGGAGGAGTCCTCTATTTATGGCCAAAGGATAAAGGAGGAGGAGGAGACCTGTCAGCTAGCCAGCAGGTGCCAGCTGTCCGACCAAGGGGAATATCCTCTTTGTCCCCTCTGTTGCCGTTAGGGTAGTGGGTGACGTGGCGCACCCCATTTGTCCAGCTGGGCGTACTATGACAGTGGTTGTCGGTCTGTCCTCCAAATATCTTGCAGGTCTATGTTGGCGTCCATCCATAGGTAACACGTGTCATCCTTTATGTCTGGAAGAGTATCTTCTTTGTCACCTGCGATTTCTTCCAGAAGGAAGCTTCTGGATGCACCCTGCTGATGTGAGCGCCAAGCTGGAGAAAAGTGGTGTGGTCCCTGCCATGTGTGCATGGATTTGGGACCATACCTCTTCAAGTCCCCCAGTCCTGTGTGTCTTCCAGGTGAGTTTATCATTTGGGAGAGATTCTGGACTCGGAAGAATAGAGATGTTATCGGTTGTATTTAGGGAATGGTACGTAATTCTGGATTGACACGGCGCGTTGAGTTTGATCACTGGCGCGCGTGGTGGTTCTTATACGGCGCACGGTGCATGAAAATGTCATGCAGAAGTGAGCCAAAATGGCGCACGGTGCATGGGGATGGCATGAAAAAGTGAGCTAAAACGGCGCGCGACGCATGGAGATGGCGTGCAAAATTGAGCCAAAACGGCGCGCGGCGCATGGAGAAGGCGTGCAAAATTGAGCCAAAACAGTGCGCGGCGCATGGAGATGGCGTGCAAAATTGAGCCAAAACGGCGCACGGCGCATGGAGTTTATTCTTAGAGATTTCTTCAAGGAGAAGTCTTTATCTTCCACTTTGGAGAAAAGGTGACGTCTGATGTGTGACTGATGTTCCGTCTGGGGTGGTTGTCTTGTCGGAGGAGTGGAACAGTTACTTTTTCAGTTGTCAGGCTCGTTTTTCGCCGTGTGTCAGGCGCGTGGCGGCCACGCGCCCTAAAGAGACAGCGTTCCTTTTTCTCTTTCCTGATGTGTCATCTCCCCGTTGGCTGACTGTCTGCCTTCTGACGGTCCACTACCCCATCGCATTAAATGCGAAGGGTATAAATACTTGGCGGTTTCACCAATTATTCCACCATTTCCTCTAACTTCTTTGAATTTCAAAATCTTCTTTCTTCTCCTCAAATCTCCTCTCATCTTCTTGATTTTTCTTAAGAAAATGTCCACCGGTGCTAAACTTGTTAGTACGAGAAAGAGAAAATCCAAGCCGAAGAACCCTCCTGGTCTAGATCAGGCGGTTATCAACTGGATGGAGGAAGAACTCAACAACTTGATTCAGAACTTTTCCCTCCCTTCTGATTGGGGTATCGAGTTTCCTGCTCCCGGCAATACGGCCCTAGATGCTCCCCCCCGGCTATATGACTCTATATGTTGACTTTTTCCGGGAGGGAAACCTCCGGTTGCCGATGTCAAAGTTTGTTGGGGATGTTTTGACCAGTTATGGGCTACATATTTCTCAAATAAACGCGTTGGGATTGCCCCGGATAACTCACTTTGAGCTTATCTGCCGGGCTCAACGGATAGAGCCGACATTCGAGAAGTTCAACGCATTTTATTACGTTACCTACACCGGGGGTTTCTATTCCTTCAACTCTCGTACTGCTGGTGTGTTTCCTTGTAGCTGGGACCCTCCTAAGAGTCTCTACGACTGGAAACAGAAATTTTTCTACATTCGTCGTGGAGTTATCCCGATCGATATGCATTATCGATCGGAGAGTGAGGGTATGTCACACCCCAAAAACGTCGCAGCGGAATATAAAACATAGTGGATGACGGAAGTTGGTGCCCATTAATATCTTGCTGGACGATGCATCATAATGTTGGACATTTTAACTTAAATAAAACATAGTTTTTAAAACATAGAGTCTTAAAGTACGTCACAACCACACCATAGTTAAGTTGTTTTGATCCTTATGGATCTTATTACATTGGTCCCAAATTGTTTTAAAAGTTTCTCCAAAACATTATCAAACCAAACATGCATCAACAACCACAAGATACGCCATAATTCCCGAAGCCGAACTCAAGTACCTGAAGAACACGTTAAAAATCAAGTGTCAACACAAAGGAGGGTGAGTTCACATATCCAAATTTAAATAATTTGATCCAAGGAAAAACTTTCTAATTATGTGTTTATTATTAAAACATCCATATAATTTTTAAGAAAGTTATTTTATTTCCTTATAAAAACTCAAGGGTCAGCCGTCGTAAGCATTTCCGTAGAACCTTCCGACCATAAACATCTTCCCGAGTTTACATATTAAATTGATAGAATCAAA
This sequence comes from Helianthus tuberosus, assembly GCA_030545235.1. Classification (NCBI taxonomy): domain Eukaryota; kingdom Viridiplantae; phylum Streptophyta; class Magnoliopsida; order Asterales; family Asteraceae; genus Helianthus; species Helianthus tuberosus. The sequence continues at coordinate 122,569,075 of CM060354.1, forward strand.
TGTTCGGACTCGTAAGTTAGCAAGACATTACGAACTATATATTAACAATGAAGGTATAATCAATGCTAGACTATAACAGAATATCAATTCGTCATTTGACTTGACACGGGGCGACCGGTCACGACGGGGCTGTCAACCCGATAGATCTACCAACAATTCCTCGCGTGCAATACTTAAATGATTAAACGACATTACTTTCGCATGGCCCATATCGAGGCCGTTTATAATGCCTGCCTCATGAACAATATATATATATCCTACTAATACTGATAAATTTAATATATCATGTTGTACGAATTCCCCGAAGTCCCTACCGAAACATAAGCCAATAACCCGACACTTATTCTCTTGAGATCAAGCGAATTCGTCCCAACTATAGATTTAAGCAATTTTAAATCTACACGGTAGTTTTCTCTGAAACACCGTAAATATTCCCCGTTTCTCCCCGAAACACATTTATTCACCAAAAACCGTTTCTACCCGAAACATATATATATATATATATATATATATATATATATATATTTAAGAAATCTATATATATTCCATGAAAATATACATTTTATATATCAAAGGTATGTTTTATTCAAAAACATTTTTAAACCCTTTTAAGGCGTGTTCTTCCCCCAAAACATATACAAAACAGTAAAAAGAGGGGGTTTAGTGACACTCACCTTTGGGTGCGTATTATAAATAGCGCCATCCCACAATTTGATTTATACACGTCCTAATATACGTAGGAACGATTTATCAATCAATATATATATCACAAAATTCCCAAGTTTCTCCGTATCTTAGAATTTTCACATAACTTTGAGATTTTCTCAAAAAGTCATTATTTTTTATTATGTTGGCACGTTAATATATATATATATATATATATATATATATATATATATATATAGGGGAAGGTTAAAATGAAAACCACTAGTTAACGCGAAAACTAACTAAAAAAGCCAAAAAAACATACCAATTTTTTTTTTGCATACCAATTTTCGCCACTTTTAGTATATAAAAAAATTCAAAAAAAAAAAAAAAAAATTGTAGTGCACATGTGTAATACTACACATGTGTAGTACACATACACATGTGTAATACAATAAATTTTTTTTTTTGAAAAAAAAATATTTTATATAAAAAAACCTGCGATTTTTTATAAAAAAAATTGATTTTTTTTGTGTGTTTTTAGGCTTTTTTTAGTTAGTTTTCGAGATAAAAGTGGTTTTCATTTGAACCATCCCCTATATATATATATATATATATATATATATATATATATATTTAAGATTTTGTGACTTGAACGATTTTATTGGTGACCATTATCATGTAAATCCGTTAATATATATATATATATATATATATATATATTTAAGATTTTGTGACTTGAACGATTTTATTGGTGACCATTATCATGTAAATCCGTTAACACTCCCTTTTAAACGTAATATATCTACGATTTGTGCGTCGTAATATATATACGTAAACGTGAACTTATACTTAATATCATAGCACGCGAAATCTCATTAACTTATTCATTTTATCATTTTTAAAGCACGTATACATGAAATAACGTATCAAGTTAACATATGTATCAATTTTCATGCTCGACAAACAAGTTACACATTTAACGCAATTTTACCTATTCTACCGCTTTAAGCGCACAAGTGTACATGCATAGTCTAAATTCCCGCTATCATGTCAACACTTAACATATTATCATATACACATATCTAAATCACATAACACATTTTAACATATAAGGTTCACCCATAATTAACCCATGCTAGTGCACATTGTAAAACGCGTATTTTTGTGACTTGGTAACATTTTCGGGCGTCGAAAGTCACGTATGACTAACCAAATACCAAGTAAACTTAATATAAGTTAAAATAATTATATTTATATTAAAAATATCAGTTTACTTACTGATCTAAAACAGTTTTATAAAAATCATTCGAAAAGCCGATTTTTAACCGTTTTACCGCATAGTTTTGCGTTAAACGTTACCATAACCATCCCAACTCGTAACGACTTGATATTTTAACACAATACATGTTATTTACTGATTAAAATGATGGTTATATTCAGATTAGTGCAGTTTTTGTGTAAGTCACATAAATCATGCGATTTCACGTATTTTACAACTCTTTAAGCACTAAGTACAACATGCAAAGCTAGTAAATTTTATGACAAAGTTTTATGCTATTTTAACACTTCAAATATTAATATTTTTAGTGTTTAGAATCTGATTAAAAATTATTTTTATCAAATCATATTCAAATCATCATTTCGTGATCATATATCAACATGCATGCTTATGTACAAGCATCTAATGCATCCATATAACATCATCATCATTTTATATGAACTAAAATATATGCAACATATATTTAAATCATGTTCAAGTATTCAAGAACGTCATAATCTACTTATGACCATTTCCTCATCATTTATCATAAATGCAAGAATCATGTTCCAACATATTTATGAACTAACATCAAAATTTTACATGCATGCATATATATATATATATATATACATATACATACATATACGACACATATACATATATATTTATATGCTTCCAAAAATCCACTTTTCATGTATTCATCTCAAATCACAAAAACCCTTTTTGAACATTCTTTAGATCACACATGCATTCACTTTTTAAGAATCTTATCAAACAAGAATCAATCAAAAATCAAAACTCAAACTCTATGACATATATACATACACTCACGGCCACATACACCTACATATATACTTCCATTTTATTTTGGTTAAAACCCATTTATTATTAGTTTTCAAGTTTGTGAATAATTCCAAGATTAAGAGAAACCTTCTATCATCATCATCATCTCCAAAAATTCAAGAACATGGTTTTTTAAAAACAAGTTTATACCTTTCAAGATTTTAGTGGGTTTTGACAAGATTTTTGATGATATGGAGCTTGTTCTTCTTGGTATTCACCTTGAAATCACTTTTGGATCTTCAAATCAACTTGGAACTAGCTTGGAATGGCTTTAATCTTCAAGGATATGGTGTAAATTTTGAAAATGAATGTATGTAGGTGTGTATATGGTTGAGAGAGAGAGTTTTATTGTTTTGAATTGTGACATATGTGCCTCCAAGACCATCATACAAGTACGAATCCAATGAAACCTTGTATTTCAATCTTGGAATTTGTACAAATACTTGTGACCTTTGCACATGTCAATTCTTGTTCGATTTCGAGCTCTAAATCGCTTTTTGGAAAGTTATACGCGAACTGATGCGTAAACGTAATCAGTTTAACGTGACAAACACTCCGGAACAGTGACATAGGCTTAACATACCTTAAATAACCTTTACATAACTTAAAAATAAGTTTTGGAGGGTTTGGTGTGTCGAAATCAAGTTCATTCGATCGCAGGGACTATTTGCTTCAAACTGCAAAAGTCCACCGATTCGTATAGTAACGTACCTTCCGGAACTTGATCATAAGTTAAACATACCCTAAATATCCTTTACATAGCTTAGAAATAGGCTTTGAGGGGTTCGGTATGCTAAAATAAACTTATTTGATCAATAGGGACTAAAAGCGTCAAAAAGTGCATAACTTTGCATTTTACGCGCATATCTTACGTTCTGAACATATCCGGACATCCAAAAGTTTTGTAATCATTAAAATATTTTATTCTAGTGATTGGCATGCTAAAATTTCATTCGTCGCATAATTTGGATCGTTTTTCGCGTCCGTTCGTGTTTCGTCGTAATTAACCGAACAACGTGACCGTACGACCCAAACGAAACGACATCCGACACATTTTCAAGCATACTTCATGTCCCCTATACTTTGGCATCATTGTAGAGCCTTGAAAATGGCTTAACGGGCCTTAAAAACTTGCAGGGACTGTTTCTGTAAATTTTAAAACTGTTTCTGATATACATGGCGGTCGTAGGCCGCGTAAAAGTAGGCTCTAGCCTACGTGGGGCGCGAGAGCTCCCCAGATCAGCAAAAATCAGTTTTCTCATTCAGCAGCTGGTTTTCTGGTTTTGGACATGGTATTCTCATGCCATGGACTGGTTTTTGTGGTCCCATGGTATCTAAAACCATGGGCAACACTTGTAAGGTTCAGATTAAAGCTCAATAATCGAGGAACGATCCTAACAGTTGTCCGAAATCTATATAAACCCACCTCAATTCATTCCAAACTCACACATTTGATTCAAATTCAGCTCTAAGTTGAAGCTCTCACTTATGAAGGCTTCATACCTGAGTTGTTTTTGATCAAATCTTCCTAGCTTGGACCTTTTGTAAGTTTCTTTCATGCTTTTTATACATTTCAAGCATGAAAGCCAAACAGTGTTTGACTTTCTGCTTTGACCAATCTTTGGTCAACACGTTTGAACTTTGCAACGTGAGCGTAATCACGATGGTTATAGTCCCTTGTGACTATACCTACTGATTACCACGTTGATTAGGCGTAGTGACGAGTCATAGTTTCGGTCAAAGTACGTGTTTATGCGTATTTTGCCATGAAACTATCTTTGGGTATCAAAACCCTTTGTTTTGATATCAAACTTGTTTTCTAACTTCGTTAAACATGTTTTAACTCGTCACTTTTAGTTTAGTGCTTATTTATGGTCGTAAGATAAGCGGTCTAAACAACCGCTTAGACTTTCGAACCCGACCCGTTTGGTCGATCATTAGGATCCGACCAAACATGTTTTGTGACCATAGTTGCATAGGAAGTAATCTTCCGAGGTTATACCTTATGGTCACTTCGTTTAGTTAGTTGTATGATAGGTAGTTTATATGCCTTAGGAAAATGACCAAAATGCCCTTTTTACGCATAATTTCATTTTAAGCATATGTAACCTAAATTTTGACATCTAAACTGATTAGGCAATATTTTTAGACATGTTAAGGCATATAATACTTGTCATAGGACTAGTTAGGCGGTCCGAACGCGTTTTACGCGAACGACGCGTTAAAGTAGTATAAGCTACCTTAACGAGTCGTAATGGGTCGTAAGCACTTAGGATAGGTTCCGATTTAGAATGTAGGCTTTGTTAAACCATATTACATGAGTTCCTATACTCATTTGGTTTACGAAACCTCATTTTATCCGATCTCTCGATTTAGGTCCTGTTTATTAACGTAGTTACCTATATTAGGTGCCGATTGATTCCGTGATCCTTCTAGCTTTGTTTGGTTGTTATTTCAAGACTTCTAAGCTATCTCAAGTGAATACATAGTCCCCTTTTTTACCGTTTTCAAACATTTTTGGGGTGATACACATGTGCCTACTTGTTACTTTCATGTTTTACATGCTTTCATAACATATACTTGCTATGTTCATTAGTACGCATATAGTACATGATTTCATTTATGTTTTGCTATGTATGTTCACTTAGAATGCTAGCACATTGATTTCATAAACACTTTTGTTGCATATGTTCACTCAGCATATGGACACATTGATTTACATTGCATTTTTGTTGCATATGTTCACTCAGCATATGGACACATTGATTTACATTACATTTCTGCTTTGTATGTTCATGTAGCATACTTAGTTCACCATTCTCATATAACATGCATACATTTGGTATAACATTTGGTTTGTTTAACGAAACTAATACATTCATTAACATTGATCATGCCAATCGGTAGTAAGCAGTGGTACCATAGGAATTGACAACTCCCATCCCGGGAATCCTAGGTTTGTTTGGATGTAAGGGATGACTGAATCTGATATACATAGTTGATAAGCCTTTAACTTGTTAAGGGTTTGTCTTTTCAGTCTCAAGGCTTGAATGTAGACGTAAAACATTACTGCATAGATGTTCTTATCAATAAAGCATTTATTTTACAAAACATAACTTTTGACTTAAACTATGATTTATTCAAATACATTGTTTTGTGCATTTTACCTATGGTTTTAGTTGACACTTTTCACTTTCCATACATAACATTTGATTATACATTACATGATTTACATTGTTTACACATAAACATTTTGACATTTGGTTTAAACAAGATATTTTGGTGGTTTGTTTGGGTAAGTGATTTAAATAACGAGGCGTGTGTAATATGATAAAAGCATGGTGGATACGCCGCTGGTACTTCCTATATATAAGTACTTTTATGATATTACATATCGTAGCGTTATTTAAACCATTTTAGTTTAGACATATTACATTTTACACAAATAACATATCTTCACAAAACATTGTTTTACAAACAACATATTTTATACAAACTCATTTTACTTGGTTATTCATTTAACCATACATCTTTCTTTATATCATCTAATTTCTTATCGATTTTCGTATGATTTATAAAAGAAAATACTTTACAAGATTCATGACTAACTTTTGTTAAACATTTCTTTAAACTTACAAGTCATGAATCCTATTTTAACAAAACCTATGTATCTCACAGGCATTTTTATGCCGACGTACCTATTTTCACATGTGTTTCAGGTGCTGTTATTAGATGATCATGATGCAAACATAGGATTGGACGAGGGCCTTAGTGACTTAAAACTATGAAAGACAGTTTAATTCTTGCTATGCTTCTGTAATTCCTAATCAATGTAAATATTTTAATTAATAAAACAAAACTTCAAATACCATGTGTTATGAAACAATGATTCTGTTACTCCACTCCCTGACATTTCCGCCGCGATTTGTTGTTTTACGCGGTCGGGGTGTGACATGAATCTAGTTTCTTGGTTTATGGAAGATATTGTTGCAAACATAATCATCATACATCATCTTCTAGGCCACCAAGTGTAGGAGAGAGGAGAGAGAAGACTCCTCTTTGGCCGCCACCTAGCTCATCTCTCACATATTCAAAATATACATACATATATTACATATATATTGGCTAAACACTGGTATTTTACTGGATACCGGGTATTTTATCTAGCGTTTTAATCACGTTTTATGACGTTTTAAATTATTTTTATCACCCTATAAAAAGAAACTCGCCAAATTATTATTGAAATAATTATCAGTTGCCTTGACTGGCTGTGTTGACAGTATTTTGTCAGATACGCGCAGTATCGCGCTGTACGCGCTTAAACTCGAAAAATAGAGTTTCTTAGCGTTTTAATTTATTTTTCCTTTTGGACATGATTAAAATTACTATTCTAATCATAAAGAATTATTTTTAGGATTTTAACATTGATCGGGCGGTCACCAACGTTCGTTTCGCATTTTGTTCGTTAGGCGATAAGCGTTTATCTTATTGTTGCCAACATAATTTTTATCAAAGTTTGGATTTACCAACACATCAAATATCACACATAAACTTTAATATCAGTCAAATACAACCTTTTATTCATTCATGACATGTGTTACATTTGTACGGTACAGCCTAAATAGCCGGGTGTCACAGTCTCCCCCTGTTTAGGAAATTTCGTCCCCGAAATTCTATTCTACAGGTTTCGTTTTCGCACTAGGTGGGAAGAGATGAGGGTATTTCCGTTGCGTCTGGTCCTGTCGTTCCCAGGTGAACTCGGGTCCACGTTTAGAAACCCCAGCGAACCTTGACCAACTTAATCCTACTCCTCCTAAGTTTCTGAATTTTTCAATCCAGAACCTCTACTGGTTCTTCGATAAATCTCAGTTTATCGTCCACATGAACCTCTCCAGGGGGTATAATTAGTGTCTCATCCGACAGACACTTTTTCAAATTAGAGATATGAAAAACGTCAGGAACTCCACTCAACTCTTGTGGCAGCTTGAGCCTATACGCGACTGATCCAACTCGAGATGCAATTTTGAAAGGACCTATATAACGCGGGCTCAGCTTTCCCCCTTTCCCAAGTTTCACAACGCCTTTCCAAGGCGACGCCTTCAACATAATTCGATCACCAACCTGAAACTCCAACGGTTTCCTCCGGTTATCGGCATAACTCTTCTGTCGATCTGTGGCAGCTTTCATGTGACAACTCGTATTTTTTAAACCCTTCCTTCCTGTACTGATCTTTTTATGCTTCGTTGTACGTTGTAATTTGATGGTTGTGATTTGATGACTGTTATGTGAACCTTGTTACAAATTGTATATGTTGGTTATATGTTTTAGTTACTTGAATATTATAAGTGAATTAGGTGTTATAAGTTCAACCACACAATGTCCTCGAGTCGCACACTCACCCACAACCGCACACTCCTCTAACGCGGTGTTAACTTACTCTCGGCCCAAACCCACTCGAAGGCAGCCCAAGGTTGGGCCCGATCCTATCATTATCGCATAACACCAAGTGTTTGATGTGTAATTCTCATTATTCTCTAAACACAAGATAAACACCAAACCCTAAACACTTTTCTTCTCCCTCCTCCATTCGACGGCAGGCCCTCCCCCATTCGAAGAGGAATCCCTCCTGTGCAACCATTCTCCTTCGAATCCTGTAGCTTGGTTAGTAAACTCACACATAGTTTGGCTTGAGATCTTAATGTATTTGGTTGTGATTATGGGTGAGAATGATTGTGTGATGTTATTGATGTATGTTCTTGCTCGTGATCAACAATTAAGATAAAACATCAACTGTTAATCTAATATAGAAACATGCGAGATATGGTCCATGATAATCTAGAGTTGTTTGTATGCATATTTTTCTGATAATCTTCGGTTAGAGAGAAATTGATATTATATTACATGAGAACTAGAATCTACTATGATTGTTGATGTTGATTTGTTTGTTACGAATGAAACTGATCAAGTGGTATTATCGATTCAAATATTGGTTAGGTTGTAAATTGTCGAATTAAGGAAATTAGGGTTCATGCAAATTAGATGATAAAATGCTTGGATTAATCAAATTGGAATGTTAATTGATTTGATAGAGTAAATGGTAATGGTGTTACTGATTCCGTGATATACGGCATTTGTAACTAATCGCACACTAGTGTAACGAACCAACTAAACTGCATGTTATACAACCCTTTGATGCACACCGGCTGATCGCACACCAGCCAGTCACACATTGTGCCATGTGGTACACCCATAAGGCACATCATACAATTAGATAATGCCTAGTCGCACACTAACTAGTCACACACTTGGAGAGGATACATGTTGCACTGCACGTCGTACAAACTGTTATTGCATGACCGCACACTATAGTGGGTAGCACAATCATAAGTGCGTCACACACTATAGTGGGCTGCACACTTATATTAAACAAACATATGATATTGGGCCATACCATTTATGTGGGCCGCACAATCCCCCGGGTCGCACAGTTGAGAGGTGGTCGCACACTCTCAACTGTGGGCAAGTCGCTAATGGGCCACCTACCTGATGGACTCGCACATTTGTTAGGCAGTCGCACAGTCACAACGAGCCTCTCTAGTTGGGCCGAACACTTAAACTGAATGTCTTTGGGCTTTCGAGGTGGTAATTCATTGATTGCTATATTATACGTGTTACGTGACAACCATACTTGTATGCAACGTGCTAAACCATACGTGTTTAATTTAATTACAAAACCTGACTTATATGGTAACCATAATAGGACGTGGTTGGCCACATTAGCTGTCACACCCCAACCGATGGCGGAATCATCGGGGCATGGCACTGAGCGAAACAGATTGTCCAGAAGTTTCCACAACAATTATCAAAACTATTCAATTTAAATGATACGTCCCATACCGTATCTCAAACAGTCAAATAATTATTACAGACAAGCATCAAGACAAATATTCTGTTCCGACAACTTAGATTTAAATAAGTAGCAATTGTTTATCTGCTTCTAGAGACCCCTGATTCGTTATCTACAGACAACTATTTGTTGGGCTCTAAAGCTTTATTCTAGCTTCCAATTCCTACCACACATGCATCCTAAGCACCTGTCACATACGTTAAAATAAAGTCAATACATAAAATGTAAAGGTGAGCATACAAGTTTGATAATAGCATATAGAGTTCGAATTCGTTTACGCATAACCAGCATGTACACATAGTGAAATGAAGCACGTTAGTTATCGACATAGATCCATCGATACCAATGACTGTGGGTTGACTGCCCGAGGCAGTTCGCAATACATGATTACCACCGTAATCCATGCAAGTAAAAGATCCTTAACAACCCCCGTGTGAACGGGTGCTGAGTCCAAACTATAGTACTATCGTTGCTAAGGCAGGTAGACAACATTCCATGTGTAAACATAACAATAAGCATTCATAAGCCACATAGAACATGCATTAACGGTTAGCGTTCAAATAGTTTGAGTAGTGTGATAGTTGTAGTTTGAATATTTGTAACGTATGTAACACCCAAAAGTGCTTAAAGCAAAAAGGGATCGAGTATACTCACAGCGATTAATGGATTGAAGGGAGCGCTTTTAGCGAGTACGGTTAGCCTGAATAGATTCAATAACGTAGCGATAAGTGGCGCGTAAAACAATACAGGATGAGAGTGGGTAGGTTGGCTGGTCGTACGGATGGTCATCCGTGCGGACAGCAATCTGTGCGAATAGTTAATCCGTTCGGTTGGTCATCCGTGCGGACAGCTTGTCCATGCGGATGACTATTCGAGTGGATTGTTCCTTCCTATGGGTGCGATGTGTTTGTGTATGATGGCTTGTCCTTTGAATTTTTCTTTGTAGTATCTAGAAAACATTTAAGTTCTCTTACCCTTCAAGTCGGTCGCGCGGATGACGATCTGTGCGGATGGTAGTCCGTGCGGACAACGACTTTAAGGGTGAGTCACTTGATGAAGTTGGTGAAATCCGTGCGGACAACAACAATCCGTCCGGATGGTAGTCCGTGCGGATAACTACAACCTGTCCGGATGGTAGTCCGTGCGGATAACTACAATCCGTCCGGATGGTAGTCCGTGCGGACAACGTGTTGGAAATTGTTTAAGGTCGTAGTATCTCATGATCCGAAGAGTAATCCATTCAGAGGGTCATCCATGCGGATTATTCATTCGTCGATACTCCAACCTTGTTTGGATATGGGTCCCAAGTGTAGTCCGTCCGGATGGCAACCGTACGGATAGCCTGTCCGTGCGGACATCAGTCCGTCCGGATATCCTGTTCGTGCAGACATCAGTTCGTACGGGCAGCATCTCGTTCTGGTTGTTCCATTCGTCTACCCTTGGTCGCCTTTGTCGTTCTATCGAGACGTTCTGATTACGTGTCAACCAATCGGAATTGTATTCTTACCCGCATGACTAAGCCGGCCAGGAATCACCCTAGCTTGGCCGGTCGGCGGCTCAGAATAGTCATTCTTGCCTAACCCGAAATCAGGTGTCTCACGGGTAGAATCCAGATTTAGGACCAGTGCATCACTAACATTGAGTAGAAGACTAGAACTAATCCGATTCTTACCGTGTTTGAGTGCAAAAGAAGGAGAAAACTTGTGTTTATTCCTTTCAACTCTTTTATTCTTTGAAAAGTTCAGATTTATGTGAGGTTGTTTGTGAAATCTTGTGGAAACCGTTCAGATCCGAGTTATTCTTGGTGGAATGAGGTCAGTCTTGAAGTTCATGGGAACTTCATGATGACGTCATCCTAGAATACCTCAAATCTTGATGATTTCACGGTTACAAGTTAATGTTTAAAAGATAGAAAGGTGTAGAAGTGTGTATAGATCAAGAAAGTACAAGATTTAGGACGAACACTTACCGGAATTGAGAGAAATCTGAGAAAAAGGCGAGTTGGGCGTGCTGGTCGAACAAGGGTTTCCAAAAGTGGAAAGAGTGACAATGACAGGGGTATTTATAGGATGACAAAAGAGGAAAGTGTCATCCGTCCGGATTGCACATCACCCGGATTGGTCATCCGTGCGGATAGCAATCCTGGTCAGATGCACTTGACACTTCCCCAGGCGGCTAAACGTGCGGATGGTCTGTCCGTGCGGATTAGCGCCTGGGTGGTGTGTTTGGTGCGACGATCTTGACGTTTTGATTTCGATTGCGAGCGATTTGATAGGATTTCCTAGTCAAATTACTTTTAGTCCCAACTACTTCGTATCTCGCGTAATCTATTCTCCCCCATCTATCATAGTTTTGATTGTGATTCGAGTTCGAGTTCGATAGCATTCGAGTTTCGATTGAGTTCGCTTGATTACACAACATACATAAATAAACATGCACAGGTAACACATAAGGCACACACACACGTATAAGCAATAAGTAACATACATAGTTCAAGTTGCGATTTGACGTCGATTCGATTAGCATAGCTTGATTGTTAGTTGATTAACTTTATCACATTGTTACTTCCTATAGTTCACAGTCGTAGGTCGATTGAAATATGATTAATACTCATCGATTATTGCAATTAACAACACTTACTCCACATAATATAAATAAAATAAAGACATTTCTACAAGTCAAGTTGCGCGAAATCGGTCGTTGACTTTGAGACTTTGACTTTCATTTATGAAAAGACGGGGTGTTACAGCCTCCCCTTGTTTAGGGAATTTCATCCCGAAATTAAGCTGAAAGCTGTTTCAACCGCCATGAATCACGTGAGGACTTTCTCTATCTAGACTTTCTCCTGAAACAACTGTGGGTACTTTGCCTTCATGTCGCTTTCGAGTTCCCAAGTGAACTCTGCGGCTCGTTTGCCTTCCCATCGGACTTTCACAATAGGAATGCGTGAGCGCCTGAGCTGCTTGGTTTGGCGGTCCATGATTTTGACAGGCTTTTCCACGAAGTGTAATGTTTCGTTCACTTGTAGATCGTCTAGAGAGATATGTAAATCGGGGTCGGCGATGCACTTTCGGAGGTTTGACACGTGGAAAGTCGGGTGGACGTTACTAAGTTCCTCCGGTAGTTCGAGTCTGTAGGCGACTTTTCCGATCCTTTCCAGAATCTTGAAAGGTCCAACATATCGAGGCGCGAGTTTCCCTTTCTTGCCGAATCGGACTACACCCTTCCAAGGTGATACCTTTAGGAGTACGTAGTCACCAACACCAAATTCACGGGGCTTGCGCTTTTTATCGGCGTAAACCTTCTGTCGATCCCGAGCTTTCACCAGGTTGTCTCTGATTTGGAAAATTTTGTCTGTCGTTTCTTGTAATAGCTCAGGACCGGTTAGTTGCGAGTGACCGATCTCGTGCCACACAATAGGCGACCGACATCTTCTTCCGTATAATGCCTCGAAAGGTGCCATCTCGATGCTAGAATGTTAATTGTTATTATACGAGAATTCGACCAATGGCAGATATTTATCCCAATTACCACCGAAGTCTAAAACACACGATCGGAGCATGTCTTCAAGAGTACGAATCGTTCTTTCAGTCTGACCGTCGGTTTGTGGGTGAAAAGCAGTACTTAGATTAAGCGTTGTACCGAGTGCCGTTTGAAACATTTCCCACAATCGCGAAGTAAACCGAGCATCACGATCAGAGATGATGTCACGAGGCGTCCCATGATTACAAATGATCTCGTCGGTGTAGATTCGGGCTAATCATTCTACCTTGTAGTCTTCTCGTATTGGCAGAAAGTGAGCTGATTTAGTCAATCGGTCGACCACAACCCATATGCTGTCGTGACCTGATGACGTGGGTGGAAGCTTGGTTACGAAATCCATAGCTATGCTCTCCCACTTCCACATGGGAATTGGTGGTTGTTCGAGTAAGCCATAGGGTCTTTGGTGTTCGGCCTTGATTCTAGCACAAGTTAGGCATTTTCCGACGTAGAGAGCGATATCCCGTTTCATACCCGGCCACCAGTACTTATAACGAAGGTCCTGGTACATTTTGTCAGCACCGGGATGAATGGAGTATCTGGACTTGTGGGCTTCGTCCATCAGAATTTGTCGCAAATTGGTTCGTTTGGGAATCCAAATTCGGTCTAAAAAGTGAAATATCCCATTTGATTTGCTCACAAGCTGGGCTCCATCATGGTAGATTCTTTCCTTCTTCAAAGTGCGTTCGTTGAAACATGCATGTTGAGCGTCGCGGATGAGAGTTTCGAGGTTGTGCTGGGCTTGAACATTACGAGTGCTAAGTAGGTAGCTCCGTCTGCTAAGTGCGTCGGCAACAACATTTGCTTTGCCTGGGTGATAATGAATCTCACAGTCGTAATCGTTGAGAAGTTCTACCCATCGGCGTTGACGCATATTAAGTTCCTTCTAATTAAAGATGTGCTGTAGGCTCCTATGATCGGTGAAGATCGTACACTTGGTACCATACAGGTAGTGTCGCCAAATCTTTAACGCAAAAACAACTGCGCCTAGCTCGAGATCATGGGTTGTATAGTTCTTCTCGTGGACTTTGAGCTGACGAGACGCGTAAGCTATGACCTTGTCTCGTTGCATAAGAACACAACCGAGACCAAGGTTGGAAGCATCACAGTAGACAATGAAATCATTGTTTCCGTTGGGCAAAATGAGAACAGGAGCATTGCAAAGCATGTGTTTAAGGGTTCGAAAGGCAGTCTCTTGTTTAGTTCCCCAAACAAAAGGCTTGTCTTTATGAGTAAGAGAGGTAAGCGGTACAGCGATCTTTGAGAATCCCTCGATAAATCGTCGATAATAGCCCGCTAGTCCGAGAAAAGAGCGGACTTCGGACGGGTTCTTAGGCGTAACCCAGCTCTTAACAGCTTCAATCTTCGCAGGATCGACGTGAATACCCTGACTATTAACAATGTGACCCAGAAATTGAACTTCCCCTAACCAGAATTCGCACTTGGAGAACTTGGCATAGAGTTGGTTCCCCTGGAGTAACTCGAGAACCAAACGTAGATGTTGCGCGTGTTTGATTTTCGATTTGGAATAGATCAAGACATCGTCAATGAATACGATGACGAAACGGTCGAGATACGGTTTACACACGCGATTCATCAGATCCATGAAAACCGCTGGTGCGTTTGTTAGACCAAAAGGCATGACAACGAATTCGTAATGGCCGTAATGAGTTTGAAATGTGGTTTTGGGTATATCCTCCTCTTGGATGCGTAGCTGATGGTAACCTGATCGTAGATCGATCTTCGAGAAACACGTAGCGCCTTGTAGTTGATCAAATAAATCATTGATGCGAGGCAGAGGATAGCGGTTCTTGATAGTTAACTTATTCAATTCCCGATAGTCGATGCACATCCTGAACGACCCGCCCTTCTTTTTGAAGAAAAGGACTGGCACGCCCAAAGGAGAGGTGCTCGGGCGAATGAATCCTTTCTCAAGTAATTCTTGGAGTTGGGTTGAGAGTTCGCGCATTTCTGACGGTGTGAGACGGTAAGGAGCTTTGGCAATAGGATTGGCTCCAGGAATGAGGTCAATACGAAAGTCGATATCACGACTTGGCGGTAGTCCGGGAAGATCCTCTGGAAAAACATTAGGAAATTCTCGAACCACGGGAACGTCTTTTACTTCCTTCTTCTCTTTCTTTTCCTTCTCTGCTACTACGATGTTAGCCAAGAAAGCCATGTATTCCTTACGGAGATACTTGCTGGCTTGGAGACATAACATAAGCTTGAGCCCCTTTGAAGTAGTATCGCCATATACACACAATAAATCACCATTCGCGAGTGAAAATCGAATCATCTTGTCGAAGCATACAACTTCAGCATGGTTTTCTCGAAGAAAGTCCATGCCTATTATGATATCAAAGCTTCCGAGTTGCATTGGAATAAGGTCGATCGAAAAGATGTGATTGTTGAGCTCAAGAGTACAATCACGGATAACAGAATTAACAGTGACGGTTCTTCCGGTAGCGACTTCTACATCGAACGTCGAGGAGAGTTGGGAACGTTTACGGATAAGGAGTTTCTCAAATTCGAACGACACAAAGCAATTATCGGCTCCAGTATCAAACAAACATGAAGCATAAATACCATTCACAAGGAACGTACCATTGACCACGTTGTTGTCGGCCTGAGCTTAACGCACGTTGAGGTTGAAAGTTCTGGCACGTGCGGCCTGTTGTTGCTGCTGTTGTTGTTGTTGCTGCTGCGGCTGCTGTTGTTGAGGCTCTTGTTTCACGACCCTGTTTGGGCACACGTTGGCGAAATGGTTCGGGTCGCCACACGCGAAGCAGGCTCTGGCTTTGACTGCGGGTTCCGGAGGAGCTTGTTGACCCTGTGGGGCAGTGAGTAGAGCTTGATTGGCAGGAGCTTGACGAATACGGCAGTTGGCAGTAAAGTGGCCGTATACATTGCAATGAGCACAGAAGCGCCATTGAATAGCAGTCGGGTGGTGGTAGGTGCAAGTAGGGCAGAGCGGATGTGGTCCCGTATATGCACGCTTTGCAGGCGGTGCATTGGCCACAGGCGCCGCTACTTAACGCTGTTGGGCAGGTACAACTTGAATCGGTGCAGCAATAATCGCACAGTTCTTGTTGCTGGGGATGTTCTTTCTCTTGTTCTTCCTCTTGTTGCTTGATGAGGTGGGTTCAGCAGTTGGTGCGGTAGCGGTAGCTTGATGCAGATGCTTCGAAGTCTTATCCCAAACACCAGCCTTGACCCTTTTGTCGTTGATTTCAGCGGCCAACAGATAAGTTTCCTCGATCGTCGTAGTCTTAGCCACTTGCACGAAATTAGCAACGCAGTCAGGCAAAGCTCGGATATACTTCTTGATTGTCATGTCGGGAGTTTTGACTTGATCGGGACAGATAATGCTGAGCTGTTTGAAACGAGCAGTGAGACCAGCATTGTCACCATCCTTTTGCTGTATGTGCCAAAATTCATCTTCCAGCTTTTGACGTTCGTGAGGAGGGCAGAATTCCTCTAGCATAACTTCCTTGAGCTCGTCCCACGATAGTCCGTAGGCTGCATCATTCCCTCCCTTATTCATCTCGGCCGTCCACCAGTCTAGAGCACGGGACTGGAAAACGCCGGTAGCGTTCAGAGTTCGAAGGTCATCAGGGCAACCACTTTATCGCAGAGTAACCTCAATGGAATCAAACCAGTGAAATAATGCAGTAGGACCTCCCTCGCCGGTGAATTCTTTTGGCCCACATGACTTGAATTGCTTGAAGCTGAAGGGCCTTGCGGCAGTCTTAGGAGCTTTGGTTCTCGATTCCTCGGATGATTTGCTGGCATTCTCATAAACATCACTCACGGCCTTTGCCACGCTCTTGGCGATGATGGAAGCAAGGCGTTTGTCCCTCTTTTCTTGACGAGAGAGTGCATGATGGGATCCAGACGACATGGCCTGCAACAGACATCGTCACGGAACTCAACACATTGTATTCGAATCTCACCTCACACGTCTACTACTACTGAAGCTCAGGAACACGTATAGTTACGTAAATACTTCACACGAAATCACATAATCACATAAGCACATAGAGCACACAACCGTTTAATTCCTAAGCACGTAGAGCACAGAAGCAAGAAAACACATACGCACTTAATCACTAGAAGCAATCAGAAAACAGGAACCTAGGTCTGGTAGAAAGAAGCTAGAGAGAGAAAGTAGAGAGGGAAAGGCAAAAGGTGATTCAAGTTCCTTTGTACCTTTCACATCTATATCGAATCACAGATTATATTACGTCTCGTGTGTTTCGGTCTCGTTCGTTCACGGATTTCGCACGTCGGACTTGTCGTTACGTAATCATTTGGAGTCAAAATAAGCATAAATCACAAGGTGCAGTGCGAGTCGTGTGTGTCGATCGAAGTAAAAACAAAAATCGGGTAATCCCAAAGTTTAAACACATAAACAAGAAAGCTCACAGATAAGCACATAAAATTGGTGAAACATCAGAGTCAGCAGTTGCGGACTCAAAATCGAAACTCATGAAATTCGAGAAATAGATTGTCTGTGGCTAGTAGACTTCGACTAACCAAAGTGGTTCGACTATTCACAAGGACCCGTTGCGCACTTTTAACCTCCAGGATTATGCCTTTGCCTCGATTCCTGGGCATTTGGCACGCATCCCGTTGGTCATATCGTGACTTTAGGTCGTTGGAGTCCGTCGAGGCTTTGGTGGGAGTTTTGTATAAAAGTGGAACAAGTCGTCAAGGTTAGGGTTCCACCCCTAGCTTAACAACTTTGTCCCTGCTTTTAAATAAAATTGAGGAGATTATTCATCAAAATACGGATTTCACTCCTGATTTGGCATAATTCTCCTCGCTTGTAGTTAAAATGCGAGCGGAGTAAGCAACTTTAGTCGAGAGTTTGCGGTTTTCACACCTATTCTTGACTTTATTGCACACTCCTATTTGAAAATTCGAGTGCAGTGATAGCGTAGAATAAGCGATAATAACGAGGAATTAAGCTCGTACATAATCCCTACTGGTTATGCACAAGTTGGTCTGTTGGTTCTTAACTATAGACTAGGTTTCTAAGACATCGACCCGGACTAGGTCGTGTCTTGCCTAATCCCTATAGTTATGGCTCTGATACCAATCTGTCACACCCCAACCGATGGCGGAATCATCGGGGCATGGCACTGAGCGAAGCAGATTGTCCAGAAGTTTCCACAACAATTATCAAAACTATTCAATTTAAATGATATGTCCCATACCGTATCTCAAACAGTCAAATAATTATTACAGACAAGCATCAAGACAAATATTCTGTTCCGAAAACTCAGATTTAAATAAGTAGCAATTGTTTATCTGCTTCTAGAGACCCCTGATTCGTTATCTACAGACAACTATTTGTTGGGCTCTAAAGCTTTATTCTAGCTTCCAATTCCTACCACACATGCATCCTAAGCACCTGTGACATACGTTAAAATAAAGTCAATACATAAAATGTAAAGGTGAGCATACAAGTTTGATAATAGCATATAGAGTTCGAATTCGTTTACGCATAACCAGCACGTACACATAGTGAAATGAAGCACGTTAGTTATCGACATAGATCCATCGATACCAATGACTGCGGGTTGACTGCCCGAGGCAGTTCGCAATACATGATTACCACCGTAATCCATGCAAGTAAAAGATCCTTAACAACCCCCGTGTGAACGGGTGCTGAGTCCAAACTATAGTACTATCGTTGCTAAGGCAGGTAGACAGCATTCCATGTGTAAACATAACAACAAGCATTCATAAGCCACGTAGAACATGCATTAACGGTTAGCGTTCAAATAGTTTGAGTAGTGTGATAGTTGTAGTTTGAATATTTGTAACGTATGTAACACCCAAAAGTGCTTAAAGCAAAAAGGGATCGAGTATACTCACAGCGATTAATGGATTGAAGGGAGCGCTTTTAGCGAGTACGGTTAGCCTGAATAGATTCAATAACGTAGCGATAAGTGGCGCGTAAAACAATACAGGATGAGAGTGGGTAGGTTGGCTGGTCGTACGGATGGTCATCCGTGCGGACAGCAATCCGTGCGAATAGTTAATCCGTTCGGTTGGTCATCCGTGCGGACAGCTTGTCCGTGCGGATGACTTTTCGAGCAGATTGTTCCTTCCTATGGGTGTGATGTGTTTGTGTATGATGGCTTGTCCTTTGAAGTTTTCGTTGTAGTATTTAGAAAACATTTAAGTTCTCTTACCCTTCAAGTCGGTCGCGCGGATGACGATCCGTGCGGATGGTAGTCCGTGCGGACAACGACTTTAAGGGTGAGTCACTTGATGAAGTTGGTGAAATCCGTGCGGACAACAACAATCCGTCCGGATGGTAGTCCGTGCGGATAACTACAACCTGTCCGGATGGTAGTCCGTGCGGATAACTACAATCCGTCCGGATGGTAGTCCGTGCGGACAACGTGTTGGAAATTGTTTATGGTCTTAGTATCTCATGATCCGAAGAGTAATCCATTCTGAGGGTCGTCCGTGCGGATTTTTCATTCGTCGATACTCCAACCTTGTTTGGATATGGGTCCCAAGTGTAGTCCGTCCGGATGGCAACCGTCTGGATAGCCTCTCCGTGCGGACATCAGTCCGTCCGGATATCCTGTTCGTGCGGACATCAGTTCGTACGGGCAGCATCTCGTTCTGGTTGTTCCATTCGTCTACCCTTGGTCGCCTTTGTCGTTCTATCGAGTCGTTCTGATTACGTGTCAACCAATCGGAATTGTATTCTTACCTGCACGACTAAGCTGGCCAGGAATCACCCTAGCTTGGCCGGTCGGTGGCTCAGAATAGTCATTCTGGCCTAACCCAAAATCAGGTGTCTCGCGGGTAGAATCCAGATTTAGGACCAGTGCATCACTAACATTGAGTAGAAGACTAGAACTAATCCGATTCTTACTGTGTTTGAGTGCAAAAGAAGGAGAAAACTTGTGTTTATTCCTTTCAACTCTTTTATTCTTTGAAAAGTTCAGATTTATGTGAGGTTGTTTGTGAAATCTTGTGGAAACCGTTCAGATCCGAGTTATTCTTGGTGGAATGAGGTCAGTCTTGAAGTTCATGGGAACTTCATGATGACGTCATCCTAGAATACCTCAAATCTTGATGATTTCACGGTTACAAGTTAATGTTTAAAAGATAGAAAGGTGTAGAAGTGTGTATAGATCAAGAAAGTACAAGATTTAGGACGAACACTTACCGGAATTGAGAGAAATCTGAGAAAAAGGCGAGTTGAGCGTGCTGGTCGAACAAGGGTTTCCAAAAGTGGAAAGAGTGACAATGACAGGGGTATTTATAGGATGACAAAAGAGGAAAGTGTCATCCGTCCGGATTGCACATCACCCGGATTGGTCATCCGTGCGGATAGCAATCCTGGTCAGATGCACTTGACACTTCCCCAGGCGGCTATCCGTGCGGACGGTCTGTCCGTGCGGACGGTCTGTCCGTTTGGATTAGCGCTTGGGTGGTGTGTTTGGTGCGACGATCTTGACGTTTCGATTTCGATTGCGAGCGATTTGATAGGGTTTCCTAGTCAAATTACTTTTAGTCCCAACTACTTCGTATCTCGCGTAATCTATTCTCCCCTATCTATCATAGTTTTGATTGTGATTCGAGTTCGATAGCATTCGAGTTTCGATTGAGTTCGCTTGATTACACAACATACATAAATAAACATGCACAGGTAACACGTAAGGCACACACACACGTATAAGCAATAAGTAACATACATAGTTCGAGTTGTGATTTGACGTCGATTCGATTAGCATAGCTTGATTGTTAGTTGATTAACTTTATCGCATTGTTACTTCCTATAGTTCACAGTCGTAGGTCGATTGAAATATGAGTAATACTCATCGATTATTGCAATAAACAACACTTACTCCACATAATATAAATAAAATAAAGACATTTCTACAAGTCAAGTTGCGCGAAATCGGTCGTTGACTTTGACCTTGACTTTGACTTTCATTTATGAAAACACGGGGTGTTACATTAGCTCAAGTGACCATTATCTGCTGAGCTAATCTAAGGTGAGTTCACACACTTCTTAAAAGCATGCAATTCCCGGTGGTTTGGGAATGGGTCAAACAACAACTATCCCCATTGGGTGGGATGCAACCTGCGTATTCTCCTTGGGTAGAATACATACTACCGTCCTCCTAGGTGAAGGGCGACAACTGTTATAATACATGTCTTAAGCATACTAGACAACAACTCTATCTTAAAGTCCCCACTCATTTTATATCGACTTAATCGCCGGGCCAATGGCGAACGGGTTATTAGTTAAATAGCGCTATTAGGTTTGACAAGCCTCACACCATGTCGCAGAGGACGGGCGTGGACTAATATACTTGGGCACTTAGTCAATGATGATAGACATTGACTTGGGGCACTCAACATAACTTCAGTCAGTTGTCGATATGGTACGGGTCTAGTGGTTTAAAACAGTGGGGTAGCTCCCCATGGCATGTTTTTATAAAGAACAAAGGAACTTAACAACTGATGGGTTTTTGGAACAAAACTAAAACGGAACAACTGTGAACTCGCCAACTTTATGTTGACACTCTACGACATGCTTTGCAGGTCGTTAGGGACATGGCAGGAGCTTTCATGAGGAGTGGACGTTGTGGCAAGGAACCAACTGTTGGGTTCCTAACATTAAACATTATGCTTTTAAAATGATTATGGGTTTTTAACTTTATGCTTCCGCTAACACTTAAACTTGGTTTTGGAATATTGTTTTGTGAACACTAAATGTTTTGGATTGTGATGGTTTTACTTTACTTTACTTATTGTTCAGTATGATTGGTGGTATGATCCTGGTCAGTCACACGCCTCGAGGTAATACTCCGCTTGTGGATTTTGAGGGTGTGACAGATTGGTATCAGAGCCATTGGTTATAGTAAACTTGGTTTTAAAAAGGGGGAAATCTTTTTGGATAAAAACCAGACTATAACCTGCTCAGTGCTCAACGATCCACAACGACGCTTCGCTCCACGTGCAAGGCTTAACACTTTAGGTGGTATGATTTATGTTAATGCTGCCTACTTGATAGTTTACTTTTGCATGGTGTGATTGCTTAGGTTTGCCTAGTTAGGGTAGTAGCATGGTGTCTATTAGCCCTAATGTGCTTTTTTTTTGACATTCAACTGTTTGCATGAAACCTTATGTGCTCGCTCTCTTCTGTCATTCTTTTCGCATTCTTGCGTCAACATTCTCACTCGTGTTTTCTGGTTGTGAAGATCATGAGTGGACGCCTCAACTTGACTCAGGCTCAACTGACGACCCTAATCAATGAACGGGTTGCTGAGGCTTTAGCAGCAGCCCAACCAGGAGGTAAAGCCTGCCATTTCAACCTATCCTAGGATGTTGGACCCTACTCTCATGACGCTTTGTCATCCTTAACCTTACCCCTTTTCTTTTCCCACGCGACAGGTCAACCTGCTCAACCTCGAGTATGTACGTTCAAGACCTTCATGGATTGTCGACCGAGTTCCTTTAGTGGTACTGAAGGAGCTGTAGGACTTCTCCACTGGTTTGAGAAGATTGAGTCGGTTTTTGAGATGTGTGAATGCCCTGTAGCCAATAGGGTGAAGTTTGCAACGGGAACACTCGAGGGTAGTGCGCTCTCTTGGTGGAACGCACAAATGCAATTTTTAGGGTTGGCAGCTGCGAACGCCACCCCATGGAACGACTTTAAGGAGCTAATCAAGGAAGAGTATGGTTATCGGGATGATATTCACAAGTTGGAGGTGGAGTTCTACAACCTCAAGATGGTAGGGTCTGAGATTGAAGCCTACACGAAAAGGTCAAATGATCTGGCAGCACTTTGTCCCAATATGGCTAATCCTGCTTACAAACGCATCGAGCTCTACATCAAAGGTTTAGTACCAGAGATACAGAGCATGGTTACTGCAGCAAACCTCCCTACGATTCAGCAGATCATACTATTGTCCCACCGCCTCACTGATCAGGCAGTCGAGCAGAACAGGCTGACCAAAGGTGTTAGTGCTACTACTGATGCTCCAAGTGATAACAAACGTAAGTGGGATGGAAACTCGAGCAAGGGTTCAAGCTCCACACTGCCTCAGACTCAGCAGAGAAAGACCGATGAATACAAGAGCCCTAACCAGCAGTCTACTACCAACCAAAGTTAGGGTGGATACAGAGAAAATCACCCCAAGTGCAATCATTGTAATTTTCACCACAGTGGGCCATGCAACAAGGGCAACTGCTAGAGATACAACAAGCCAGGCCATGCAACTTAGGATTGAAGGAGTCAGTACCCGGCGAATCAGAATCGACAATAGCAACAACCAGCCCCACAGAACCAGCAACAGCCGCAACAACAGGGTAATAACAAGGGGTGTTTCCAGTGTGGAGCAGAAGGCCACTTTAAGAGAAACTGCCCATAGTTAAACCAGAATCGCAACAACAACAACAATCAGGGCAATGGGAATAACAACAGGAATAACAACAACAATGTTAATGGGCGTGTGTTTGTGATTGGTCAAGGTGAAGCAAGGAACGATCCCAACGTTGTGGCAGGTAAGTTTCTACTGGACGACTACTTTGTTTCTGTCTTATTTGATTCGGGGGCCGATACTAGTTATGTGTCCTTAAGATTTAGTCAAATGCTTAAGCGTACCCCGACCCCTCTGAACTCTAAGCATGTCGTAGAACTAGCAAACGGTAAACGCCTTGAGGCCACACACATTGTCAGGGGTTGTAATCTCACTCTAGCCTGTCAGACTTTCTCTATCGATCTCATCCCTATCGTTCTTGGTAGTTTCGACATTGTCATTGGGATGGATAGGTTATCCCAACATCAAGCGGAAATACCCTGCAAGGAGAAGATTGTTCGCATCCCTCGTCTTAACGATGAACCACTTATCATCCATGGCGACAAGAGTGGTGCTATCGTGGGCATCATCTTGTTCCTTAAGGCCCAGAAGTGTTTGTGAAAGGGCCACACTGCTATCCTAGCCCTGGTTACCGATTCCCAAGCTAAAGAGAAGAAGATCGAAGATCGAAGACATCCCCATCGTACGCGACTTTCCTAAGGTATTTCCTGAGGAACTACCTGGCTTACCGCCTCATCGCCAAGTCGAGTTTCAAATCGAGCTAGCCCCTGGAGCGACACCTATAGCTCGCGCACCTTATCGTTTAGCCCCATCAGAACTAGAAGAACTGTCCTTGCAACTACAAGAGCTTTTGGACAAGGGTTTCATTCGCCCTAGCTCATCGCCTTGGGGAGCTCATATTTTGTTTGTTAAGAAGAAAGACGGTACTTTCCGCATGTGTATAGACTACCGCGAGCTTAACAAGGTGATCGTGAAGAATCGTTATCCTCTTCCGTGCATCGACGACCTGTTCGACCAGTTGCAAGGGTCGAGCTTCTATTCTAAGATTGATCTGAGATTGGGCTATCATCAGCTGAGAGTCCGAGACGAAGACATTTCCAAAATAGCATTCAGGACTCGTTATGGACACTACGAGTTTGTGGTCATGCCTTTCGGGTTGACAAACACACCTGCTGTTTTCATGGACCTCATGAACCGAGTGTGCAAACCATGCATGGATAAGTTCATCAGTGTTTTCATTGACGACATCCTGATTTATTCTAAGAGTCAGGATGAGCACGAACAACATCTACGTCTGATTCTTGAACTTATTCGAACAGAGCAACTCTACGCTAAGTTTTCGAAATGCGACTTTTGGCTTCGTGAATTCCATTTCCAAGGCCACGTAGTCAATGAAGATGGGATTCACATCGATCCATCCAAGATTGACTCAATTAAGAACTGGCCTGCACCTCAAACTCCAACTGAAATCCGTCAATTCTTGGGTTTGGCGGGCTACTACCGAAGGTTTATCAAGGATTTCTCGAAGATTGCGCAGCCTCTCACCACACTAACTCAGAAGGGTGTCACCTACCGGTGGGTTGATGCTCAGGAATCCGCGTTTCAACAATTGAAGGATAAACTTTGTAGCGCACCTATCCTTTCATTACCCGAAGGCACATATGACCTTGTTGTTTATTGTGATGCGTCAATTCAAGGACTTGGTTGTGTGTTGATGCAACGTGAGAAGGTCATTGCTTATGCTTCACATCAACTCAAGATGCATGAAAAGAACTACACTACTCATGACTTGGAACTGGGAGCCATAGTTTTCGCACTCAAGATATGGAGACATTACTTGTACGGTACCAGGTGCACCATTTACACCGATCATAGGAGTCTCCAGCATATCTTTGATCGGAAGGAGTTGAACATGCAGCAACGTCGATGGGTCGAACTCCTGAATGATTATGAGTGCGCGATTAAGTACCATCCAGGCAAGGCCAACGTAGTGGCCGATGCCCTCAGCCAGAAAGAAACAAAACCTAAGCGTGTACGTGCGTTACAGCTTACTATCCACTCTAGTCTTCCTACCCAGATCCGTGACGCTTAGGTCGAAGCGTTGAAGGAAGAGAACCTCAAAGCTGAGTCCCTGCAGGGCTTGGAGAAACGGCTAGAACTAAAGGAAGATGATGCTTACTATTTAGCAGGACGTATCTGGGTTCCTTTTTATGGAAACCTACGAGAGCTTGTGATGGACGAGGCACACAAGTCTCGTTACTTGGTACATCCTGGTTCTGATAAGATGTACCATGATCTTAAAACCATATAATGGTGGCTGAGTATGAAAGCTAGCATTGCCAAATACGTTAGCAAATGCTTGACCTGTGCTAGGGTCAAAATCAAATACCAGAAGCCATCTGGATTATTGCAACAACCAGAGATCCCAACATGGAAATGGGAGTAAATTTCCATATATTTCGTCACTAGACTACCTCGATCCCAACGAGGAAACGATACCATTTGGGTGATCACGGATCGACTTACTAAATCGGCACACTTCTTGGCAATCAAGGAAACTGACAAGTTCTCTACACTGGCCGATATCTACTTGAAGGAAGTAGTTGCTAGGCACGAAGTGCCAACTTCCATCATCTCTGATTGTGACCCGCACTTTGCATCGGAACTATGGAAAACAATGCATAAATCACTTGGCTTACGGCTAGACATGATCACAACTTATCACCCCCTGACGGATGGGCAGACTGAACGCACCATCCAGACTTTTGAAGACATGCTTCGAGCATGTGTCATTGATTTTGGTAATGGCTGGG
Organism: Helianthus tuberosus; assembly: GCA_030545235.1. Lineage (NCBI taxonomy): Eukaryota > Viridiplantae > Streptophyta > Magnoliopsida > Asterales > Asteraceae > Helianthus > Helianthus tuberosus. Next base: position 122,595,451 of record CM060354.1, read on the forward strand.
AAAGACACCTACCTCTGGTAGAGTTTTCGTACAACAATAGTTACCATACCAGCATCAAGGCTGCTCCGTTCGAGGCTTTGTACGAACGGAAATGCCGATCACCTCTATGCTGGGCTGAAGTTGGTGATAGCCAAATCACAGGCCCAGAACTTGTAATCAACAAAACGGAAAAGATTGCCCAAATCCGACAACGAATGGCGGCTCGTGACCGTCAGAAAAGCTACGCTGATAAGCGTAGGAAACCCCTCGAGTTCCAGGTTGGGGATCGAGTGCTACTCAAAGTTTCACCTTGGAAAGGTGTGGTTCGCTTTGGTAAATAGGGCAAGCTTAATCCGCGTTATGTCGGACCCTTCGAAATCACGGAGAAAATCGGCGAGGTGGCGTACAGACTGAATCTGCCCAAAGAACTCAGTGGTGTTTACAATGTGTTTCACGTGTCGAATCTGAGGAAGTGTCTGTCAGATGAGACCCTCATTGTTCCTTTCAAGGAACTCACTATCGACGACCAGCTGCGTTTCATCGAGGAACTGGTAGAAATTATGGATCGTGAAATCAAGGCTCTCAAACGAACCTAGATGCCTATTGTTTGAGTTTGTTGGAACTCCCGTCGTGGCCTAGAGTTCACCTGGGAATGAGAAGATCAAATGAAACGCAAATATCCTCAGTTGTTCAAGAAAAATGAGTCTAACAATGAAGCTACTGCGGAATTTCAGGACAGAATTCCAAACCAACGGGGGATGATGTGATACCCCAGGTAAACGCACAACACAACTAGCTTCCTCAGTGACTACGTGCTAAATTTCGGGACGAAATTTCTTTCAACTTGGTGATGATGTGACAACTCGTATTTTTCAAACCCTTCCTTCCTGTACTGATCTTTTTATGCTTCGTTGTACGTTGTAATTTGATGGTTGTGATTTGATGACTGTTATGCGAACCCTGTTACAAATTGTATGTGTTGGTTATAGGTTTTAGTTACTTAAATATTATAAGTGAATTGGGTGTTATAAGTTCAACTGCACAATGTCCTCGAGTCGCACACTCACCCACAACTGCACACTCCTCTAATGCAGTGTTAACTTACTCTCGGCCCAAACTGTCACAACCCCTGACCCCTATCCCCGGAAGCGGGCGGCCGCGAGCCAGTTTCGGTGGTATCGGTGTTTATCAGTTTGGCAGCGGAAATTACATCAGGACTGCAGTTAGGAAATATTTTATCAGAGTAAAATACCACATTTTTATAAATACAAATATATGGGAAAAACCCAAGTTTTCATTACAATCCATTTATAGGGATAAACCCTATTTTATTGAAATAAAACATCTTCTTTTATTTAGGTAACTTTTATATCCACTTTTCCAAGCCTTCAGTGCTCTCCAGCTGGCTTCTATTTGGCTTTCACATTTTGTTACCTGAAACGCGTTTTAAAAACATTTGTCAGTGGGAAATACTGGTGAGTGAATCCCAATTTAATCAAGACAAGTTTTATCCTTTTACAGCATTGAGGACGGTCGCGCAATTACATTTGTTTATTCTTCTACCTTCACTACCACCCACGGTATTGTCAAGCCGACTTGTGGTCATGTTACTACTCACAGTGTAGTAACAAATTTTGTATACAAAACCCCAACATACCAACGATAATTGTAGAATACAAATACTCAATCACTGCTGAATATAATTTAAACAATTGAGGTTTTGTAAAAAGAGTTTATAAAAAGGTTTAAAAAAAGAGGATAAACTCACATTGCTACTTTAGGTATACTAAGGCTTTCTGGTGTATCTACTGGTTACTATCTATAAAATTTAAATAATGCACACGTGTTAGTAAAATAACCCAAATTACATTATTCGTACAACTCGAGATAGAATTCCAATGACTGAGTCGGGAAAAGCCGACATGCATTACGGAATCCTAGGTCAATCGGGTGTACAGAACTCCAACGACTGAGTCGGGCAGAGCCCTGACATGTGTTACAGAAATTCTAGATCAATCGTGTAGGGTAGCAGCAGGGTTATAGTACTTACAACGAGGCAGAGCTTCGCTTAATAGTGGGTATTATGCCCAAGCAGAATTTCTACTACTAGAAAAGTTGAGAGAGAATCGAGAAATGAACGACTCACAAATGAGCTCTCGACCCCCTTTTATAGGCTGGTCGACCAGTCTATCACGCCCCGCGAAGAAGACGACTTCGTCCGTCGCGGGCCGCGAGAGCTCAAAAAGGCGGTTATAGGCTTGCTGAGTCAGCGCCTAGCCTTGGTGAGTCAGCGGACACGTGGCGCAATGCCTTGTCCGACAAGTCCAAGCCGTCGCGCCCCGCGACAGACCACTGAGGTCTTCGTCGCGCCCCGCGAACGAATGTCAGACTTGGTTTTTCTTGATTTTTACAAGTATAGAGGTATAACGGGTCCGGTTTTCACGTACGAGGTATATTTTAGGACCTTTCGGGTGTCCAAAATATTTTTAAGAGGGTTGTTATATCCTCCCCACCTTGTTTTAGAACTCGCCCTCGAGGTCTACTGGAACAGGTGTGGGAATTTCCTTTGCATCTCTGATTTGAGTTCCCAAGTGTATTCTGGTCCTCTCTTGGAATCCCATTTTACTTTGACTAGAACCAATCTCTTGTGTTTGAGATTCTTGATCTTCCTGTCTTCAATTTGTAGGGGTTTCTCTACAAACTTAAGTTTCTCATTTACCTCTATGTTCTTAAGAGGTATCACTAATGATTCATCGGCTAAGCACCTTTTGAGATTACATACATGAAAGACATCATGTATTCCTGCCATTTCCTCTGGCAGTTGTAGCTGATAAGCTACTGTTCCTATTCTTCTAATAATCTCAAAAGGTCCAACATACCTAGGGCTTAGCTTTCCTCTTTTGATGAATCTAACTACTCCTTTCCATGGAGAAACTTTTAATAATACCTTGTCTCCTACTTAAAACTCCAAGGGTTTTCGTCTGTTATAAGCATAACTCTTTTGTCGACCGCATTCTGCTTTTAGTCTTTCCATGACTTGAATAATCTTGTCCGTTGTCTCTTGTACTATTTCTGGACCAGACAATTGCTTTTCTCCAATTTCTACCCAACAGACTGGAGTTCGGCACTTTCGTCCATAAAGTGCTTCGAATGGTGCAACATTAATGCTAGTATGATAGCTGTTATTGTAAGAAAACTCTATCAATGGTAAATGATCATCCCAATTTCCTCCGTAATCAATTACACAAGCTCTAAGCATGTCTTCCATTGTCTGAATTGTCCTTTCGCTTTGTCCATCCGTTTGAGGATGATAAGCGGTGCTTAGATTTAACTTGGTTCCCATTGCTTTTTGGAAACTAGTCCAAAAATGAGAAGTAAAACAGCTATCTCTATCAGAAACAATAGATAAAGGAATTCCATGTAATGAAACTATTTCATTTACATACAACTTGGCTAACTGTTCCATACTGAAGGTTTCCTTCATTGGTAAGAAATGAGCAGACTTGGTTAATCTATCTACAATCACCCAGATTGTATCATTACCTTTTCGCATCTTGGGTAATTTGGTAACAAAGTCCATTGTTATCAATTCCCATTTCCATACTGGCATTTCTAATTGCTGTAATAAACCTGAGGGTTTCTGATGTTCAGCTTTAACTTGTGAACAAGTTAGACACTTAGCAACATAAGCTGCTATATCCTTTTTCATTGCTATCCACCAGAAATTCTTTCTTAAGTCTTGATACATTTTATCACTTCCAGGATGTATCGTATACTTAGACTTATGGGCTTCTTCTAAAATTCAGTGGCGTAGGTTTCCTTGTTTGGGTATCCAAACTCTTTTCTTTTGGAATCTCCAAATTCCATCTTTTCCTTGTTCTAGTTCCTTAATCATTCCTTTCAATTTTTCAGTATCGTCTTTGATTACTGATTCTTGTACTTCTCTAATTTGTTCATTTAAATCTATCTGCATATTTAATTTAAGAGAACGTACATGTCTTGGTTTTTCATGATACATTTGACTCAAAGCATCAGCTACTGCATTAGCTTTTCCAGCATGATACTGAATATTACAATCGTAATCACTGAGAAGTTCCATCCATCTTCTCTGTCTCATATTTAACTCTTTTTGCCAAAAAATGTATCTTAAACTCTTATGATCGGTGAAGACAACAAATTTATTTCCATATAAATAGTGTCTCCAAATCTTAAGGGCAAAAATTATGGCTCCTAATTCTAAATCATGAGTTGTATAATTCTCTTCATGATTCTTAAGTTGTCTAGAGGCATAGGCTATAACCTTCTGGTGTTGCATCAACAGACATCCATAACCTAACTTAGAAGCGTCACAATAGACTATAAAGTCTTTAGTTCCTTCTGGTAATGCGAGTATGGGTGCGTTGGTTAATCTTTGCTTAAGGATTCTAAAGGCTTCTTCTTGTTTTGGTCCCCATTCAAACTTAATTGATTTACAGGTTAGCTTCGTTAATGGAATAGCTATTCTAGAAAAATCTCGGATAAACCGTCTATAATGACCTGCCAGTCCTAGAAAACTTCTAACCTCCGTTGGTGATTCAGGGACTTTCCATTTAGTAATCACCTCGATCTTTGTGGGATCTACATGAATTCCTTCATGATTAACTAAATGTCCAAGAAATTGTACTTCTTCTAAGCAGAATTTGCATTTCGAAAATTTAGCATAAAGCTTTTCTTTTCTCCGCAAATTTAGGAGTGCATGCAGATGCGCTGCATGTTCCTCTTTACTCTTAGAGTAAATGAGAATATCATCTATGAAGACAATTATGAATTTATCCAGATATGGTTTACATATTCTGTTCATCATGTCTATAAATGCGGCTGGGGCATTGGTTAAACCAAATGGCATGACTGTAAATTCATAATGGCCATACCTTGTCCTAAAGGCAGTCTTAGGAATGTCCTCTTCCTGTACCTTCAATTGATGATATCCTGAGCGTAAATCGATCTTAGAAAAGAATCGAGCTCCTTGCAGTTGATCAAACAGATCATCGATTCTCGGTAATGGGTACCGATTTTTAATCGTGACTTTGTTCAATTCTCGGTAATCAATGCGCATACGCCTTGATCCGTCTTTCTTCTTGACAAACAAGATTGGTGCTCCCCATGATGATAAACTGGGCTATATGAATCCTTTCTCCAGAAGTTCATCCAATTGTTTCTTTAATTCTTGCATTTCTGCTGGTGCCAAACGGTAAGGTGCTTTGGCAGTCGGTGCTGTTCCTGGTAGCAGGTGAATTCTGAATTCAACTTCCCTATCCGGTGGTAATCCAGGTAACTCTTTGGGAAAAACATCTAAGAATTGAGATACTACGGAGATATCTTTCAATTCTTTTCCTTTAGTGTTAATGATTATAGAAATCATATACACTAGTGATCCTTTCCTTGCATAGCTTGCAGTTTTCATCACAGAGATGAATTTTGTGGATCTGGTTGTCTTATCTCCTTTAATTGTGATCTTTTCACCCTTTGGTGAATTTACTTGTATTGACTTTTGATCACATAGAATACTGGCATAGTTAGCTATTAACCAATCCATTCCTAATACAATATCAAATCCGGCTAGTTTCATTGGGTAAAGGTTAGCAATAAAATTATAGTTTAGAATTTCTATTCTTGCTCCCTGCAAGATTTCAGTAATCTTAATGGATTCTCCATTTGCCGTCTCTACTAGACATTCTTGTTGGAGTTTAGTTAATGGTTGATCGAGAATTTTGCAAAATGAAGTATTAATAAAACTTTGGTTTGAACCAGAGTCAAATAATATTTTCGCAAAAACATCATTAACTAAAAATGTACCGGTAATCACGTTCAGAATCATCTTGGCTTCTTCGGCTGTCAGAACAAATGCTCTAGCATTCTTAGTAGTCTTATTGTTCATGGATGGAGCTAGTTTCGGACAGTTTAGCTTGATATGTCCTTTTTCTCCACAATTGAAGCATACTCCGTTGCTGGGTTTCTTCCTACAGTCTTCTTCCTTGTGTCCCGGTATCTTGCAGTAATTGCAGTATGTAGAACATCTCCCTGAATGCTTCTTCTTACAGGCCTTACAATAAGGGGCAGAAGTAGAACCTATATTCTTCCCACGATTGAAATTTCCATAACGAAATTCCTGGGTAAGTTTTTGAGCTAGGTTCTTCCTCTGGCTTTCTTCTTACGTACGTACTAGTTCATCAGTCAATGTATTTGCTAGTTCTACAGCTTCTTCTATGGTTTGTGGTTTAGATGCCTTGACTACATGTCTAATCTCACCTATTAATCCCCAGACGTAACGGGAGATTAATACTGGTTCTGGTGAGGCTAGGGTTGGCACTATTCTAGCATATTCGAAGAATATGGTAGTGTAACCCTTGCTATCTATTCCAGTCATTCTAAGGTTTAAGAACTTATTAGCAATCTGTTCCTTTTCATTAGGAGGACATAATTTTCTTTAACCATGTTCTTAAACTCAGTCCATTCCATACTTTAGACTTTATCACTTCCTCTTGACTGGAGAATAGTATTCCACCATTCTAAGGCTACATTCTTAAAAATATTAGAAGCAAACATAATCTTATCTTCCTCTGCACATTTGCTTATTTTTAAGACAGCCTCTGTTGTGACATCTGTGCCTCTTAGACCATCATACAAGTACGAATCCAATGAAATCTTGTGTTTCAATCTTGGAATTTGTACAAATACATGTGACCTTTGCACATATCAATTTTCGTTTGATTTCGAGCTCTAAATCGCTTTCTGGAAAGTTATATGCGAACTGATGCGTTGTTAGGATCTGAGTTTGATTGATTGTGGTTTTGTTTAACAAAATGAAGATGAAATTGTATTAAGTGCAGCGGAATTAAGATGTAATAAACTTTCAACACAATCAAACAAGAGAACAATTCTAAGCACACATGTTTGACATTAAACCGAATGATTATATTTATTACAATCAACGATTACAATGCATGCATGCAAGAGTCTCCCCCTCAGCCTGAGCTCACAAGATTGCTTGTACAGAATGACAGAGATGGAAAGAGCCAATGAAACAGTACACAGTGATGCTCTATTTATAAGTACAGAGCAAACCGCTGTGGCATCTTGGCTGACGTCACCATGAAAGTGACATCTAACCTCCTAACAACTTCTAACTACTGATCTATACAAGCACTGTTGTCAAACAACTGATTACAATACAAATTACAAAGACAAACTAACTACTGCTTCTTCATACCACTGCTTCAGCCCTAGTAGTGCTTTGGTCTTCAGCAGCACTTGAGATAAGGCAGTAGATTAAGCATCAGTGCTTAGTCTTCAACAGTCTTTAGCTATCCAGCAGTTGTTGTAGACTATTAGTAGTTGTAGTAGAACAGTTGATAGAAGGCATCAGTTGTTAGGTCACAATCAAGGGGAAAGACTGATGCAAAACATATGCTTATTATGGATCCACTGCCCTGATCTAGTTTTGGCTTTATACCTTGTGAAGGCTTCATACCTGAGTTGTTTTTGATCAAATATTCCTAGCATGGACCTCTTGTAAGCTTCTTTCATGCTTTTTATACATTTCAAGCATGAAAGTCAAACAGTGCTTGACTTTCTGCGTTGACCAGTCTTTGGTCAACACAAAGTTCATTTGAACTTTGCAACATGAGCGTAATCACGATGGTTATAGTCCCTTGTGACTATACCTACCGATTACCACGTTGAATAGGCGTAGTGACGAGTCAAAGTTTCGGTTAAAATACGTATTTATACGTATTTTGCAACGAAGCTATTTTCGGGTATCAAAACACTTTGTTTTGATATCAAACTTGTTTTCTAACTTAGTTAAACATGTTTTAACATGTTTAACTCGTCACTTTTAGTCTAGTGCTTATATAGGGTCGTAAGATAAGCGGTCTAAACAACCGCTTAGACTTTCGAACCCAGCCCGTTTGGTCGATCATTAGGATCCGACCAAACACATTTTGTGACCATAGTTGTATAGGGAATAACCTTCCGAGGTTATACCTTATGGTCACATTGTTTAGTTAGTTGTATGATAGGTAGTTTATATGCCTTAGGAAAATGACCAAAATGCCCTTTTTACGCATAATTTCATTTTTAGCATATGTAACCTGAATTTTGACATCTAAACTGATTAGGCAATGTTATTAGACATGTTAAGGCATATAATACTTGTCATAGGACTAGTTAGGTGGTCCGAACGCGTTTTGCGCGAACGACGCTTTAAAGTAGCGTAGACTACCTTAACGAGTCGTAATGGGTCATAAGCACTTAGGATAGTTTCCGATTTAGTATGTAGGCTTTGTTAAACCATGTCATATGAGTTCCAATACTCATTTGGTTTAAGAAACCTCATTCTCTCCGATCTTCCGATTTAGCTCCGGTTTATTAACATAGTTACCTATATTAGGTGCCGATTAATTACGTGATCCTTCTAGCGTTACTTGGTTATTATTCAAAGACTATTGAGCAATATCAAGTGAGTACATAGTCCCCTCTTTTACTGTTTTCAAACATTTTGGGGTGAAACACATGTGCCTACTTGTTACTTTCGTGCTTTTCGTGCTTTCATGACGTATACTTGCTATGTTCATTAGTACGTATATAGTACATGATTTCCATTATGCTTTGCTATGTATGTTTACCTAGCATGTTAGCATATTGATTTACATTACATTTCTGCTTCGTATGTTCATTTAGCATACTTAGTACATTTTTTTCACATAACATGCTTACATTGGTTATGACATTCGATTATACATCGATATTTTACCTATGGGGTTGAGTAAATTCTTTTATTCACCATACAAGACATTAGTTGTTACCTGACATTGGTTTGACAAGACATTATTGGTGGTTTATTTGGTAAGTGATTTAAATAACGAGGCGTGTGTAATATGATAAAAGCATGGTGAATACGCCGCTGATACTTCCTATATATAAGTGCTTTTATGATATTACATATCGCATCATTATCTAAACCACTTTGACAAAAACAAAGACAGGATACATTTTACTTATTTTCACAAGACATTGTTTTACAAACGATATACATAATACAAACTCATTTTTACTTAGTTATTTATTTAACCATGCATTATTCTTTTATAACATCTGATTTTCATAAGATTTTATAAAAGAAAACGTTTTACAAGATTCATGACTACTTTTTGTTTAAACACTTCTTTTTACTTACAATTCATGAATATTACAACAACAAAACCTATGTATCTCACAGACATTTTTATGCTGACGTACCTATTTTCACATGTGTTTCAGGAGCTATTGCACGATGATGTTCGTGACACACTTAGGCGGACTTGGGCCTTAGTGACTTAAAACTATGAAAGACAGTTTAATTCATGTTATGTTTCTGTAAATTCTTAGTCAATGTAAACACTTTAATAAATGAAATCAAACTTTAAATTCCATGTGTTGTGAAATAATGATTCTGTTACAACACTCCCCGACGTTTCCGCCGCGATATGTTGTTTTACGCGGTCGGGGTGTGACATCTGTCTTTTCTATCCAACGTAAAGTTGCAATGGCTCCTTCATTGCCAGAGAATTCTATTGGTTTGCAAGACCAGAAATCTTTGTAAGAACAACCATAAGACATGGTTCTTCTTCTTTTTGGAATAGGCAATTGAAGTAGTGGTCCATTGTTATTGTTCACACTGTGACTCAGTTAAGTGTGTTGTCATTTACTTCCATTTGCAGATTTATTTTCTACTTCCTTAACAGTTTTGAGAATATATGGCATAGCATCTATAATTCCTTGTGCTACTATGTGTTGAATGGCATTGTTATCTATTTGGTTTCCATTATTCTCATTATTCTGGTTTTCCTGATTTACTTCGTTGTCCATCTAAATTATGAATATTTATCAGGTATTAAGTATCACGGAATCATATTAAGTACAAACATTTATGCACAATCATATAAACAGATTGATAAAAAACGTCGAACATTGCGACTTTTAATCTTTTCATATATATATGCATCTATTACAAATTACAACTGGAAATCAAATACACTAGTGGCTATGCATCCGTAACTTATACTAAAGAAAAACGTAGCAGTGAAATGTTAGATTTTTTTTTCTAAATACAAAATTACACATATATTTTAGGTATTATTCTATGTATCATGTATCCAATCATGTATATCACGTTCGACATGTTTCCACATAAGCTTCTCTCCTATTTGATGAATTCTATCTCCTTCCTCTACTAATTCGTCACCCCGTGAGCGAAGTTCTTCCAAATTTTCCTGGCTCATAGGAGGCATAGGTGCTAGTTTTGGGTCAGGGTGTTGAGGGATAGATCGTCCATAAGGGTATGGGTTTCTTATTACACTTTGTGTCCACCATTCGCTACTCCAAAAGGGATCTAAAGGGTTAAGGTCAGTGTACTGGGCTATGGGGTTTGGTGGAGAAATTCTAAGAATTTCACAGGGATCAATATCTAGGTAAGGATTTTCCTGGTTAAGATCTAATTCCATGGGTTGGTCTTGGTTTGGCTCTATCATTGGTTGATCTGGGAATAAAGGTAACAGTGGCGGTTCAGCTATTTGGTTAGAGTCTACTGCTGTAGTGGCTAACATGTGGAAATTGGCCAACTGTCTATCTAATTCCTCTTCCCATGGTGGTCTATTGCCTGTTTCCTGGGTTTGTGCATTTGCTTCCTTATTAGCCCTGACTATTGCCCTTTGTTGTTATAACTGTTTCATCCTTTTTCTTCTCTCGTGTGCTCCCCTAGTAAACCAACCTCTTTTCTTAGTGGTAAACGGTTCCTCAGACTGTGCCTTAAAAATAAATATTCCTCCCTCAGTATCAGCTGAGTACCCTGAGGGATCTGGTTGAGATGAAGTTCCCTCATCTTTTGGTGAACTATCTAAATGACGATAGGCGTCCAAAGTTCCTTGCTCACTCATACTGTAAACTAACAAATAGTCAAATAACACATAACACATAATCACATAAGTTATTTCCTAACACAAAATTTAAAAACTTAAGTGTCAGCAAAACACTTCTTTGGCTTAAACCAGTGGCTGTAGCTCTAATACCACCTCCTGTCGCAACCCCTGACCCCCTATCCCCAAAAGCGGGTGGCCGCGAGCCAGTTTCGGTGGTATCGGTGTGGCAGCAGAAATTACATCAAGACCGTAGTTAGGAAATATTTTATCAGAGTAAAATACCACATTTTTATAAATACACATACATGGGAAAAACCCAAGTTTTCATTACAATCCATTTATAGGGATAAACCCTATTTTATTGAAATAAAACATATTCTTTTATTTAGGTAACTTTTATAGCCACTTTTCCAAGCCTTCAGTGCTCTCCAGCTGGATTTTATTTGGCTTTCACATTTTGTTACCTGAAACGCGTTTTAGAAACATTTCTCAGTGGGAAATACTGGTGAGTGAATCCCAATTTAATCAAGACAAGTTTTATCCTTTTACAGCATTGAGGGCGGTCGCGCAATTACATTTGTTTATTCTTCTACCTTAATTACCACCCACGGTACTGTCAACCTGACTTGTGGTCATGTTACTACTCACAGTGTAGTAACAAATTTTGTATACAAAACCCCAACATACCGACGATAATTGTAGAATACAAATACTCAATCACTGCTGAATATAATTTAAACAATTGAGGTTTTATAAAAACAGTTTATAAAAAGGTTTACAAAAAGAGGATAAACTCACATTGCTACTTTAGGTATACTAAGGCTTTCTGGTGTATCTCCTGGTTACTATCTATAAAATTTAAATAATGCACACATGTTAGTAAAATAACCCAAATTACATTATCCGTACAACTCGAGACAGAATTCCAATGACTGAGTCGGGCAAAGCCGACATGCATTACGGAATCCTAGATCAATCGGGTGTACACACGAGACAGAACTCCAACTACTGAGTCGGACAGAGCCCTGACATGCATTACGGAAATTCTAGATCAATCGTGTAGGGTAGCAGCAGGGTTATAGTACTTACAATGAGGCAGAGCTTCGCTTAATAGTGGGTATTATGCCCGAGCAGAATTTCTACTACTAGAGAAGTTGAGAGAGAATTGAGAAATGAACGACTGACAAATGAGCTCTCGACCCCCTTTTATAGGCTGGTCGACCAGTCTGTCGCGCCCCGGGACGAAGACGGCTTCGGCCGTCGCGGGCCGCTAGAGCTCAAAAAGGCGGTTATAGGCTTGCTGAGTCAGCGCCTAGCCTTGGTGAGTCAGCGGACACGTGGCACAATGCCTTGTCCGACAAGTTAAAGCTGTCGCGCCCCGCGATAGACCACTGAGGTCTTCGTCGCGCCCCGCGAGCCACTGTCAGACTTGGTTTTTCTTGATTTTTACAAGTATAGAGGTATAACGGGTCTGGTTTTCACGTACGGGGTATATTTTAGGACATTTCAGGTGTCCAAAATATTTTTAGGAGGGTTGTTATACAAACCCACTCGAAGGCAGCCCAAGGTTGGGCCCGATCCTATAATTCTCGCATAACACCAAGTGTTTGATGTGTAACTCTCATTATTCTCTAAACACAAGATAAACACCAAACCCTAAACACTTTTCTTCTCCCTCCTCCATTTGACGGTGGCCCCTTCCCCATTCGAAGCGGAATCCAACCTGTGCAACCATTCTCCTTCGAATCCTATAGCTTGGTTAGTAAACTCACACTTAGGTTGGCTTGAGATCTTAATGTATTTGGTTGTGATTATGGGTGATAATGATTGTGTGATGTTATTGACGTATTTTCTTGCTCGTGATCAGCAATTAAGATAAAACATCAACTGTTAATCTAATATAGAAACATGCGAGATATGGTCCATGATAATCTAGAGTTGCTTGTATGCATATTTTTCTGATAATCTTCGGTTAGAGAGAAATTGATATTATGTTACATGAGAACTAGAATCTACTATGATTGTTGATGTTGATTTGTTTGTTATGAATGAAACTGATCAAGTGGTATTATCGATTCAAATATTGGTTAGGTTGAAAATTGTCGAATTAAGGAAATTAGGGTTCATGCAAATTAGATGATAAAATGCTTGGATTAATCAAATTGGAATGTTAATTGATTTGATCGAGTAAATGGTAATGGTGTAACGGATTCCGTGATATACGGCATTTGTAACTAATCATAAACTAGTGTAACGAACCAACTAAACTGCATGTTATACAACCCTTTGATGCACACCAACTGATCGCACGCCAGCCAGTCGCACATTGTGCCATGTGGTACACCCATAAGGTACATCGTACAATTAGACAATGCCCAGTCGCACACTTGGAGAGGATATATGTTGCACTGCACGTCGTACAAACTGTTATTGCATGACCGCACACTATAGTGGGTCGCACACTCACAAGTGTGTCGCACACTATAGTGGGCCGCACACTTATATTAAACAGGCATATGATATTGGGCCATACCATTTATGTGGGTCGCATAGTTGAGAGGTGGTCGCACACTCTCAACTGTGGGCTAGTCACTAATGGGCCACCTACCTGATGGACTCGCACACTTTTTAGGCAGTCGCACAGTCACAACGGGCCTCTCTAGTTGGACCAAACACTTAAACTGAATGTCTTTGGGCTTTCGAGGTGGTAATTCGTTGATTGCTATATTATACGTGTTACGTGAGAACCATACTTGTATGCAACGTGCTAAACCATACGTGTTTAATTTAATTACAAAACCTGACTTATATGGTAACCATAATAGGACGTGGTTGGCCACATTAGCTCAAGTGACCATTATCTGCTGAGCTAATCTAAGGTGAGTTCACACACTTCTTAAAAGCATGCAATTCCAGGTGGTTTGGGAATGGGTCAAACAACAACTATCCCTCTTGGGTGGGATGCAACCTGCGTATTCTCCTTGGGTAGAATACGTACTACCGTCCTCCTAGGTGAAGGACGACAACTGTTAAAATACATGTCTTAAGCATACTAGACAACAACTCTATCTTAAAGTCCCCACTCATTTTATATCGACTTAATCGCCGGGCCAATGGCGAACGGGTTATTAGTTAAATAGCACTATTAGGTTTGACAAGCCTCACACCGTGTCACAGAGGACGGGCGTGGACTAATATACTTGGGCACTTAGTCAATGATGATAGACATTGACTTGGGGCACTCAACATAACTTCAGTCAGTAGTCGATATGGTACGGGTCTAGTGGTTTAAAACAGTGGGGTAGCTCCCCATGGCATGTTTTTATAAAGAACAAAGGAACTTAACAACTGATGGGTTTTTGGAACAAAACTAAAACAGAACAACTGTGAACTAGCCAAGTTTATGTTGACACTCTACTGCATGCTTTGCAGGTCGTTAGGTACATGGCAGGAGCTTGCACGAGGAGTGGACGTTGTGGCAAGGAACCAACTGTTGGGTTCCTAACATTAAACATTATGCTTTTAAAATGATTATGGGTTTTTTAACTTTATGCTTCTGCTAACACTTAAACTTGGTTTTGGAATATTGTTTTGTGAACACTAAATGTTTTGGATTGTAATGGTTTTACTTTACTTTACTTATTGTTCAGTATGATTGGTGGTATGATCCTGGTCAGTCACACGCCTCCCGGTAATACTCCGCTTGTGGATTTTGAGGGTGTGACATTTCAACCTTCCCCTGATCTGGACAACATTGTCGGTGGTTTCCTGGATAAGCTCGGGTCTGGTCAATTGCTTCTCGCCGACTTCAGCCCAACAAAGTGGTGACGGACATTTCCTTCCATACAAGGCTTCAAACGAAGCGGTCTTGATACTAGCGTGGTAACTATTGTTGTAGGGAAACTCAGCCAAAGGCAAATGAGTATCCCAACTTCCACCGAAATCAATCACACACGCTCTCAACATATCCTCTAACGTCTTAATGGTTCTCTCGCTCTGACCATCCGTTTGAGGATGATACGCAGTACTCAAGTCCAAACGAGAACCCAGCGATTCCTAAAGAGATCGCCAAAACTGGGAGTCAAACCGTCCGTCTCTATCTGAGATAATTGACACTGGTACGCCATGACGGCTACAATCTCGTTGAGGTACAACTGCGATATCTTCTCAGTATTGTCTGTTTCCTTAAGTGCCAGGAAATGAGCAGACTTTGTCAATCGATCCACGATTACCCATATCGTATCATGTCCACGCGACGTATGGGGTAACTTGGTGATAAAGTCCATCGTAAGATGTTCCCATTTCCACTTAGGAATCTCTGGTTGCTGCAGCAGCCTAGATGGCTTCTGATGTTCAGCCTTAACCTTCGAGTATGTCAGACATTTACTCACGCACACCGCAATATCTTCTTCATATTCGGCCACCAGTATAACTCCTTAATGTCCTGATACATCTTGGTAGAACCCGGGTGAATAGAATATCTGGATTTATGAGCCTCGTTCATAACCAGTTCACGTAGGTTACCTCTAAGCGGAACCCAAATCCAGTTCATGAAGTACATCACCTCATCCGCTTTTGGTATCAGTTCACACTCTAAACCTTTTAAACCTTCTCTTCTCAGGTTCTCATCCTTTAAAACTTCTCGTTTTGCCTCACGAATTCGATCAGTCAAACTCATCAGTATGGTCAGGCCCAAAGCACGCACACGTAGAGGCTTCTCCCGCTCCTTCCTACTGAGCGCATCAGCAACAACATTTGCTTTACCAGGGTGATAACGGATATCACACTCGTAATCGTTGAGTAACTCTACCCAACGCCGCTGTCGCATGTTGAGCTCCTTCTGATCAAAGATATACTGGAGGCTCTTATGGTCCGTGTAAATCGTACACTTCGTGCCGTACAAATAATGTCTCCAGATCTTCAAGGCAAACACAACAGCTCCTAACTCCAAATCATGTGTCGTGTAATTCTTCTCGTGCACTTTCAATTGTCTGGATGCATAGGCAATCACTTTGTCCTTCTGCATAAGCACGCATCCGAGGCCCAAACGTGAAATATCACAATACACAATGAAATCGTCATTTCCCTCAGGAAGGGAACGAATAGGCGCACTACACAACTTCTCCTTCAACAGCCGAAAAGCTTCCTCCTGCTTTTCCGTCGAATCAAACTTCTTCTCCTTCAGATGTTGCTCATGATCTTCTTTGGTTTGCACTTAGAGAACTTGGCATACAACTTCTCTTCCTTCAGAAGCTCCAGAATCAACTTCAGATGTTGCTCATGATCTTCTTTGGTTGGCAAATAGATAAGTATATCGTCGATGAATACTATCACGAATTTATCCAAATAGGGTTTGCATACCCTGTTCATGAGATCCATGAACACAGCTAGCGCATTAGTTAAGCCAAAAGGCATGACTAAAAACTCATAATGACCATATCATGTTCGAAAAGCACTCTTCGGAACATCTTCGTCAGCAACCTTCAACTGATGATATCCTGAACGCAGGTCGATCTTCGAATAGTAGCTAGATCCCTATAGTTGATCAAACAAATCGTTAATTCTCGGTAGAGGGTACCGATTCTTGATAGTCAACTTGTTCAACTCTCTGTAATCAATGCACATCCTGAAGGAAGCATCCTTCTTCTTCACAAACAAAACAGGTGCACCCCAAAGTGAAAAGATTGGTCGAATGAAACCTTTGTGTCACACCCCGATATTTCCACGTATTACCGGTGGGCCCGGTGGGGAGTATCGTGACGTAGTTGATATCGTCATAGTCAAACAACACAATTTAATGCACAACGGAAGCAAAAGATATAAACATTACAAACCGAATGAAAATATCAAAGTATTACAAACGGAATGTAAAGGATCCACAGGCGGATCGAATAAAAGATAATTGTTCAACAGACTTTAAGTGACCAAGCTTGCAAGATTTTTATTTATTCACTCAGGAGTAGCCAGCCTATTCCGTCTAGTACCTGCACTTTAGCCTTTTGGAAAATACCTCAGTTTACACTGGTAAATACAATTAACTGACTCATTTTGAAAATGTTTAAGAAAATTGATTTGAATGCACAAGGCACAAAATATCTTTTATAACTTGGGACAATTATTTAAAAATAATCTTGTATACAGTTTTACATATTTGTCGTCCGTTAGGGCCGGTTAGAAGAGCCGGACAAGATTAACTGACACGCCACAGGTATAATACCCACAAGGTTAATTCCTTATTGTGGAGTACCTTTTTACATATGCAACTGTCAGGTGTATGCCTACACCCCGTGCTTAAGTCATGGCCACTTCAATGAATGATGCCAAGGATATCCGGGACATGGTCATTAACCCCCCAAAGGCCATATACCAAACAATACAGATTAAAATGGGTTATGTAAATACATTAATCACAATCCAATTTAAATGACTACACACCCGACCAAGCGGTATTTTTATAATACCGTATCCCAAGCCCGTATAGGGAAAATAAGTTAAAAGTATTTACCTGCGCAAGTATATATCACAATCAGCGAGTGCAAGTAGCTTTTACTGGGCTCCTAATCTGGAACAAATGTTTTAATAACCTATTAGATTCCTAACGGGTCTTAATTAAGCCTAAACTTAGACCGGTTAGTCTTAGAGAGAGATATACGGTTCAAAACGCACGATTAAGCGAAGACCAGATTAGAATATGGTTTAGACCCAACAAGTTTGTATACTTGTATAATATGGGTAAACTAAACACATTCTGGATTTTGAGATAAAAATGATAAGGTTTGACCCGTTTCGGCTAATTTTTGCAAACTAGTTACATAAACCGCACCGAACGCGAAAAGTGCGTAACGGGTAACCAAATGAGTCATGAACAGGTTTCCTAAGTTAGTATGTCTTAAATATGTTTTGATATCAGTAGGATACCTTCCATTATGCCCAAAACGAATTTAAACTCAAATTATGCCACGTAGGGGTATTTTGGTCATTTTAAAGCTTATAAAAGAGTTTAAATATTAAACTGAGTTTCAAGTTTGATATAATCAGTAAACATATTTATTTTTATAAGTCATAACAGTAGGGCATTGCATATATGTCAAATTTATCTTATATAACCAAACTATGCACCGTAGGGCACTTTGGTAATTTCACATAAGCTTTAAAGGTCAAAATTTGAATTCTGAGTTCAAAACTTTTGCTTACTATTTAATTATAAAAATTTACTTAAAACATCAGTAGGTATTAAGTCTTATATGATAAAAATGGTTTTAACTCATACTATGTGCTTAAAACGCGTAAAAGTCGGTTTTAAGCGATTTTCGGGTTAAAACAGGAAATTTGAGTTTTTGTTCAGTTTATAAATTTCAAAATATTTTATTTATCATATAAAATCAGTAGCAAAAAGTTTGGTATCAAAATATTATGTAAAACTCATTTTATGCAAGAAAAGGGTATAACCGACAATTACTGAATTAAAGCTAGAACCCTATGTTATGCTCAGCCTAAAAATAAATAAAAATATTCAAAAATCCCAAAATAATATTTTACATCAGTGGGTAAAAATTTTTGTATAAAAATTTGGGTTTAAATAGGCTATATGCTAATTGTGCCGTTTATTTAATAAAAAGCTTTCAATTTACGCTATTGAGCATAACTCTTAATCTAGACCTCAAACTGATGTCAAATTTTTAGGACAAGTTTATAAATCAGTAATAAAGGTTATTGTCCTCTCACATTTTCAAAATTCTCGTTTTAAGGTCAAAAGGGCATAATGGTCAACATTTAAGCATATAACAGAAACATGCAAATGAATCGGATAACTAATGAACCAAGTTGTATAACCTTAGAGGGTTACACTAACCTATAACCTGGTCCTATTAGAGCTCTAAGGCATTTCTAAAATATGCTACATTGGGTCAGAACTGAAAGTCAAAGCAAAAGTCTACTTTTGCGACTTTCGGTTCCGAACCGAGCTTAAACTGAAAATTGTCGGGTTGAACATGCTTAGACATGTTCTTACATTAATTACCAAGTTATATGAGTGATAAAACAGGTTGCATGGCTTCTACATTGTTAATTATGTGTTTATGCGAAAATTAGCTTTCTGTTGGCTTTTTATAATTAGGTTTGACTCGACAATTGACCTACTTAGAGTGGAAATCAGAGGGTGCCCTTTTAAGGGTTTATTGCCCACATAATTACCAACTTATAACTACTTTCAATTCAAGAATTGACTGGACCATTAGTGATTAATCACTAAGTCAAACCTTAATTACGACGGGTTTGACTTTAGGCCATTAAACTAATAAAACTGAATTAAGAGAGGTTAAGGATGCTTACTGAAGTACTTAGCACGACTTAGAAGCTAATGGGATCTTGTTTGATGACCAGAGAGCTCCAGAAAATGCCTTGAATGATTTTTGAAGTGAATGCCAAAAATTGTTGCAACATGTGTTCTTATATAGGGTCTTTAATTGATCAAGATTATGCCAAACAAGTCTACAGATGTTTTTTGATGGTCCCATGTGTCCCTATGCATGAAAAACCACCTCTTATGTTAGATAAAGCTACGCATGAAAGGTGTGAATCAAAGAAGGGACCGCTAAGCTATGCTCGAGTACTTGTTGAAGCAATAGCATCTAATGGCCTTCCTACTCGTGTTAAGGTTCGGTTCCCGTCTCTTAATGAATCACCAAGTAAAATTGAATACCTTGATTTGACCTACAAATGGATACCTCCCATTTGTAGAAAATGTCAAGTTTTTTGTCATCTTGATTTGAGTCATGAGATTATTCAAAGTCCGGTTGAAAAAAACAATTTTAAAAGAGAAGAATAGTATTAATCAACCGGCTTTAAAATCTGTATTGAAAAAACCTTTGGTTCATGAAGATGGATTCACTTTGATAAATCGGAAAAAAGCTTAAGGTTAAATGGGCTCCTCTTGAAAAAAAAAAGATGTTGATAGGCTTGTATATGGGTCAAAATCAGATGGGGCTAGTTCATAAAATACTTCGGGTAATAAGAATGGATTAGATGGTGAGAATATAGGCCCAATTAAGCCAAGAAAAAAGGCTGTTGGGCTTAATAAGGGTGTTGACAAAACAAAAGGCCCATCAGCGAATTCGGTTGAAGTATTGGGCTCGGCAAAAGGCAACAGGCCAAGTTATGGCGGCAACAGTTCTGGTAACATTGATGGGCTTAGTTTGGGGACTGGTTCAGTGTTGGGATCAGTCAGCACAGGCCCAGATCCGCCAAATTTTGATGATTTCCCACCGTTAAGGGCTGGTGGTTTGGGCCGATCACCATTGGGTCCATCGCATGGCCCAAATGCTAATCCGAGTAATATGTTGAAGCCTAAAAATCCGATGAAGTACATGGTTGATAATCTAAATGAAAGGTCAAAAGGAAGCGGATTTTTTGATGTCTCTAAGAATGATTTTGGGTCTCGACAAAGCCCAAATATTGAAACAAAAAATACATTTGGTAAGCTTCAAGACAAAGAAGAGTGTTATGACACCGAGTTTGGGTTATGGGAAAAAGAAATGCTCTTAGTTCGGAAATATTATGAGTCCAACACATGCCCGCCGGATGGTGTCTTTTCCTCTTGGTCCGATAAAATGAAAGCTTATTATGTTATGTTGACAAAATTTGATCCGGTGAAGGAAGCTATGGTGGAAACAAGAGTTGAAAATGAAGTAGAAGTTGAGTCCGAAACGGATGAATCGGCTTGAGACATCGTCCGTGGAGTTTAGCTTTTATTTTATTTTCTAGTTTGGTTTTGTGGTGTATGTTGGTTCTTTTCTTGTTTGTGTGTTTGGGGTTTGGTCTTTGGCAAGTCGCCTTGGCATTTGCTCTTTGTTTGTAATCTCGTTTTGAACACTATTAATAAATGGTTTGCCCGGGGGATTTCCCTCGTTTCCCAAAAAAAAAAAAAAAACCAGTGGCCCAGTTCCTGGAATCGAATACAAGGCTCCCAAAGGCGGTGCAACCTGCAAAACAGGCATCTGCCTGTTTTTTGCTCGCTGCAGACTTTTACGCGGCCCGCGTAAAAGACCTTAAGGTCTTACGCGGCCGGTATGGCTCCCGGGCTCAGGTTACATGTTTGCCAGAATTGCTTTTTTAGTCCCTAGTCCTTCTAAGAGTGGTTTTAACTTATATTTTTGCACTTTTAACCCTCCAATTTTATTTTTAAGGACCCTAAGTTATACACAAACTTTGTTAAGTCCTTGGTTAGCTTTACGATCACCCGAAAAGCCCTGAATTTCAACGTTGCTGCTTTTAACCCCTCACATACAAATGTTAGTATAACTTTCTCATACGGAAACGAAACCTTGTGAAATTTTTATCACTTGTTCTAGTGAGCATAATTAATCATTACAAAGTTTCGGGTTTGCTAAAAGGTCACTCAGAGGTGTAAATTAAACATGTTGACACTTTTAACCCTTGCGCTTTGTAAACTCTTTCTTTCACAAACGGCTTCATACGATTCATAATTCATTCGTTTAAGGGTACAAACATCGTGTAGGGTCATTTAAAGGTATAATTATCCAATGTCGACACTTTGAATGCTTTTACACACATACTTTCCTTGTTTGTCAACTTTAGTCCCTTTAAATCAATTCTTTACATGTTTAAAGTCCATGACACGTGTTGATTTAATATTGGACATGAATTTGCGATGTGTTACATCCTCACCCCCTTAAAAGAAATCTTGACCTCGAGATTTACTGAAATAAATGAGGGTACTTCTCTTTCATTGTGGACTCTACCTCCCACGTATACTCGGGACCTTTACGGGCATCCCATTTAACCTTCACTATCGGCACCTGCTTCTTTCGAAGCTTCTTAACCTGTCAATCCTCGATCGACAAAGGTTTTTCAACAAATTTCAGGCTCTCATCTATATGCACATCCATATGTGGTATGACTAGTGATTCATCAGCTAGACATTTCTTCAGATTGCAGATGTGGAATACATTATGAATACCACTAAGCTCTTCAGGCAGGTTTAACTTGTAAGCAACTGATCCGACACATTCGATGATCTCAAATGGTCCTATATATCTCGGGCTTAACTTGCCTTTCTTACCAAATCGCATCACCCCTTTCCAGGGTGAAACCTTAAGTAGAACCTTGTCACCTACTTCGAACTTTAGAGGTTTACGCCTTTTATCTGCGTAGCTTTTCTGCCTATCTCTGGCAGCTTTGAGATGATCTCTTATTTGTACAATCTTGTCTGTCGTCTCCTGGACTATATCAGGTCCTGTTAGTTGGACATCTCCATATTCTGCCCAACAAACAGGCGTCCTGCACTTCCTTCCATACAAAGCTTCGAATGGTGCAGCTTGAATGCTCGTATGATAGCTATTATTATATGAAAATTTGATCAATGGAAGATGATCATCCCAACTTCCACCTAGATAAATAACACAACCCCTTAACATATCTTCCAGCGTTTGAATAGTTCGCTCGCTTTGACCATCCGTCTGAGGATGGTATGCAGTGTTGAAGTTCAATCGAGTGCCTAGGGATTGCTGAAAGCTTTTCCAAAAATGCGATGTGTACCGCGTATCCCTATCAGAGATGATAGATACTGGCACTCCATGGAGAGATACAATCTCATCCATGTACAGCTGAGCTAACTTATCTGAGCTATGTGTTTCCTTAATAGGTAGGAAGTGGGCTGACTTAGTCAGTCTATCCACTATTACCCAAATAGTATCATTTCCTCGCTTTGTCTTGGGTAGCTTTGTGATAAAATCCATAGTCACCATTTCCCACTTCCAGGTGGGAAGTTCAGGCTGTTGTAGCAAACCTGACGGCTTCTGGTGTTCAGCTTTAACTTACGCGCACGTCAAAAATTTGGCTACATAAGTAGCTATAGACTTTTTCAGGCCTATCCACCAATAATTTGCCTTCAAATCCTTGTACATCTTGTCAGCACCAGGATGAACAGAATACTTGGAACTGTGGGCTTCCTAAAGGATAACGTCCTGAAGTCCTCCATAGATTGGAACCCATATTCGTCCATTCAATCTCAGGATTCCATCCTTGCCATATGATAGCTGTTCTGCAGTGACTCCCAGTTTTTCATTTGGATAGTTAGCTTCTAATACAGCTTCCTTCTGTGCGGCTAACAGTCTTTCATTCAAACTGTTCTTTAATTCAATGCTCTTGGCATTGATTCTTATGGGCTTAACCCTTTCCTTTCTACTTAAGGCATCGGCGACCACATTCGCCTTGCCTGGATGGTACCGGATTTCACAATCATAATCGTTTAAAGTTTCCATCCATCGACGCTGCTTCATGTTTAAGTCCTTCAGATTAAACAGATGTTGCAGGCTCTTATGATCAGAATAAATCACACACTTGGTACCATACAAATAATGCCTCCACAGCTTTAGTGCAAATACAACGGCACCCAACTCCAAATCATGGGTGGTGTAATTCTTCTCATGCACCTTTAGTTGTCGGGAAGCATAGGCAATGACCTTGCGTTTCTGCATGAGCACACACCCCATACCAGGGTGTGATGCATCGCAGTATACTACAAATTCCTCTAGTCCATCAAGCAATGTTAACACTGGTGCATTGCTCAACTTTTGCTTAAGGATGTCAAAGGATTCCTGCTGCTCAGGACCCCAGTCAAACTTAATATTCTTACGCGTCAATGAAGTTAGGGGTTCAACAATCCTTGAGAAGTTTTCAATAAAAAACCTACAGTATCCTGCTAAACCTAGAAAGCTGCGAATCTCAGTGGGCATCTTTGGCTCTTGCCAATTCATGACAGCTTCAACTTTAGTGGGATCCACCTGGATACCACGCTCACTGACTACATGCCCAAGAAACTGGACTTCTCAAAGCCAAAATTCACACTTCGAAAATTTGGCATAAAGTTTCTCTTGCTGTAGGAGTTCAAGAATACAACGGAGGTGCTTCTCATGATCAGCTTGATTCTTCGAATAAATAAGAATGTCATCTATGAAGACGATGACAAATTTATCTAAGTAGGGTTTGCAAACGCGATTCATGAGATCCATGAACGCTGTTGGTGCATTGGTGAGCCCAAAAGGCATCACTAGGAACTCATAGTGACCATAACGAGTCCTAAATGCAGTCTTGGGCACATCTTCATCTCTAACCTTCAGCTGATGGTAGCCAGATCTCAAGTCAATCTTGGAGAAGTAACTTGCCCCTTGCAGTTGATCGAACAAATCATCGATCCTGGGCAATGGATATCTATTCTTGATTGTAACCTTGTTAAGCTCACGATAATCGATGCATAGGCGCATCGATCCATCCTTCTTCTTTACAAACAGGTTGGTGCTCCCCAAGGAGATGAACTAGGTCTAATAAAACCCTTGGCTAATAAATCATCCAATTGAGTCCTCAACTCTTTCATCTCTGTTGGTGCTAACCTGTAAGGTGCTCTTGCAACAGGTGCTGCTCCAGGAATAATGTCAATTCTGAACTCTACTTGCCTATCTGGTGGTCAACCAGGTAGTTCTTCGGGGAATACTTCGGGATACTCAGAAATGACAGGAATGTCTTCAACCTTGGGCTTCGGTTCATCAATAGTTACTTGTGCCATGTAAATGACACAACCTTTCTTCAAACATCTTGACGCCTTAAGCATAGACACCTGCTTAGGCAACCCATACTGAGTGTCTCCCTGTATGGTAAGTGGCTCACCATACGGAGTCTTGATCACCACTTGTTTCTTGTCGCACATGATCTGGGCTTGGTTATGAGATAACCAGTCCATGCCTATAACTATGTCGAAACCAGCTAACTTCAAAGGAAGTAAGGATAACGGAAAGGAATGGTTCCTAATGGATATAAAACATCCATCTAATACAGTTGAGGCAGTTTCTAAGGTACCATCGGCCAATTCTACTTCATATTTCACGCTTAGGGTTTTAACAGGTAAATTCAACAACTTACAAAACTTATCATCTACAAATGACTTATCCGCACCCGAATCAAATAACACCCTTGCATAAATGTCACTAATAAGGAAGGTACCTGTTATCACATTATCATCCTTAACTGCTTCCCGTGCATCCATTCGAAAGACCCTAGCATTGGTCTTCTTGGCTTCCTTAGGCTTTTTGGCATACTTGGGGCAGTTCGACTTGATGTGCCCCTTCTCGTTACAATTATAGCATGTTGCATCCTTTATCTTCTTACAGTCTAATGTCTTGTGCTCAGAAGACTTACAAATCCCACAAGCAATTGGCTTTGACTGCGACCTGGCTATCCTTGCTAGACCCAAACTTCTTCTTGTGGTCTGTGTTTCCCTTATGCTTCTTCTCAGACCGTCGTGAGTTATCGTCCTCATGTTTTCTCTTACTTTCTTCTGAGTTCTTAAGCGATCTCAGCCTGACCGCATCCAAAGTAAGGGATGAAGATAGGTCAGTTGCTGACCTAAAAGTAGCAGGTCGAGATGCCTTTACACTGGCCTTGATCTCTGGGGCTAAACCCCCAATGAATCGAGCTATTCGCTTGGGTTCCGGTGTTACCAAATATGGAACCAATCAGGACATGGTGTTGAAGCTGGTGAGGTATGCTTGACAGTCTAAATTTTTCATCACCAAAGATAAGAAGTCGGACTCAATCTTCTCAACCTCATGTTGAGGGCAGTAATTCTCCTTAATAAGAGCGACAAACTGATCCCACGTCAGATTGTACAGTGGGACCTTTCCAGTAGCTTGAATGAGAGACTTCCACCATGCTAGCGCCTCACCTTTGAACGACTGAGATACATACTTCACAACATCCCTATCAGCGCAACCACTGATGTCAACCACAGTATCTATTTTGTCTAACCATGTCATGCAGTCAATAGCTCCTTTTTTCCCCAGTGAAATCCCTGGGTTTGCAGGAGACAAAATATTTATAGGTACAGGTCTTTGTGCGTGGTTCACGATCAAATACAATCTTCTTTGATGGAACACTGTGCTGATTTGAGGAGTGTTGATCATCATCCTTCTTCGACTCATGTTGTTTAGAAGGTGGCTTACTATGAGCCTCAGAGTGAGTCTTAGGGTGAGATTTGGAATGGGGTACTGACAAAGTTTTGCTACGTGTACCACTTGGTTCCCTTAGCTGTCTATCCACAGCTTTAGCAACGGCACTATCGATTAATGCTCGAAGTTCACCCCCAGTTATATTAATTTTGGTTCTATCATGGTTTCCAAAGGGTGACTGTTGACTTCCTCAGACTCTGCCATGTAGCTTGTTTGCTACATAAAATGATGACAGTGATTTATTTAGAAGTTTATAACAGTACTATCATTTCTAATGATTTATTAACCATGGTATTAATAACCATATTGGCTAATTTGTAATATATATTCATTCAGGATTTTTATTATAATAATCCTTAGTTATAATTAGAATATAATAATGGCACAAAAGGCCGAGTCACAAGGACAGATTTAAACTAAAGGCCAAGATCTTATAGGATCGAGGTATTAAGGCTTGAATCATAGTTCGTTACCTTTTCTTGACAGGGAGTCGTAGACTACAGCTGCCTTTTGTCTTGTATGACAATGAGTATGGCCCGTAGGCATTACATTACTAATGAATGTTTAATTAATATATAAGGGAAATGATTTTGAAAGAATCCAATATAAAGTTGACTTATGTGATTTTATCGAATCACATTTGCCAGGAATGTTAACATGTTTTCAGATGTTAACAAGGATCTGAATCTTAATATGGACTACCATCTTGGCCCTGTCTTAATATGACATACAGGCTAGGTCTTGCCTTTAAGATTTTGTTATTTTATTATAATGGCAGATCTTATAAAAGGAATAATAATTTTTATTTATTTCATATTTTATGTTTACGCATATAATTGACAAAATGAAATTTTAAATTCAACTTCCACTAAAATTTTAAAAGAGTACATGGTTGCCCTAAACGGGACTTTAACAGAAATGACTTGCCCACGCAGGGGCTAAACTGGAAATACATGTCCTCACAGGGACTGAATACTAAAACAGATGTCCTCGCAGGGACTTGAAAGGAAATTACAATACAATTAAACAAGGAATTCTAACGATCCCTCTTGCTCTTCCCCTTGATTAAATTTGCCAAACCTTTGAGAAATCCTCGGTTGTGCCTACGCTCTTCTTGGACATCCCGCTCCACCTGACTCAACCTTTGGAGAATCTCCTGTTGTTGCTCTGGCGGTATCAATGGCGGCTGCGGCAGCTGCTGATGTGGAGGTTGAGGAGGTGGCGGGTGTTGGTATCCATAAGCTGGGTATCCAACCCCCTAAGGAGCTCCATATGGTCCCTCAGGATGGAGAGCATTGTAGTTCGCCGCTACAAGGTATGGGTCGGCTTCAGCATAGTTGTAGTTAATGTGGGCCGGCTGCTCAAATGGGTTATATGCCGCTGAACCGGCGTATGCAGGAATTGGGTTATCATGACCCATTGGTGGCGGCGCGATAGGCGCAGAGTCCACCTCAGAGACATGGTTTGAAGGCTCACCCATCTGCGGGTCTTCATATAGTGGCGGGTAGTGACTGCCACTCGAAAGTTGAGGGGTGCTGATACGCACTCCTCCTCGCACGGACATCCGTGCGTTTGATCTTCTCCGCCTCGGTGGCTCAGGAGGCGGTTGCTGAACTGGTGGTGGTGGTGGCAGAGTAACCGCTACAAAATGGGAATCCTCGGAGGGATCCTGCTGTGGCTGCTGCTGCTGATGCGGAGATGAGTGATAAGAAGGAGTAAACACCCAGTCATACTGAGCAAATCTCGCCTCGTAGCTTCATCCAAGTCCACGGTAAGGTGATCCATGAAATGATGACCCATCTGAGATCTCGATGGGGTGAGTAGGAGTTCTGGACGGTGGCTCGGCAGGGTCCGTGTCTTCATCCAAGTCCATGGCATGGTCGCCGGAGAAGTGGTCTTCTGGTCCCAATGGGTTAAAACCCATTGGTTCTTCAATCAAGTTTGGCGGGTTAAACCGGCTCTGGAAAAAGGGTGTTGGGTCGTTGAATGAATGGTGAGAGTTGGAGCGTTGTAGGGGAATGAAGGAAGGATGTGAGTTATGGGGCTCGTTTTTAGATTGGGGCCCGAATGAATGATGGTATGATGGTGACAAACTTAGAGAGACAGATCGCCTCGCTGGCTCCATATACGTCCTCCAGTCTTCCTGAGGACTTGTGCTCATAGTAATAGATGGGGTTCGCCGGTGGGAAGGTCCGGCTTCATGGTCGTGATCGGTAATTGGCGCCTTTCCTCTTCCTCTCCTGAATCTTGGTGGCATATTTGATCCTGTCAACAAAACTAGATAAACACAAAGAAAAATAAAGGATAAAATAACACGATTTAGGATTAGTCCTAAGTTCTTTGTCTAGACTCGAAAATCCAGGAATGTGCTACTGTGTCATTGAGATTAAACACAAAAGGCTAGTGGTTAATTCACTCAATGTTGTCTCTGATACCAACCTGTCACACCCCGATATTTCCACGTATTACCGGTGGGCCCGGTGGGGAGTATCGTGACGTAGTTGGTATCGTCATAGTCAAACAACACAATTTAATGCACATCGGAAGCAAAAGATATAAACATTACAAACCGAATGAAAATATCAAAGTATTACAAACGGAATGTAAAGGATCCACAGGCGGATCGAATAAAAGATAATTGTTCAACAGACTTTAAGTGACCAAGCTTGCAAGACTTTTATTTATTCACTCAGGAGTAGCCAGCCTATTCCGTTTAGTACCTGCACTTTAGCCTTTTGGAAAATACGTCAGTTTACACTGGTAAATACAATTAACTGACTCATTTTGAAAATGTTTAAGAAAATTGATTTGAATGCACAAGGCACAAAATATCTTTTATAACTTGGGACAATTATTTAAAAATAATCTTGTATACAGTTTTACATATTTGTTGTCCGTCAGGACCGGTTAGAAGAGCCGGACAAGATTAACTGACACGCCACAGGTATAATACCCACAAGGTTAATTCCTTATTGTGGAGTACCTTTTTACATATGCAACTGTCAGGTGTATGCCTACACCCCGTGCTTAAGTCATGGCCACTTCAATGAATGATGCCAAGGATATCCGGGACATGGTCATTAACCCCCCAAAGGCCATATACCAAACAATACAGATTAAAATGGGTTATGTAAATACATTAATCACAATCCAATTTAAATGACTACACACCCGACCAAGCGGTATTTTTATAATACCGTATCCCAAGCCCGTATAGGGAAAATAAGTTAAAAGTATTTACCTGCGCAAGTATATATCACAATCAGCGAGTGCAAGTAGCTTTTACTGGGCTCCTAATCTGGAACAAATGTTTTAATAACCTATTAGATTCCTAACGGGTCTTAATTAACCCTAAACTTAGACCGGTTAGTCTTAAAGAGAGATATACGGTTCAAAACGCACGATTAAGCGAAGACCGGATTAGAATGTGGTTTAGACCCAACAAGTTTGTATACTTGTATAATATGGGTAAACTAAACACATTCTGGATTTTGAGATAAAAATGATAAGGTTTGACCCGTTTCGGCTAATTTATGCAAACTAGTTACATAAATCGCATCAAACGCGAAAAGTGCATAACGGGTAACCAAATGAGTCATGAAAAGGTTTCCTAAGTTACTATGCCTTAAATATGTTGTGATATCAGTAGGATACCTTCCATTATGCCCAAAATAAATTTAAACTCAAATTATGCCCCGTAGGGGTATTTTGGTCATTTTAAAGCTTATAAAAGAGTTTAAATATTAAACTGAGTTTCAGGTCTGATATAATTAGTAAAAATATTTATTTTTATAAGTCATAACAGTAGGGCATTGCATATATGTGAAATTTATCTTATATAACCAAACTATGCACCGTAGGGGCACTTTGGTAATTTCACATAAGCTTTAAAGGTCAAAATTTGAATTCTGAGTTCAAAACTTTTGCTTACTGTTTAATTATAAAAATTTACTTAAAACATCAGTAGGTATTAAGTCTTATATGATAAAAATGGTTTTAACTCATACTATGTGCTTAAAACGCGTAAAAGTCGGTTTTAAGCGATTTTCGGGTTAAAACAGGAAATCTGAGTTTTTGGTCAGTTTATAAAGTTTAAAATATTTTATTTATCATATAAAATCAGTAGCAAAAAGTTTGGTATCAAAATATTATGTAAAACTCATTTTATGCAAGAAAATGGTATAACCGACAATTACCGAATTAAAGCTAGAACCCTATGTTATGCTAAGCCTAAAAATAAATAAAAATCTTCAAAAATCCCAAAATATTATTTTACATCAGTGGGTAAAAATTTTTGTATAAAAATTTGGGTTTAAATAGGCTATATGCTAATTATGCCATGTATTTAATAAAAAGCTTTCAATTTACGCTATTGAGCATAACTCTTAATCTTGACCTCAAACTGATGTCAAATTTTTAAGACAAGTTTATAAATCAGTAATAAAGGTTATTGTCCTCTCACATTTTCAAAATTCTCGTTTTAAGGTCAAAAGGGCATAATGGTCAACATTTAAGCATATAACAGAAACATGCAAATGAATCGGATAACTAATGAACCAAGTTGTATAACCTCAGTGGGTTACACTAACCTATAACCTGGTCCTATTAGAGCTCTAAGGAATTTCTAAAATATGCTACATTGAGTCAGAACTGAAAGTCAAAGCAAAAGTCTACTTTTGCGACTTTCGGTTCCGAACCGAGCTTAAACTAAAAATTGTCGGGTTGAACATGCTTAGACATGTTCTTACATTAATTACCAAGTTATATGAGTGATAAAACAGGTTGCATGGCTTCTACATTGTTAATTATGTGTTTATGCGAAAATTAGCTTTCTGTTGACTTTTTATAATTAGGTTTGACCCGACAAACCCGACAATTAACCTACTTAGAGTGGAAATTAGAGGGTGCCCTTTTAAGGGTTTATTGCCCACATAATTACCAACTTATAACTACTTTCAATTCGAGAATTGACTGGACCATTAGTGATTAATCACTAAGTCAAACCTTAATTACGACGGGTTTGACTTTAGGCCATTAAACTAATAAAACTGAATTAAGAGAGGTTAAGGATGCTTACTGAAGTACTTAGCACGACTTAGAAGCTAATGGGATCTTGTTTGATGACCAGAGAGCTCCAGAAAATGCCTTGAATGATTTTTGAAGTGAATGCCAAAAATTGTTGCAACATGTTTTCTTATATAGGGTCTTTAATTGATCAAGATCATGCCAAACAAGTCTACAGATGTTTTATGATGGTCCCATGTGTCCCTATGCATGAAAAACTAGTGGCTCAGTTCCTGGAATCGAATACAAGGCTCCCAAAGGCGGTGCAACCTGCAAAACAGGCATCTGCCTGTTTTTTGCTCACTGCAGACTTTTACGCGGCCCGCGTAAAAGACCTTAAGGTCTTACGTGGCCGGTATGGCTCCCGGGCTCAGGTTACATGTTTGCCAGAATTGCATTTTTAGTCCCTGGTCCTTCTAAGAGTGGTTTTAACTTATATTTTTGCACTTTTAACCCTCCAATTTGATTTTTAAGGACCCTAAGTTATACACAAACATTGTTAAGTCCTCGGTTAGCTTTACGATCACCCGAAGAGCCCTGAATTTCAACGTTGACGCTTTTAACCCCTCACATACGAATGTTAGTATAACTTTCTCATACGGAAACGAAACCTTGTGAAATTTTTATCACTTGTTCTAGTGAGCATAATTAATCGTTACAAAGCTTCGGGTTTGCTAAAAGGTCACTCAGAGATGTAAATTAAACATGTTGACACTTTTAACCCTTGCGGTTTGTAAACTTTCACTTTCTTTCACAAACGGCTTCATACGCTTCATAATTCATTCGTTTAAGGGTACAAACATCGTGTAGGGTCGTTGAAAGGTATAATTATCCAATGTCGACACTTTGAATCCTTTTACACACATACTTTCCTTATTTGTCAACTTTAGTCCCTTTAAATCAATTCTTTACATGTTTAAAGTCCATGACACGTGTCGATTTAATATTGGACATGAATTTGCGAGGTGTTACACTTTGTCTAGTAGCTCTTGAAGTTGATTCAACAATTCTTTCATCTCTAATGGTGCCAATCTATAAGGAGAATTTTCAATTGGTGCAGCACCAGGTTCCAGATCAATTTTAAACTCGATCTGTCTCGTAGGGGGCAATCCAGGTAAGTCTTCAGGGAAAACTTCTGGATAATCATGAACTATAGGAATCTCTTCGATCTTCCTACCTTCAGCCTTCGTATTCACTACGTTAACTAAGAACGCGGTATAACCCTTACGCAACATCTTAAGTATCTTTATAACACTAACAACTCTCGATACTCGACTCGATCGGTCTCCGTGAATAACTATAGCTTCACCACCATCAGGACAAGGTATCCTCACTTGCTTCTCTGAACAAATAATCTCAGCTTTATTCTTGGACAGCCAATCCATTCCAACCACTACATCGAAACTACCCAGCTCCACTGGTAATAAATCGATACTAAAACTATGATTGTCTAACCGAATACTACAACCACAAACGACTTCGCTAGTCTCTATCAATTTACCATTTGCTAGTTCTATCGAGTAATTTTTACTTAGCTTACTTGTTGGAGAATACAGAAATGGTTGAAAGTTTTTCGAAACAAAACTCAAGTCAGCTCCAATATCAAAGAGTACGAACGCAGAATGGTTATTGATCACGAACGTACCGGTAACAACAGCAGGATCGTCACGTGCCTTCCCAGCATTTAGCTAGAACGCTCTGCCCCTGGCATTCTAACCATTCACATTCGGACAGTTTCGCTTGAAGTGTCCCTGCTCCCCACATTCGAAGCATCCCTCTAGCCTGACTCCATCCGATGTGTGACTAGCATAGCACTTACGGGTCACATGCCCAGATCGACCGCATCTGGCGCACTTCTCTTGCTCATCGCCATGAGCTCTCTCCACTAGACCACTCGTGCCATCCCTGGCCATATCTCTCCCTGAACCACTGGTGTTAATCGTAGGCGCCTTACCAGAATTGCGTTTCTTCTTACGCTTCTTATCGGAATCCTTTTTTGAGCTCTCAGACTTTCGCTTCCATGAATCTCCAGATCTACGCTTAGAGCGCTGAATTACTTGAATGGTCGGACCGCTGTAATGGCCCAACCTCACGTAAAACGTTGCCACTTCCTCGCAAAGGGCACCAGTAGATGATCTTGGGTTACAACCCTGGAATGTTTTGCATGTACATTTATGCACTGTTCATAAGTTAATGAAAATCAAGATTACGCTCTGATTATATCATAACACAAGAACTACTAAAACTTTCCGATCATTATATTACCTGGAGGGTTTCCGATCTGTGCTCCACCAAAACCATGCCCATGAGGTACCACGTCCACGTCCCTGGCCATTATTCTGGTTAGCATCGCGCTGTTCCATGGCAGTATTAACGTGTTGGGCAATGAGTTGTGCCATCTCCTCTAGGGTGGTAGGTAATCCAGTACCATCGGTGGTAGGACCCTGTCTCGCTTTTGGCGGCATTTCGTCGTTTCTATTATTACAACGATAATAACAACATAAGACGATATCCAAAAATAATTCAATCATTAAATGCTAGTGGACCAAACATTGCACATGTATCATATCCACATAATAATGAGAATAATTTTTAAACCAAAAGAAACCCATTCAATATTTTTCATAGAAATTGCAAAGCTTGTTTTTAGTACATGACTAATCAAAATTTGGCGTGTCTACATCAACACCCACAACAAGTCCATAAGAAATTTCCTACTAAATATCCAAAATTATTTGGCATGCTAGCCAATAAGGGTTTATTAAAAGGGACATACAAAACAAACAACAAAAACCACACACAACAACTAACACGTCAAACCCAGGAAGTCCAACATCTTCTTAATAAGCTCTTCCAGCTCTACTATCCTCCAGTGCATCTATCACTCTAAGCCCTTCATCTGATCCTTCGTTGAGCCCAAGTCTCTGCGTAGAGTAGCAAACTGTCAGTCGCAATGTCAACGTCCAATAACGGTAAAGAAGACTTAGTAGTAACAGGTGGAGGATCTCAGTAGTGGGCTCGGCAATGACAGTAGGTGGGACGACTAATGGCTCTAATGGTTGAGCCGTAACGGTAGTGGCGTCCACCACTGATGCGATACCGAAAGATCCTCCGATCAAAGGGACACCTCTATCCACATTATTGATAACTGGCACGGTACCTGAAGATTGTCCCATCTCGTGGATCGAGGAAGGAACATCATCATCGTCGTCTATCCATCTGTTGCTTGTGAAAGCATAGCGGGGGTCTACCTGGCTGGCGAATGCAGCAGGGTCGACATGGAATGACTAAGCGAATTCGGCCATACCAACCATCTGTGGAGTCGTGAGGGGTATCTCTGGCAAAATGGATCTAGGTGAAGTCTCGAATTATGGCTCGCTATCTGAGTCATGAATCTCGATGACCTCGTGCTCGTGTGACATCTGTGACATATATAACCGTACAAAGTAAGTGTGTGTTCAAATGAAAAATAACACATAAGGCCCAAATAAACAGATAATCACGTACGCACATAAACACACAATGGTTCTCATACACGATAAAAATTCCATGTTTATTTAAAAATTTTGGCTTCGCGAATTTTGGACTTTAATCTCAAAATTCTTTGGTTGAAGTCTAGAGTTTTCCCAGAAAACATCTAGTTCGCTAACAACCGTTGGCTCTGATACCAACTTCTGTCACGCCCCAAAAACGTCGCAGCGGAATATAAAACGTAGTGGATGACGGAAGTTGGTGCCCATTAATATCTTGCTGGACGATGCATCATAATGTTGGACATTTTAACTTAAATAAAACATAGTTTTTAAAACATAGAGTCTTAAAGTACGTCACAACCACACCATAGTTAAGTTGTTTTGATCCTTATGGATCTTATTACATTGGTCCCAAATTGTTTTAAAAGTTTGTCCAAAACATTATCAAACCAAACATGCATCAACAACCACAAGATACGCCATAATTCCCGAAGCTGAACTCAAGTACCTGAAGAACACGTTAAAAATCAAGTGTCAACACAAAGGAGAGTGAGTTCACATATCCAAATTTAAATAATTTGATCCAAGGAAAAACTTTCTAATTATGTGTTTATTATTAAAACATCTATATAATTTTTAAGAAAGTTATTTTATTTCCTTATAAAAACTCAAGGGTCAGTCGTCGTAAGCATTTCCGTAGAACCTTCCGACCATAAACATCTTCCCGAGTTTACATATTAAATTGATAGAATCAAATGTTCGGACTCGTAAGTTAGCAAGACATTACAAACTATATATTAACAAAGAAGGTATAATCAATGCTAGACTATAACAGAATATTAATTCATCGTTTGCTTGACACGAGGCGACCGGTCACGACGGGGTTGTCAACCCGATAGATCTACCAACAATTCCTCGCGTGCAATAATTAAATGATTAAACGACATTACTTGCGCATGGCCCATATCGAGGCCATCTATAATGCCTGCCACATGAACAATATATATATCCTACTAATACCGATAAATTTAATATATCATGTTGTATGAATTCCCCGAAGTCCCCACCGAAACATAAGCCAATAACCTGACACTTATTCTCTTGGGATCAAGCGAATTCGTCCCAACTATAGATTTAAGAAATTTTAAATCTACACGGTCGTTTTCTCTGAAACACCATAATAATCCCCGTTTATCCCCGAAACACATTTATTCACCAAAACCGTTTCTACCCAATATATATATATATATATTTAACAAATCTGTATATATTCCATGAAAATATACATTTTATATATCAAATGTATGTTTTATTCAAAAGCATTTTTAAACCCTTTTAAGGCGTGTTCTTCCCCCAAAACATATACAAAACAGTAAAAAGAGGGGGTTTAGTGACACTCACCTTTGGATGTGTATTATAAATAGCGCAATCCCACAATTTGATTTCTACACGTCCTAATATACGTAGGAACGATTTATTAATCAATATATATATCACGAAATTCCTAAGTTTCTCCGTATCTTAGAATTTTCACATAACTTTGAGATTTTTTAAAAAAGTCATTATTTTTTATTATGTTGGCACGTTAATATATATAATGGTTCATATATATATATTTGTAAGATTTTGCGACTTGAATGATTTTATTGGTGACCATTATCATGTAAATCCGTTAACACTCCCGTTTAAACGTAATATATCTAAGATTTGCGCGTCGTAACATATATACGTAAACGTGAACTTATACTTAATATCATAGCACGTGAAATCTCATTAACTTATTCATTTTATCATTTTTAAAGCACATATACATGAAATAACTTATCAAGTTAACATATGTATCAATTTTCATACTCGAAAAACAAGTTACACATTTAACACAATTTTACTGATTGTACCGCTTTACGCGCACAAGTGTACATGCATAGTCTAAATTCCCGCTATCATGTCAACACTTAACATATTATCCTATACACATATCTAAATCATATAACACATTTTAACACATAAGGTTCACCCATAATTGTAACACCATGTAAAAACGTGTCCAATTATATAAAGATACGTGTCCTAAACTCTAAATATGTAAAAGTTTGAGTTTGAAGGACTGAAGTTGTAAAACGATGAAACTATGTATCCGAAGGGACTAAAAGTGTCAACATGCCAAACTTGTGCCTCTGAATGACCACACATGAAGAATATATTCTTAAACGAGTGATTAAATTGGATATAAGAAGCCGTTTATGAAAATAATCGAAAGATTATAAACTAAAGGGGTTAAACGTGTCAACATGTTCATTCTTACGTCTGAGTGACCTTTTAACGAACCCGAGGCTTCGTAATATTCAAATATACTCTCAAGAATAAGTGATATAAATTTCACGAGGTTTCGAGATCGTTATTTGTTGTATACGCGAATTTCCAAGAATTAGGGTTTAAAGCGTCAACGAGGCGAAACTTATATTTCCGTAGTTCGTTTAACGAAACCGGGCCTAACGGAGTTTTGTTATACTCCCATGAACCTCTACAAACTAACTATAAGGGCCATTTGTGTCTAAAATAAAGGATAATTGAGGTTATAAAAGATCAGGGACTGAAAGTGCAATATTTGAAAAATGGTTAACCTGAGCGACAGCTTGTCGCGGGGCACGTAGCCCCTCCTGATCTCTTACGCGGCCCGCGTAGCAACTGCCAGCTTCCAAAAAACTGGCAGCTACATGTTGCAGCCTGTTGCACCGCCTTTGAGGCCTGAATTTCGAAACTTGGGGCTTATTGTCGGTTTTAGAATACCACTAGGACACCTGGAGTGATCCTAAACACTTCCAAAACACCTGCATTGATCTGAATTCATGGCAAACTCCTATAAATAGGCACTTAAGTTGCATTGTTCACTTGCACACTTCACTCAAATATTTCCTACTCTCTCATCTGGAGTTTCCTGGCCAAGGAGGGATCTTATTCTTGTAGAAAATATAGCTAGGACCCTTTGTAAGTGTCATAGCCCTCTCTTTAGTTCAGTTTTATAGTTTAAAAACTGAAAAGTCAAAGTTATCGTAAATTAGCTTTGACCTTCGGTTTAAACTCAAATGGTCCAGCCACTGTCCGAATTGAATGTGGTTATGTGATCATAATTAGGTAGGTGATTAACCCTTAAAAGGACACCTCCTAATTATTTTGTTCGCTTAGTTAATTGCCGGGTCAAACTATTTACTTAAAAAGTCAAACTGGACAGATTCATGTTATATAATTAAAATTAATAATTCAGAGGTTATAAATTATATTTTAACACTCTAATAACTTAGTAATTATTATTAGAACATGTTCAAACAGATTCAACCCGACAATTCTAAGTCTAAAGTCGGTTCGCAACCGAAAGTCGCAAAAGCTTGACTTTTACTTTGACTTTCAGTTCTGACCCGATTGAGCTTATTTCTCCCATGTTTTAAGCTTCCATTAGGACCACATTATGTTGTAGTATAACCCTCTGGTGTTTTACTACTTGGTCATTTATACTTTTTGAATTATATGCTCATGTCCGTTATTATGCTTATAAATGCCCATTTTTCCCTTTTGACATATAAATAAGAATTTTGAAAATGTGAGAGGACAAAAACCTTCATTTCTGATATATAAGTATGTCCCGAAAATTTGACATCAATTTCTGGTCTCAAACATAAGTTATGCTCGATATCGTAAATTGAAAGTTTTTATTAATTAAATTGCGTTATCTTGCATAAGTCATGTTTAAACGTAGGTTTTGACCCCGAACTCATTACCTACTGTTAAGATATTATTTTTAGGGATTTTTGGAATTTTTTATCAGATTATAATCTGACCATGTCATGGAGTTCTTGTATAATTCGGTAATGACGATAATACCCTTTTCATGCATAAAATGAGATTAACAAATGATTTGAATGCCAAACTTTTTCCTACTGATATTATATATTAAATAAATTATTTTGAGCATTTAAGACTGATCAAAATCTCAGATTTCCATAAACATCTTAATTATAGTCAATTAGCGACTTTTACGCTAATTAGGTAAATAATATGGTTTAAAACCATATTTAACACCAAACACTTGTTACCTACTGAATTTTTAAATAAATTTTAATATAATTACAGTAGGTATAAGTCATGAACTCAGACTTCCAAAAATGTCCTTAAAAGCATATGTGAAATGACCAAAATACCCTTTCGGGGCATAGTTTGGGCATAAATAGTAAACCACACATATGTATGATATCTTACTGATATAACTTGATGAAATAAATATTTTTACTGATTACTAAAGACCAGAATCTCAGTTTATTATAAAATCTCTTTTATAAACATTAAAATAACCAAATCGCCCCTACGGGACTTAATTTGGTTTTAAATACTTTTTGAGCATATATGTTAACATCCTACTGATGTATTAACATATTTTAAGCATAATAACATAAGGGACTTGTATATGGTTCATTTGGTTGCCCGTTACGCATTTACGCGTTCGGATCAGTTTATGTAACTAGTTTACGTAAGTATGCCGAAACGGGTTTAACCTTATCGTTTTTATCTCAAAATGTAGAATGCGTTTAGTTTACCCATATTATACAAGTCTTTGTACTTATTGGGTCTAAATAACATTCTATTTCGGTCATCGTTTAATCCAGCGTATAGTACCGCTTTAGATACTTTAAGCTAGCCGGTCTAAGTCTACGACTTAAATAAGACCGTTAGCATTCTGAATTGGTTATATATTACCATCACTCCAGACTAGAGCCACCCGGTAAAAGCTACCTGCATTTAATTAGATTGGATACGACTGAGTTGTTTTGCTGTGAATCAAGTATTAGCTCAGGTAAATACTTTTAACTTATTTTCCTTATACGGGCTTGGGATACGGTATTATAATAATACCGCTTGGTCGGGTATGAAATCATTTAATCGGATTGTGATTAATAAATTGCATAACCCGTTTTAATCTGTTTTGTTTGATAACATAAGCATTGGGGGTTAATACGACCGTGTCTTGGATATCCTCGGCTCATTTCATTTGAAAATGGCCACGACCTATGCACGTTGTGTAGGCATACACCTGACAGATGCAATGCTAATATAACCCACATGTTGGGGATAACTCCTTAGTGGGTTTTATAAGTGGTGAGTCGGTTAATCATGATCGGCTTCCAAACCGGCCCTATATGTAAGACAAACATGTAAAACTGTATACAAGATTATCTTAAATAATTATCACAAGTTATAAATGGTTTGTGCCTTGTGCACTTAAATCAATTTTTATAAACTCTTTTCAAAAGAGTCAGTTAATTGTATTTACCAGTGAAAACTGACGTATTTTCAAAAGACTAAGTGGCAGGTACTACTCGTAATAGGCTGGGAGTTGCTCGGTGTCGAAATAGAGGATCTTGCAAATCCTTAAAGATGCCCTAAAGTCTGCTAAACTTCATCTTATACATTCTGTAAAGATCCACCTGTGGATTTGATATTACAGGCTCGTCGATAATAAATAATGTGATACTTTTAGACATTCGGGTTTGTAATAATATTTTATATTCCAAGATTTCCGCTGTGCTATTCTGTGTATCTTTGACTATGGTGATATCAACTACGTCACGATACTCCCGCCGGGCCCATCGGTAATACGTGGAAATATCGGGGTGTGACAGGTTGGTATTAGAGCCAACATTTGAGTGAATTAAACACTAACCCTTAGTGTTTAATCTCAAATGACACAGTAGCATATTCCTTAGACCTTTTTGAGTCTAGACTTAACATAGGAATGCTCTCATCCCTATTAAGTAAACATTGATTTTGATTTTATGTATTTGAATATGTCGCCAAGAAGCCGTCAATGGAAATTCTCCTAATTCGAAGCCAAGGAATGCCAAGCTTCGTAATACGGCTAGGATAAGTGTGCGACCGGTTTGGAGGAGAGACCTTTGTGGACCTATTCCCAAAAAACCAAACTTATTGAAATTCTCAATCAGACTTCGGAATCCATACCGGAGGTCCCTGAGGCTCCCGTTTTGAAAATAATACCAGTGGATCCTAATGATACCTATTTCTTACCTCCAAGTTTTGAAATTCCAGATTTGGATTGTATCAGTCAAAACCCAATCCGTGATCCATATTATTCTTTAACCATAGAATCCTTGAATTCTACTTCTATAACGGATCCTGATTGGAATACTTACCTTATTCACTGAGGTCTTTAGTATCCCTACCGTATATGGTAAACAAAGAAGAGAAACAATCGAAATGAAGCAAGGAAGGCGTTATAGAATCCTTCTTTCATAATATTCATTATTCTTTAAGTCCTTATAAGGACTATCTCTTCTATATAGTCTCTATGTGGACATATCTTTCAACTTAAGACCCTGAATGGGCATTTGCTATTTAGTCCCTTCGTGAACATTATATTTCAATATAGTCCTTTCATGGACGCATCATTTCATTAAAAATCCCTTTTGTGGATATGCTATTTCAAAATAGTCCCTTTGTGGACATGTTGTTTTATTATAAGTCCCTCTGTGGATGTGATATTTCTTGATAACCCCTTCGATGACATATTTTATAGTCCCTATACGGACTTATATTTTCCTCTTAGTCCCTGCATGGACTAAAGTTGCCTTAAAGTCCCTGTGTGGACAAATGAATTATTAAAGTCCTGATTGAGGCACTATTTCCTAATAATTTATGGAAAGTTTTTCTTATACAGGTATTCATATCATCCTTTATCAAACGATCGTTCCGATTTTACTTGAACTTTATCGATCA
The DNA here is from genome assembly GCA_030545235.1 of Helianthus tuberosus. NCBI lineage: Eukaryota > Viridiplantae > Streptophyta > Magnoliopsida > Asterales > Asteraceae > Helianthus > Helianthus tuberosus. Next base: position 122,636,707 of record CM060354.1, read on the forward strand.
GTTGAAAAATTTAAAAAGGATCCTCTTAATGGTATAACCTAGCCTATATGTCTAAGAACATGGCTGTGATGGTAAAACCCTCTTAAGACAATTAATCCTTGTTAGCATCTAAAAACATGTTAGCATTCCTGGCTGTGTGACTTGAGAGACCACACTAGCTTCCAAAAGTACTTGGATCTTTCCAAGCCACCTTCATGGCCTAAATGATAAAATATGAATCATGGCTAATAACGTCGAACATGATGTATACATCAAAACATCCATTTGAGATGTACGCCTACGGGCAAAGATGCATTCATGACAAAGATAGTTTTATTTCATAACTTATTGTCAAAAGGCAATGAACTATGAAATTTTCCAATCCAAAGGATCATTGATTATGTTTTTAAAATTGTCCTAGTGACAAGGCCTTGGTGCCATCTAAAAGTCCTTTGAGACAAGCCTTTGCGCTATATAAAATGTCTGTACGACATTGACAGTTGTGACTTATGTCCCCTGTCTAATAAAAATGCAGGATTAGATTCCGTTTAAATGCCAAAAAATGGTTCATTTAAAACCTAGGCAAAACATAATCAAATAAATTACATACTATCTTATTGGCCTATATGGTTTATGTAACGCCCACTTTTTCACATTCGAAAAATAATAACATAATACTAATTTTAACAAAAATTGGGCATGACCCGTTCACACTATAAGCAATTCCCTGTTTTTAACAATCACCATTCAAACTAAATTCTACGACACGTTTCAAAAGACATAAAAGTTGTAACCATACAAGATTCCATCAAAAATGATTTGTCCGAACTACCAAAATAAGATTTAAAATCCTAACTTACTTACGAAACATCCTAGACATAAACTTAACATTTACATTATGAAAGTGTTTTGACCCATTTACAAAGACGACTTAAACCGGAAGCGCATAAAGGGCGATGTGGTGTGTTCGATCCAAGCTCGCCATTATCAAGAGTGAGATTCACCTACATCCATAACATAAACTTACAAGTTAGTTCGATTAAAACATATTACTAATACAATTTGCTTTTCATCATTATTTGACCCGTTACCGGGTCATTATATCTTTACATCTTTTCATTCGAACTTCTCATATAACAATTCCGTTTAACGGTTATAGCACCATCTTTGTCTCCATCATCATCAATCATCCTATTTTATCCGACCCGATCTCACGGATCATACATATTCTTACTTTTCCAATTTTCCATACTTCACTAGCTTGGCTTATAAAAGTCATCACTAGCTATCTTAATTTCATAACAAATTCATCTTACTTGACCCGTTTAACTGCGGGTCAATACATCACCAAGAACACCTCATTCTCATACTTTAGACCCATTTGTACGGGTCGTCAATAGACTTTTCCCTTTTTCTACTAACAATTCGCATTAAGACATTTTACAATAAATTTCCGCATAAAAACATCGAACAATTATTTATATGAGAACTAACACAAAAATCTACATTCTACATGAGCGAAGTTCATATGAACTTACCGGAGTCGTGCGCTCCTATTGCCTTTGCTTGGTTTGATTCCCCTCCTTTCTTCGACCCTATAAGGTGCATTACATACGCGTTTAGCTTTAGCGTTATTCATCACTTACGCACATTTACATCATTTACCATAACGTTCATTATTCACATTTATTTTTCATACCATCATTAGATCATCAATACTTCAATTCCTCATGTTCATACATAACAAATTCAACTCAAACATTTCATCGAACACCTTATGTGCGTACTACTTAACTAGCACAGTATATAAGCATATTAAGCATATTCCTACCAAGTCTTTCTAAAATCATGGCAATACATCATAAACACATAAATTCGTCAAATATTCAGATTTCTTTAACATCAATAAGCATAATTCAAGTTCATATATCATACTACATCTATCATTACTTCAAAACCATCATAAATTTCATGTGGGTTTCATACATAAATGGGTTTACATGAAAACATCAATATAATTCGAATTTCATACTTCATTCTAGTCTTATGGACTAATTATAACCTTCATTCATCAATATTTTTACATACATTCACGGATTGCACAAAACCCACCAAATCAAACATCACTAAATCACAAATTTCGACTTACTTGATGTTGGAGATACTCAAGTGATTAACATTCCTAGTTCATGCATACGATTAACCTTCAATTTCCCTTTCAATTTGATGGATTTTGAGTTGTTAGGGTTTTGATTCTTCTGGCTCTTTCCCTCTCTCGATTGTACGCCCCAAAACCAAAACACTGACCTTCTTTTTTTTATTAAGTGTTTTAATTCCACAATTTTCATTTCCACCCCCTCGTTCTTTTAGAACATGCCACTTTCCTCACATTTACATACTAACTTAGTTAACTTTCAGGTATACATAAAATCTACACTTACTAAAACTTATAAAACTTTACAAATGGTAAAAATTTATATTTACCATTTCTTTTTCGTCAAATATTGCGATTGTAATTTTTTTTATAATATGACATACGAAATTTGGGGTGTTATAGTTTAATTACACCATGGCTATTTAATCATCAAATTCGACGATTCGCTATATAACTAAACAAATTATTATTACTCAGTTTATAGCCTTCAAAGCTTCACCATGGCTGACTCTTTTGAAGCTCACAGTCATCCAGTTGATGAGAATAATAACACAAGACTGAACTTAACAGGCACCGAGTTACCGGCTATGTTAGATACAGCCGTAAACAAAGCCGTGGACCGAGTATTAAAGGATCACAAACGAAAGTGCGATAATACCCCAAATAAGGGTTACAAAAAGGGTAAGACCGGTTCGAACTATAACCAGTCCAAGCCGAATGCGGCGAAACCCAAATGTGAAACCTGCGGGAAACAGCACTTCGGAAAATGTTTCCGTAAACAGAACAGAGGATGTGGCATCTGCAAGAAGATGGATCACAAGACTCATGAATGCGAGGACTTAAAAGACGCCACATGCTACGGTTGTGGCGAGAAAGGGCATATAAAGACTCGCTGCCCAAAGAGGGCGATTAAAGGAAAATGCACATTAGATTCACAAGCCAAGCCTTGTGGGATCTGTAATAAGGAAGGGCACAAAACTTTGGAGTGCCAAAACATAAAGGACGCAACCTGCTATGGTTGCAATGAAATAGGGCACATCAAAACTAATTGCCCAAATAAAACCAAGAAGCCTGAAGAGGCTAAGAAGGGAAATGCCTGAACTACCTGATGAATGCCAGAGGCAGTACATATTAATAATATCATCAGGTACATTCTTTAACATTTATCAATGATAATTTCTGCTAAGTGTCCTATCTTAATACAGGCAATAATAAATCTTTCATAGACCATAAGCTTAGCAAACTTTTGATGATACTCACAAGAACTCCAGACATTAAATATAAGGTAGAACCTACCAATGGAACCATAGAGATCATCTCTTCTATTCTTGACGATGATCCTTCTAAAAAATCTAAGAGTACTCTTTCTTCAAATAGAGTATGACAATATATGTTATTTTAATTATTTTCTCATTGATTTCTATCAACTGCGAGTGCCAACTATGTTTGATAAAAGCACCATATGAGGATTGGCGTATCCCAGTGTGTTCCATAGATTGCGTCCATGCCTGATCAGTATGGAAGTTTAATGCATGGAACCACTAAGATATTCCAATGGTCATATTGTACTAAAGTCAGCTAGTGGTATTCAAAGGAGATATCCATTATAGAAATGCCTAAGTAAGCGTCTCTACTTAAGGCATCCATGCACTCGTAAAACAGATGTGTCATTTGCATGGAACAAGTAACTGTAAGTTATCCGAGTCGGAAATTTGAGCTATCTCTATCATTTTCGAATAACTTAATGACTTCCCCGTAGAACAACCATGTTTACCTCCTGAGAGGCAAAGTGGTGTTAGGATTGATATCCTATTAGGAGTTGTATCTGTTACAGAAGCTCTATATCGGTTAGCACAACCGGAAATGGAAGAACTGAGAGTCAATCAGATGAGTTATAGAGAAAGGCTTGTACAGCCTAGCTCATCGTCTTAGGAGCTCCGATTATTGTTAATAAAGGAAAGCACGATACAATACGCTTGTGCATTGGTTACTGCAACCTAACTAGGAAACGATTAAGAATTTTATTAGCTACCCAGGATCGACGACTTATTCGACCAACTTCAAGGGGCAAGCTTTTTCTCGGAGATCGATTGAGATCTGGATATCATCAACTCAAGGTCCTAACTGAAAATGTACCTAAGACAGTGTTCAGAATGAGGTATGGCCACTACGAGTTTTTAGTGATGCCTTTCGGGCTCACTAATGCACCTGCAGCATTCATGGATCTCATGAATCGAGTCTGCAAGCCATACTTAGACAAGTTTGTCATTGTCTTTATAGACGACACTTATCTATTCTCGTAGTCAGGTCGCCCACGAGAAACACCTTCGGTGTATCTTAGGATTGCTTCGACAGGAGAAGTTGTATGCTAAATTCTCCAAGTGTGAGTTCTGGCTTCGTGAAGTCCAATTCCTTGGACATGTTGTGAGCGAGCGTGGTATCCAAGTAGATCCCGCTAAAATAGAAGTCATCATGAACTGTGAGGCACCTAAAACACCTACGGAAATTCGCAGCTTTCTGGGATTAGCTGGTTATTATAGAAGATTCAGTGAGAATTTCTTGAGGATAGCTGCACCATTGACTTCTCTGATCCGCAAGAATGTAAAGTTTGATTGGGGTCCAAAACAACAAGAATCTTTTGAGATTTTTAAACAGAAATTGAGCAATGCTCCGGTGTTTACATTGCCCGAAGGAATAGAAGAATTTGTCGTATATTGTGATGCTTCACACACCGGTATGGGTTGTGTACTTATGCAGAGAGGCAAGGTAATTGCCTATGCATCACGACATCTAAAGGTGCATGAAAAGAATTACACCACCCACGATTTGGAGTTGGGTGTCGTTGTCTTTGCACTTAAGTTATGGAGACATTATTTATATGGAACCAAATGTGTGATCTATTCGGATCACAAAAGTCTCCAACACTTGTTCAATCAAAAGGATCTCAATATGAGACAACGTCGTTGGATGGAAACTCTAAATGATTATGATTGCGAAATTCGCTACCATCCTGGCAAAGCGAATGTAGTCGCTGATGCTCTAAGCCGAAAGGAAAGATTCAAACCTATAAGGATTAATGCCAAGAGCATTGAACTTAAGAATAGCTTAAATGAAAGGCTGTTAGTAGCTCAGAAGGAAGCAGATTTGGAAGCTAACCTTCCAAATGAAAAGTTAGGTGTAACTGCTGAACAGTTAGCACCTGGCAAGGATGGAATCCTTAGAATGAATGGAAGAATCTGGGTTCCTATTCATGGAGGGCTTCAAGATATAATTCTCCAGGAAGCTCATAATTCCAAATACTCAGTTCACCCTGGAGGTGACAAAATGTATCAAGATTTGAAAGCTAATTATTGGTGGATAGGTTTGAAGAAAAATCTATTGCCACACATGTAGCCAAATGTCTGACTTGTGCTCAGATTAAAGCTGAACAACAAAAGCCGTCAGGTCTGCTACAACAACCAGAACTTCCCACATGGAAGTGGGAGATGGTAACCATGGATATTATAACCAAGTTACCTAAAACAAGGCATGGAAATGATACCATATGGGTCATAGTCGATAGACTAACTAAATCAGCACATTTCTTACCCATCAAGGAGACTCATAGCTCCGACAAACTAGCTCAGTTGTACGTGGATAAGATTGTATCTCTCCACAGAGTGCCGGTATCTATTATATCCGATAGAGGTACTAGATACACCTCTCACTTTAGGAAAACTTTCCAACAATCATTAGGCACTCGTTTGAACTTTAGTACTGCCTGCCATCCTCAAACGGATGGACAAAGTGAGCGTACAATTCAAACTTTGGAAGACATGCTTCGTGCATGTGTTATTGATTTGGGTGGTAGCTGGGATCACCACCTACCTTTGATCGAGTTCTCCTACAATAATAGTTACCATACTAGCATTCAGGCTGCACCTTTTGAGGCGTTGTATGGAAGGAAATGCAGAACGCCTGTTTGTTGGGCGGAGGTAGGAGAAACTCAGTTATCAGGACCTGATATAGTCCTTGAAACAACAGACAAGATTGTCCAAATTCGTGATCGCCTAAAAGCTGCCAGGGATAGGCAGAAAAGTTATGCTGATAAGAGACGGAAACCTCTAAAGTTTGAGGTAGGCGACAAAGTCTTACTAAAAGTATCACCCTGGAAAGGTGTGATGTGTTTTGGTAAGAACGGCAAGCTAAGCCCGAGGTATATTGGACCATCCGAGATCATCGAATGTGTCGGCATTGTAGCTTACAAGCTAAACTTGCCTGAGGAGCTTAGTGGAATTCACAATGTGTTCAACATCTATAATCTAAAGTAATTTCTAGCTGATAAATCGCTAGCAATGTCTCATAAAGATGTACAGATTGATGAAAGCCTGAGGTTGTTGAAAGACCTATATCGATCGAGGATCGACAAGTTAAAAAGCTCCGAAGGAAGCACGTGCCTATAGTTAAGGTTAAATGGGATGCTCGTAGAGGCCCTGAATATACGTGGGAAGTTGAGTCCACTATGCGACAGAAGTATCCTCACTTATTTCAGTAAATCTCGGGGTTGAGATTTCTTTTAAGGGGGTGAGGATGTAACACCATGTAAAAACGTGTCCAATTATATAAAGACACGTGTCCTAAACTCTAAATATGTAAAAGTTTGAGTTTGAGGGACTGAAGTTGTAAAATGATGAAACTATGTATCCGAAGGGACTAAAAGTGTCAACATGCCAAACTTGTGCCTCTGAATGACCACACATGAAGAATATATTCTTAAACAAGTGTTTAAATTGGATATAAGAAGCCGTTTATGAAAATAATCGAAAGATTATAAACTACAGGGGTTAAACATGTCAACATGTTAATTCTTACCTCTGAGTGACCCTTTAACGAACCCGAGGCTTTGTAATATTCAAATATACTCTCAAGAATAAGTGATATAAATTTCACGAGGTTTCGAGATCGTTATGTGTTGTATACGCGAATTTCCAAGAATTAGGGTTTAAAGCGTCAACGAGGCGAAACTTATATTTCCGGAGATCGTTTAACGAAACCGGGCCTAACGGAGTTTGGCTATACTCCCATGAACCTCTACAAACTAACTATAAGGGCCATTTGTGTCTAAAATAAAGGATAATTGAGGTTATAAAAGATCAGGGGCTGAAAGTGCAATATTTGAGAAATGGTTAACCTGAGCGACAGCTTGTCGCTGAGCGCGTAGCCCCTCCTGATCTCTTACGCGGCCCGTGTAGCAACTGCCAGCTTCTAAAAAAACTGGCAGCTGCATGTTGCAGCCTGTTGCACCGCCTTTGAGGCCCGAATTTCTAAACTTGGGGCTTATTGTCGGTTTTAGAATACCACTAGGACACCTGAAGTGATCCTAAACACTTCCAAAACACCTGCATTTATCTGAATTCATGGCAAACTCCTATAAATAGGCACTTAAGTTACCTTGTTCACTTGCACACTTCACTCAAATCTTTCCTACTCTCTCATCTGGAGTTTCCTAGCCAAGGAGGGATTTTATTCTTGTAGAAAAGATAGCTATGACCCTTTGTAAGTGTCTTAGCCCTCTCTTTAGTTCAGTTTTATAGTTTAAAAACCGAAAAGTCAAAGTTATCATAAATTAGCTTTGACCTTCGGTTTAAACTCAAATGGTCCAGCCACTGTCCGAATTGAACGTGGTTATGTGATCATAATTAGGTAGGTGATTAACCCTTAAAAGGGCACCTCCTAATTATTTCGTTTGCTTAGTTAATTGTCGGGTCAAACTATTTACTTAAAAAGTCAAACTGGACAGAATCATGTTATATAATTAAAATTAATAATTCAGAGGTTACAAATTATATTTTAACACTCTAATAACTTAGTAATTATTATTAGAACATGTTCAAACAGATTCACCTAACAATTCTAAGTCTAAAGTCGGTTCGCAACCGAAAGTCGCAAAAGCTTGACTTTTGCTTTGACTTTCAGTTCTGACCCAATTGAGCTTATTTCTCCCATGTTTTAATCTTCCATTAGGACCACATTATGTTGTAGTATAACCCTCTGGAGTTTTACTACTTGGTCATTTATACTTTGAACTATATGCTCATGTCCGTTATTATGCTTATAAATGCCCATTTTTCCCTTTTGACATATAAATAAGAATTTTGAAAATGTGAGAGGACAAAAACCTTCATTTCTGATATATAAGTATGTCCCGAAAATTTGACATCAGTTTCTGGTCTCAAACAGAAGTTATGCTCGATATCGTAAATTGAAAGTTTTTATTAATTAAATTTCGTTATCTTGCATAAGTCATTTTTAAACGTAGGTTTTGACCCAAAAATCATTACCTACTGTTAAGATATTATTTTTAGGGATTTTTGAAATTTTTGATCAGATTATAATCTGACCATGTCATGGAGTTCTTGTATAATTCGGTAATGACGATAATACCCTTTTCATGCATAAAATGAGATTAACAAATGATTTGAATGCCAAACTTTTTCCTACTGATATTATATATTAAATAAATTATTTTAAGCATTTAAGACTGATCAAAATCTCAGATTTCCATAAACATCTTAATTATCGTCAATTAGCGAGTTTTACGCTAATTAGGTGCATAGTATGGTTTAAAACCATATTTAACACCTATGACTTGTTACCTACTGAATTTTTAAATAAAGTTTAATATTATTACAGTAGGTATAAGACATGAACTCAGAATTCCAAAAATGTCCTTAAAAGCATATGTGAAATGACCAAAATACCCTTTCAGGGCATAGTTTGGGCATAAATAGTAAACCTCACATATGTATGATATCTTACTGGTATAACTTGATGAAATAAATATTTTTACTGATTACTAAAGACCATAACCTCAGTTTATTATAAGATCTCTTTTATAAACATTAAAATGACCAAATCGCCCCTACGTGACTTAATTTGGTTTTAAATACTTTTTGGGCATATATGTTAACATCCTACCGATGTATTAACATATTTTAAGCATAATAAAATAAGGTACTTGTATATGGTTCATTTGGTTGCCCGTTATGCATTTACGCGTTCGGATCGGTTTATGTAACTAGTTTACGTAAGTATGCCGAAACGGGTTTAACCTTATCGTTTTTATCTCAAAATCCAGAATGAATTTAGTTTACCTATATTATACAAGTCTTCGTACTTGTTGGGTCTAAATAACATTCTATTCCAGTCATCGTTTAATCCAACGTATCGTACCGCTTTAGATACTTTAAGCTAGCCGGTCTAAGTCTACGACTTAAATAAGACCGTTAGCATTCTGAATTGGTTATATATTACCATCACTCCAGACTAGAGCCACCCGGTAAAAGCTACCTGCATTTAATTAGATTGGATACAACTGAGTTATTTTGTTGTGAATCAAGTATTAGCTCAGGTAAATACTTTTAACATATTTTCCTTATACGGGCTTGGGATACGGTATTATAATAATACCGCTTGGTCGGGTATGAAATCATTTAATCGGATTGTGATTAATAAATTGCATAACCCATTTTAATCTGTTTTGTTTGATAACATAAGCATTGGGGGTTAATACGACCGTGTCTTGGATATCCTCGGCTCATTTCATTTGAAAATGGCCACGACCTATGCACGTTGTGTAGGCATACACCTGACAGATGCAATGCTAATATAACCCACATGTTGGGGATAACTCCTTTGTGGGTTCTATAAGTGGTGAGTCGGTTAATCATGACCGGCTTCCAAACCGGCCCTATATGTAAGACAAACATGTAAAACTGTATACAAGATTATCTTAAATAATTGTCCCAAGTTATAAATGGTTTGTGCCTTGTGCACTTAAATCAATTTTTATAAAGTCTTTTCAAAAGAGTCAGTTAATTGTATTTACCAGTGAAAACTGACGTATTTTCAAAAGACTAAGTGGCAGGTACTACTCGTAATAGGCTGGGAGTTGCTCGGTGTCGAAATAGAGGATCTTGCAAATCCTTAAAGATGCCCTAAAGTCTGCTAAACTTCATCTTATACATTCTGTAAAGATCCACCTGTGGATTTGATATTACAGGCTCGTCGATAATAAATACTGTGATACTTTTAGACATTCGAGTTTGTAATAATATTTTATATTCCAAGACTTCCGCTGTGCTATTCTGTGTATCTTTGACTATGGTGATATCAACTACGTCACGATACTCCCCGCCGGGCCCACCGGTAATACGTGAAAATATCGGGGTGTGACAATAATTAACCCATGCTAGTGCACATTGTAAAACGCGTATTTTTGTGATTCGGTAACGTTTTCGGGCGTCGGAAGTTACTTATGACTAACCAAACACCAAGTAAACTTAATATAAGTTAAAATACTTATATTTATATTAAAAATATCAGTTTACTTACTGATTTAAAACAGTTTTATAAAAATCCTTCGAAAAGCCAATTGTTAACCGTTTTACCGCATAGTTTTGCGTTAAACGTTACCATAACCATCCCAACTCGTAACGACTTGATATTTTAACATAATACATGTTATTTACTGATTAAAATGATGGTTTTATTCATATTAGTGCAGTTTTTGTGTAAGTCACATAAATCATGCGATTTCACGTGTTTTACAACTCTTTAAGCACTAAGTACAACATGCAAAGCTAGTAAACTTTATGACAAAGTTTTATGCTATTTTAACACTTCAAATATTAATATTTTTAGTGTTTAGAATCTAATTTAAAATTAATTTTATTAAATCATATTCAAATTATCATTTCATGATCATATATCAACATACATGCTTATGTACAAGCATCTAATGCATCCATATAACATCATCATCATTTTATATGAACTAAAATATATTCAACATATATTTAAATCATGTTCAAGTATTCAAGAACATCATAATCTACTTATGATCATTTCCTCATCATTTATCATAAATGCAAGAATCATGTTCCTACATATTTATGAACTAACATCAAAATTTTACATGCATGCATATATATACGACACATATACATATATATTTATATGCTTCCAAAAATCCACTTTTCATGTATTCACATCAAATCACAAAAACCCTTTTTGAACATTCTTTAGATCACACATGCATTCACTTTTTAAGAATCTTATCAAACAAGAATCAATCAAAAATCAAAACTCAAACTCTATCACATATATACATACACTCACGGCCACATACACCTACATATATACTTCCATTTTTATTTTGGTGAAAACCTATTTATTATTGTGAATAATTCCAAGATTAAGAGAAACCTTCCATCATCATTATCTCCAAAAATTCAAGAACATGGTTTTTAAAAACAAGTTTATACCTTTCAAGATTTTAGTGGGTTTTGACAAGATTTTTGATGATATGGAGCTTGTTCTTCTTGGTATTCACCTTGAAATCACTTTTGGATCTTCAAATCAACTTGGAACTAGCTTGAAATGGCTTTAATCTTCAAGGATATGGTTTAAATTTTGAAAATGAATGTATGTAGGTGTGTATACGGTTGAGAGAGAGAGTTTTATTGTTTTGAATCTAGTTTCTTGGTTTATGGAAGATCATGGAAGATATTGTTGCAAACATAATCATCATACATCATCTTCTAGGCCACCAAGTGTAGGAGAGAGGAGAGAGAAGACTCCCCTTTGGCCGTCACCTAGCTCATCTCTCACATATTCAAAAGAGTAAATTACAAGTTTTGTCCTTTATGTTTCTCCCAAATTTCAGGCGTTGTCCTTTATCTTTAAAATTGATGAGTTTTGTCCTTAATGTTTCCAAATCTTGCACGTTATGTCCTTTAGGCCAAACCCAGTTAGATTTTTTCATTAATTATGGTCATGTGCTTCGCACATGAGGGCATTTTTGTCTTTTCATCTTTTTAGGGACTATTGTGTTAATAAGTTATATGTAAGGGCTATTGCGTAACAATATCATTTTATCCCCCCTCTCTCTCTCTCTCCAAACTTCATCTCCATATTCTGTTTCTCTGCATCCAGATCGTAGTTCATCAATCACCATGGAGCATGTCCGATGTGTTACATATGTCAAGAAGCTGAATGATATAACCAAACTCAGTGACCAAAGTGAAACAATGGTTCATTTAGGAGTTGAACAAGGAAGTAAGACTTATCGTTTGTTGAATCCTAAATCAAACAAGATAGTGATTGCCAGGTATGTGGTATTTGACGAAGTTAAGGAGTGGATCTGGGACCCACTTTCTCTTGTGTTTACAACAAATTGGGCCAGTGGGTCATTTTCTGTGGCTGAAAGAGAACTGGGTTCGACATCACATTTAGATATTGAAGACCCTAATACCCAATCCGAGCCGTAACTTACAAATCATGAAGAAAGTATTGAAGAACATCTTTAGAAACAAATCAATTACCAATTAGTGCAATCGGGTCTGAGAATTCATCAGCTCCATTTGATGATATGCCCCCCCAAGGAAAATAATCTCCAGATTGGGGTTAGGGTTCCGGTGGGGGTGGTGATGCAGGAGACGGTGGCGGTTTGATGGTGGTGGTAGTCTGGTAGAGAGAGAGAGAGAGTGGTTGTGGTGATTTGGGTGCGGTGGTGATGGTGGGTGCAGTGGTGGTCGATAGGTGGGGTGGTGTGGTGGAATTGGTAATGGTCGGTAAGTGTGGGGTGGTGGTGGCGGTAGCGGTGAAGGCTGAGGTGGGGTGGGGTGGGGTGGGGTGGGGTGGGTGGTGTTGGTGAAGGTTGTGGGTGGTGGGTGGTGCGAGAGAGACATAGAGTATTAGAGAGTTAGAGAGAGAGAGTTTAGATAGAGAGAGAGAGTAGAGAATCAGATCATAATTTTACATATATAAATAATAGTAATAACATTAATACTTTTTTTTAACATTTTGTTTTAGTTTTTAAAATAATAATAATTAAATATATAGGTAAAAAGACAAAAATACCCTTTGGTGAGCAGAATTAACAAAAAAAATTAACTGGGTTTGCCTTAAAGGACATAACGTGCAAGATTTGGAAACATTAAGGACCAAACTCGTCAATTTTAAAGATAAAGGACAGCGCCTGAAATTTGGGACAAACATAAAGGACAAAACTTGTAATTTACTCTATTCAAAATATACATACATATATTACATATATATTGGCTAAACACTGGTATTTTACTGGATACCGGGTATTTTATCTAGCGTTTTAATCCCGTTTTATGACGTTTTAAATTATTTTTACCACCCTATAAAAACAAACTCGCCAAATTATTACTGAAATAATTATCAGTTGCCCTGACTGGCTGCGTTGACAGTATTTTGTTAGATACGCGCAGTATCGCGCGGTACGCGCTTAAACTCGAAAAATAGAGTTTCTTAGCGTTTTAATTTATTTTTCCTTTCGGACGTGATTAAAATTACTATTCTAATCATAACAAATTATTTTTAGGATTTCAACATTGATCGGGCGGTCACCGACGTTCGTTTCGCATTTTGTTCATTACACGATAAGCGTTTATCTTATTGTTGCCAACATAATTTTTATCAATGTTTGGATTTACCAACACATCAAATATCAAAGATAAACATTAATACCAGTCAAATACAGCCTTTTATTTATTCATGACACGTGTTACATTTGTACGGTACAGCCTAAATAGCTGGGTGTCACATGGTGTGCCAAAGGTTGCGGTTTCTATAGCCTTTATTGATGAAGACTGGTATAAGACGTTGAGCCGAAGGGCTACTCCGATGATTCAACTGGATGAAAAGGATCTTGTTGTGGCTGGAATGAGCATGTTATGGGTACCTTGTGATGCTTGAGCTTACCCGGTATATGCTCATAAGGGGAAAGGTATTATTTCCCTACTATTTGTCTTGTTATTTCTTTTCTTCTTCTATTTTCTCACATGTCCTTATGTTTTCCAGCAGGGTATAGTTTGATGAATGTTTTCGATACAAAAGTCGCTGTTGGGATGGTTGTGGCAGCGTTACCTGAGGGTGAGCCTGGGTGGGTTTCTTGGATCAGAGACAACTCTTTGCATCCATCCTACGAGAGAATGAGTGCTTACAACAATGTTGTTTTAGGTGCTGTTGAGGATGAAAGCGATTTTGATACCATTCCTACTCGAGAGGAGCTTATTCTCCTTTCGAGCGAGGAATCTGCTGGTTCATCTCATGGGCTTATTCACCGTTCATCGCGTGCAGGTCCACAACAAGGACCTGTTCAAGAGCCTGCTGGTGAAGGTGCATCTACTCCCCCTGTTGTGGATCCAACTGGTGCTGCTGCTGAACAAAAAGAAACTAGGAGGAAGAAACGAGAGGAGAAGAAGACGGAGGAGAGAAAACTGTTGAAGAGCCAGCCAATGCACCGACTCGTAAGCGTTCTTCTAACGTCAACTTATTGGACTATGTTGTTGTTTCTGACTCATTGTTCGGTTTAAACGCAGGGGTCAAACGGTATGCTCCTGACCCAGATGATGATGTCACCCTGACTGAGATGTTAGCGAAGAAACTGAAAATTCTTGAAGATAAGAAGCGTGAGTTAGATGCGCAGCTGCTGCTGCACTGTCTGAGAAAAAGTTGAAGTTTATAGGTGAGACTGTTGTACCCTCTGAATCTGAAGTGGACCTTGGGGTTTTTAGCAAGAAGTCTGGCAATCTTCTTGAGAAGATATTTAAGGCATCTTCCGCCCCTTGGGGTATGTTTTCTCTGTTGCTTGTGTTTAACTTTTGTGTATCTTTCCTTCCCTTTTAAGGATAACTTTTTGTCTTTGACTGCAGCATCTGCCAAGTCTACTCGTCCCGGGGCCAAGATCAGAGACAACTCTTTGCATCCATCCTACGAGAGAATGAGTGCTTACAACAATGTTGTTTTAGGTGCTGTTGAGGATGAAAGCGATTTTGATACCATTCCTACTCGAGAGGAGCTTATTCTCCTTTCGAGCGAGGAATCTGCTGGTTCATCTCATGGGCTTATTCACCGTTCATCGCGTGCAGGTCCACAACAAGGACCTGTTCAAGAGCCTGCTGGTGAAGGTGCATCTACTCCCCCTGTTGTGGATCCAACTGGTGCTGCTGCTGAACAAAAAGAAACTAGGAGGAAGAAACGAGAGGAGAAGAAGACGGAGGAGAGAAAACTGTTGAAGAGCCGGCCAGTGCACCGACTCGTAAGCGTTCTTCTAACGTCAACCTATTGGACTATGTTGTTGTTTCTGACTCATTGTTCGGTTTAGACGCAGGGGTCAAACGGTATGCTCCTGACCCAGATGATGATGTCACCCTGACTGAGATGTTATGTAACACCCATCTTTTATTTAATGTAAATATACTATATATATAACTTCTACGATCATTTTATAGCATAAGATCCAAAAGTAAAGTATTAAAGTAACATCATTAGTTTTCTACCGACTAATTTAAACATCCAAAAGTTGTTTAGCAAACAATTTACATCATAACATTGTTTAAACCGAGTTAATTTATGCGGAAGCTTCAAAAGTATGTGTTCGGTTCTTCAAAAGCTTGCTTGATCATCATCCGTAATCCGAGAGTACCTAAAACTGAAATGTTTACATAAAACATTTGTATTAGAATGCTTAGAAATAACCCTTAATCGAAACTACAATCGAAGTGGATTTGAATAGTTACAATTATACCAAAATTTTAAAAAAAATTGGGCTCTACCGTAACTTACGGTTCCACCGTAAGTTACGGTAGTCGGTTTACAAAAAGGGTCTATCGTAAACCAGTAGAAACCCACCGTAACTCTCCTGACCTCTACCGTAAGTTACGGTGTCACCGTAACTTACGGTAGCCCCTGCACATATATAGTTTGGCTTTTTATTTGTTTTGCCCACACAATTTTCTCAAATCCTTATTCTAACAAACCAACATATTAAACTCTCGTGTTTTAATATGTCAATATTTAATTGATAACAATAGACCAATTGATCATATTATGAAGCAATATCCATGCTTCATTTGATTATTCGACCCGTTTGGCTCGTCTAAGGAATCCTCCTTTATGACGACTACCAACGAGTTCTAACTAAATTTTGACCAATTATTCAATATAGCGACATCTCCGCTTTAATTCAACGCAACTCTTATTCTAAAATTCAACTACGCATATTATAATCATCAAATTTACTTAATGTAACGGGTCAAGTTACATACCTTCAAAGTAAGCCTTTCAAACGTGGTTCGCCACCCGCTTGTCCCTTGACGCTCCTGCGCCCGTTCCTATAGAGTTCATTTATGATATGTTTAGAACTCTCTTTAAATCATAGTTCGCATAATATACCGAAACATCATAACTATGCGTTTAAACTTGAAATTTCAGTTTTGAGCCTTCATAGAGGCATTTCAACAAACACTTCATGAGCAGATTTTTACATGATTAAATATCAAATCTCTAGTTTATCATTTAACCCTAATTTCACATCATTCAACCTTTTTACATGATTGATAACTTCTAATTTTCTGGAATCACTTCAAAATTGCCAAATTACACTAGATCAACAATCTAATTCCTAGTGTTCATCAAATTACACATAACCCACTAATCACCTACAATGGTGTTCATAGGTTTCACTAAAATTTCATATGATTTCACTTGTATTTGTCTTGGGTTTATCCCTAGACACTATAGTTGTTCCTAAATCATCATAATACACACATGCAACCTTAATTTCAGATTTTTCCCAAATCATGAGAATTTCAAGTTGAGAGATTTCTCAAAATTTTACATACCTTGTAATCCTCTTGTGATGAGGATTAATAATCTATGCTTGATTTTCGTTTTGGACCAGATTTGCACCTCTAATTTGAGAGTTTAAGTAAGTTTCTAGGGTTTGAGAGTGGGGTGTCGCCCCCTGCTTGCTCTGATCGACCAGACCCCCAAAATGGGGTGTTTGGTTTTGTTTTTATTTGTTTAATTAAAATCAAGTTTCAATTTTTAACAACTTAAACCCCTCCACTTTGATCAACATGTAATTTGGTTGCTTTTTAAATCCTACTATAAGTTATTTCTAGACTATTAACTAACTAGGTTAAAATTCCTAGTTAGTAAATTTTCATTTATTTATACTTTATATTTCTAATATAAAGTTTTATATTTTCGGGGTGTTACAAGTCCACCCCCTTAAAAAGGGTTTCGTCCCCGAAACCAAAGTACGTACCAAATAATGTAGGGTGGAGACGTCGCATCTCCTCTTCGGACTCCCACGTAGTGTCCGAACCTTTCCTATGCTCCCATTTGACCTTGACTTGATTAATCACCTTGTTCCTCAAACTTTTCTCTTTACGATCTAAAATCGCAATTGGTTTTACTGCATAGTTGAGGCTGTTATCCACCTCGATATCATCGTAGTGGATACGAGCAGTTTCGTCGGCCAAACATTTTCGGAGATGTGACACGTGGAATGTGCTATGAATCCCACTCAACTCCTCGGGTAATTCGAGACGATAAGCTACTTTACCAACCCGTTCAGTGATCCTGAATGGCCCAATAAATCTCGGGCTTAGTTTCCCCCTTTTTCTGAATCTAATAATGCCCTTCCATGGGGAAACTTTTGGCATAACCATGTCGCCAACTTGAAATTCAATTGGCCTATTTCTTTTATCCGCATACGCCTTTTGCCTGTCTTGAGCCGCTTTCAAGTGTGCCCGAACCATGTCGATTTTCTCATTCGTAGTTTGGATTATATCAGTAGGTGCTAGCCCTCGTGGGACCACTTCTCCCCAACATACCGGAGTTCGACATTTTCTGCCATATAACAGTTCATACGGAGCCATCTTAATGCTCGCGTGATAGCTATTGTTATATGAAAATTCGACCAAGGGTAGATAGACATCCCAACTACCCCCGAAGTCAATAATACAAGCCCGCAGCATATCTCCCAATGTTTGTATTGTTCTTTCACTCTGCCCATCCGTTTGTGGATGGTAAGTAGTGCTAATGAACAATTTAGTTCCCATTTGTTCTTGAAATTCACGCCAAAAATTCGAAGTAAACCGAGTATCTCCGTCTGACACAATGGATATCGGTACCCCATATCGTGCTATGATTTCATTGGTGTACACCTCCGACATCTTTTCGGATGTATAAGCCTCACGAATTGGAATGAAGTGAGCGCTTTTTGTCAGTCTATCTACAACTACCCATATAACATCAAACCCGCAGTTAGTTTTGGGCAATTTGGTCAACAAATCCATGGTGATTTGTTGCCATTTCCAAACCGGAATTTCCAACGGTTGAAGTCTACCATATGGTTTTTGGTGCTCCGCCTTGACTTGTAAACATGTCAAGCATTTTTCTACGTTATTCACCACATCTCTTTTCATCCCGGGCCACCAATAGTTTTGCTTTAAATCATTGTACATTTTGGTTGCTCCCGGATGAATTGAATATCGGGATTTATGAGCTTCATCAAGTAGAAGCGCCTTCACCCCACAAGTATTTGGAACCCATATCCTCCCGAATCGAGTCTTCAACCCGTTATTCCCATCCGTCAAATCTTTCAACTGACCGATTATTCTTTCCTTCTTCCAATTCTCCTCTTTTACTGCTTCTAATTGCGCCTCTCGAATACGTTCAAGTATACCCGAGGTCACCACTAGCTGCATCGACCTTACTCGTATTGGGACATAGTCCGCTTTTCTGCTCAGAGCATCCGCTACCACATTTGCCTTCCCGGGGTGGTAATGTATTTCACAGTCGAAATCTTTCACCGTTTCTAACCATCGCCTTTGTCGCATATTTAACTCCTTCTGATCGAAAAAGTATTTTAAACTCTTGTGATCGGTGAATATGGTGCACTTTACCCCATATAGGTAGTGCCTCCATATTTTTAAGGCAAATACCACCGCAGCCAACTCAAGATCGTGTGTGGGATATTTCTTCTCGTGTATCTTCAATTGTCTCGAGGCATAAGCTATAACTTTGCCCCGTTGCATCAAGACGCATCCGAGCCCCGATAGTGAAGCATCCGAATAAACCACCATATCTTCGACTCCGTCCGGCAATGTCAGTACCGGAGCTTGAGTTAACTTTTCCTTTAGCGTTTGAAACGCTTTTTCTTGATCGACACCCCAAATGAACTTTTCTTTCTTTTGGGTTAGCTTTGTTAGCGGTGACGCAATCTTGGAGAAATCTTGAATGAATCTCATGTAGTATCCCGCAAGCCCCAAAAAGCTTCTAATTTCCGAAGGGTTCTTCGGGGGATTTCATTTTGACACAGCTTCTATCTTTGACGGATCCACCAATACTCCGTCGGCACTTATGACGTGGCTAAGAAATTGTACCTCTCGTAACCAAAAGGCACACTTAGAGGATTTCGCATACAGCCTTTCTCGTCTCAGTGTCTCTAACACTTCTTGCAAGTGGTGTGCGTGTTCAGCTTCACTTTTTGAATACACCAAGATATCATCGATAAACACGATGACCGACTTATCCAACATTGGCTTGCAAACCCGGTTCATGAGGTCCATGAAAGCTGCGGGTGCATTTGTTAGCCCAAATGACATCACGAGGAATTCGTAATGTCCGTATCTCGTGCGGAAAGCCGTCTTAGGCACATCTTCTTCCTTGACCTTTAGTTGGTGATACCCAGATCTAAGGTCAATTTTTTGAAAACCAGTTTGCACCTTGTAATTGGTTGAATAAATCATCTATCCTCGGAAGCGGGTATCGTTTTTTACCGTGAGTTTGTTTAACTCCCGGTAATCGATACACATGCGCATGCTCCCGTCTTTCTTTCTCACGAACAATACCGGTGCGCCCCAAGGAGACACACTCGGCCTTAAGAATCCCTTGTCAAGCAGGTCTTGAATTTGGGACATCAACTCTTGTAATTCCGACGGTGCGAGTCGGTACAGGGCTTTTGCTACGGGTTTTGCGCCCGGAATCAATTCGATCCCGAACTCTACTTTCCATTCAGGCGGTATCCCCGGTAAATTCTCCGGAAACACATCTTCATAATCTCGTACTACCTGTACATCTCCAATCTTTCGTGATTCTTTTTCGGGCTCATTTGTGTATATCATGAATGCCTTGCATCCTCGCTTCATAAGCTTGTGAGCTTTCAACATTGAGCATACTATAGGGTTGCCTCCTTTTTCGCCATAAATGGTGACGTGTTTCCCGCTCGGATATGTTAGTTTTATCTATTTACGAAAACACACGACCTTTGCATGGTGTTGAGATAGCCAATCCATCCCAACGACTACTTGAAATTCTCCCATTGACATCGGGATTAGGTCTATTAAGTATTCCTCATCGTCAATGCTTAATTTACAGCCTCGACAAACATCACAAACTATAAAACTTTTGTTGTCCCCTATTTCAACTTCTAAGGGCACAGATAATTTCGTCAATACAAATGAAGGATGTCGAATAAATCCATGTGAAATAAAGGATTTATTCGCACCCGTATCAAACAATACACGTGCTGGAATTGAGTTAATTGTGAATATACCTGAAACCACATCGGGTTCTGTCTTCGCTTCAGCCGTGGTAAGTTGGAAGGACCTAGCCTTCGCTTTGGGAGCTTCTGTTTGGGATTCTTTAACATCTCTCTTTCCAACTAAGTCCAGACATTCGGACTTTTTGTGGTCGGGTTGATAACATTTGTAGCAAACAGAGACTTTTCCCGGGCATAGCGAGGCCGTGTGCCCCGTCTTATTACATATGGGGCATGGCTTGTCTTTGAACCGACATTCCCCTTTGTGTCCCTTTCCGCACACTTTACAACTTGGCGACCCACCTTTAGTATCCACCTTCTTTCCCGATTCTCCAGTTCGGGCTTTCTTTGTAGGGCTTGGATTCACATCATGTTCCCTTCGCTCACCTCTTTCGACTTGCTTCTTCAACTCGATTTCCCGTTCCCGAGCAATGTTAATGATTTCGGTAGGGGTCTCGTATTTTGAAGGAGTCATAAACTCCCTATATTCAGCGCTCAACATATTGTAGTAGTAGTATATTTTCTGTTCTTCGTTCGTCACCAATTCACTACTAAACTTCATTTTATCCATAAACATCGACGTGATCTTGTCTATGGTTTCACCTTTGTGCCTAAGTTGCATGAACTCTTCCTTGATTTTGTTAATGACCGCTTTGGGACTATGATGTTTAAGAAATGGTGTCTTAAACTCTTCCCATGTCATGGCTCTTGCCGCTTCGGCCCTTATTTCATTCTTTTTAGTATCCCACCAATCCTTGGCTTGTCCTCTTAACTGACCTGTTCCGTAGGCAACGAAATCGCTTTCGTCGCAATGGGTCCTTTCAAACACCCCTTCAATATCGCCCAACCATCTTTGACAAATTATCGGGTCGACTTCCCCATTATAGATTGGCGGTTTACACGCCATGAATTCCTTGTACGAACACCCTTTGCGTTCTCCCGTTTTCTCCTTCATAAGGTTGACAATATCCTCCAACCTTTTAACTCGCTCTTCTACAAGTGACAACACCGTGCCTTGAATTCTGTCTATAAACCCAGATAGACTTCCTTCAATTGCCTTCCATACCTCTTCGGCAATTATCTCTTTCATTTCTTCAGTGCTTGTTTGCACCGGATTATCATCATTCCCATCAGACATCTTGAAACTGAAATGTTTACATTTAAACGTTAAACATTTCATTCATAGCATTGCTTCATTTGTTTTGGTTTAGCCAAGTTTCCAACTTGCTTTAACCATTCACATCTAATGCACTTTCCGGGTTTGAGTGTGTTAATACACTCTTCCCATGCATTTCAATTCGTTTCTTATTTCTTACGCAAGGTATAATCTACTAACATAATAAGTTAATTCTTACCGGACGATCGATCAAGCTTGAACCGAACACTTTTTTGACAACCTTAAGCTCTGATTACCAACTTGTAACACCCATCTTTTATTTAATGTAAATATACTATATATATAACTTCTACGATCATTTTATAGCATAAGATCCAAAAGTAAAGTATTAAAGTAACATCATTAGTTTTCTACCGACTAATTTAAACATCCAAAAGTTGTTTAGCAAACAATTTACATCATAACATTGTTTAAACCGAGTTAATTTATGCGGAAGCTTCAAAAGTATGTGTTCGGTTCTTCAAAAGCTTGCTTGATCATCATCCGTAATCCGAGAGTACCTAAAACTGAAATGTTTACATAAAACATTTGTATTAGAATGCTTAGAAATAACCCTTAATCGAAACTACAATCGAAGTGGATTTGAATAGTTACAATTATACCAAAATTTTAAAAAAAATTGGGCTCTACCGTAACTTACGGTTCCACCGTAAGTTACGGTAGTCGGTTTACAAAAAGGGTCTACCGTAAACCAGTAGAAACCCACCGTAACTCTCCTGACCTCTACCGTAAGTTACGGTGTCACCGTAACTTACGGTAGCCCCTGCACATATATAGTTTGGCTTTTTATTTGTTTTGCCCACACAATTTTCTCAAATCCTTATTCTAACAAACCAACATATTAAACTCTCGTGTTTTAATATGTCAATATTTAATTGATAACAATAGACCAATTGATCATATTATGAAGCAATATCCATGCTTCATTTGATTATTCGACCCGTTTGGCTCGTCTAAGGAATCCTCCTTTATGACGACTACCAACGAGTTCCAACTAAATTTTGACCAATTATTCAATATAGCGACATCTCCGCTTTAATTCAACGCAACTCTTATTCTAAAATTCAACTACGCATATTATAATCATCAAATTTACTTAATGTAACGGGTCAAGTTACATACCTTCAAAGTAAGCCTTTCAAACGTGGTTTGCCACCCGCTTGTCCGCTTGACGCTCCTGCGCCCGTTCCTATAGAGTTCATTTATGATATGTTTAGAACTCTCTTTAAATCATAGTTCGCATAATATACCGAAACATCATAACTATGCGTTTAAACTTGAAATTTCAGTTTTGAGCCTTCATAGAGGCATTTCAACAAACACTTCATGAGCAGATTTTTACATGATTAAATATCAAATCTCTAGTTTATCATTTAACCCTAATTTCACATCATTCAACCTTTTTACATGATTGATAACTTCTAATTTTCTGGAATCACTTCAAAATTCCCAAATTACACTAGATCAACAATCTAATTCTTAGTGTTCATCAAATTACACATAACCCACTAATCACCTACAATGGTGTTCATAGGTTTCACTAAAATTTCATATGATTTCACTTGTATTTGTCTTGGGTTTATCCCTAGACACTATAGTTGTTCCTAAATCATCATAATACACACATGCAACCTTAATTTCAGATTTTTCCCAAATCATGAGAATTTCAAGTTGAGAGATTTCTCAAAATTTTACATACCTTGTAATCCTCTTGTGATGAGGATTAATAATCTATGCTTGATTTTCGTTTTGGACCAGATTTGCACCTCCAATTTGAGAGTTTAAGTAAGTTTCTAGGGTTTGAGAGTGGGGTGTCGCCCCTTGCTTGCTCTGGTCGACCAGACCCCCAAAATGGGGTGTTTGGTTTTGTTTTTATTTGTTTAATTAAAATCAAGTTTCAATTTTTAACAACTTAAACCCCTCCACTTTGATCAACATGTAATTTGGTTGCTTTTTAAATCCTACTATAAGTTATTTCTAGACTATTAACTAACTAGGTTAAAATTCCTAGTTAGTAAATTCTCATTTATTTATACTTTATATTTCTAATATAAAGTTTTATATTTTCGGGGTGTTACATGTTAGCGAAGAAACTGAAAATTCTTGAAGATAAGAAGCGTGAGTTAGATGCGCAGCTGCTGCTGCACTGTCTGAGAAAAAGTTGAAGTTTATAGGTGAGACTGTTGACCCTCTGAATCTGAAGTGGACCTTGGGATTTTTAGCAAGAAGTCTGGCAATCTTCTTGAGAAGATATTTAAGGCATCTCCCGCCCCTTGGGGTATGTTTTCTCTGTTGCTTGTGTTTAAGTTTTGTGTATCTTTCCTTCCCTTTTAAGGATAACTTTTTGTCTTTGACTGCAGCATCTGCCAAGTCTACTCGTCCCGGGGCCAAGATTGATATCTCTGCTATTACTCCCTCACTTCCCCCCCCCCCCCCCCCCCGGTTCCATTTGATGTATCTCCTCCTCGCCCTGACTCCAAGGGCAAGGGTAAGGAGGGCGCGACTGGGAGTTGCTGCGGAGAAAGTGGTACCGAATGTTGCTTCCGGGGAAGTGGTCTGAGAAGGTGACGCTCGCGTTGAAGGAGCTGAAACGGACTGGGAATCCAGCGAGGCTACTCCACCTCGAGGTGCTCAGTATACACATCGTGACCCTTCTACTATTAGGGGGCGTGGCCCCTCTAGTAGCCGACAGGGTCCGGAATTTAAGAAGGTGGAAGGTGGTGGGTCGTGGCTGGATCACAACCCTTCTTGTGATAATCTCCCTCATATCCCCCGGTGGGGTTTGACACAAGGCTCCAGGATGGACAACCTTGATAATTGTCATGATTTTTATTCGTTGTCACTCCCCTCTGCTGAAAGGTTGTTTCAGAAGAATCGCAACTGTTTCGACCTTTGGGATGAGCATGTTCACGCATGTGTGAATTATTTCTCTACTTCACAAGAGATTGTGAAAGACTGGCGGTCGATGGGGGAAGACATTTTGGAGTTTGGAGCTGCTAAGAAGGAATTTGCTGCTGAGAGGGAGGCGTTCAACTCGGAGAAAAAAGGTTTGTTGTGGAGAGTTGCTGATGGCGAGGAAAATCTTGCCAAGGAAAAACAACTAAACGCTGACCATCAGCAGGACTGGACGACAGCGTGTGAGAGGTCTAACCGCGAGCTAAAGGCTGCGCGTGATGAGGTGGTTAAGTTAAAGGCTGAGAAATCCAAAGAAAGTCAAGAGTATGAGCGTCTTGCTGCTGCTCACAAGGAGAGAGAAACTAAGTCGCAAGCGCACATTGCTGCTTTAGAAAAGACTGTTGAAGAACAACAATCTTAGAACAGCTTTAGAAAAGACTGTTGAAGAACAACAATCTCAGAACAAGGCGTTGGAGCTATTGGCTGAGGATATTGGCGGTGATTACAAGTGGTTACTTGCACATGGTATCCCTTTGGTATGTTTCCTTGTCTTTTGAGTCATGCTTAACCTCTTCTTGTTTGTTGTATGTCTTCCTTTGTCTTTCGTATAGATTACGGATCGATTGGTAAAGTCGGACGAACTTGCAAAATATATGTTCGAGCTTAGTGGTGTTGCATACGATAGTGGTCGTAAGGATGGATACGCCGAAGGCAAAGCAGCTGCCCTTGCGAAAGAAAAGGATCACCAATTCGAGTTGTTCAAGGTTGACTGTACTGGTAATTATACCGCCAAGTGCGAAGAGTACGGATATCTAGAATTTGGCATCTTGAAGGCCATCGACAAGTTAACGCGAAAGGGTATTGCGGTTGAAACCATGAAGAAGGTGCTTGAGGATGCTGAAACGGAGACTGGTGGTGCTGGCACAAGTCACCAAGTCTAACTTTGTTGTTCCCCCGACTTGCATGCCGTGTACCGGTCTATGGACCTTGTAATTCTAGACAATTTATTACTTTTTACGTCTGTAAACATTATACTGTTTATCGTTGTATGGTGATGCATGCATTATTATCACAATTTTGTTTGAAATATATGTTATGGTTCTAATTGTTAAATTGTTTGTGTGAATTTTGTCTTCGTTACAATTTGTGCATATGATAATTGCTTTGATCAGGTGCTGCGAATGAATGGTGGCTACGACAGGTTATTGTGTTTAATTGACCCGGCTGTGCACTTGGTCGTGACGAGCCTTGGAGGTTTACAATGTTTGTTCTGTCATTACGCCGAAATTTTGTTCGCGTATGCCTGAAATTTTACGAAGTGATCGTTGACAGGTTATTGTGGTATATCGACCCGGTTGTGTACTTGGTCGTGACGAGCCTTGGAGGTCTACAATGTTTGTGCTGCCATGTTAACAATGTTTTCGTGTGTTAGTGGGTACGAAGTGAACGTTGGCTGACAGGTTTATTGTGTGCAATTGATCTGGCTGTGCACTTGGTCGTGACGAGCCTTGGAGGTCTACAATGTTTTCTGTTGTTGTGCCAGCGATGTTTTCGTGTGCACCCGAAGTAATGTATGCATTTGTAACAAAAATTCACAAAATATAAGATGTAGGATAATCAACACTTGTACTAAAGATGTTTGTGTTGGGCCTGGGGCCTTACATAAATAGGAAATAACGTCTGCTGGTTACATGTAACACTTTCGTAATTGCTGAGCATTCCAAGTCATGTGGACTTCTTTGTTATCCACGGTGCGCAACTGGTATGCTCCTTTGCCTAGGACCTTATCGACGATGTAGGGTCCCTCCCATTTCGGGGCCAAGTTGCCCGGTCTCTCGGCGTTAGACGCTTCATTGTCTCTCAGGACGTAATTACCAGGATTGAAGGTGCAAATCCGCACCTTGTTGTAATACTTTTCCAACTTTGTCCTGTATTTTGCTTCGTTTATTACTGCCATTTCTCTATTTTCTTCCAGGAGATCTAGATCCAGTCTTCGCTATTCTTCGTTGTTTACGGCGTTCATTGATAACATTCGAGGAGATGGCAGGCCAATCTCTGCGGGTATTACTGCTTCTGACCCATACACCAGACTGAATGGGGTTTCACCATTGCTCGTTTTTGGCATCGTCCGATGGGCCCGCAGGATGCTTGGTAATTCATCCACCCAACCTCTTCGTTGAGTTCCCAGTCGCGCTTTGATACATTCGACGATGCTTTTGTTTACTGCCTCGACCTGACCATTTCCCTGTGGATGTGCCACTGAGGAGAACGTATGTTCGATGTTCAATTCTTTGAACCAGTTTTGAAGGTCTTCGGCTGCAAATTTTGTTCCATTGTCTGTGATGATTCTCAGAGGTAACCCAAACCGACAAATTATTTGTTCCCAAATAAACCTTCGTACCACCATGGCTGTTGTTGAGGCCAAAGCTTACGCCTCCACCCATTTAGTAATATAGTCGACAGCGACTATGATGAATTTTACTGCTCTTGGGGCTTCGGGAAAATGACCAACCATGTTGATTCCCCATTGCTGAAACGGCCATGCCGTCATAACAGGTACCAGTTCATTCTTCGGGAGTAGGGTTTTAGGCGCGTACCTTTGACATCCGTTACATTTTCTTAATACCTTTACTGCGTCTAGGTGCATCCCTGGCCAGTAATTCCCCGCATTCATCACCTTTGCCATCACCATCCTGGGACCAGCGTGGATACCGCAAATCCCTTCGTGTACTTCACGAATCAGGTAATTAGCGTCTTCAGGGTCTATGCAACGAAGTAGGGGTCCCAGGTAAGATCTTCTGTATAAGATGTCGTCGGACATTTGATAATGCTCGGCCTTGTGTTGTATCTTCCTGGCTTCCGCTTTGTTTCCAGGTAAGATCCCTGATTGAAGGTACATAATGATAGGGGTCATCCAGGATGACGATCCTAGTTGGATGACACTGACTTGTCTCAATGGAACTGATGGGTTTCTTAATACCTCAATGCATACGTCTTTGGCTAAGTGCTGGAAACTGGTACATGCAAGCTTGCTTAGGGCATCTGCAGGCTTGTTCTCACTCCGGTTGATGTGGTGGATCTTGAAAGAGTCAAAACTTTGTAGCAGTGTTTTTGCTTGTTCGAGGTATAATGCCATTATATCACCTTTGGCGTCGTATTGATCGTTGATCTGACCTGCAACGAGTAATGAGTTGACATGCGCTTCTAGGTGTTTGACTCCCATTTTGATTGCCAAGCGTAACCCCGCAAGGAAAGCTTCGTACTCTGCTTCGTTGTTTATGCTCTTGAAATCCAAGCCGATGGCGTATGTGAATTCGTGTTTCACTGGGCTTACCAACCTCAAGCCTGCGCCAGCACCATCTTCATTGGACGTGTCGTCTGTGTATAACAACCACGGCTCTTTGGAAGACTGTTTCCCGGCTTTTTACATTGCTTTACACTCACGATCTTTATCGTCTGGTACTTCTGTCAGAAAATCTGCCAGTACTTGGCCTTTAATTGACGGTCGAGGTCTGAAAACTACGTTGTGGCCCCTAGCTCGATGGCCCATTTTGCAAGTCTTCCTGAAATTTCTGGTCGAGCTAGGATGTTTCCAATATTGTAATTTGTCAAGACGTGGATGACATGGTTTCTGAAGTATCTGCGTAGCCTCCCTGACGCGTGGATAAGAGCTAGCACCAGCTTCTCCATCATAGAATATCTTGTTTCTGGATCGTTCAAGGTGCAGCTGACATAGTATACTGGCATTTGTACCCCTTGCCGATCAACCAACAGGACTGCACCTACTGCTTTCTCTGACACTGACAAATACATGACTAGTGGCCCATCTTTCATTGGGGCTGTCAGGGTTGGCAAACGTATTAAACAATCTTTCATTTCTCTAAACGCATGTTCTGCTTCTAGGGTCCATGAGAATTGATTTTTCTTTACACAATTTCGGAGGGTTTTGATGAACGGGAACGACTTTGCTGCATGGTTAGCGAGGAAACGGTTTAGGGCTGCTAACCGTCCTGCTAACTTCTGCATCTCCTTTACTGTTGATGGGGAAGGCATTCATTCGATTGCTTGCACTTTTTTAGGATTTACCTTGAACCCATCTCTTGTAACTATGAAGCCCAGAAATTTTCCTTCCTCCATCCCGAAGGAGCATTTGACCGGGTTCAATTTGATGTTCACACCTCGGAGTGTATTGAAAGTCTTCTGAATGTTCTGTAACATCAGATCTTCTTCTTTGCTCATGATAACCAGGTCATCCATGTATACTTCGATGTATTTTCCGATGGCGTCCCCAAATGTCTCGTTCATTAGCCTTTGGTATGTTGCCCCTGCATTCTTCAAACCGAAAGGCATTTTTGTGTAACAGTATAATCCCGTTGGCGTGCGGAACGCTGTCTTATCTTCGTCTTGAATTGCCATCTGGACCTGGTGGTACCCTTTGTAGCAATCAAGAAAACACTTCCATCGAAAGGACGCTAAGGAGTCAATCTTTTCATCGATCTCAGGTAAGGAGTAACAGTCCCTTGGACATGCCTTGTTCAGATCTTTGTAGTCTACGCACATTCTCCAACCACCATTTCCCTTTGATACCATCACTGGGCTGGTAACCCATGTCTGGTACCGTACTTCTCTGATGATGCCGGCATTGAGCAACTATGTGACTTGTTCTTGCATAGCCTCATGTTTTTCTGAGCCTAAGTGATGCTTGGTGTGCACGACGGTTTTGGCATTCTAAGACATGTTTAGTCTGTGCTCTGCAATGTGCCGTGGGACGTAGGGCTGGCAATAGGTAACCTGTAGGTAACCTGCTAAGACACGATAACAGAAAAGTACACCATGTGATTTTTTACGTTTTAAAAAATAATCAAAATTTGAAAGTTAGGATCCATTATTTCTCTTCTAGGTGCATAAAATATACATTTGTCTTATAGACATTGGATATAAAGTAGTTAAACGAGTCGTATTCATGTTTAAAATTTTTGTTGTTCTCGTTATTAGATACCTGTTAAACCTGCTAAGACATGATTTGCCATCCCTAGTGGGACGCCAACCATATCAGCTGGTGTCCAGGCAAAAACGTCCATATTCTTGAATAGCAACTGCTTAAGCGACACGCGGGTTGTTTCTGACATTGCTGGGCCTAAGGTGATTGTTTGTTCTGGATACTTTATGTTCAGGATCCACTTTTCTGGTTCCATGCGTGGGGTTGGTTTACTTGTTTTCGAAGGTCGTGCTTCGTCAGTCACGAGCACTTCTTTGCTTGCGTAGATGATAGCAACCCCGGTCTCCGTTGGAAACCCTACTGCTGAATGTGGTCCTCAGCAGATCATACTAAAGTCGCCTTGGGATTCTCTCCCCAAAAGAATGTCATATCGTGAATTTGCTGTCAAGACCATGAACATAACCTCCTCGGTTCTTGAATTTTTCCCATCAGAAAGTAGCACCGGGAAGGATATCTGGTCGAGAGGGAAGATGGTTTCGTTGCAGAAACCGGTGAGTGGGTAATCGACTGGCTTCAAGCACGCCTTATCCTCTTGGTCCAGCTGGTTGATGCACTGTTCATATATGATGTCCGCGATACTCCCTGGGTCGATGAAGATGTAGTATGTTTGGTAGTGGCCAAACACACCTGAAATTACGATGGGTTTTCTTTCTCTTGGTTCTCCTCTTACTACTAGAAAAACGACTTGTCTTTCGCGCCAGGAGTCATCCAGGGCGCGCTTGTTATAGTTCTTTCTGGGTCTTCTCTGACCCCCTTGAATCATGTGTGTTTCAAGTTTCCGGAGCTTCTTATTGTCGGGACCTTCCTCTCTCCTTTGAATCTGACGTGTGTATCTTTTTCCCCCTTTGATCAAATGAGTGAGTTTGCCACCCTTCAATGCTCGTTCTATTTCTTGTCTCAAGCTAATACAGTCATCTGTTAAATGGCCTGTATCCTTGTGGTATTCACAAAAGAGATTTGGGTCTTGCCCTTTCTTGTTGCGCATCTGTAACGGAGCCTTGAATTGGTGGTTTTCAGTGGATAAGACTTCAGAAGGAGTCTTTGTGAGAGGCGTCCATTGCTTTTCCCTGTTTTCTTTCTTAACCTCTTTCCGGTACCCTATTTAGTTGATAGTCGCGCGCGTGTCTTCAACTGGTGGGCTTCTTTCCTTATAACTAGATGCTTTCCAAGGTTGACCTTTCCCTTTTTTGTTGCGCTTATCACTGACATGCTGGCTATAACTGTACTGACGGTTGTCTTCCCTGGTCAGTTGTTTGTCGGTTCTTGCAATGGTTTTGGCTGCTTCTATGAAGGTGTCCCAGTCTTTGGGGCCTATATCTCTGCCTTTGACTCTCTTGATCAGGTCATCGCATTTAACGGCGCGCATGAAGTGCGCGCGCATCACCTGTTCTCCAACGTATCCTATCTCCAAGCACTCTTTGTTATATTTGGTGATAAAATCCTCAATACTCTCGTGCTCTTTTCTCTAGATATTCAGACAGTCTGTAGAGTCTCTAGTGTGCCTACGTTGTTGGGAGAAGTGTACTAAGAACTTGTTTTGAAAATCCATCCAGGACTTGATTCTTCCTTCTGGCAAACTATCAAACCATGCGCGTGATGCGCCAACGAAGGTTTGTACGAACAAATGGCACCAGACTGGTAATGACCAACCACCTATAACTCCTGCACTACTGAAGACTTGAAGGTGATCATCAGGATCTGTGAGGCCGTTATATTTTCCCACATTGTGTGGCAACTTTGTCTTCTCTAATGGGGCCATAGCAATTTCTCTAATGAACTTAGATTTTTCAGCTACGCCCTCAGGACGGTAGCTCAAAATGTTCAGGGTTTGGATTGTATCCCGCGAGCACGCGGGGTCTGTACGCCTCGTGGTTTGGTGGCAGCCTGCTGAAAACAGAAATTTCTTCCTGTCTGTAAGTGGGGTCTTCTTCTTCATTGTAATTCTCCCATTCGTTGTTAATAATTGCGCGGGCCTAGACGGCTGTGCAATGGAGGTTTTCTCTGCTGATGAGTTTACTGCTCATAATTGTTTTCTGTCTCACCATAGGTATCGCGCGTGTCGTGCACGCTTTGTTTCCTGGTGGTGGATGATCTTTCATGCTGTTGGGTCCGCGTATGCGCATGCGCATGTTGCGGATTTTGGGTGTTCGTTTGCCTTTGAGATGGGGTAACAAAAGCAGACGGAAGAGCCTGTGCTTGGAATAACGCTTGCTGTGCGCTTAATTGCGCGTAGACCAAGTTTAGTGATGTTGTCTGTTTGGCATACCAGGAGGTGAGGGTCCCTCCTTCTGGTAATCCCAAAAGTGCTGAGATATTCAGTTATGTCGGTGCCGATGGTGCTGAAGGGCCTGCACCATGGTTTGGCGTTTGAACTCCGGTAGTTGTCTGATTGATAGCTCCAGGAGTTGTTTGGTTGATAACTCCCGGAGTTGTTTGGTTGATAACTCTGGAAGCACTTCCAAAGAAATCAGGAATTTCATTACCTGATGGTTCCTCTCTGACGGCCTCGTTCCTTTGGTGCCCTTGGACGTGAACGGTTTCCGTAGGCAGTCCAAAAGAAGAGCTCTCTCCGTCGATGTGAAGAAAGGGTTTTGGTTTAGCCATTAGAGAGTGTTTTCAAAGAGAAAAGAGATGAAAATGGTTGTAAAAGATGCGGTGGGCGCCAATGATGAAACACTAGTTAACACAAAGGTTATCCAGCTGGGTTGTCTCGTGTATTAGGGTTCAATCTCTTCCTCCACTCGCCAATCGCTGGATTCCTGCAAAACAGAACACCGGTGACTCGCCACAAGGAGGGTAATAGGGGGTTCTCCTTGTGACCACCCTCCGGCGTGAGAATAAGTATTGTTCTAAGGGGAATAGTGTGTGTTGAAGGTAAAATAGAGAGAGCAGAATGTTAAACCTGGAGGAGGAGTCCTCTATTTATAGCCGAAGGATGAAGGAGGAGGAGGAGACCTGCCAGCAGGTGCCAGCTGTCCGACCAAGGGGAATATCCTCTTTGTCCCCTCTGTTGCCGTCAGGGTAGTGGGTGATGTGGCGCACCCCCATTTGTCCAGCTAGGCGTACTATGGCAGTGGTTGTCGGTTTGTCCTCCAAATATCTTGCAGGCCTAGTTGGCGTCCATCCATAAGTGACACGTGTCGTCCTTTATGTCTGGGAGAGCATCTTCTTTGTCACCTGCGATTTCTTTCAGAAGCTTCTGGATGCTCCCTGCTGATGTGAGCGCCAAGCTGGAGAAAAATGGTGTGGTCCCTGCCATGTGTGCATGGATTTGGGACCATGCCTCTTCACTACTCAAAACACTTTATATTTGTATTGTATAAGTCTTTTCTTTTTGGGGTTTAACTGATGATACAACGCATGTTTGAATTGTACAGCGTGCGTTAAAATTAAAGGATTCCAAACGAACAACTTCGGTATCGGCATTGAAATTATTGGAGCTGGTATCGGTATTTGTTTTTATGATTTTTTATCGATGTAAAAATGTGTCGATATCTTTGTGGGTATATAAAGACTTTATTTTTTGTTTTCTTTTTCGATCGCTATAAGAAATGTTGGTAACGTAACGAATTGAATCAATAACAATCGAATTCTCGTCGCGGGAAAACTCCACGGGTTATTATTATAATAAAAAATAGGTGTCATAGTGATCATCTTTGCTATATATAACCAGGGGCGGATCTAGGCCACTTTTGTGGGTTCCCCTGGACCCATTCGGTTTAGAAAAAATGGGAAAAATTAGTGAGAACATCGTATGATTTGGAAAAAAAATAGTGAGAATTAGTGAGAATCTACCAAAAGAAACACAGTGAAAAAAGTTCTTAAATCCGCCACGGGAAACAACTAAACTTTTATATTCTTTTATCATTACTTGGTTATTTTATTAGTAGGGAGCCGCTAAAATGAAAACCACTCCCAGTTGTAAGAACCGCGAGAACCACTTTCCACCAACCAGACTTTGCCACTTGTGCACTATTATTTTATACATTTAAGGGTATTTCGTCATTTACTTGAAATGTCACCTCTGTCTCTCTGTCTGCCTCATTAAAGTCTACAGACTTTTTTTATCACATCACACTTTTGAAATTTTATCTCCTCTCTCTTAAACTCACATCTTCAAAAAAAAATAACCAGATCTCAAACTCACATCTTCAAAAAAAAATAACCAGACGGTGGTGGGAGGTGCTTGGTCGGTGGCGGAGGACGGTGGTGGGAGGTGGTTGGTCGGCGACGGAAGACGGTGGTGGGAGGTGGTTGGTCGGAAGACGGTGGTGAGGAGGTGGTTGGTGGGAGTTGGTCGGCGGCGGTGGTGAAAATTCACCCGAATCACTTCATCTGAAACCCTAACGACGTCAAAAACGGAGAAAACCGAATGATACGAATTCGGCGACGGACCCGGAGCCAAATCTGACGGTGGTGGAGACGGCGATGGTGGCGATGGAGGAATCAACAAGTGTTTTTCTCACTGATTCAACATATACGCAGAGAATTTGTAGAGAATTTGTGAGAATTTTGGTCCAATGAAACCCTAGCTTCAGATTTGTTGCCGTTTTGTTCGTTTTCTGTGGTGATGGGTTTCATGTGGTGGTCGATTTTCAAGTGGTGATGGGTTTCATGTGGTGGTCGATTTTCAAGTGGTGATGGGTTTCAAGTGGGTGGTCACTGATTTAGGAGAAAAGAATGGGGTGTAAGTTTAGGTTTTGATGGGTTTCATGTGGTGGTCGATTTTCAAGTGGTGATGGGTTTGAAGTGGGTGGTCACTGAAGGTTTTGGTTTTGTCAATTGTTGAAGGTGTTCTTCTGAAGCCTGTAAGAGTTTGGATTGTTCAATTGGTAAGTAAACTAGTGTTCTTGGTGGTTTTTAACTTTTAATCTTTTACATATTTTGATTCAAATGTAAAAGAACTAGACCAAGTTTGTTATGGGTTTTCTAAATTACTTGGTTTCAAGTTCATATAATTTTGATCTTTGTTGGAAACCCATTTGGGAGTGGTGTTTGTTTAATTGAATTTGATAACAGTTTGTTTTGTGATTTGTGAGATGTTAGTAATTTTGGATCTGCAAGTTAAAATGTTTATGATATTGTTTTTTTCACATATCGGGGCCTAGCGTAAAAAAATGTTTGGCGTAAAAAAAAATTTTAAACGGGCCTGTAAAAAATTGTTTGGCGTAAAAAAATGTTTTTTTCCGTAAAAAAATGTTTGGCGTAAAAAAGTTTTTGCCGTAAAAAAAAATTAAACCCGTAAAACTTACGCAAATTGTAAAACGTAAAAATTAAAACGTAAAAATTTTAACGTAAAACGTAAAACTTTAAAAATTTAACGTAAAACGTAAAACTTACGCAAATTGTAAAACGTAAAAATTAAAACGTAAAACGTAAAAATTTTAACGTAAAACTTTAAAATTTTTACGTAAAACGTAAAACTTTAAAAATTTAACGTAAAACGTAAAACTTACGCAAATTGTAAAACGTAAAACGTAAAACATTTTTGTGTAAAAACGTAAAACTTTTTTATGTAAATTGTAAAAACGTAAAAAGTTTAATGTAAAACGTAAAACTTACGCAAATTGTCAAACATAAAAATTAAAACGTAAAACTTTAATGTAAACCGTAAACTTTTTAACGTAAACCGTAAACTTTTTAACGTAAAACGTAAAGTTTTTAACGTAAAACCTAAATTTTTAACGTAAAACGTAAAAAGTTTAACGTAAAACGTAAATAGATTAACATAAAACGTAAAAACGTAAAACGTAAAAAGTTTAACGTAAAACGTAAAATGTAAAACGTAAAACGTAAAAAGTAAAAAAGTTTAACGTAAAACGTAAAAAGTTTAAAAAGTTTAACGTAAAACGTAAAACGTAAACTTTTTAACGTAAAACGTAAAACTTTTTCTACGTAAATTGTAAAACGTAAAAAACCGTGTGATAAAACGGCGGCTAAACAAGGGGCGTGAATGCGGAGCATAAAAACGCCGCGAAAAAAAACGGGACGTAAAAAACGTCGAGTTAAAACGGGACGTAAAAAACGTTGCGTTAAAAAAACGACGCTTGAAAAAGCCGAGCGTAAAAAACAGCGTGCAAAAACTACCCGTTAAAAAACGATGCGTTAAAAAGCCGGGCGTAAAAATGGCGTGCAAAAACCGGCGCGAAAAAAATTGTCTTGTTAAAAAATTTGAATTTAAAAATGTTTTTAATAAAAAAAATTAAAAATAAAAAGTAATATAATAAAACAAAAAAGTAATAAAAAATAATAAAAACAAAAAGACAAAAAAAAATAATTTTACTAAACTACCCTTTAGATTAAAATATTAAATTAAAGACATAATAATAAGACAAAATGTATTTAATATTAATTTTAGTTTCTTTTAATCTCATCCATCCATCCATCTTGTTGATCTAGTGGTTAAGAACTGTTCTCGCGGTTCTTACAACTGGAGCTGGTTTTCATTTTAGCGGTCGCCATTATTAGTATTAGTATTGCTTTTTAGAACATCTACCTATTTATAAAGAAAAAAAGGCTCACCTACCATCAGTGTTCGTCAAACTCTTTTAAAGATTCTATAGAGAGAAACTAAAGTTTTCAATGGCGACGTCGAAGCTACAGGCTCTCTGGAATCACCATGTTGGCCCCAAAACCAGTGAGTCTTTTCTTTTAAAACTTTTTATTTCGATTTTAATCATGATAATTACATGAAATTAGCTTCTTTAGCTTTTATTCGTTGATAATTTTTTTAGGCATTTTATTCTGGATTGATTATCTGATTTATATATCCATCGATTGAACAAATATTAAGTTGATCTGCATCTATTGATTTTGTTATTGAGAATATGATATGGAGTGTAATAGATGTGCCACAGTTTGACTTCTAAAGTCAAAGGTAATACTTGTCAATTGCGAAATAGATAGGGATTTTGGTACCATTTTCCCCCAATTAGTTAAACCCGATTTGTATTTTGATAATTTTGTTCTGGGTATTAATCCTTTTGTGGAAATATTCAGAGCCAACACAGATTTTTTTTAGAGTTGACTGATACCATTTTTGATTGTCAAAGTCAAGGGATAATAACTGTGAGAGAACCATGAGAGTTTGTTCAGAATAAGGTTTATATTGACCGGTGCAAAAAGCCATGGGGACTTTGAGGATACAACTTTTGTGTATGCAGGTGAGGACTAGAATTAGTTATGCTAAAATTTTATTAAAAAATATTGAAGTTTGATGGTATGTGTTCTTAGAGAAGGAAATGACATTTGCTGATATGTATTATCTACTTTTTCTACCAAAATAACATTCTTAAAGGTTGGTTATACGGCTAGAGAATTCAAGTTTAGGTTTTTTCAAGCGATCGATTTCGTGAAGATATTGTTTGGATGTAGTAGTTGTTTACAAAGGTGCAATAC
The DNA here is from genome assembly GCA_030545235.1 of Helianthus tuberosus. Classification (NCBI taxonomy): domain Eukaryota; kingdom Viridiplantae; phylum Streptophyta; class Magnoliopsida; order Asterales; family Asteraceae; genus Helianthus; species Helianthus tuberosus. The sequence continues at coordinate 122,673,716 of CM060354.1, forward strand.
TTATCTGAGTGATGCTGTTAGGATAGATACTTATCCCCACTGGCCACCACAACAATAGATGCCAATGAATCCAGCTTCCGCTAGTTACTGCCTTTAACCCCTTGAAGGTTACCTGCCTAGCGCAAGATACGTGTGTTTACTTGGTCTTGTTGGTTATAGCAGGGTATGGGTGGGGTCGTGAGTGTTCTAGTGATGGGTTCTCAAAGGGTACGTCCATGGTGTGGAGAAAAATGAAATCGTATTTGTGTGGTTCAACTTATGCGTACGTCCATGGTGTTGCTATGATATTATTGAACACTATATTCCAGGAATTATTTTGATCTACGGACGCTTGAAATTTTTTTTCTTAATCTTTGAAAATCTCTCATCTTATATGTCTTTGTTTCTCTGATCATTCTATATATATATTAATTGACTAATGTGTTCTTGTAGTTCATTTCTGGGCTCCAACTTTTAAGTGGGGAATCAGCATCGCTAACATTGCAGATAGGGGTGGAAAAATGGATGGGTTGGGCAGGTTTTAACATTGCAGATAGGGGTGGCAAAATGGATGGATATGGGTTAGAATGGGTTTGAGTTAGGATGGGTTTATTTAAAAATGGGTTAAGGACTATGCAGTCAATCTCGGTGATATCTCACCGATATATCGGTTATCGGACCTTGGCTGGCATATCGGTTTGAAAAATCGGTAATAATATCAGTGATATATTCCAATATATCGCCGATATTTTGTATTTCTGATATCGGTCATCTCACCGATAATATCGACAGGCCCAACAATAGTCACGTAATTCGCTGGTGATAGAGAATTCAATCGTGATAGAGCAGAAATGGTGGCTAATCGAAGTTGTTGAACCGAAGCTTACCTGCTGATCGAACCTTACCTTCCCTGCTGGATCGTAGAATGAAAGAAGATCTCTGTCGGCTGTTTGTTTTTTAGGTTTAGAAGATGGAGGAGGGAGGAGATAGACAAGAGGACGGCGACTGTTTTAGTTTAGGGTTTTTTTTTAATAGGGTTATAAAAATAACTCTTTCTTTTTCCTGTTTACACCCCTTTTCTTTTAACTGAATTACAATTTCATCCTTCAGTTATAGATTTATCAAAATTAACTCTAGACTTTTACAAGTTTTAAGTATTTCAATATTTACCCTTCTATCTTTCACTAGTTTATACTTAGTCCTTTAAACTTGTATTTTTTTTTTTTTACATAAAAGCACATTATTAGTTTGTGTATATAAATATTTAACCCCTCTATCTTCACTAGTTTATATTTAGTCCTTAAACTTACAAATCTATGCATAAAAAGTATAAACTTAACATTATATATATAAATTTATATAGGTTCTATATGTATATATATATTTATGCACTATGTTAGAAATTACCGATATCTCACCGATATATCACCGCGATAAACGATATCTCAGATATCGGTCCTTGACCGATAACCGATATTTTTCCGCATTAACTGCTTAGGTTAAGGATGGGTTTTTGTCAAGATGGATTTGGGCATTAAAGGCTAAAAATATAAATAAATAAATAAAAGAAATCAAAAAAAATTAAAAAATAAAAAGAAATTAAAAAAAATTAACAAAAAATATAAAGTTGCTAAAAAAATCAAAAAAATTCTGAAAAAGATGGTTTGAAAGTAACGTAAAGGTATGCGTGGTACAAGTAAATGTAGAAAACGTAGAAGGATGTACGACTTTGGAGTCAAGCACGTATGTAAGACTATGAAATAGTAATTTTGTTGCGATAACAAAACAAGAATTTGACGTTATACAGTGTATGTATGGAAAGCAATCTTAAGAGTTGGGATGAGGGTATTAGACCCGCTATAAACGGATCCTACGAACGTACGCATCAATACAAGTTTGAAGAAGTATGTATATTGACATGTTATGAACGGGTCAAGTAAGCGAGTATGTTATGTGAAAGCATGGTATGGGAAGCGTTTCCGGGTTGGAGGAAACTTGTCGGAGGGATTGAATTACTAGAAGTAATCTAGTGAATATAAGAAAGGTTTCGGGGACGAAACCTCATTTAAGGTGGGTAGACTTGTAACGCCCCAAAAATCTGAACGTTAATATTTGTCGAGTGTTCCTATATGATACGTCATGAAATTAATAACTAGGCTATTTAACCTAGTCAAGGGTATGGACAAAAGTATTAAATGATGAAGGTAGTGTCGGTTATGTTTTAAAGGCAAACCCGAGGGGTTAAAGTGGAACAAGATGGAAGTTGAGTTATTAAAAAGGAAAGATCAACACACACAAACACACACTTCGTGTGTGTTCACGAATGTTCAGGAGCTCCAAGAGCTCAAACCCTAAACTCAACTAAATCACCAAATTGAAGGGTGAATCGAGGCTCAAATTCAAGAAGGAACACGGATTAATGATCACCTTTACGAGGGGATCATAAGCTATGTCTTAAATCTAAGATTGGTGATCATGTGTAAAGTGGGTTATGTTCTAATCCATGAGTTTAAGTGGAATTGAGCATGAGTATGTGTTATAATCATCATATAGAACATAGATTATGAATGGTTTGTGCTAATTTGATGTTTAGATAATAAACCCATTAGTTATGGTGATGAAGATGACTAGACTCATCACCTATGTCCAATTCTTGTTGAAAGATTGATGTATCATGTTATGTATGATGCATTCTCGTTAGAAGAATTAGGAGAAATGTGATGATATGTTTGATGTTTATTTGGGAAAGATATATGATGATTAGTAATAGGTTTTTATGGGTTATGTATGAGTTTAGAAGATTTGTGCATGAAATAGTTGTACGTTATGCTTAAAAGGGTAGTACTCACATCAAGTGTATGATGAAATGTATATAGTGTCGTCCGTATAGTCGATTATGATGTTACGGGTATATGTTGATAAGTCGATGGTTACATATGGTTAATAGTTAACTTTTGAAAGTCAACAAGTATAAGAAACATGATTCGACTCGTTGTCGTAAAGGTAGGATGATAGGAAGTCGTTTAGTACATGTTATGTTAATACGTATTATTTGTAATTACATGATGAATTACGTGTGATGGAAAGGATGTGAAGTTGATTATATGTTTTAATGTTTGTTAGAAATGACTAAGGAAAGTTAAGTGTGAATTATGCGAATGATATGATTGTTACATGTACAAATAAGTATGCTAATAAGAGCGTGGTTTCGATGAAATGAAAGTATAGGAATCACGTTGAGACGGACTCAAGCATGAGGTGTTAACGGGTCAAGAAGAGGCAAAGAATCGGATACGAGCACGGACGCATAAGGTAAGTGATTTCCGTAATCACTTCTTAATTTGATTAAGTAATAAAGTGTTTTAATTAGTTAAACATGATGTTTGAGGTCAAATATGTGCTAAAGTCTTTCGTCGCAAATGATAGGATGTTGACCAAAATGCCCTTGATGGGTATTTTGGGGCAAATGACCTTAAAAGTAGTTTAGAGACAAGTTATTTGAGTAGTGTAATGTTTTAGACAAGTATGGAAGTGGGGATTATGTTTTGGTTAGTCGTAGACCAATTAACGCGCGAATACCCTTAACGGGTCAAAATAAGCATATGAACGATAAGGTGTTAAGAGGATGCAAGACATCCGAGAATTTAGTAATTTATGGTAGACGTCACTGATATTATTATGTTTATAAGAGGTTATGGTAAAACGAACAAGTTATGTTGATGTATGCATGAATGGGTCAAAAAGTGGTAAGAGGGTAATAAGCCGAAGAGTTAAAAATCTGAGATTTTATTAAGTCGGATGTTGGATTTTAGTTCCATTAGATGGAAAATTAAATTACGGACGCGTAGGAAAAAGAATCGGGTAAAACGGATCAAAAACGAGAGAGTTATGCTCGTTTCCGTAAAATGGGATCGTGCTGGGAATGTACAGCATTGTGCTGCACAAGTTCTGCCGAAACAGGGGCCTAGCGTGACGCCAAGGCCCTTGGCGTCACGCGAGCCCCCCTGGTCGGCGAAAGTTGCTCGTTTGCTCAGTTTTGTCTTGGGAACTCGTTTAAACGCGTTTCAAGTTACGGTTGACTAATTTAGCTTATATTTTATGAACGTTAGGGTAATCACACTTGTAGATAGGTATGTATGTATGTTTGTATACCTCGATACACGTTTGTAGAATGTATGAAAGCGTGTATGCACTTTCGTGGTTATGTTGGTAAGTATGTGAGCAGGAATACGCGGATGTATGAAGGTTTGTATATGAGTAGGCGTGTATGAGTCGAGTATATTGCAATAGAGATTGTAAATATAAATGTAGGTATGTATGTAGGTATATACGTGTGTATGTGTATAAGTCTAAGTGTATGTATGTAGGTATATACGTGTGTATGTTGTATAAGTCTAAGTGAGTATGCACGAAGGTATGCACGTATGTAGGTTTGTGTAAAGGTACGTAATAAGTGTGTGTGTGTGTGTGTGTGTGTGTGTGTGTGTGTGTGTGTGTGTGTATGAATGGAGGTATTTAGGTATGCGCGTACATAGGTATGTACGTATGTATGTAGGTACGTATGTAGGTAAGTTGCTATGTGAGATCGTAAGTGTATGTTTAAGTTGTAAGAAAGTATGTACGCATGCATTCAATGATTGAGTACTAACGATAATAATAGCTTGCCTGTGGATAAAGTTTAATGCAGGAATATCAAAGAAGTCTCACCACGGATCGTATGACCATACGGAACGTCGGAATGTAAAGAGTTGATGGAATGAAAAATATACGTGTATAAATCTTATATGTTTATAATACGTACTAATGTTATGAATTTTATGTGGTGAGCGCAGGTTGTACAAGTCATGAGGATCATCAAGGTATAGAGATCGAGGATCGAGTCACGAGACAGATTGTACGGGAATGTTTAGATATGTAACCTAGTGATGATAAGTTATGTTTTATATTATAAATTGAATTTTTAGAATGTCAGAACGTATATCATGAAAGAAATTTTTAGGCTCGAATTTCCGCTGCGTCGTTTTAAGGTTAGACGTGTTAGGGTGTTACACAACGCGCACGTTCCCCACTAGTAATTGTATAAAACTAAATGTCATCGAATGCATGAAACTAAAATTCACCACCCAGTTTAGGTTTTTATGTCGTTTTGCACAACTAAGGGTTAGAGTTATGCTAGACCGGTTGATTTGATGGTACCAACACGGTACCGGTACCAAATGAAGTTCATCGTGACGTACAATCCTCAAAAAGCATTGAACCTTTTTAATTTTTATTTATTTATTTATATTTTTAGCCTATCATACCCAAATCCATCTCGACAAAAACACATATTGACCTAAACTCATCCTAACCTAAACCCACACCCATTACCCAAACCTACCCATTTTGCCACCCCTATTCTAAAGTATAACCCACTTGACTTTAAGAACCTAGCTAACCTAATTTGATTTAGACAAACTAACTTAGTTAAATGGTTTCAAAGACACACATGCTAAAGGTTTTGATGTTGGTAAGAAAACAAAAGGTGAAGCCTCAAGCCCTTCAAACCCACACCTATTCGAATATCGAGACAGTTTTGCTCCTCATAATCCTAACCCCATTCATCTTCCTCACAATCTCCTACTACACCAAATTTTAAACACAAATACATACTCATCCAAAAGTTAGGTAATGGGGCTTACGGAACCATGCATTTATGTAAAGAGAAAGATACCAGCTAAACTTTTGCATGTAAAATACTGTCAGAAAAAGATTGGAATCCTTCTCTGTATGACGTTGCGATAAAAGAGAGAGATATCATGAATCGATTGTCTTCCCATCCCAATTGCGTAACCTTGAAGGAAACTTTGGAGGATAAGAATGCTTTTCATATAGTTATGGAGTATTGTGCGGGTAGGAGACTCTTGGATCATCTAAAGAAAAAGCGAAGGTACACGGAGTGGGAGGCCGCTAGGATTATGCGTCAGATTCTTGAAGGCATTAAGGTAAGATTTAAACACTAACTAGTGAGTGATACTTAGGGGTGGCAAAATGGATAGGTTGGACAGGTTTGGGTAATGGGTTAGAATGAGTTTGGGTTAGGATGAGTTTATTTAAAAATGGGTTAGAATGGGTTTAGGTTAAGCTAGGTTTAGGTCAAGATTGGTTTAGGTTAGAATGAGCAAAAACCCATCTTGACCTAAACCCATCTTAACCTATACCCATCCTAACCCATCTTGACAAAAACCCATCTTAACCTATACCCATTCTAACCCATTACCCAAACATGCCCAACCCACCCATTTTGTCACCCCCAAAGTATCACTCACTAGTTAGTGTTTAAATCTTACCTTAATGCCTTCAAGAATCTGACCCATAACCCTAGCGGCCTCCCACTCCGTGTACCTTCGCTTTTTCTTTAGATGATCCAACAGTCTCCCACCCGCACAATGCTCCATAACTATATGAAAAGCATTCTTATCTTCCAAAGTTTCCTTTAAGGTCACGAAATTGGGATGGGAAGACAATCGACTCATGATATCTCTCTCTTTTATCGCAACGTCATACTGAGAAGGATTCCAGTCTTTTTTTTTATAGTATTTTACATGCAAAAGTTTGGCCGGTATCTTTCTCTTTACATAAATGCACGTTTCGTAAGCCCCTTTACATAAATGCACGTTTCGTAAGCCCTGTTACCTAACTTTTGGATGAGTATGTATTTGTGTTAAAAAGTTGGTGTAGTAGGAGATTGTAAGGAAGATGAATGGGGGTTGGGGTTAGGATTATGAGGAGCAAAAATGTCTCGATATTTGAATGGGTGTCGGTTTGAAGAGCTTGAGGCTTCACCTTTTGTTTTCTTACCAACATCAAAACCTTTAGCATGTTTGTCTTCGAAATCATTTAACTATTAATGAAACCATTTAACTAACGTTAGTTTGTCTAGATTAAATTAGGTTAGCTAGGTTCTTAAAGTCAAGTGGGTTATACTCTAGAATACGGTGGCAAAATAGATGGGTTGTGTAGGTTTGGGTAATGGGTTAGGATGGGTTTATTAAGAAATGGGTTTAGGTAAATATGGGTTTTTGTCAATATGGATTTGGGTTGGGTTAGGATGGGTTTAGGTCTTGGTTTTTTGTCAAGATGGATTTGGCCATGATAGGCTAAAAATATAAACAACTAAAAAATTAAAAAATTAAAAAAAATTAAAAAAAATTAAAAAAAACAAAAAAAAGGTTCAATGCTTTTTGAGGATTGTACGTCACGATAAACTTCATTTGGTACCGAGACCGGTACCGTACTGGTACCATCAAATCAGCCGATCCAGCATAACTGTAACCCTTAGTTGTGCAATAGGACATAATAGCCTTAACTGGGTGGTGAATTTTAGTTTTATGCATTCGATGACATTTAGTTTTATACAATTATAAAAAATTCAAAAAATTCCAAAAAGTCAAAAAAGTCAAAAAATCCTAAAAAATATAAAAAATTCTAGAAATTCTAAAAAAATTAAAAAAATTCTAAAAAGAGTTAATTACATAGTTAGTCCCTGTGGTTTGCACAAAATAACATACTTAGATACTAATAGTTTAAAATCACCTTCTAGGGTATTAACTTTTCATTTTATAACGTTTGGAGGTATTAACTTCTAAGGTATTAACATAGTTAGTCCCTGTGGCTTGCACAAAATAACATACTTAGGTACTAATAGAATGTGATTTTAAACCTACAAATAAAGTTAATACGCTAGAATGTTATTTTAAACTATTAGTATCTAAGTATGTTATTTTATGAAAACCACATAAACTAACTATGTAATTAACTCTTCAAAAAAATCTTAAAAATTCTAAAAAAACATAAAAATTCTAAAAAATATAAAAATATAAAAAATCAAAAGAAATTCAAAAAAGTAAAAAAAATCAAAATATTATAAAAAAATCATAAAAATTCTAAAAAATCCATAAAATTCTAAAAAATTAAAAAAAAATTTAAAAAATAAAAAAATAAAAATTCGAAAAAATAAAAAAGAAATCTAAAAATTCTGAAAATCCAAAATATTCTAAAAAATCCTAAAAAAATTTGGAATTTTTTGGATTGTTTAGAATTTTTAGAATTTTTTATTATTTTTATGATTTTTAGAATTTTTTTATTTTTAGAATCTTTTTGGTTTTTTAGATTTTTTTTGTATTTTTTTTATTTTTTTGAATTTTTTGATTTTTAATTATTTTTTAGATTCTTTAGATTTTTTTTATTTTTTGTAAGTTTTTTGATTTTTTAGATTTTTTTGGGTTTTTTAGAATTTTTATGATTTTTTTTAATTTTTTAGAATTATTTTGATTTTTTAGAATTATTTTGATTTTTTATTTTTTTTTATTTTTTTGATTCTTTTGACTTTTTAGAATTTCTTGAATTTTTTCAATTTTTTTAATTTTTTTTATTTTTTAGGATTTTTTTTTTTGAAATTTTGTATTTTTAAGATTTTTATAATTTTTTTAATTTTCTAGATTTTTTCGAGTTTTTAGGATTTTTTTTGACTTTTTAGAAATTTTTATAATTTCTTTGATCTGTTTTATTTTTTAGAATTTTTTGGTTTTTTAGATTTTTTATTATTTTTTTAGCAATTTTATATTTTTTGTTAATTTTTTTTATTTTTAAAACTTTTACATTTTTTTTATTTATTTATATTTTCAGGCTTTAATGCCCAAACCCATCTTGACCTAAACCATCTTAACCTAAACCCATCCTATCACATTTTTAAATAAACTCATCCTAACCCAAACCCATTCTAACCTATACTCATCCTAACCCATTACCCAAACCTGCCCAACTCACCCATTTTGCCACCCCTAAATAACCATGAGACCACAATATCGGGGTCTAGGCATACAACAAAACACTCATTAGAATTTAGAAGCACAAACTAGTTACGGTTATCTCTCCATCCTAGTAACTGCAATTTCCATTTTGAGACTGGTCTAATCGCACATACCCTATAGCCTAACTCTGGCAAAATTTTTAATTTAGGTAACACTACTTTAAGCCAAACAAAAGGTATTAAAAATTCCAATAAATTCATTCAAGGTAACCAACTTTCAAAATTTCTAATTACGGTTGCCATGTCAACAAGATTTTATTGCAAGTAACGTGTTGGTTAGCTTGGTTTTGAACCGCGTGGCGAGCTGGAAAACACCGCGCTGGCTTGAGAAAGCGTCTCATGTATGAGGCTGATATTTAAAAACCACCAAATGGATATGAAAGGTTAACAAGGATGATATGTGAAATAGGTGAGAGAGACCCAACTTATGGTTGTAAATAAAGCTTATTTGGTTGTACATATAGCAACGGCTCACGTACCTAATGTGCGCGCCTCGGCTTTTGGAACCTAAACGCCTAAGAGCGACGGGCGCTTTTTTAAACCAAGTCAGTAAGTTTAACTTCTCATGAACAAAACCTAATAATATTGATTTGAGTCCACAAGATTCCCTTGTCTTGTTTGCCAAAGTATATTAATTATACTTTATAGAGTTAATTACATAGTTAGTCCATGTGGTTTACACAAAATAACAATCTAAGGTACTAATAGTTTAAAATCACATCCTGGGGGTACTAACTTTCCATTTTTTTAACATGTGAGGGTATTAACGTTAATTCCCTGTTAACTATTAGTACCTTAGATTGTTAGTTTGTGTAAACCACAGGGACTAGCTATGTAATTAACTATGTAATTAATACCCTCACATGTTAAAAAATGGAAAGTTAGTACCCTAGGATGTGATTTTAAACTATTAGTACCTTAGATTGTTACTTTGTGTAAACCACAGGGACTAACTATGTAATTAACTCTACTTTATAATAAAAATTAATCAAATAATAGTACAGGATTGCATAACCATAAAAACTTGCGACTTTAGACTGAAGGGAGTGGGGCGTCCTCATAAGAGGGCGTCTTGCGACACGTGGCGTTTGGGGGCGGTTTGGGGCGTCCTCAAAAAAGGGGGCGTGGTGTTCATGGCAACTCAAGATGCCCCTCCAAGACTTATGATTGGTTGTTTGAAAAAGGAAGGTTTTTTATTGGTTGATGAAAAAGGAAAAGATTGAGTTTGGGCGACTTGTGGGAGACGCCATGGCTTGGGACGCCCTTGGGGACGCCATGTGGGGCGGTGTTCATGGCTTCTTGGGGCTTCTTGAGTAGGGGTGGACGCCCCACTCCCCTCAGTCTTAGTGGGAGGGAAAGAGTTTGCTTATGTTTGTATATCATAGCTGATATATGCACAGTTACATGTCTAGATCACTACTTTTTGTTCAAACGTGTACCTGTTTTGCTTCTGCAGTGATCTGTTCTATAATAGTACTAGTCGAGTTAAAAGGCACCCATCCACTAAATACTGCACCCCCACCAAGAGTTTTTGGATATAAGAGAGTACTAGCCAAGGTCAATGCACCTGCCATATTCATCATGATGTCAGTGGTGTTTGGTTTACAAACCCCAAATGTATGACATATATATATATAGAGAGAGAGAGAGAGACCTCCTTGACTAAATCCAAAAAGAAACACATTTTTAGGATCAATTCCAGCAGCCAACTCCTTGTCAATCATTGAATGCACAATTCAAACTGCTTTAAGCAACGAACTTTCATCCACAGGAGAATTCTGTAAATTTCAACAGTTGTATGGCTTTTACTCTTTTCGTTCCACAAAAAATAGTAACATATCTATTTGGGTATAACTTATTTACTTGCCCTTCGTTATCCTTGCGAGTACACAAATGAGATTGCTTTGGTCCACATAAATGAATGAAATTTTGGGTATTTAGCTAACAGTCAAGCAATTTCCTTTATCTAGGTACCAAGTAAAATCATGCACTTCTAAGGGGTCAGAGGTATTATCGAGTACAAACATTGTTTAAGCATTTTTGTCTCTACTTGTTTGCTACAGAATAGCACCTAAACATTAGTAATTCCATCATGTCAAAATGTTATTAAAAAGAGTATAATAACATATCAACATTAGTCACGAAAAACACTGCTTTAAACTATTATTGTTTTTTAAATGACCATGGGCATCAGAAAGGGTACATTATTGTGACTCAACACATAAATGCTAACAGAAGAAGAAGTTATTAACCATGGCGTTGTCCTCCAGGATGTTACAATTATACATCCCCTAATATAAAATATAAACAAAGTTTAAAGACAGTAGACAGATAACACCAAACAACACACTTATTCTGCAATCATAAACATCAAAAAAAGATATTGGATGCTTGCACAATTATACAATGCCAATGCTTAACATCAAAAGAGTTAACAAGTACTCTTCCTTCCTCACCATACTATGCACATGAACACCATCAATTTAAACTTTACGATAAGATCAACAATACCAAAACCCTAACCCTAACCCTAAATCCTGCAAATACACATTACGCGCACATACGATCGATCACCGAAAACAACACATCAAACATAAATTTCACGATGAGATCGTTTATTAACGATCGGGACTTACGATTACACGTAACAGGTTGAACTGGAGCTGATGGGAAAGACCAACGGGTGTTGGCTAACTGGCGGGAAGTGACGACGGATTTGATGGGTTCGTTGGCTGGACCGGAGTCGCCTAGACCGTGTAGCCATAGGATGAAGCTTCCAGACGCCATTGATGTGGATGGAACCAACAGTTGACAGTGAAGGAGATGAGAAGATTATTGTGAAAATGGAGAGAGTCACTGGTTTTATAGCCAATTGTAATATAGAAGAAGGCTTCATTTTCTATTGGTTGTTGGGGGTTGTTAGAGGATTTACATAAAGAATAACTAGGTTAGAACCCGCCTAATAAGCGGTTGAATAAATGTAATTTTATATACTAAATAATAAAAAAAATATCTTCAAAAACCTTTTTATAACACGGGATGAATAAATGTAATTTTATATACCAAATAATAAAATAATATACCTTTAAAAATCTCGTTCATTACATGGATTAAAAAAATGTATTTTTTTATATTAAATAATAAAAAAGTTATATCTTTAAGAACCCCGTGTTTTGTACGGGTTAAGTAAATTTAATTTTATATATTAAATAATGAAAAAAATTATATTTTTAAGAACCTCATGTATTGTATGGGTTGAGCACATGTAATTTTACATACCAATCAATAAAAAGTTATATCTTCTTATATCTTTATAAACCTTGTGTATTATACGGATTGAATAAATCTAATTTTATATACCACATGATAAAAAAAGTTATATTTTAAAAAACCTGGTGTATTACACGAGTGATTTTATATACCATATAATAAAAAAGTTATATTTTAAAAAGCATCGTTTATTACACAGGTTGAATGAATATAATAAAAATTATATTTTAAAAAAAACTAACGAATATACTCGATATATGATGGATAGAGTGATTGTGGTGATGGTTCTTATAAATGTCACGTAAACATAGTGAATACCGTATTTGAGTTGAGAGTTGAACACGAAAATAAAAGTATAGAACCAATAAACATTGATTAATGTTTTTGTAAACATTTTCGAAATACGTTCTACCCATAACTATTTTAGTTTAATAAAATAAATAAATCATTTACATTATATTAATTTATATTTAGTGTACTTCTTTTATTAATTTTAAGATAAATAATTTTGAAATCTAATAAATATTTAAAATATTATATTATTTGTTATACGAATTGTTTAAACTTATATTAAATTTAATTTTATAATTATCTTTTAATTAATATTAATTACTACAAAATAGATGGCTCCAATGAATGACATGTGTCATCTCATTGGTTTCTTTTATTATATAGTACTAGCGGTAAGACCCGTGTGCAAACACGAGTGGTTTCTTAGAAAACCATGCATAACACATATTGATAGAACATATAGATACATGTATAGATATTGTACCAAAACGTGTTATTTATTATAGCTAAAAGACAACTATAAACATGCATCATCAGTTAATATATAAGATACATATGAGTATTTCCATTGTCCTATCCACAAAAAAAGAGCACCCACCCATTGACAATGAAACCTGTTTATAGACATAACTACATATATGTAACAACCCTCGGTAAACCCAACACTCTCATAATATTTCCGACACCCCAGTATATCTTAAAATATTCCCTTATGTCTTATAATACATCCCGTATGTTTAAACCGAACCCGAAATATGTTATAGCATATAAAATAACTTAAAAACAAGAAATATTAAGTTGAGGCGGGCCGCGTAGACCCACCCCAACCATTTACGCGGGCGGTATCAAGATGGATACCTGATTTCGTTTGACTCCTTTAGTTCAAACGGGCCGCGTAAGCTTTAGCTAACCTTAACGCGGGCCGCGTGAGATCTGAATGGTGGTGCAGCCCTGAGCTGACACGTGTTGACATCGTGGCGGGTCTAGATCATGACCGGGACAAGCTAGTCAGTTGACCAGGGTTGACACGGGCCGCGTAACCCTTGTCTGTTCTTTACGCGGGTCGCGTGGAGACCAGATTTCAGCACTATATAAGAAGGAAACGGGTTTTCGTTTTCCGTCGCTCATTCCTTTCATTCTAAATCACAATTTCTGTAGTAGGCTTATAATACGCGGGTATTATATCCCCCTAATTAGCGAGGTTCTGCTCTGTTGTAAGTATTATAACCCCGGTTTCATAGTAGATACGCTGCCCGACTAATTTAGGGTTCCGTAACAACTGTCGTGGTTCTGCCCGACGTAGTTGTTGGAATGCCGTCTCGGGGAGGGTATCAATAATATTTTCAAAGGGTTATGGTACTAACCAATGTACATTTGTATAAATTATAGATTATATCCAGGAAACCCTTACGCGAAGTATAAGATAGCAATGTGAGTTTATCCTCTTTTTGTTAACCTTTTTGGAATGTTTTACAAAACCTTAAATGTTTTACAATGTGATTAAGCGGTGATTGAGTCTTTGTAGTTCTTCAATTACTGCCGGTATTATGGGGTTTTGTATACAATATTTATACTACTACGAGTAGTAGTAGTAAGTCGGTACGACAGTACATTACCATTGGACAACGAGTTAGCCAATGGGTAATTTGACCATAGCCACAGATCCGGTCGAGTGGCAAATACTGAATGAGTAATTGTGTAGAAATAAACATTGTGATCGCTCTCAATACTGTTTTAATTGATAAAATGTTTCTTGATTAAACTGGGATTCACTCACCAGTATTTCCGACTGACAAATGTTTTTAAAACGCGTTTCAGGTAACCCAATGTGACAGCCAATTAGTAAAAAGCCAGCTGGGAAGCACTGAAGGCTTAGTAAAAATGTGGCTATAAAAGTTACCTAAAAGACGATGTTTTAAATTCAATAAGATAGGGTTTATCCCTATAAATGTATTGTAATAAGAAACTTGGGTTTTGCCCATGTGATTATTAATATGAAATATGGTGGTTTTACTCTGATAAACATTTCCTAACTACAGTCCTGATGTAATTTCCGCTGCAAGATTAAATAACCTGATACCACCGTCACTGAGCTCGCGTCCGCCCGTTCCCGGGGTCAGGGATCGGGGGTTGCGACAGGAGGTGGTATCAGAGCCTAGCCACTGGTCTAAGCCAAAGAAGTGTTCTGCTGACACTTAAGTTTTAAATTTTATGTTAGGAAATAATGGAAATATGTGCATAACTGTATTTATTTGTTATGTGTTATTTGACTATCTGTTAGTTTACAGTATGAGTGATCAAGGACCCTCAGACATGAGTCGTCAGTTGTCTGAATCACCTAGGAGTGAAGGTACCTCATCACAACCTGCCCTTTCTGGGTATACTGCTGATCAGGAAGAATGAATGTTTGCTTTTAAAGCACAGTCAGAAGAGCCATTCCCTCATAAGAAACGAGGATGGTTCAGTAAGGAAGCCTTTGCTCGTAGGAAAAGAATGCGAAAGTTGAAACAGCAAAGAGTTTTAGCAGCTATTAAGCGAGAGACAGATGCCCATACACAGGATATGCTTAATAGAAGCCTAGCAAATTTCCATATCCTAGCTACAACTGCTACTGACCCAAGTTTGGAACAACTAGTAGCCCCACAACCCCAAATCCCAGAACAACCCATGGAGATAGAATACCCTGAAAACCATGTAGAGATGCATGACTTTAACCCAGAAGAAATCCCTAGGGTGCCTGCACCTAATCCCCTAGACCCAAATTACGACCCCTGGTGGGACGATAATAGGGACTTTGTGCAACGTTACCCAATCCATGAAGACGCACCTATACAGAACATAGAAGCCTATCCAGGTATGGACCCTTTAGATCCCTATTACCAAGATGATTATATTAGGGAGATCTTAGAAGATCCTTACAGATTTCAGGAACTTTCACCCCCATATCAAGAACCAGCACCCCAGATTCCAAACCCAGTCCTAGAACCTACACCACCAATGAGTGCAGAAAACGTCCAAGAACTTCGGACTTTTGGGGAGGAAATTTTAGAAAGCAGTGAGAGAATGCGTCAGGTGGGAGAGCGTCTCGTATGGAAATACGATGAGCGCAATATGGATTTTTGGATAAATCCATATCTGTGATGTGATGGGGGAGATGGTAATAATAATAGCAATATAATAAAATAAAATATGTGTGTACGGATGCATATTACTTTTAGCGTGATTTTGTTTCTGTTAGTGTTGTAATTTTATTTCAGTACTAGTGTGTAATAGACGCATAGTATATGGAAATAGAGTATAAGTCGCAATGATCGACGTTTTTGGCTAGATTGAGTATCATATGATTAACTATATTAAATATTATCTTGTGATATTAATATGGGAAAAATGTTTAAAATTTAGATGGCCGATGAAGGAAATCAAGAAAATCTGAATAATGATAACCAGAGTAACATTAACGTGGTTAATGAGAATCCAAGCATCAATAACAATGGAAATCAAATGGATAATAGTGCTGTTCAACACATAGTGGCACAAGGAATCATAGATGCAATGCCATTTATTATTCAAACTATTCAAGAAGCGAATAATAAAAGTAAGCATAGCAGTAAGCGACCCATTGAACCCGAAAACAGCGTGAACAATGGACCTGTACTTCAAATGCATATTCCCAAAAGAAGAAGAACCATGCCTTATGGTTGTTCTTACAAAGAATTCTGGTCTTGTAAACCAATGGAATTCTCAGGCAACGAAGGAGCCATTGCAACTCTACGTTGGATAGAGAAGACTGAGGCAGTCTTAAGAATAAGCAAGTGTGCTGAAGAAGATAAGATATTGTTTGCTTCTAATTTGTTTAAGAATTCAGCACTAGAATGGTGGAACACTATCCTTCAATCAAGAGGAAGTGATTGAACCTACAATATGGAATGGGAAGAATTTAAGAACAAGGTAGAAAGGAAATTATGCTCACCCAATGAGAAGGAACAGATAGCAAACAAATTCCTAAACCTTAGGATGACTGGTGTGGATAGTAAGGGATATACTAAAATATTCTTTGAATATGCTAGAATAGTGCCAACTCTTGCATCACCAGAACCAGTGTTAATTTCCCATTATATTTGGGGATTAATTGGAGAGATAAGACATGTAGTCAAGGCAGCTAGACCTCAAACCATAGAAGAAGCTGTAGAACTAGCAAATACCTTGACAGATGAATTAGTTCGTACCCGAGAGGAAGATCAAAGGAGGAACCTAACCCAGAAGCTCACACAAGAATTTCGTTCTGGAAATTCTAATCGTGGGAAAAATATAGGTTCTACCTCTACACCTTACTGTAAGAATTGCAAAAGAAAGCATTCAGGAAGATGCTCTATATACTGTAACTTTTGCAAAATATCGGGACACAAGGAAGAAAATTGCAGGAAGAAAGCTAATAACAGGATATGTTATAACTGCAGAGAACAAGGTCATATTAAGCTTAATTGCCCAAAATTAGCTCCAGCTACAAACAACAAGAATACTCAAAATGCTAGAGCATTTGTTGTTAGACTGCAGATGAAGCTAAGATGATTCCAGATGTTATAGCTGGTACGTTTTTAGTCAATGTTATTTTTGCTAAAGTATTATTTGACTCTGGTGCAAACCAAAGTTTTATTAATACGTCATTTTGCAAATTTCTAAATCAATCAATAACTAAACTACCACAAGAATGCTTAGTAGAGACAGCCAATAGAGAAACCGTTAGGATTTCTGAAATCTTGCAGGGAGCAAGAATAGAAATTTTAGATCAGAAATTTATTGCAAACCTTTATCCCATGAATCTGGCAGGATTTGATGTTGTTTTAGGAATGGATTGGTTAATAGTCAATAAAGCCAGTATTTTATGTGATCAAAAGTCAATTCAACTAAATTCACCAAAAGGTAAAATGATCACAATTAAAGGAGATAAGCCCTCTAGATCCACAAAATTCATCTCTGTGATGAAAACTGCAAGTTATATAAGAAAAGGATCATTAGTGTATTTGATTTTTATAATCACTAACACTAAAGGAAAGGATTTAAAAGATATTCCAGTAGTATCTCAGTTTTCAGATGTCTTTCCAGAAGAATTACCAGGACTACCTCCAGACAGGGAAGTTGAATTCAGAATTCACCTGCTACCAGGAACGGCACCAATTGCCAAAGCACCTTATCGTTTGGCACCCGCCGAAATGGAGGAATTAAAGAAACAATTAGATGAATTGTTAGAAAAAGGATTTATACAACCAAGTTCATCGCCATGGGGAGCGCCGATACTATTTGTTAAAAAGAAGGACGGATCAATGCGTATGTGCATTGATTACCGTGAATTAAACAAGGTTACGATTAAGAATCGGTACCCATTATCGAGAATTGATGATCTGTTTGATCAATTGCAAGGAGCTCGATTTTTCTCTAAAATCGATTTAAGATCAGGATATCATCAATTAAAGGTACAGGAAGAGGATATTCCTAAAACCGCATTCAGAACAAGGTATGGACATTATGAATTTACTGTCATGCCATTTGGTTTAACCAATGCACCAGCTGCATTTATGGACATGATGAACCGAATATGTAAGCCATATTTGGATAAATTCATAATCGTTTTCATAGATGATATTCTCATTTACTCTAAGAATAAAGAGGATCATGCAAAGCATTTGCACGCACTTTTAAGTTTATTAAGAAAGGAAAAGCTTTATGCTAAATTTTCTAAGTGCGAATTTTGGTTAGAACAGGTACAATTTCTTGGACATTTAGTTAATCATGAAGAAATTCATGTAGATCCAACAAAGATCGAAGCAATTACTAAATGGAAAACCCCTGAGTGGTCAACTGAGGTTAGAAGTTTCTTAGGATTGGCCGGTTATTATAGAAGATTTATTAAAGATTTCTCTAGAATAGCCATTCCTTTAACTAAGTTAACCTGTAAATCTGTTAAGTTTGAATGGGGATTAAAACAAGAAGAAGCTTTTAGAATCCTTAAGCAAAGATTAACCCATACACCTATACTAGCATTACCAAAAGGAACTGAAGACTTTGTAGTCTACTGTGATGCTTCTAAATTAGGCTATGGATGTGTATTAATGCAACGACAAAAGGTTATAGCTTATGCATCTAGACAACTTAAGAATCATGAAGAGAATTATTCAACTCATGATTTAGAATTAGGAGCTATAATTTTTGCCCTTAAGATTTGGAGACATTACCTTTATGGTAGTAAGTTTACCATATTCACTGATCATAAGAGTTTAAGGTATATCTTCAAGCAAAAAGGAATTGAATATGAGACAAAGACGCTGGATGGAGATGCTTAATGATTATGATTGTGATATCAAGTATCATGAAGGAAAAGCAAATGTAGTAGCAGATGCTTTAAGTCGAAAGTATCATGAAAAGCCAAAAAGAGTACGTTCTCTTAAATTAAATCTGCAAGTAGATTTAAATGATCAGATAAGAGAAGCACAAGAATCAGTAATCAAGGAAGATACTGAAAAATTAAAAGGTATGCTAAAAGAACTGGAACAAGGAATAGATGGAATTTGGAGATTCCATAAAAAGAGAATGTGGATACCTAAATTAGGAAACCTGCGTAATCGTATATTAGAAGAAGCCCATAAGTCTAAGTATACGATGCATCCAGGGAGTGATAAAATGTACCAGGATTTAAGGAAAAATTTCTGGTGGATAGGAATGAAAAAGGACATAGCAGCCTATGTTTCTAAATGTCTAACTTGTTCACAAGTTAAAACTGAACACCAGAAGCCCTCAGGATTTCTACAACAATTAGAAATGCCAGTGTGGAAATGGGAATTGATAACAATGGATTTTGTTACTAAGTTACCCAAAACTAAGAAAGGAAATGATACAATCTGGGTGATTGTAGATAGGCTAACCAAGTCAGCTCATTTCCTACCAATGAAAGAAACTTTCAGTATGGAACAATTAGCTAAATTATATGTAAATGAAATTGTTTCTTTACATGGCGTTCCATTATCAATTGTTTCTGATAGAGATAGCCGATTTACCTCTCATTTTTTATCGAGTTTCCAAAAGGCAATGGGAACTAAGTTAAAGTTGAGCACAACTTATCATCCTCAAATGGATGGACAAAGCGAAAGAACAATTCAAACGATGGAAGACATGCTTAGAGCTTGTGTAATTGATTTCAGAGGTAATTGGGACGATCACTTACCTTTAATAGAATTTTCTTATAATAATAGTTATCACATAAGTATCAATGCTGCACCATTCGAAGCACTTTATGGACTAAAGTGCCGAACCCCAGTCTGTTGGGCAGAAATTGGGGAAAAGCAACTATCTGGACCTGAGATAGTACAAGAAACAACTGACAAGATTATTCAAGTCAAGGAACGACTGAAAACAGCACGCGATCGACAAAAGAGCTATGCTGATAACCGACGCAAACCTTTGGAATTTCAAATAGGAGATAAAGTGTTTTTGAAAGTCTCTCCTTGGAAAGGAGTAGTAAGATTCATCAAACGAGGAAAGCTAAGTCCCATATATGTTGGACCTTTTGAGATTATTAGAAGAATAGGACCTGTAGCCTATCAGCTACAACTGCCAGAGGAAATGGCAGGAATACATGATGTGTTTCATGTATCAAATCTCAAAAAGTGTTTAGCTGATGAATCACTGATAGTGCCTCTTAAGGATATAGAGGTAAATGAACAACTCAAGTTTGTAGAAAGGCCTCTACAAATTGAAGATAGGAAAGTCAAGAATCTCAAACATAAGAGATTAGTTCTAGTCAAAGTGAAGTGGGACTCCAAAAGAGGACCTAAGTACACATGGGAACTTGAATCAGAGATGCAAAGGAAATATCCACACTTGTTCCAATAGATCTCGAGGACGAGCTCTAAAACAAGGTGGGGAGAATGTAACAACCCTCGGTAAAACCAACACTCTCATAATATTTCCGACACCCCAGTATATCTTAAAATATTCCCTTATGTCTTATAATACATCCCGTATGTTTAAACCGAACCCGAAATATGTTATAGCATATAAAATAAATTAAAAAAAATAAATATTAAGTTGAGGCGGGCCGCGTAGACCCACCCCAACCATTTACGCGGGCAGTATCAAGATGGATACCTGATTTCGTTTGACTCATTTAGTTCAAACGGGCCGCGTAAGCTTTTGCTTACCTTAACGCGGGCCGCGTGAGATCTGAATGGTGGCGCAGCCCTGAGCTGACACGTGTCGACATCGTGGCGGGTCTAGATCATGACCGGGACAAGCTAGTCAGTTGACAAACCCTTGTCTGTTCTTTACGCGGGCCGCGTGGAGAACAGATTTCAGCACTATATAAGAAGGCAACAGGTTTTCGTTTTCCGTCGCTCATTCCTTTCATTCTAAATCACAATTTCTGTAGTATGCTTATAATACGCGGGTATTATATCCCCCTAATTAGCGAGGTTCTGCTCTGTTGTAAGTATTATAACCCCGGTTTCATAGTAGATACGCTGCCCGACTAATTTAGGGTTCCGTAACAACTGTCGTGGTTCTGCCCGACGTAGTTGTTGGAATGCCGTCTCGGGGAGGGTATCAATAATATTTTCAAAGGGTTATGGTACTAACCAATGTACATTTGTATAAATTATAGATTATATCCAGGAAACCCTTACGCGAAGTATAAGATAGCAATGTGAGTTTATCCTCTTTTTGTTAACCTTTTTGGAATGTTTTACAAAACCTTAAATGTTTTACAATGTGATTAAGCGGTGATTGAGTCTTTGTAGTTCTTCAATTACTGCCGGTATTATGGGGTTTTGTATACAAAATTTACACTACTGCGAGTAGTAGTAGTAAGTCGGTACGACAGTACATTACCATTGGACAACGAGTTAGCCAATGGGTAATTTGACCATAGCCACAGATCCGGTCGAGTGGCAAATAGTGAATGATTAATTGTGTAGAAATAAATATTGTGATCGCACTCAATACTGTTTTAATTGATAAAATGTTTCTTGATTAAACTGGGATTCACTCACCAGTATTTCCGACTGACAAATGTTTTTAAAACGCGTTTCAGGTAACCCAATGTGACAGCCAATTAGTAAAAAGCCAGCTGGGAAGCACTGAAGGCTTAGTAAAAATGTGGCTATAAAAGTTACCTAAAAGACGATGTTTTAAATTCAATAAGATAGGGTTTATCCCTATAAATGTATTGTAATAAGAAACTTGGGTTTTGCCCATGTGATTATTAATATGAAATATGGTGGTTTTACTCTGATAAACATTTCCTAACTGCAGTCCTGATGTAATTTCCGCTGCAAGATTAAATAACCTGATACCACCGTCACTGAGCTCGCGTCCGCCCATTCCCGGGGTCAGGGATCGGGGGTTGTGACAATATAGAACATGTCTAAGAAGCAAAATTAGTACCATCGACGAACCAAATGTACAACCACAAACAATCATGACATGAAACGTTGTCTATAAATCTTCAATCAACGCAAGACAAACTAATAGGACTTTATCTTTGTCACGAAATGCACAACTTTTTTTAACTTCAGCAATTGAGTAGACTTGTGAAACTCTAACGAAAGTTCATCACCAAAAGCAATATTGCAAGATCTCAGATAAGAAGACCATCCAACAATAGCGTAGTTGAATCCAGTATTGGTTTTTTGAGATATTGTAAACAGTTCATGGACTTCACATTTGAGATTCTGGATCTTAATAGGCTTAGGATTATCAGTATGCAGATCCAACGCAGAAGATACATATGACGGCAGATGCTAAAAACAGAAAATTGAATAGTGAATTTTATAAAATATTGAT
Organism: Helianthus tuberosus; assembly: GCA_030545235.1. Lineage (NCBI taxonomy): Eukaryota > Viridiplantae > Streptophyta > Magnoliopsida > Asterales > Asteraceae > Helianthus > Helianthus tuberosus. Next base: position 122,695,938 of record CM060354.1, read on the forward strand.
ATATAACTGAAATTGTTGAAATAACGAAACAAAGTAATGACTGCAAAATCTTACAAGCCTGTCTTCCGCATGTGTGGTGAAGTGTAAGACTGATTCTGAAGTGGATGATACTAAACGAACCTTTTGAACTTTACACGGTCTATTAACAGCTTGGTTATCCTCTACAATTGTCCTGCCACGAAGTTTGTGCATCTTTTCAACCTAAGTAAATTAATTTAGAATATAACAACTCTAAATTCTTGAAATTTTGTAACTTTTTTTATCAACACAAACTATCTTCTCAACTCAGCTTTGATGTTTAAGACTCAATCATACAGAATAATATCAATATATTGAGACAATAATAAAATAGACAGTATAAAACTAATAAACGCTTACATTAGATATAACACTTGAAGAGGCAGAAATGTCACGAACAGGAAAATCTTTAGACTGTAGTTGAGGATCGTTAACATCATCAGCTATTTTTACAGAATGATCTTCAGGCTACAACAAAATTAAAAAAAAAAACCTTCTTATACTTATTATATGTAACACCCCAATCGCGTAATACAACAACACGCGGCGGAAAACATTGGGGAGTCACGTTACAAATTGTTTCATAACACATGGCTCATCAAGTTTTGTTTTATCGAGTTTAACAGTTTACATTGTCTGTTTCACAACAATTGTCTTGTATGTTTTAAAGTCACTAAGGCCCAAGTCCTGTGACAACCCTCACAAAACCAGGTATCCGTACACATTAATTAATATTTAATTAATGCTTAATTACTGTGCTTGCTTATAACTGTGGTTAAACTGCATCTTGATTTCTGATACATACATATTCATGCATCATAATTTATTACTGTCACTCTATTATTTACACACAAACCTCAGTGACAACCTTGATGCACAAAAGCACAGTGAGCACACTATACGGATAACCCAGTAAACATGCTGACATTGCCAGCACTAGACAGATACTGTCTCTGAGGCCATTATGAGCCGGGAATAGATTACTACACTAGTAGGGAGTGTAGGGAGGTGAGGATTGTTAAACTGCGTCACTAGGTGATAGTTATAGTGACCGGATGTGCCTAAAACGTGCTCTAATTACAAAATCCTGCACTTTAATGCAAAATTCAGCATTCAAGCTAACTAGTAAAGTGCAAAAACATGGGAAAATAATACTAGACACTTTCCAAAGTGTTAGGAATTCATTGTGTCACTAAAAATAATATTAACGACACTTTAAATGATTATTTAGCACTTTAACGGATTAATATCCAACCGAACAACCGGACTTTACCCGGAACACAAAAATATTGTCACTGACATTGTTTTTCCTTTTCTGAGCTAGTTAGGGTCCCCGAATACCCTAACACCCGTTATAATACACTACACACTATTACACTAATTTAAACTCCTAACTAGCATAACTAACACTTAACTATCTAGTTGAAATCCAACTAATTACCCCCCCCCCCCCTTGACCGAATCGGTCCCCAAGAGGGGACACACCTCTTACACATTTGAATATTTTATTTAACTTTGTCAAAAATCTAGTGGACATAATATTTGATGGATAATACACTAAAAATGGTTTATAAAAATGACCACAAGATCACATTACCATTCACTTCAACAACACAAATTGCATTTCTTTCTCTCTTCCTCTCCTAGTGTTCGGCCGAGAACACTCAACCACCCACCACCATCTTCGAGTTTCGATCTTGCAATTCCACTTACATCCCAAGGTGAAAGGTCATACGCAAGGAGGCTCAGTGCTTACGGAATCACAAGGACCTCTCTACGTCGCTATTAACCACCTTGTTTTCGCTTTGATTCTTCCCTAGCCTTGAGCTAGTTGTAAGTGATTCTAAACACTCTCTTGAACTTGTTTAAAGTGGTTAATAAGAAGTTTAACGGATAAAAATCATGAACACTAAAGATCAAAGCATAAAGTCTTGTAAGAATGATAAATATGGTGGTTAAAGATTAAATAATGGTGTAAAACTCATGAATCTTGTTTAGTTATGGTTATTTTATGTTGTTGGTTGCTAGAAGTGGAACGGATTGTCATCTAACCACGCTAGATCATGTTCATGGAACATGAACTAGCAATATGTTTAGTGTAGAAGATACAAGATGACAAACCCTCCCATACATAAACATGAACTTGTGTAAAAATAGTTTTTCTTGTAAAATGAAGTTTTAAACTAGTAGATCTAAAGATCTACAAGTGGTATTTTCGAAGAACCAAGAAAAATATACAAGTCTTATTTTAAAGCCGGATCTTTAATAAACTAAAGGTGTTTTTGTGAACAAACAAGTGTGTAAACACTTGTGTAACAAAAGGATTTAACAAAGAAATATTTTCGTAATTTTTGGAATAAAAGTTGTAAACTTGCATTTTCTTTAAAAATAAAGTTTCCAAGAAACTGAGTTTATTTTTAAAGATAGAAAAGTCTACTAAACCTGTTGGAAAGTTACTACATAATTTTACACGACTTACAAGTTCATGTGTTTGCGATTTATGTTTATTTTGACTAGTTTGGTGATTGAACATTGTATATTGATGATTGAAAAGTTGTTGATTGAATTTTGAAAAGAAAATGATACGCTAGTAAGCGTGGCCACCTCCAGTTACAGAGGAAACTCTGGCGAAATTTTTCCAGAAAATAAACACTTAGAAATATTTTTGTGACAAGTGTTATAAATATATTTTTGACTTGTTTTCCAAACAAACTTCGCCATGATTTTTATTACAAGTATAACCAAGTGTCGGAGGTGGATTTTCGTAAGTAAAACTTGTTAAATATATATTGAGAATATATATTTCATAATAAAACACTTGTGTGATTTTATGAATATTTTGTGAACTACGCATATATTATTTTTAGAGTAAAAATAATATAACTGGAATACATTATGAAAGCACGACTCCAAAATAATACCAACGCCTTCACAATAAATATTTGAGTTACACCGGTATTATTATTACCACACGAACTCTAAAATGTAACTTACGTATTTTCGGGAAAATACTCTTAAATGCGTATTTTGATAAAAGTATTATTTTGGAATTGTATGAAGTAAAATATAATATTTTTGGGAAAAATATAATATTTTTGGGAAAAATATTTATATTTTGGAGATAGAATGTTTTAGACAAATGAATTAAAGTATATTTTATTAAGTGAGGCTTAATAATATATTCTTGGAATTATATAAACGCACATGTATTAAAACCCCCATCCTTGGGAAGGAAATACGCATGTACAATACTTGAGAAGTATAACTCTAAAATAATTGTCTAACTATTATTCCAGAAATAAATACAATTATTATAACTTGTAATAATACCAGAATCGTAACTCGAAATCATACATACTAAGACAAGGCACTACCTGTTCTTCTAATAGGCATTAGACCATTGTAGGTAGTCGTGTTGACTGAGGAGACTTGGGTTACGCATACTGAAAACGCAATACTGTGAGTTCATGTCCCCCTTTTCTCTTAACTATTTTCAGGTTTTATACTTCGGGGGTGAAATACATGTTACTATGATTACGAATACTTTTACATGGTATGGTTAGCGTAAGGAGGTTTACTACTTAAATTATGTGAGTGAGTAGGCGCAACTTGAGGCCATTAATCCTCATTGTAGGACCGAGGGTCAGTAGCGGTAGATCTATCTAGGTGTAGCGAGCCCAACCCCTGAGCCCGCGTAATGGACCAGGTGGTGACTTTGAGCCCGACGCAAAATCCGCTAGGTTTGAGTCTTCCTACGGCACTTCTCACATATCATTGGCTTTGCAACCCAATGGTGATCTCTTTTTCCTTAATTGCTACATACCAGGAACTTTTATACAAACTTACAACATTTTCAAATGTTTGTACATACTCACTTACACATGAACTCGCTCAACTTTATGTTGACTTTTCAAACTACATGTATTTCAGGGAACTAATGGATCTGGCACGGTATGCACATATTTTCAAGATGCGTTTGAATAAAGAAGTCATCCAGGGTTTAGAAGGTGTAACCTCTTCCTGGACGGGTTACATATCTCTAAACCTAGTATTGTTTAAAGTCTTTTGCTAAGTCTTTATGAACTAAATTAAATCAAGTTAAGGTTTGTAACTTATTTTGTGATTGTAGAAAAATGGGGTTTTTCTAAACTTTATTAATGGATGAATATCTCATGTTTTTATCATATAGCATTGTTATGATTGTTGCTATGGTATTAAGAAGTCACACCAAATAAACCCACGCTTCCACAAAGCCAGGATGTGACAAGTCCGCCCTATGTGAAGCTTGCTCATAGTCAAACGTAAACACCTGAAACACATGTGAAAATAGGTACGTCAGCATAAAAATGCCTGTGAGATACATAGGTTTTTGATGATGAAGGATTCATGACTTGTAGTTAAAAGAAATGTTTAACAAAAGTAGTCATGAACCTTATAAAACTGTTTTCTTTTATAAAATCATATGAAAATCGAAGTGAAAATCAGATGATAATAAAAGAAAATGCATGGTTAAATAAATAACCAAGTAGAAATGATTTGGTGTAAACGTGTCGTTTGTAAAACAATGTCTTGTAAAAATATGTTGTTTGTATAAAAAATGTATCATGTCTTTGTCGAAGTGGTTTAGATAACGCTGCGATATGTAATATCATAAAAGCACTTATATATAGGAAGTACCAGCGGCGTATCCACCATGCTTTTATCATATTACACACGCCTCGTTATTTAAATCACTTATCAATAACCACCAAGAATGTCTTGTTTAAACCAATGTTGAAATGTTTATGTGTAAACCATGTCCAATGTCAAGTGTAAACTATGTCACGTATAATCAAATGTAATGTATGGCAAGTAAAAAAGTATCTACTCAAACCATATGTATAATGTCAATGTATAACCAAATGTCATGTATGGTGAATAAATAGTATTTACTCAACCCCATATGTAAAATACACAAAACAATGTCTTTGAATAAACCTAAGTTTAAATTAAAAGTTATGTTTTGCATAAACCAATGCTTTATGATTATAAACATTTATATGGTTTGTTAACGAATACATTCAAGCCTTGATGTATGTCAGATAAACCCTTATAAAGGCAAAGGTTTATCAATGTTCATCAGGTTCTGTCATTCCCCAGATGGATACTTCCAAAATAACCAGGAAGCGGGAATGAGGTTATCAAACCTATGATAAACCATACATACTACTGGTCGGCAGGATAATGTTAATGAATGTATTATTGTCCCGTTAAACATACCAAATGTCATAACCAATGTAAGCATGTTATGTGAAAACCATGTACTAAGTATGCTAAGAAAACATACGAAGTAGGAAATGTTCATGAAATTCAAGGTGCTAGATATGCTAAGTCACATATGAAGCATAATGGATCCTTGAAATCAATGTGCTAATTCTAAGTAAACATATGCCGCAAAGTGTATCCTTGAAAACAATGTGCTAGCTTGCTAAGTCAACATACATAGCAATACATTATTGAAATCATGTACTATATGTTTACTAGTTGAACATAGCATGTTTATGTCATGAAAAGCATGAAAACATGAAAGTAACAAGTAGACACATGTGTATCACCCCAAAATATTTGAAAATGGTAAAAGAGGGGACTATGTACTCACTTGGGATTGCTTATTAGTCTTGGAATTAAGACCAAATAATGCTTCAAGGATCATGGAATCAAACGGCACCTAATATAGGTAACTACGTTAATAATCGGATCTTAAATCAGGAGATAGGATAGAATGAAGTTCTATAAATAAAATGAGTATTGGAACTCATATGGCATGATTTAATAGACCTAACATTCTGATTAGGAAGTTATCCTAAGTGCTTTTGACCCGTTTCGACTTGTTAAGGTAGTTTAAGCTACTTTAACGCGTCGTTTGCGTAAATATAAGGTCGGATGGTTATCTATGTCATTTGTTAAGTCTTACATGCCTAAACATGTTATTAAATCAGTTTAGATGTCAAAAGTTTGATCATATATGTTAAAAATGAATTTATGCTCGAAAAGGGCATTTTGGTCGTTTTTAATGGGTATAATAACGACTTAACGAATGACTAACCAAACAAGGTGACCATAAGGTATAACCTCAGTAGGTTATTCCCTATATAACTATGGTCACTAAATATGTTTAGTCAGATCCTAATGATCGACCAAACGGGTCGGGTTCGAAAGTCTAAGCGGTTGTTAAAACCACTTAACTTACGGCCCTAAACAAGCACTAAACTAGTAGTGACGATTTAAACATGTTAAAACATGTTTAACTAAGTTAGAAAACTGATTTGGTATCAAAACAAAGGGTTTTGATACCCGAAAATAGTTCCGTCGCAAAATGCGCATAAATACGCATTTTGACAGAAACTTTGACTCGTCACTACGCCTAGTCAACGTGGTAATCAGTAAGTATTATCGCTAGGGATTATAACCATCGTAATTACAATCATGTTGCAAAGTTCAATTGAACTTTGATTTGACCATTTGATGGTCAAAACCGAAAGTCAAACTGTTTGACTTTCAGCTTTAAATGGCTGAAAATAAAGACTAAGCCATAAAAGAACACTTACAAGGCTCTATGACTGAAAAATTGAACTAGAAGAACTCAGGTAGGTGGCTCCCAAAGAAGGAATCCTCCAGTTAGAGTCCAAATGAGAAGAAAGAATGAATGTGAGCAAAGAAGGAGGTGATATGGAAGGGTATTTATACTTGTGGGAGATGCACAAGATCAAGAAAAGTGTATTGTGTAGGCTCCAAGGAATGATCTTGACCTTACAAATGGTTGGTGGTGGTTTAAAGCCTTGATGAATACTTAAACTTGGTTACCACACAAAGAAAATTACATAAAAGTCCTCAAGAAACAAGCTGGGAGCTGAAAATGAGAATTCTGTCGAAATATTGAGGTCGCGTGCCGCAACAGAAGGACCCCTCAGGGGTCGCACGACGCGAGGGCCAGGCTGCAAGTTTCAGAATTTGTCACATTTAGTCCCTGCACACACTAACTTGCATATTTGACGTATTTAACCTCCGTTAAGCCATTTTCAAGGCTATACAAGGTCGTCAAGGTATAGGGTACTTGAAATATGCTCGTAAATATCACGGATGTCAGTTCGTTTGGTCGTACGGTCGCGTTATTCGGTTATTTACGACGAAACTCGAACGGACGCGAAAACGATCCAAATTAAGCGACGAATGGTATTTTTGCATTCCTATCACTAAAATAAAATATTTTAGTGACTACAAAAATTTTTGGATGTCCGGATATGGTCAGAACGTAAGATATGCGCGTAAATGCAAACTTACGCAGTTTTTGACGCTTTTAGTCCCTGTGATCAAATAAGCGCATTTTCGCACACCGAACCACTCAAAGATTATTTCTAAGCTATGTTAAGGTTATTTATGGTATGTTTAGCTTATGATCATGTTCCAGAATGTACGTTGCCATACGAAACGGCAGACTTTTGCAGTTTGACGCAAATAGTCCTTGTGATCGAATAAACTTGTTTTTGCCATACCAAACCCTTCAAAACTATTTCTAAGTTATGTAAAGGTTATTTAAGGTATGTTAAGCTTATGTTGCTGTTCCGGAGCGTTTTTCGCGTTAAACTGATTACGTTTACGCATCAGTTTGCCTATAACTTTCCAGAAAGCGTTTAAGGGTTTGAATTTGAACAAGGATTGATATGTAAATATCATAGATAATTACACAATCTAAGAAATAAAACACAAGGTTTTATTGCTTACGAATTTGTTCGGGATTAGTTAGGGATAACTGTAGGCATAGTTGTCACATTATACAATAAAATATATGCGTAGGAAATTATAAATTTACAGCATTTTTAACATCTGGCTCATCAACCAGATGCGCGATCTTTGAATCAAATAGCCCATCATCTGCAAACTATATTTATAATAATGATCATATATAAGAAACCATATTTTAAATCATAATAATATATAAATATTACATGTGTATATATACATTAAAAATATCCTTAAAACTCGTAAACTGCTTAGAATTACCAACCGAAGCTCCAGTATCCTCATCATCTAAAGCAACTTCCCCGGAATCCAGAACCTGTTTGTGTTTAGCCTACAAAATGGGATTTTAAAAGTTATTAGCATAATATAATAAAAGTTACTTATCACCATCATGTTATCAAACAATGTATTTTATCATCAAAATTTTATAAAGCAACCAATAAATCAAACCCATCATCTCCATAAACTGAAACATCTAAAACAACAACATCAGCTTTCTTGAAGGAAACCTCAATTCCAGTCTCGGGATGGAAAACGGAAAGCTTAAACGTTTTAGATGCAATCATGGTGAAAACCAACCAAGATTCAACTGCTATCGGAACTGCTTCAATCAATTTTAACCATCCATCAGTAAATCTGCATCCATCAGTCCATCCTTTCATCATCACATTCCAAAACCTTTCGCGAACATAGATAGTTACCATCCCATACTCGTAATTTTTACCATAGAATTGTTTCCAAAATTTGTCAGCAATTAGCTATAGAAAGAAGCAAAGGAATAATTAGTGCAGACTTACAAATTTGATATGAACTAATGAGCAACAAAAATTACAACGGGTTACTCAACAAAAGTTAAAATGAGAATTACTCAACAGGGTTAGTCAACAATAGTTACAGTATTTACACACAACCCAACCACTGTTTGGCAATCAACTATTACATACCTCTGTTGCTATCCCACAGAGGTTTCGTAACAACTGTCATCCATTATGTGACACCTGTGTCACTACGACCATCAAACAAGTACCAAACCAATGAAATATTGTGTTTCATATTTGGGATTTGTATAAATATGTGTATTATTTGCACATATCAATTCTTGTTCAATTTCGAGCTTTAAATCGCTTTCTGGAAGGTTATACGCGAACTGATGCGTAAACGTAATCAGTATAACGCGAAAAACACTCCGGAACAGTGACATAGGATTAACATACCTTAAATAACCTTTACATAACCTAGAAATAAGTTTTAAAGGGTTTGGTATGGCAAAAACAAGTTTATTCGCTCTCTGGGACTATTTGCGTCAAACTGTAAAAGTCTGCCGTTTCGTATGGCAACGTACAGTCCGGGACATGATCATAAGCTAAACATACCATATATAACCTAAACATAGCTTAGAAATAAGCTTTGAATGGTTCGGTGTGCGAAAATATGGTTAATTGATCTTACAGGGACTAAAAGTGTAAAAAACGGCGTAAGTTTGCATTTACGCGCATATCTTACGTTCTGACCACATATGGACATCCAAACTTTTTTTAGTCACTAAAATATTTTTATATTAGTGATCGGCATGAAAAAATACCATTCGTCACTTAATTTGGATCGTTTTCGCGTCCGTTTCGAGTTTCGTCGTAATTAGACGAATAACGTGACCGTACGACCAAACGAACCGACATCCGAGATATTTCCGAGCATATTTTGTGTCCTCTATACTTTTACCACCTTATAGATCCTTTAAAATGGCTTAAGGGGGGTTAAAAGTGCCAAAAATGAGCTTAATCAAGTGCAGTTGCCAAACCTGTCAAAAACAAAACTGTTGCTGATCTGCAGGGAGGTCGCGGGCCGCGTAGACCTGCCCTCATTCCTAGGGGTGCTAAATGGGTCGTGTTCGCTGGTTGGCGGGTTCAACCCGACCCGAACTCGAAAATTTTACACGAACCCGAACCCGACCCGAACCCGAACCCGAACCCGAAAATCGTATCATACATATGAACCCGAACACGACCCGAACTTTCGTGGGTTAACCCGAACACGACCCGTTTAACAGAGTTTTTTAATTTTTTTCTGAAATTAATATATTAAAATTAAAATTTACTTAAAAAACACAAATATATATAATAACTAGGGTGGTAGTTACCCGCGCGTTGCGCAGGACTGCGGTTGAAATTCAGAACGTATAGCACACCATAACAACCGATAAATAAATTTGTAAAATTAATTAAAATTATATATTAATTGGTTGCGCTATTTTCGCTGTAACCCGGCTCTGAACATCAAAATAATAACAAAAGGAAAAACGATATAGTAAATAACAAAGGTAAATGAAAATAGAAAACAATAGAAACTTGCGTAAAACTTGATTAAAAAGTATTTAGAAAGTTAAGGAGTTGTAATAGTCGATGTTAAGAATTAAAGGTTAAAACTAAAAAAACTATTAAAAAGTATATAGAAAGTTAAGGGGTTGTAATAGTCAATATTAAAAATTAAAGGTTAAAACGAATTAAAGGTTAAAACTAAAAAAAACTATTAAAAAGTATTTAGAAAGTTAAGGGGCTGTAATAGTCAATGTTGTTGGTTCCGAAGTGGGTGGGTTGGGCCGGTTTCCTCTTAGGAGGTCTCCGGTTCGATCCCCGGCTGTGGCATTATGGGGGAAGGACGTCCCAATGATGGATCGTATCCTACCGAGGCATGGTGCGGTCTTGAGGGCAACCCGGTTTTACCCAGCTGTTACCCCAGCGAGTCTCTCGTGTAGGGGCTGTGACAACTCGAAATTTAGAACCTTTCATTGTATCTCGATGTAACATGCTTGAACGTTATGTGACTAGTTAACTTGTCGGTTTAATGAATATTATAAGTGAATATTATGTGAATGCGTGTTGTGCTTATATGTATGTGTATAATTGTGTGTAACCCGAAACACAAGGACCCGACTCGAGACCGCTTGGTCTCGAGTGAACAATAAAACAGATGGGCCGGTTGGGCCATGCACTCCCTTTAATCCATCCGTAATCCATTTAGAGTGCACAACCGAGTATAATAGCCCCAAACCTACACTCACTCTCACACACACACTCTCCTCTACTCTCTCTCTCTCTAGAAAACCTTAAACCCTAGAGATCAAGCATCACCTCTCCTCTCCTTCTTTCTCGGATCAAACCGGCGACCACAAGGGGCTCTCGAATCAACTCGTACACACCCATTTGGAAACCTCATTCGTTACTACTTCACACCTTTGAACCCATACTTGAACCGGTTAGTGATTTCTTTGCAAACATATGTATATGCATGATTAAAGTGTTGATTATGTGATAATATGCATCATGGCTATTGTTTGAATATGACAAAGATGTTTGTTGATTTAATGGATTCTTGGTTGTTAGATGATACATGCTTGGTTCCAATATCCTATGGGAACATGACTTTTGTGTAGAACAACATTTGGATAAAAGGTTTTGAATGACAAGAATGATAGTTTAGGATTACTTATGATCTTCCGATTTTATGCTAGAGGTTATAGAACAAAGGTTTAGTTGACAACGATTTGCAAGATGATTTCGATATCTAGAATAGGTGTTGTGATTCGGGTCCATTGAATGCATAGTTATGAATGATGAGCATGTTTGATTTAATGTGAACTTAAAAGATGAACTACTTGAAGAACATGCAAATATGTGAAATATGCTTTGTTGATTCATTCGATTAAGGTATTAGGCTTTCTTGGTGAAACATGTTGTCATGATAAAAACCCTAAAATGATGAACTATTTGAATGTATGATGAACAACATGAATATGCAATGAATGTGCCTTGAATATTTGAAATTGAGGTGTTTGATCCATTTCGGTTAGTTATTAGACAAAGAAACATGTTAGTGCATTGTCATTGGTTAGTACACCATATCATGAACATGAAATTCTATTGGCTAGTACAAATGCCGGCTGTTAGCAGGTGTGCCAGTCGAGACCCTTGGTCTCGACTCGAGACCACCACATGACAACTCGAGACCGCGGATTGCGACACAGGTTGCGAGTCGAGAACCCCTAGTCTCGACTCGAGACCACACAATGCCAGCACAAACATCATGACTCGAAACCACGGTTGCGAGTCCGGTTGCGACTCGAGACCGTCTTGTCTCGACTAATACATGCATGACCCGAGACCTATTAGTTGTGTTGGATCTGAGTTTCTTTTTGATTGTATTTTCGTTTGAAATTAAGATGGAAATGAAAGAGTTGTGCAGCGGAATTAAGATGAAAACAAACTTTGCATACAATCAAACGAGAGTAATACTTTAATCAAACATCTTTACACAATGAATCGAAAGATTGAATTTGTTTCAACAACGATTACAATGATTGATGAATGAATGCAAACTCCCCCTCAGCCAGAGCTCAGTAGTTTGTTCGTGCAAAGAAGATGGTATTGCAAGAGCTAATAGAACAGTACAAAGTACTGAACTATTTATAGGCACTTATAAACCACTGAGCATCTTAGCTGACGTCACCATGAAAGTGACATCTAACCTCCTAACAAACTCTAACCTCTGATCTATAAACACTGATGTACTAAACTACTGCTATTACATTACATTACATAAAAGACACTTTAAACAGCTGCTGCATCCTTCCACTGTTGTGAACCCAGCAGTGCTTGTCCGGATCAGCAGTACTTGACTCAAGACAATAGATTGAATCAGCAGAGCTTTGGTCTTCCATCAGTCTTTGACTTTGGGCAGTAGATGTAAGGCAGCAGTTGTAGGTCAGCACTTAGTAAGATCAGCAGATTGGAGGTCAGCAGATAGAAACCACTTTCAAGGGGAGAGATTTGTATGTAAACATCTGCTTATTCTGGTTCCACTGCTCTGATCCAGTTTTGGCTTTAATTATCTGTTCCTCTGATAGGGTTCAATCCCAACAATCTCCCCCTGGAACAGATAATGCCAAAACTCTTCATTATTTGTGGAATTCTTTATTGCCTCATCAACAGCTCCCTTATCTGACCTTTAAATTGTAATTCAAAGTCTAGGGCATCTGTATCTTCATCATCCCTGCTAAGTGGAAGATCAAGGAGATCCTGCAAATATTCAAGACTCAGGCCAAGAGCTTGTTTCCTTGATATTTTCTCCACTTCTCCACCAGACCTGAGCAAAGTCAATACGCAGGTCTGTTTGTCAGTTTCCCACTTTTGTATTTTTGAGCCTGGTGGGTTTCTTGGGAGATGTTTATTTGCAGAAGTATTTGGAGAGGCTGGCCTATTCATGACTGGCTGAGCAGTACTTTCAGTTTGATCCAAACCAAGAGTTTCCATGATCATTTTCTTTATACCCTCTTTTCCTAGGTCTTCACCTTCCATTAACTCTTTGATGGTTTCAGCAATCAGCTGTTTGTGTGGCCTTCTTTTAAAGACTGCTGCACCAGCTGGAGCTGTGGATCTCCTGAATTGCAGCTTTGATGGTCTTTTTGAAACCGCTGCTGCAGGATAGTCAGGCTTTTGAGGAACTGTGGGATCTTTCTTTCTCAATTGTTCCAACTTTTTGTAAGTAGCCCTGACCACATCTTCTTTCCATCTAGCAACTTGTCTTTTGTTTCCATAATCAGCTGCTACCAGTTCCTCTTTCATTCTCCTCAGCTCTTCATGTTTGTCAGGTACATTCTTTCTAAACTTTGCCCAGTTAGGAGGAGTGTGAGTGACTTTCCTTTTTATCATGTCTTGAATTCTTGCTGCTTCATTTTCAAGTTCAGGAATAGTCCACTCTTTGTACATGTATCTCTCTCCTTTGTACTTCTTATGAGCCATGATGCTTTCAATGTAGTCTTTCTTCAGAGTTTCAGCTGCTCTTTCAGAAATTTGTTGACTAACATTTTTTGCAAATTGCTCTAGGGATCTGACTTGTGTGAGCAAATATTGACTTCTCTGTGCAATTTCTTTATCAGATTTCCCTTGTGTGTTTTTCTTTGAGATATCCTCTGCTTTCTTGGCCTTGATTTCCAAATATTCATCAACATTTTTAGGCCGGGGATATCCTTTTATTGATGGCAAACTCCTTTTGGCAGGGTCATCCTCAAAGTAAAAAGATTTTATTTCTTCTCTAACAGCTACTAATTCAAGAGGAAATTGAACACCTGCAGGAGGTAAGGGCTTGTACATTTTGACTGAAGAGAGAGGAACAGGTTTTGGAATTGTGACAAGTGCTAAAGATTTTGAAGATGTTTGTGGTGGTGAATTGTCATCATTTTTGAGAATTAGTCTTCTCCTTTTTGTAGGAGGGACTGATGATGTTTTGGATGGAACAGTGGTGGTAGATGTAGTGGCAGTGGATTGTGATTGACTAACAGCTGTTGAAACAACTGGTGTTTCAACCACTGTTGTCATTACAACAGATGTTATAACATCTGCTGTCTTCTGCTGTATGTCAGCAGGTGTTGTTTTTGGTGGTGATGATGGTAAAGCAGTGGATGTTGTGTGTGTTGAAGTGGTGTGTGTTGATGGAACAACTGTTTGGCAAGCAGTAGTTTTTGTAACTCCTGTTGCATCAGCTGTTTTGTATGGTGGTTTTTTAGCACACTTTGAATGTCTGGTTGGAATGGATTTGGGTTGCCTTACTTTTCTAGTAGGCTTCTTCTTTTCCTCAACAAGATTTTCATGATCCTTTGACCCAGAAGTACCCTGATCTGGATGATCCATCCTGTCCACCCTGGCTTTCCTTTTGGCCTCTCTATCCCTTTTTACACTTGCAGCTGCTTCTGCTAGTGCATTTGTGGTCATATCAATTTTCTTGCTACCATCTGGCAAAGGGATCTTTTTGGTCATGTTTGAATTTTCTGGTTCAAGATAGAGACCATCCTCTATTCCCTTCTTTTTCCACTCCTTAATTTTCTCCCCCTTTTTGGCATTATCTTCTGGGATTTGATAAATGTAGCGTACTTTTGGAGGAGCAGTGCCAGTGGTGTGCAAGATCTGAGTTTTGAGAGCCTTTAAATCAGCCTGAGTGTTCTTGAACCTTGACTCCATTGCATTTCTTAGCTGTAGGACATGTTTTCATGTTGCTGATCTGCTAATTGTGCATGTTGATTGAGAAAAGATTGAAATAGATTCCAGAGCTCATTTGTAGCAGGTGCCCTTTGTGGAGCAGGTGCTTGAGGTGGAACAGCAGTTGATTGTACCTTCTGAACTTGTAACACCTGTTGAAGCATATCTTTGAGTTCTGCAACAGAGTTATCAAGCTTTGCAATACAATCCGTCAATTTCTGGTACTTTAAACCATCACCCAAGTTAATGGGATCATCTGATTTCCCACTAGCAGTGGTTTTATCAGTGGTGGATGTAGGGAGTGTACTCCAAACATTAACCAATGATGCCCCTTTTTCTTGGTACTGGGGTCTTCTTCCTTCAACACTTGACAACCTTTTGATGTTGCCAGTAGGATAAATAAATCCACTGGTGGTTGGCAGAGGTGCTATAAAAGGAATTGCCTCCAAGGAAGTCTTATTAATGTAACCACTGTCCAACTGTAAACCTGTAGGTTCAACAGTTGTAGTGGCTGCTTCACTTGGATTACCACCAAGAGTTACTTGTAACTCATGGGGTGTAACCTCCTCAGGTTGTGTTGGTGGGTTAGCAAAGATTGATACATCAGACCCAGTCAGTTGTTGAGGTATATTCTCATTATCAGGTGATTGAGAAGGACTGGTTAATGCCTGGTTCAAATCAATTGCATCCAACAGTGGTTTTATTGGTGAAGGAATTGTGGATGTGATGTTTGGTGTAGAAATAAGATGTGTCCCGGGCATTGGACTGTGGATGATAGAAACGAGTGTTTCCAGAGCATCATGATGTGGAGACCCTATTTGTACAACCTGTTCTTTTTGTGAAGAAACAGGAGGAGTTTCGGTTATGAGTTGAGATATTTGTACCAACTGCTGTGAGGAAGTAGCAGCAGTGGTTTCTTGTGACTTTTGTGTTGTCACTGGCAGGAGCTCTGGTATCTCATCCTCCAGAGATGCCTTTTGATGGTTTTGGGGGGGTTTTTGTGTTTTTCTTTTTGTTGGCTTTTTGGTGATTTTAGGTGTGGGTTTCAAAACAGTTGTGCTGCTGCTTTGATCACCTTGAGCAGTGGGCTCAGCAGCAGATACCTGAGGAGCAGTTGTAACTGCTAAAATCTGCTCAGGCACCTCTGCTTGTGTTTTGCAAGGTGCTAACATTCTTGAAAAAGTTTCATTTGTCAAACTGTTTATTTGAGTAGAATCACCTTGGTTTATTGCAGCTAAATCATCCTTACTGAATTTCTTTTCAAAATAATAACTTAAAAACCGTGGAAACAGTAAGAATGATTTTGTTTCAACATTATTAACCAAATCTTTAAAAATTTCCCGAGAATAGTTAAATTTTTCTCCTTGAAGAATTGCATATCCCAGATTTTGAATCTTTAAAGGGATTTCATTGAAAGAAGTGGTTTTGTTTGAAACACAAAGTAGGAGGGTATGAAACAAAAATCTGGTTGCAGACGGAAAATAACCTTTTTCTAAGGTAATTTTCTTCATCATTGTGGCTTCATACCCTCTCTCAATGAAGTCAGTTTGTAACTCGTTTTTAGTGAAAGAAATTTTACCTTCCTGATCACCGAGTTGAAAGACCTCTGAAATGGATTGTGGAGTGATTTGGACAACTTTACCCTTTATAGAAGAGTTTATGGTGGTTGCAGTGTCTCCTTGTTTTTCAAGGGTTGCATTTTTCCAGAACTCCCTTTGAGTCGCCAAATAGATTGGTGCATCGGCAGTGAACAAAGTTTTGTACTTTGATTTTGCCATGATATCAATGATGGAATCGAAAACTCTGGTGGTTCCTGGTTTTGTGAGAAGACCCAGGAGATTGTGATTTGGTTTATATGGGATTTCACTGGTGATTGCCTTTTGAGAAGCTGTTTTCGATGATGATTTGGATGAGGGTTTTGAAGATGACTTCGATTTTGTCATTTTGAAGATGAATGATCGAAGAAATTTGTGAGAAATGAGAAGAAAAACTGCTTTGAGAAGAGAATTTTTAAGAATTCAATTCGACAGTAAAACCCTGTTTTGGTGGTGAATTGGGGATTTTATAAGGAAGAAAGTGAATGCTGAGGTGGCAGCCGTTACAAAAAGTCTGACCAATATGTACTGCCCACGTGACAACCCGTGGTGAAAGTGAAGGACAGTACTTTTGTGAAAGTGACTAATGAAGGCAGTGGTAGTAGAGCAGTGGATGATTTTCACTATCAGTGGATAGTATATCAGTGGATAAGACACTGCTTTTGAACAACAGAGTTTATCAAAGGAATGAGAGAACAGGGGTTGCCTTTCAGCAGTGGATAGTCTTTTGAAGTAAAACAGACTTTTGAACAATCAGTGGTTAATGGCAGACTTTTAAGGATTTTAATGAAAATTTCATTTTTAGCTATTTTTAAGGATGGATTTTTGATTTTCTGAAAACATTTTGTTGCTTTTATTCATAGAAAAACAAGATGTTGCTTGTTATTCCATGTTCAGCATCCCAATCCTAGAGACCAAGCTTTCAAAAGTGGCTGTATCAAGTGCTTTTGTGAGCACATCTGCCAACTGGTCTTTAGTTGGAACATGATGCAGAGAAATCAAACCTTTTTCATAGCAATCCCTCACAAAGTGATGTCTGATGTCGATGTGTTTGGTGGTTGAATGGGAAACTGGATTTTTGATGATATTTTCTGCTGCCTGACTGTCCAACATGAGTGGTGTCTTTAAGGCAGTGATACCAAAATCCAGCAACTGATTTTGAAGCCACAGGAGTTGGGCTATACAGCTTACAGCAACAATGTATTCAGCTTCAGAAGTGGATGTTGAAACAACTGCTTGCTTTTTGCTTTGCCATGAAACTAAGCAATCACCTAGAAACTGGCACCCTCCTGATGTGGACTTCCTTGTGGTGTGACATCCAGCAAAGTCACTGTCTGAGAAACCTGAAAGCTTGATGTTCCCATTAGCTGGATACCAGATACCAAGTGTGGGAGCACCTTTTATGTATCTGAAGATCCTTTTTACAGCAATGAGATTTGATTTTCTGGGAGCTGATTGACTTCTTGCACAGACACATGTTGCAAACATGATGTCTGGTCTAGATGCAGTTAGGTACAATAAAGACCCAATCATGCTTCTATAAAGTGTTTGGTCGATCAGCTCATCCTTTTCATCAGACATGACCAGCTTATTAGTTGCCATGGGTGTGCTGCATGGTTTACAATCATTCATGTCAAATTTGGTTAAAAGTTCTTTAGCATATTTGCTTTGATGAATGAAAGTTCCATTTTGCAATTGCTGTACTTGGAGACCAAGAAAGCATTACAGCTCACCCATTGCACTCATTTCAAACTCAGCTGTCATGAGTTCTCTAAACTCTTCACACATTCTGTTACATGTGCTTCCAAAAATAATGTCATCCACATAAATTTGGACAATCATTAAATCCTTCCCTCTCCATTTAAGAAACAGTGTTTTATCAATGGTACCTCTTTTGAAACCATTTGAGAGTAGGAAGTTGGAAAGAGTTTCATACCAGGCTCTTGGTGCTTGTTTCAAGCCATACAAGGCTTTGGTTAACCTGTAGACATGATCTGGATAAAATGGATCCTCAAAACCTGGAGGTTGACAAACATACACCTCTTCTTGAATTGTACCATAGAGGAAAGCACTTTTGATATCCATTTGAAACACCTTCATATTGTGGTTGACAGCAAAGGCCAGGAACAGTCTAATGGCTTCCAATCTTGCAACAGGGGCAAATGTTTCATCATAATCAATCCCCTCTTCCTGTCTGTAACCTTGAACCACAAGCCTGGCTTTGTTCTTGACAACAATACCCCTGTCATCAGTTTTGTTCTTGAAGACCCACTTTGTGCCAATGGGACTAACCTCTTCTGGCAGTGGTACAAGCTCCCATACTTGTTGTCTTTTAAACTGATGGAGCTCCTCTTGCATGGCTTCTACCCAGCTATTGTCTTTCAGTGCCTCTTGGTACTTGACTGGCTGATGGAGTGATAGAAAACCAGCAAAAAGATAAATGTTTTGGGTTTGGCTTCTTGTGAGCACCCCTTCATTTATGTTGCCAATGATTTGATCAGGTGGATGAGATCTCAAGAAGATTAAATCTCCTTGGTATGGTATGATGGCATTGGTTGGTGAAGGCTGCAAATGTGTATCATCTGAGCTAACCACTGCTGGGGACTTTGATGATCCAGCAGTGGCTTCAAAAGGTGGTGGAATAGGAGGTAATGAAGTGGACAACTGCTGACTTTTATCCACTGTTTGAGGACTTTTGTCAGCAGTGTTTGAGGATGTGGAAGCAGTGGTTGATGGGCTACTTTGGTCAACAACTGTTGAGGTAGCAGTGGTTGAGCTTTGACAGCTGTTTTGAACAGCTGGTGCTTTTCCCTTTGTGGCAGACCTTTGAGGGATGATGATTTCATACCCATAGTCTGGTGTTGTATCCTCTGATGGACCTGCACTGTTAGTCTTGACAGCAGTATTTTCAAAAGTGAATTTTTCAAGATCAAACAGATCTGCAGGGTTTGCTGGGATTTTCATTGATGAAAGTTCATTGAACTTTACATTCAAAGTCTCCTCCACTGCCTTGGTCTGTGTATTGAACACTTTGTAGGCCTTGGCAGTGGTTGAGTATCCCAAATGATAACCACAATCAATTTTGGCTGCAAATTTTGAAATGGAATCTTTTAAGTTCAAAATAAAGCATGGGCAGCCAAACACTTTGAAGTATGAGATCAGTGGTTTAATTTTATACAGAATTTCATAGGCAGTCTTTTTATGCCTGGGGTTTATTAAAACTCTGTTTTGAACATAGCAAGCAGTGTTTACTGCCTCTGCCCAGAAAGTTAATGGCAAACCTGAATCTGCAAGCATGGTTCTGGCAGCCTCAATCAGAGTTCTGTTCTTCCTTTCCACTACCCCATTCTGCTCTGGTGTTCTAGGGATGTTGTACTGCCTTACAATCCCTTTCTTCACACAGAAGGCATCCAACTCCCTATTTTTGAATTCTGTGCCATTGTCACTCCTGAAGCTTTTCACTGGAAGGTCAAATTGCTTTTCAACCTGTATTACAAAGTCTTGCAAAATGCCTGCAGTTTCATCTTTTGAGTGCAAAAAGAAAATCCATGTGTAGCATTTGCAAACACTGGGTTGTTTTGGACTCTTCAATGGACTTGTAAGAACTTTTATGCTGTTTTCCTTTTAAACAGGAAATGCAATGTTCAGGACATGAAAACAATTTTTGTGGTAGGCCTCTCACCAAACCATTTTTTGAAATTTCTGTGATTGTCTTAAGATTTGTGTGTCCCAGCCTTCTGTGCCAAAGTTCTGTCTCTTTGTTAGAGGCAGCTGAGAACAGACAGGCATCAGCTCTGGGACACTCTTTTGACATGTCAACAACATAAACATTGCCACTTCTTTGAGCAACAAGTTTAGTGTGACCAGTTTTGATTATTGCTTCAATCTTTTTGACCATTTCTGGTCCAACAATCCTACAACAATCTTTTGTGAAGAATGACCCAAATCCCTTGTCACTCATTTGGGACACGCTCAGAAGGTTGAATTTTAGATTGTCTATTAGATTGACATTTTCAAATTTTACTTTTCCAGACTCCACTGTACCAGACCCCAGAACCTTCCCTTTACTATTATTCCCAAAGGATATATCACCCCCTCCATGGATTTTAAAGTCTTTGAGGAGGGCTTTACATCCTGTCATGTGCCTGGAGCCTCCACTATCTACATACCAAAGACTATCAAAGCATGCAGAAGCTCCCTGCACATGAAGTAAAAGGATTAGTTCATTAAGGTCTCCAAAGCCAACAAGGCTTTGGATGGGGTCTCAACAGTGTCTGGGATGGATGCAGAAAGATGGACAGTGGTTAGGTCAGGGGTTTGGACTGTTTTAGGACAGTGTTTTTCTAACCACTGTTGTGGGTCCTGACCTATCATCTGCTGGTAACCAAAAGGATGCCTATTCACTTTAGGTTTAGAGGACCTTTTGTAGGCCTCATAAACGTGTGGAATCCTTTGGTAAGACTGTTTTTCCTTGCCTTTTCTGAACTGGTTGGCAGGGGGTGCATCAGTAACCTGAACATCTCTTTTGACAGATGTTTGGTTTAGCTGTTTTGTGACAGCTGTTTGAACTGGCACAAACAGTGGTTGTTTCTTGGTGAATTTGACAGATGTTGATGATGATGGTGGACTCAAGGATGTTTTAGTCATGTACTCATTCTTTTTCACATCAAAGTTTTTGAGATACACACATGCTTGAGTTTTGTGGTTTGTTTTACCACAAACAATGCAACTTTCTGCTGAAACAATGACACTTGTTCTGTTTAAATCATAAGCTTTCAGATGGAAACAATCTTTTGTTAGATGATTCCTTTTCTCACAGAATTCACAAAACAAGTTGTCAATTTTTTCTTTCTTCTTTCTCTTTTCAGAATCCTTTGCAGCAGAGGTTTTAACCACTGCTGGGATGTCCTTGAAAGGTATAACTTTAGCTTTAGGAGCTTTAACACCATCAGTTGATGTAAAGTCCATTGGCTTGAAATTTTCAAGAATATCACACTCATCAGACCATTTTGGTTTAAGCTGATGATCTTCAAGCTCCTTGAAAGTGGATGATCCCATTGGTTTGGTAAGTGTGATTTTGTTACCAAGTTTGTCAGTGATTTTCACTTCTTGGCCATTCTTGTTTGTGGGGATGAGCTCAGTAGCTTCATCAGTGGTTTGGACAGATTTTTCAAAAGCAACATGTTCATCATCATATTTTCTATACCCAACCCCAAATTTCACATTGCTTTCAATCTGTTTAGCAAGCATCACCTCATATCCTCTGCAGGATTCCACTCATCTTTCACAAGTAATCTGGGCGGACTCCAACTCCTTTTTGCAAACTTGGTATTTTTCTACCATAGTTTGAAGTTGGGTTTTGGTAATGCTTTGCTCTTCTTTTAGACAGCTGATCTCTTTTTCTTTTTCGGTCAATTTCTTTTTAAGTTCTTTTAAAGACTTTTCAAATTTAACCTCATCAGTCAAGATTTTATCCCGAAGGTTTTCATTCACCTCTTTGATGTTAGCAAAAGCAATTATGCAATTGTCAGAACACAGTTTTTCAAGAACTTGAGGAGATACCTTGGCAGCTACCATCATAGCACAATCACATTGATGATCTTCTTCATCATCAGCTTTCACCTTCTTTTCACCGGCCTTTTCTTCTTTCTCTTCTTCTTTGTCCTCTTTGGACCATGGATCTGTCAATGGTTCAATCAGGGTACCTGAACTTTCTCCCAACAGTAGTTCACCAGCTACAGCAGTAACCACTGCTTCAGTTACCTCATCCACTGCTTCAAAGCTCAGCTGTTCCTCCTCAGTTTCAACCCCCTCCTGTATTGTCTCTAATGCCATCAAACAAAATTCATCATGAGAAGAATCATTAGAAGCATAGAGTGCAAAATTTTCATCACTAAGATCTTCAGGCATACTGCTCCAGTCAACAAACCCTTGAGTGAAAAAACTTTGTTGATCTGGTTGTACTGCTGCTGGAGCAGTGGTTTGAGGTGCAACAGGTTGCACTTGTACCTGTGGAGCAGGGGTTTGAACATATTGGATTTGTGGAACAGTAGTTTGGACATAGTGTACTGGCACAGGGGCAGCAGCATAGTGAGCAGTGTTCGCTTGAGCTGCTGGGGTATACTGGGCATAGTGCACAGTGGTTTGGTTTTGAGGTCCGGGATTTGAGCTAGGATGAGTAATTATGGGACCAGTAGTTTGACTCCTACATTCCCTAGCAAAATGTCCCAACCTATTACACTTGTAGCACTTGATTTTCGATTTATCCAACCCAACCCTTAGATTCCCATGCAAACCTGGGAATTTTCGCCCTATTCTTTTGTAAAATTTGCTAGTTCTAACACTTAGCAAAGCCAATTGATGTAGGATGTCCATTTCCTCTAAGTCAGTGGGATCGAAATGTTGTAAATCATTGAGTTCAAAGCTTAGATTATCTGACATCTGGTTTTCGTTAGCAGTAAATGCATAACTTGCAGAGTGAGGATCAGGGTTGTTAAAATTTGCACCAGCAGTTATGTCAATGAAGTGATCATAACCCTGATCCTTACCACTGCTCCCAGATTCTTCTTGACCCAGAAGAGCAGTATTACCGAAAGTGTAATCATCGGTAACTTTTCCTGACTCTTGTAACCTCCTTTTCTGGTTCAACTCCCTTTCGTAGGTCAGGAGTCGACCGTGGAGTTGGGTCAAGGTCAGATCCTTGAATTCAGGTGAGTTTCGGGTGACAAAAGCTATGGTGTCCCATTTTTCTGGCAGTGACCTGAGGAACCTGCTATTTTGAGTTGAGTTTGTAAAAGTGGTGTTAAGAAGCCTCAGTTCACTGATGAGACAACTGAAACGCTCAAGTTGTTGCGTTAGTGATTCGCCTTTAACGTAGCAAAATGTTTCATACTGTTGGTTCAGGATTTCCCTATTGTTTTCTATGACTTCTTTAGTTCCCCCAAACTGTTCCTTAAGTGCGTCCCATAACTCTTTGGCTCTGTTACAGTGTAACAGTCCAGCATATATCTCATTGGGCAGCACTGATGCTATGATGCTAAAAGCTTTAGCATCTAGTTCGATCTTTTGAAAGTCGGTTTCGGTATAATTTTCAACTGGTTTTGGAACGAACTTTTTAGCATCTTCAGCGCTTGGCACTGAAGGAACATGGGGACCATAAATAACAGACCTTCCACAACCTGTGCTTTGTTGAGCAAGGATGTGACCCATCCTTCTCTGCCAGATGTTGTACTCATTTCTTTTTAGCATAGGTGGTTTAAAAAGTGAGCCGATGTTGTTCTTATCATCCTGAGATTGTGACGTCATTCTTGTTGTTTTACAGACACTGAGAAATCAACTTTAATGGTGATTAATCCTTGCTCTGTTTTTCAACGGACGAACAAACGATCAGTATTAACTGTTATGAGCTGAACTATTTACGTCAAAATGATTGTTAAATCAAATTTGACTGTCCAAGCTCTGATACCAATTGTTGGATCTGAGTTTCTTTTTTATTGTATTTTCGTTTGAAATTAAGATGGAAATGAAAGAGTTGTGCAGCGGAATTAAGATGAAAACAAACTTTGCATACAATCAAACGAGAGTAATACTTTAATCAAACATCTTTACACAATGAATCGAAAGATTGAATTTGTTTCAACAACGATTACAATGATTGATGAATGAATGCAAACTCCCCCTCAGCCAGAGCTCAGTAGTTTGTTCGTGCAAAGAAGACGGTATTGCAAGAGCTAATAGAACAGTACAAAGTACTGAACTATTTATAGGCACTTACAAACCACTGAGCATCTTAGCTGACGTCACCATGAAAGTGACATCTAACCTCCTAACAAACTCTAACCTCTGATCAATAAACACTGATGTACTAAACTACTGCTATTACATTACATTACATAAAAGACACTTTAAACAGCTGCTGCATCCTTCCACTGCTGTGAACCCAGCAGTGCTTGTCCGGATCAGCAGTACTTGACTCAAGACAGTGGATTGAATCAGCAGAGCTTTGGTCTTCCATCAGTCTTTGACTTTGGGCAGTAGATGCAAGGCAGCAGTTGTAGGTCAGCACTTAGTAAGATCAGCAGATAGGAGGTCAGCAGATAGAAACCACTTTCAAGGGGAGAGATTTGTATGTAAACATCTGCTTATTCTGGTTCCACTGCTCTGATCCAGTTTTGGCTTTAATTATCTGTTCCTCTGATAGGGTTCAATCCCAACAAGTTGCGACTCGAGACTTCAACCCGGGACCACGCCGTCTCGACTCGAGATCCTTACTCTCGACTCGAGACCACCTAAACACACCTTCTGTTTTGGACTTGCATACTGTTACAAGCCAAGTAATTGGGCCGGACTTTTGGGTTTGTTATTTGATATACCTGTTACTGTACAACTCGTATGTACTGTTGTAAACCGCCAATACATGTATGTCATGAGTGATACCTACATGCAACTTGCTAGTATATGTGTAGAAGATATACGTGCTTTACTTGGTTTGAATCTGACTTGTGTGGTAACCATACTAGGACGTGGTTGACCACAATTATCTCGATTAACCTTTCGTTTATCTGCCGAGCTAACCAAGGTGAGTTCACACCCTCTACAAAGCATGGGATTCCCAGGGGTTGGGAATGGGGTTAAGGAACATGGATTCCTCGTCCTTTCTTGGGTAGGATAGTATTGATTCAGGAATGTAATTCCTCGTCCTCATGGACAGATAACTTGTACTAGACCAAAACTCTATCACGAAGTCCCTCCTTTTTATATCGACTTAATCGCCGGGCCAATGGCGAGCGGGTCATTAGTTAGATAGCGCTATTTAGGTCTGACAAGCCTCACACCGTGCCGCAGAGGACGGGCGTGAACTAATGGATCTGGGCACGTCAATGATGATAGACATTGACAGTTCAGGGCACATAAACATGACTACAGTCAGCAGTCGATATGGTAATGAGTCTAGTGTATACATGGGGTAGCCCCCACGGCCGAAATGCCAGATAACTAACATGGGGTAGCCCCCACGGCTGGATAGCCAGAACAAATGGGTTAAACAAATCACGTTTTCAACTATGGGGTAACCCCCACGGCAGGATGCCAGTTAAAGGAAACTGTTTTTGGAACAACTTAAAATGAACACCCAACCGTGAACTCACTCAACTTGTTGTTGACTCGTTACTACATGCTTTGCAGGTCAATAGGTACCTAGTTGGAGCTTGCATGGAAGAGAGTCGTTGTGGGGCATGGACAGTTGTGTGCCATATTAAACTTTGAAACAATTAAACTTATGTTTTGGTTTTAAACGTTATGCTTCCGCTTGCAACTTAAACTATGTTTTGTTTTGACACCAATTGTATTGGTTGGATTTTATAACTACTTACATGCTTGTTCAATATGATTGGTGGCTGGATCCTGTTCAGTCACGCCTCCAAGCGGTAGTATTCCGCAGGTGGATTTTGGGGGTGTGACAGATTGGTATCAGAGCCATTGGTTATAGAGAACTTGGTTTTAATAAAGGGAAAACGTTTTTGTTAAAACCAGACTATAACCTGTACAGTGCTCAACGGTCCACAACGACGCTTCACTCCACATGCAAGGCTCGACATTCTAGGTGATATGGTTTGTGTTTTATTGCCTACTTGCTAGATTACATAGTACATTGCTCATGGTATGCTTGGTTAGTATAACTACTGTTGCTTGAACACGTGTGTGCTTACTCCCTTCTGTCATCGCACTTTCACAAACCTCTCTCACCCATGTTTCCCTTGATATGAAGATCATGTCTGGACGCGTTAACATGACTCAAGCCCAGTTGACGGCTCTGATTAATGAACGAGTTGCTGCGGCACTTACAGCTGCACACGCAGGAGGTATATCCTGCAGTCCAAACTCATTCCAGGATCTTTAGATCCTACTCTCATGAACCAACCTTTGTGTTAAACTCTGTCTTTTCTTTCACCCACAATAGGTTAACATGCTCAGCCACCTGTGTGCACCTTTAAAACTTTTATGGACTGCCGACCCACTACTTTTAGCGGCACTGAAGGAGCTGTAGGTCTCCTCCACTGGTTTGAGAAGCTTGAGTCAGTTTTCGAAATGTGTGAATGCCCTGAGGCGCGCAGGGTGAAGTATGCTACCGGTACTCTCGAGGGTTTGGCTCTCACATGGTGGAACGCTCAGGTCCAAATGCTGGGGTTGGTTGCTGCCAACGCCACCCCATGGGAAAATTATAAAGAGATGATCAAGGAAGAATACTGCAGTCGGGATGACATTCATAAGCTGGAAGTCGAGTTCTACAACCTTAAGATGACGGGGTCAGAAATTGAGGCGTATACTAAGAGATCGAATGAGCTTGCATTACTGTGTCCTACTATGGTGGACCCTCCCATCAAATGCATCGAACTATTTCTCAAGGGCTTAGTGCCAGAAATCCAAAGTCATGTGACTTCAGCAAACCTCGCCACCATCCAGCAGGTTGTTCAGTTGGCACACCGTCTTACGGATCAGGCGGTGGAGCAGAACAGGTTACCCAAACGCATCAGTGCTACAACTACTTCGGATGCTCCTAGTGACAACAAACGGAAATGGGATGGAGCTTCAAGCAAGGGTTCAACTTCTGTGCAATCTCAGTCTCAGCAGAGAAAGACTGATGACTACAAGAGCCCCAGTCAGCAATCATCTGGTGGTCAAAGTCATGGTGGGTACAAAGGGAATCACCCCAAGTGCAATCGCTACAACCTACACCACAGCGGACCATGCACCAGGGGTAACTGTCATCGGTGCAACAAGCCAGGTCACGCCGCCAAGGACTGCAGAAGCTTGTACCCCGCAAACCAGAATCGTCAACAACAGGCCCCACAGCACCAGCGACAGCAGCAGCAGCAGTAGGGTAACAACAAAGGGTGCTTTCAGTGTGGAGCTGAAGGCCACTTCAAGAAAGATTGTCCCCAACTGAACAGGAACCAGAACAACAATAACAACAATAATCAGGGGAATGGAAACAATGGGAACAACAACAACAATGGTGCCAGGGGACGGGTGTTCGTGATTGGCCAAGGTGAAGCAAGGAATGACCCCAACGTTGTGACGGGTAAGTTCCTTCTCGACGACTTTTATGTTACAGTTTTATTTGATTCGGGTGCTGATACTAGCTACGTGTCACTAGAAGTTAGTCAAATGCTTAAGCGTATTCCAACGCCCTTGAACAACAAGCACACTATAGAGCTAGCAAATGGTAAGAGTTTAGAGGCCGCACACGTAGTCAAGGGTTGTAAACTTATTCTCGCTAACCAGACCTTCTCTATCGACCTTATTCCTATCGTCTTGGGTAGTTTCGATGTTGTCATTGGGATGGATTGGTTATCCCAACACCGAGCAGAGATTCTCTGCAACGAGAAGATTGTTCGTATTCCTGGTCCCGGTGGTGAACCTCTCATGATTCGTGGTGATAAGAGGGGTGCTGTTGAGAACGGCATCTCTTTCCTTAAGGCCCAGAAGTGCTTGCGAAAGGGCCACACTGCCATTTTGGCTCTCGTTACTAACACCTCGAAGAAAGAGAAGAAGATAGAAGATTTTCCAATTGTACGCGACTATCCTGAGGTATTTCCTGAGGAATTACCTGGTCTTCCGCCTCATTGCCAAGTCGAGTTTCAGATTGAACTAGCTCCTGGAGCTGCGCCTATAGCTCGAGCACCTTATCGTTTAGCTCCATCAGAGTTGGAAGAACTCTCTACGCAACTACAAGAACTCTTGGATAAGGGTTTTATTCGTCCTAGCTCATCGCCCTGGGGAGCTCCAGTGCTATTTGTAAAGAAGAAAGACGGTACCTTCAGAATGTGCATCGACTACCGGGAACTCAACAAGGTGATCGTGAAGAATCGATACCCTCTACCGTGTATTGACGACTTGTTTGATCAACTGCAGGGGTCGAGCTACTATTCAAAGATTGATTTGAGATCGGGATATCACCAGCTGAGAGTCCGAGAGGAGGACGTCTCCAAGACAGCTTTTAGAACTCGTTATGGACACTATGAGTTCTTGGTCATGCCTTTTGGGCTGACAAACGCACCTGCGATTTTCATGGACTTGATGAATCGAGTGTGCAAGCCTTACCTAGACAAGTTTGTTATAGTCTTCATCGACGACATCCTGATTTATTCTAAGAATCGGGAGGAACACGAGCAGCATCTACGACTTATTTTGGAACTCCTTCGAACGGAACAGCTTTACGCAAAGTTCTCGAAATGCGACTTCTGGCTTCGTGAAGTCCATTTCTTAGGCCATGTGGTGAACAAGGATGGGATCCACGTTGATCCATCCAAGGTAGACTCGATTAAGAACTGGCCTGCACCTCGCACACCAACGGAAATTCGCCAATTCTTGGGTTTGGCAGGTTACTACAGGAGGTTCATAAAGGATTTTTTTCTAAGATTGCACAGCCTCTCACCTCACTAACACAGAAAGGCGTTGTTTATCGCTGGGGAAATGCACAGGACATAGCATTTCAGCACTTAAAGGATAGACTTTGCAGCGCACCTATCCTTTCATTGCCAGAGGGCACAGACGACTTTGTGGTTTACTGCGACGCATCAATTCAGGGTCTTGGTTGTGTATTGATGCAGCGAGATAAAGTTATAGCCTACGCCTCACGCCAACTTAAAGTTCATGAAAGGAACTACACTACGCATGATTTAGAGCTGGGAGCTGTTGTTTTTGCACTTAAGATATGGCGACATTACTTGTACGGTACCAAGTGTGCCATCTACACCGACCACAGGAGCCTCGAGCATATCTTCAAGCAGAAGGAACTGAATATGCTACAACGACGATGGGTCGAACTACTGAATGACTATGAATGCTCGATCAGGTATCACCCGGGCAAGGCCAATGTTGTGGCTGACGCCCTCAGTCGAAAGGACACCGCGCCTAAGCGCGTACGAGCTTTGCAACTCACTATACATTCTAGTCTTCCTTCCCAGATACGAGACGCTCAGATAGAAGCATTGAAACCAGAAAACGTCAGGGCTCAAGGCAACGCGGCTCAAGGCAACGCTTAGAACAAAAGGAAGACGGTGCTTACTTCGTAACGGGACGTATTTGGGTCCCACTCTATGGCAACCTACGAGAGCTTGTGATGGATGAGGCACACAAGTCTCGCTACTCGGTACACCCTGGGTCGAATAAGATGTACCACGATATCAAAACTACCTATTGGTGGCCTAGCATGAAGGCCCACATAGCTACTTACGTCAGCAAGTGTTTGACTTGTGCCAGAGTCAAGACGGAATACCAGAAACCCTCAGGCCTACTCCAACAACCAGAGATACCACAATGGAAGTGGGAGCAAATTTCCATGGATTTCATTACTGGCCTGCCTAGATCCCGGCGCGGAAACGATACTATTTGGGTGATCGTGGATCGACTCACAAAGTCTGCTCACTTCTTGGCTATCAAAGAAACGGATAAATTCTCCACTCTAGCAGAAGTATACCTCAAGGAAGTTGTTTCGAGGCACGGGGTTCCCACCTCCATTATCTCGGATCGAGATGCACATTTTACTTCAGAACTGTGGCAAGCAATGCACAAATCCTTTGGCTCACGATTGGACATGAGCACGGCGTATCACCCTCAGACGGACGGACAGTCCGAGCGCACTATTCAAACCTTAGAAGACATGCTTCGTGCATGTGTAATCGACTTTGGCAACAGCTGGGAAAAGCATCTGCCACTTGTGGAATTCTCATACAATAACAGCTACCACACCAGCATTAAAGCTGCTCCGTTTGAGGCATTGTACGGACGTAAATTCCGGTCACCTCTTTGCTGGGCAGAGGTGGGGGATAGTCAGATCACTGGTCCAGAACATGTGGTAGACACAACCGAGCGAATTGCTCAAATACGACAACGCATGGCGGCAGCTCGTGACCGTCAGAAAGTCTACGCCGATAAGGGCAGGAAACCACTTGAGCTCCAGGTTGGGGAGCGGGTACTACTCAAAGTTTCACCCTGGAAGGGCGTGGTTCGTTTTGGTAAACGAGGTAAACTTAACCCACGATACGTCGGACCTTTTGAAATCATCGAGAAAATTGGCAAGGTGGCCTACAGACTGAACTTACCAGCGGAACTCAGTGCAGTTCACAACGTTTTCCACGTGTCGAATCTGAAGAAGTGTCTGTCAGATGAGACCCACATAGTTCCACTGAAGGAACTCACTATCGACGAGCAGTTACGATTCGTCGAGGAACCAGTTAAAATCACGGACCGGGATATTAAGGTCCTCAAGAGCACTAGAATACCTCTCGTTCGAGTTCGTTGGAACTCACGTCGCGGCCCAGAGTTCACCTGGGAACGCGAAGATCGGATGAAACAAAAGTATCCCCAACTGTTCGCAAACAGTACAACCACTACTGAGGCTGAAGCTACGGAATTTCGGGACGAAATTCCAGATCAACTGGGGGAGGATGTGACACCCCAGGAAAACCGGGAAAACCATACAACTTAACTAGCTTCCTCAGTGAGTGCTTACCAAATTTCGGGACGAAATTTCTTTCAACTTGGGGATGATGTGACAACTCGAAATTTAGAACCTTTCATTGTATCTCGATGTAACATGCTTGAACGTTATATGACTAGTTAACTTGTCGGTTTAATGAATATTATAAGTGAATATTATGTGAATGCGTGTTGTGCTTATATGTATGTATATAATTGTGTGTAACCCGAAACACAAGGACCCGACTCGAGACCGCTTGGTCTCGAGTGAACAATAAAACAGATGGGCCGGTTGGGCCATGCACTCCCTTTAATCCATCCGGAATCCATTTAGAGTGCACAACCGAGTATAATAGCCCCAAACCTACACTCACTCTCACACACACACTCTCCTCTACTCTCTCTCTCTCTAGAAAACCTTAAACCCTAGAGATCAAGCATCACCTCTCCTCTCCTTCTTTCTCGGATCAAACCAGCGACCACAAGGGGCTCTCGAATCAACTCGTACACACCCATTTGGAAACCTCATTCGTTACTACTTCACACCTTTGAACCCATACTTGAACCGGTTAGTGATTTCTTTGCAAACATATGTATATGCATGATTAAAGTGTTGATTATGAGATAATATGTATCATGGCTATTGTTTGAATATGACAAAGATGTTTGTTGATTTAATGGATTCTTGGTTGTTAGATGATGCATGCTTGGTTCCAATATCCTATGGGAACATGACTTTTGTGTAGAACAACATTTGGATAAAAGGTTTTGAATGACAAGAATGATAGTTTAGGATTACTTATGATCTTCCGATTTTATGCTAGAGGTTATAGAACAAAGGTTTAGTTGATAACGATTTGCAAGATGATTTCGATATCTAGAATAGGTGTTGTGATTCGGGTCCATTGAATACATAGTTATGAATGATGAGCATGTTTGATTTAATGTGAACTTAAAAGATGAACTACTTGAAGAACATGCAAATATGTGAATTATGCTTTGTTGATTCATTCGATTAAGGTATTAGGCTTTCTTGGTGAAACATGTTGTCATGATAAAAACCCTAAAATGATGAACTATTTGAATGTATGATGAACAACATGAATATGCAATGAATGTGCCTTGAATATTTGAAATTGAGGTGTTTGATCCATTTCGGTTAGTTATTAGACAAAGAAACATGTTAGTGCATTGTCATTGGTTAGTACACCATATCATGAACATGAAATTCTATTGGCTAGTACAAATGCCGGCTGTTAGCAGGTGTGCCAGCCGAGACCCTTGGTCTCGACTCGAGACCACCACATGACAACTCGAGACCGCGGATTGCGACACAGGTTGCGAGTCGAGAACCCCTAGTCTCGACTCGAGACCACACAATGCCAGCACAAACATCATGACTCGAAACCACGGTTGCGAGTCCGGTTGCGACTCGAGACCGTCTTGTCTCGACTAATACATGCATGACCCGAGACCTATTAGTTGCGACTCGAGACTTCAACCCGAGACCACGCCGTCTCGACTCGAGATCCTTAGTCTCGACTCGAGACCACCTAAACACACCTTCTGTTTTGGACTTGCATACTGTTACAAGCCAAGTAATTGGGCCGGACTTTTGGGTTTGTTATTTGATATACCTGTTACTGTGCAACTCGTATGTACTGTTGTAAACCGCCAATACATGTATGTCATGAGTGATACCTACATGCAACTTGCTAGTATATGTGTAGAAGATATACGTGCTTTACTTGGTTTGAATCTGACTTGTGTGGTAACCATACTAGGACGTGGTTGACCACAATTATCTCGATTAACCTTTCGTTTATCTGCCGAGCTAACCAAGGTGAGTTCACACCCTCTACAAAGCATGGGATTCCCAGGGGTTGGGAATGGGGTTAAGGAACATGGATTCCTTGTCCTTTCTTGGGTAGGACAGTATTGATTCAGGAATGTAATTCCTCGTCCTCATGGACAGATAACTCGTACTAGACCAAAACTCTATCACGAAGTCCCTCCTTTTTATATCGACTTAATCGCCGGGCCAATGGCGAGCGGGTCATTAGTTAGATAGCGCTATTTAGGTCTGACAAGCCTCACATTGTGCCGCAGAGGACGGGCGTGAACTAATGGATCTGGGCACGTCAATGATGATAGACATTGACAGTTCAGGGCATATAAACATGACTACAGTCAGCAGTCGATATGGTAACGAGTCTAGTGTATACATGGGGTAGCCCCCACGGCCGAAATGCCAGATAACTAACATGGGGTAGTCCCCACGGCTGGATAGCCAGAACAAATGGGTTAAACAAATCACGTTTTCAACTATGGGGTAACCCCCACGGCAGGATGCCAGTTAAAGGAAACTGTTTTTGGAACAACTTAAAATGAACACCCAACCGTGAACTCACTCAACTTGTTGTTGACTCGTTACTACATGCTTTGCAGGTCAATAGGTACCTAGCTGGAGCTTGCATGGAAGAGAGTCGTTGTGGGGCATGGACAGTTGTGTGCCATGTTAAACTTTGAAACAATTAAACTTATGTTTTGGTTTTAAACGTTATGCTTCCGCTTGCAACTTAAACTATGTTTTGTTTTGACACCAATTGTATTGGTTGGATTTTTATAACTACTTACATGCTTGTTCAATATGATTGGTGGCTGGATCCTGGTCAGTCACGCCTCCAAGCGGTAGTATTCCGCAGGTGGATTTTGGGGGTGTGACAGGGGCAGTATGGTTTCCGGGCGAAGGTCAGCTTGCGCAACGGCCGGGGCCCGATCGAACATCGCGTCCGGAAGAGCGGGGCTGACGGGGGATTGTCTTTGACATGAACCCGGTGACCAATAGGTCCTGTACATAGAAAGTCACCCTTCAAAAAAAAAGAGTTAAAGGTTAAAACTAAAAAAACAAAAGCATAAAAGACAAAAAAAAAAACTGTTCATAAGCACTGTTCAACTTCTTTACTCTAAGATTGAATTTCAAAGATTGTCCTTTATCTTTATATTCATTTTCAGACGTTGTCCTTTATGTTCAAAATTGACGAGTTTTGTCCTTTATATTTTCAAATCATACACGTTTTGTCCTTTAGGCCTAGCCCAGTTAGTTTTTTCAGTTAAATTTGGTCATGTGCTTTGCATACGAGGGCATTTTTATCAATTCAAATTTGGTCTCTTCCACCCATCACCACCTTTAATCCACCTCCATCACAACCTGTTAGGACCGGTTTGACTCCGAACGATTGCGAACCGACTCGTACGACGTGCGGAATCCGTGTACGAGCAGGACCGAAACACACGAAACGTAATCTAACTGTGATTCTATTGATGAATATGATAACGTACAGCACCTGAATCACGTACAAGGAACTTTCTCTCTCTAGAACCTAGCTCTCCAAAGCTCCAAGTATCAAATGTGGTAAAAGTTCCTAAATGAAACCCTAAGGTACCTATTTATAGGCCAAGGCTTATAAGGAGAGTTCCCCTTATTTACAATAATGCCACCTTGCCTTTTACTAACTAGATACAACATAAAGCCTAGAATTTAACAGTTTCTGCTACGGTTTGAGATGACGGAGGCGATAGACATAAATGCACTAACAGACTCCCCCTTGGATATTGCCGCAGTCAATCTCAAACATTTGGTCAAACTCGTAGCTTTTGGTCTTTTTCTCTCTAGCTCGAACAGAATCCCCGTGGATCTGTCTTTAGCTTCAGCTCCCCCTTTCGATAAACTCTTCAGGCTCCCCCTTTCGTCAAGCTTCCGTGCTTTGGGATCGACACCTGGCTTTCCGGTTACAAGCTCCTCCAGAATAGTTACTGGGTCCTTGAATGCACGCTTCCCTTTGCGTTGAGCTCGTCTTCAGACTCCCCCTTAGACTTGGCTATCGGGATCGTAGTCTGGTACAACATCTGCAAATCTCAAACATTTATAAGTAAAACATTTTACAGAGAAAAACATTTTCAGTTGTCCAGGTATCGTAACCTGGCTCTATCAAACTTTCTAAATCAAGATCCTGGGACTAAGATATAATAATATGAATATATCCAGGAATACTTGATACTCTCCCCCTATCAACAATATTTAAAGATTTAGCAGTTTCAACGAACCGGATCGGAAACTAGCTCTTTTACAGATTTTAACAGTATAAGCATCCAAATCCCTCACAGTTAATCATCCAAGTCCAAATTAATGACCTTGGAGATTTCATAAACTGTTTTTGATTTTTGATTTTAAAAATTTCAAGTTTCAAATTAATGAACTTGTTTTATTTTTAGAAACACAATCAGCATACTTAGATTTTGAAACTCAGCTCTCAAACATCGGTTGTCGAAAATAAAGCAGAAATCAAAATCTTTTTGTGATTTTCTGAAATGTAAAGCAGTAAAGAAATATGTACAAACATATTTACAGACAATATTTTTGTTTGAGTTTGTGTCAGAGGATCATATCAGTTTTTGACAAATCACAAGTATCGTTGAGCTTAATAACACTTTAAGTATTAAACAATTCACTTAGATTGTCGATATACTGATCCACTTAAATTTTCACACAAAGTTCAACTGATTCAGGATACGAATTAGGTGAATTAAGAACTTAAACCTATTCATGTGTCCCACCTCTTGAATATACTCCCGTATCCAGAATCCCAATAATCAGTCTTACAGGTGAGTATACTACAATGATATCTGTACATAAATTAGGTATGCGAGGCCCGAGGGATCTCAGGTCGATACTTCCATATACGCAGAGAGATATCAGCTTCGACTTTACGGAAAGTCCCCTTTAGAGGATCTTTTAGCTACAACAGCAGCGACTATCAATTTTATTGTTTCATCGGCATGCTGAGGGTTTATGCTATGTTTCAAGCATTTGCAGAAAGTATTATCCAAGGACTAGGTCAGAACTACCGTTCAGCAGAAGTCCCGGGATAATACCCCAGACATCATTGAGTATAAAAACCTAGTATATCAGATTATGAGACCTTTCAAACGAGATTTCAGGGGTTACCTATATATCCAAGTAGTGTTCCCCACAAAATAAGCAAGTTTGAATTTATGTTTATATCCCGAAAAAGTTTACTAAATGTATAAAAATCTACCGACACATCCACGGTGAGATCGTTTAACACATTTAACTTTTCAATTCTTTAGCGTACTGTAACTGTCTACTGATGTACTATCATTTCCTCTTTTTACACAGAAACTCAATTTTGAATTTTATCATGTTTTTGGCTTTTTCAAATTTTCTAATGTTTTTGGATTTTCTGACAATTTCTTACTCCCCCTAAAATGCAAAACCATTCTAAAGAAAATTTGACAAACCGACACTGATAGCTTTGTCTCGCCATCCATTTTCTGCTTCTCATGCACTGATTTACAAAAATATAACGTACCCCCATGATTTACAACCCATTGATTTTCGACAGTTTGAAAACCGTTTTTCAATCTTGTGAAAGTAATCATGTTTGTTCAGCCGTGAGGGTTTCGGCGTATTCAAGCAACACATATTTTTGTATTTTTGAATATTTTTGACAAAAACAAAACATATTTTTGGTTTTTCAAAATTTTCAATTTTTAGGGTTTTTGAAATATTGTTTATTTATGTATAGAAAACGATAAACTCCCTGTTCAACCAAACCAGGGTTCAGCAGCCTTCTCCTCCTGTGCCAGGCTGCTCATCAATTCTCTTCCTTGACAATCAAACTTCACGAGCACCTGCACATTCTCAAAAACTCAATTACTTGAACAATTTAGCCCAGGTCTGTTGGACCTTAGGCATTTCAACACAATAAGTTTCATTTAATGATGGAAAATCTTTGTCATTTTTCACAAAAACTTTTTCATCTTTGTCTTCGACTTTTTCAACATTTACAGAAGTCACTTGTTTCTTAACCCTCCATGTTTGACCTTTCGGAGTACCTCTTTTGTAAAAATGTGATTCTTTTTGAACATTTTGTTTTTGAACAACAACTTTTGGTTTCCAAAACTCTTGGGGTTTTGTCATATCAACAGATGTGTTCCAACTTTGTGTTGTTCTGAATCTGGGTGTGTGAGAAATCTGTGTTTGTTTTGAATCAGACCTAGTCTGTTTTGGTTTCCAAGTTTGATTCGAAGCAAACTTGTTTGTGTTGTACCTCCAAGTTTGTTTTGAATCAGACCTAGTCTGTTTTGGATTCCAAGTTTGATTCGAAGCAAATTTATTTGTGTTGTACCTCCAAGTTTGTTTCGAATCAAATCTGGTTGACCTTGGTTTCACATCCTCAGATTTCTGTTTTTCAACATCAACAGGCTTTGGATTTGGACACTTTCGTGATACATGTCCAATTTGATCACATTTAAAACACACTTTCTTTGAAACATCCTTGGCCTGTTGCTGTTTCTTTTTATTAGCATCAAACTCCTCATTAGACTGTTGTCCAAATTTGAGTTTTTCCTCTTCTTTCAAACTTTTCCCTTGAACAAAATTCATCTTTTGTTGCAAATTTTGTCTTTTACTTTGATTCCAATTCTGTTTCTTTTTATAACCCAAACCAGCCTTCATGTTTTTCTTCTTAAAACCAGGTTTGTTATAAAAAGATTTATGACCTTTACCAGCAAACTTTGAAATTTACGACTTCTCAATCTCAACCATTTTGAAAACTTTATCGACCTTCTCTGAAATCACATTCTGAATCGGGAATACAATATCTAAGAATAGTTTGTCCGATCCAATCATGGTATAAACCAATCCCTTTGAATCAACATCCAAATTTTTCTCGGATTTTGTGTTTTTCAGATAACCATCATGAAAATTTCCTTCATCTTCATCTTGTGATTCAGACTTACCTTTTGTAGACTCATCTTTCAAAACGCTTTCAACAACCTTACTTACCTCCTCTGAATCATTAGCATCATCAGATTTGGAGTAAGTCACATCGATACTTTCAGGTAACTGGTCAGCTATGTTCAAACCCTTTGCCACCTTTTCCTCATCATAAAAAGTATAATTGTTTCTCAATGGTGGTGGTACCTGATGAAACTCTGAACCAATACCCTTTTTGCAATTGTCAGTATCTTTGTCATCTGGTGTGATGTTGAAAATGCGTTCGAGAATGTACGAAGAGTTATGATAACTTTGAAGTTTTGTAACAACCTTTTCTTTTTCAGCCAAGACTTGTTTAAGATTAGCAATTTCATCAACACATTTGTTTAATTCAATTTGCTTTTCTTTAAAATTTCTTTCATACATTTCTTTAGTGACTAAAGTTTCTGACAATCTTTGATCAAAACTTTTAACTTGGCTCTTCAAAGTATCATAAGCTTCTTGTACTCTCTGACTCGACCACTTTAAAGAATCATACTGTTTTTGTAAATCTTGAAATTTAGATTCTTTTTTAACACAATCGACACATTTTGCTGAACACAATTGTCTATAAACATTATTATCCTTTTCAAGATCTTGACATTTCTGTGTCAGTTTTTCAACTTTTAGTTTCAAAATTTCTTCTTTTTCAATCATTTCTTTACATTTTATTTTGAAAACATTTTCAATTTTATTTGTTTCAATTTCTTTTGTTTTTATTATTTCATCCTTTTCGGTACAGGCTTTGCACATTTCTATGCAATTCCTGCACTTGTTTTCATTTTTATCATCAGACTGTTCAATGCTTTTGTCTTTGTCAAACAATTCAGAAGATTCAGTTTGAATTTTTTCTGTTATCATACCTCCTTCTTCTGTCTTTTTCTGATTTTCAACTTTGTTCTCCTCTTTTTCTTCTTTCTGTTTATCTTCTATCTTCTGTTCTTCTTCAACAGCTAGCTTTGCGACAGTTTTCACTTCCTCAATCATCTTCTTCAATTCTTCTTCTTTTCTCTTTTTCATTTCTACCACCTTCGGTAGACTTGCTTCACAAACCTCTCTTATCTTCTTCTCCAAATCAGGCAGATATGCTTTATCAGATAACCTTCGTGTATTGAAAGTAGCCTGTCTTGGAAGCAAATTTTTTATAGCTTTGGAATCCACTTTTGATGGATTAACAACTGGATTACCCCGTGGATCCATGTAACATTCCAATTCGTCATTCCATCTTTTTGCTCTCTGGGCTTCTTTGAATGGTTCTCTATATTTATCAATTTCCCATCTTGCGTAATCATTTTTCCACCATCTATCAGAATCAGTTTCTCCTGACATTTTAAATCTTCTTCTTGATATTCGCCCCTTGTAAATCTTTAATCACCTGAATACGGATAAACAAACACAATGAGTTTAATCAAATTTGTCAAACGATTGTAAAAGAATTTGGTTCGTTCGGATGGATCAATAGTCAATCGGATGATGTTGTCCCAAACGGATGAAGTGTCACGAACAAATGAGTTGGTCCGGATGATGATTCGTCCGGATGGTGAACCGGATGACAATACGCACGAGTGGGGATCCGCACGGGTGGTGATCCGGAGATGTTATACTCACGGGTGGGGATCCGCACGGGTGGTGATCCGCGAGACTAAAGTGATCCGTGCGGGTTGTGATACGTGCGGATGAAGTTGACTTCCTCTACTAGACGACAAAACTGTTGACCGTCCTTTTGTTCAACAATTTAAACATCACATGTGACAAACACTTATCATGACAAACAATGACCAGATCACGTGACTGTCAATATTAATACATATGCAAACAACAGCTTTATCAAATCTCTCAAACATTCACGTGCACTCTGTCATCATCTATAAGACTAATGGGTATGGGGTCGGCTAGCCCCGGCTTGGTCCGGCGCCGAGCCCCCACACCGCCCCCCTTAGCCCCGGCCCGGCCCAAACGTCTCCCCCACGCCGATTCAGTCGAGGCCCCACATATGCAACTAGCCGTTGCAAACGGCTATTTTAAAAAAAAAATCATTTTTCAATTTAAATACCCAATATCTCAACCATTTTTATACATTTCTATCCTTTCTACTCCCATTCTTCTCCAATTATCTTCCCTTTTATAAAAAAACACTCCATATTTTTTATACCTTTTTCTCTAAATCATGAATCCTTTCAACCCAAACAACCCCAACCCAAACAACCCCAACCCGAATAATCAAAACCCGAACCAAGCTAACTTTTTTTCGACTCCCGCTTACAATCCGAGTATGGATAATTCGTGGGGTGCTCCGCAATTTCCTTTTTCGGGTTTCCAACAAACACCCAACGCATTCTCACAAATGTCTCAAGTTCAACAACTCCAACAATACCAAGCGCTACATCGGAGAAAATGGACGACTTGATAAACGAATTCCGTGAGTTCAAACAGTTCGCGGCCGAAAAATACACTCACAAGAAAACCGTGTCGGCCGACCAAGCTCGAGCGGAAGATTTTAGGATTATGAGGTTGGATCTCGACTCGGTTCCGGAGGCGGAACGAGTGGTTTATCAGAAGATGAAGGAAGAAGTGATGAAAAAATGGTCGTCGTAGGTTGTTTTTTTATTTTTAGGAAATCTAATTTTTTATTTTTATTTTTCGGTAATTTTTTTTTTTTAGGAAATGTAATTTTTTTTATGTTATGAAATGAAATTATTTATGTTGTTTTATGTTGTATTTTTTAATTTTTATAAAGTTTTTATTAAGTTAATAAATTAAAACTTATAAAATTATAAAA
Organism: Helianthus tuberosus; assembly: GCA_030545235.1. Taxonomy (NCBI): domain Eukaryota; kingdom Viridiplantae; phylum Streptophyta; class Magnoliopsida; order Asterales; family Asteraceae; genus Helianthus; species Helianthus tuberosus. Next base: position 122,736,459 of record CM060354.1, read on the forward strand.
TAATGAGGTGGGGCCCCATCCCCCACGAGCCTCCATCCCCCTCAAATATGATGGAGGCTCATCCCCCACGAGCCGCCTACGTGGCGGCTCAACCCATCCAAGCCTATCCTAACCATACCCATTAGTCTAAACGGTGCTGACAAAACCGGATATGAATCTCGTGACAACTGTATTTCAATTAAAGCTTGTCAACTAAATCACGTGGTATGATTATTAAATGAAGCAATGCTTGATGACACCTGTACCTAGTCACATGCTCACCGAATATGAAGACAAACAAACCTGAAATATGTTGACTTAAAAGACAAACACGGATTGTTATGACACGTATTGTTATCCGCGCGGAGAGAGAATGATGCTATCCGCACGCACAAGTTGTACGTGCGTACGAGCTGTGCGTGCGTACGAGCTGTGCGTGCGTACGGCAAGTCAACAAGTCAACACGGATTGCTATCCGCGCGGGTAGGTGATACGCGCGGATAGGTCAACTAAGGTCAACACGGATATGTTATCCGTGCGGGTGACAAAAGTTATACTTGCGGATGACGATTGGTCAATAAAGTCAACTGTTTAAATGAAGTTAGTAGCTGACGTGATCACAAGAACAATCCACGTGATTTACCGAAACTTCACATGCTCACCGCTTGAATTAATCTTGGATACACGTGACTTACTGTTGCACCTTATTAATGATAGTCAAACAATGGTCAACCCTGATGACATGTATAGCTTTGAAATGTTGTACGCACGGGTGGGCTATCCGTGCGTATGACTTACCCGCACGTATAGGTCATGCGTGCGTATGAACATCAAGAACAACAGCAACAGTTTCAACTTTTTCGAACCACAAAAATCTAATTTTCTCACAAACGGTAAAGAATTTGATTTTGAAAATATATAGGCTTGTAGATCACGTATTTTCGCACAACATATCCAAATTTTAGCAATTTTTATCCGTAAAAAGTCGTTTAATTTGGCGATTTTCAGACAAAAACGTGAAGAATATGAAAAAGTGAAGAAATAGATCAAATCTGAGTGAAATCGACTCTGAATCAGATGAATTTCTGTGCGAAATCGTGCGTTTGATCCGTGCAATCGAGCTCCTGCTCTGATACCACTTGTTAGGACCGGTTTGACTCCGAACGATTGCGAACCGACTCGTACGACGTGCGGAATCCGTGTACGAGCAGGACCGAAACACACGAAACGTAATCTAACTGTGATTCTATTGATGAATATGATAACGTACAGCACCTGAATCACGTACAAGGAACTTTCTCTCTCTAGAACCTAGCTCTCCAAAGCTCCAAGTATCAAATGTGGTAAAAGTTCCTAAATGAAACCCTAAGGTACCTATTTATAGGCCAAGGCTTATAAGGAGAGTTCCCCTTATTTACAATAATGCCACCTTGCCTTTTACTAACTAGATACAACATAAAGCCTAGAATTTAACAGTTTCTGCTACGGTTTGAGATGACGGAGGCGATAGACATAAATGCACTAACACAACCTGCTCTCATGTGCAAAGCACATGACCAAATTTAACTGAAAAACTAACTGGGTTAGGCCTAAAGGACAAAACGTTTATGATTTGAAAACATAAAGGACAAAACTCGTCAATTTTGAACATAAAGGACAACGCCTGAAAATGGGTATAAAGATAAAGGACAATCCTTAAAATTCACTCTTACTTTAATATATATATATATATATAATATCATATTTAAATTATAAAATTTATGTTAATTTCTCCTTTTAAGTTTTAATTATGGCATAAAATACACACCCTATTTAATTTATGACATAAAATATATTATAAAAAAAATATAGTATAAATGTGTTAAACGGATCAACCCGCCAACCCGACCAGGTTGACCCGAACCCGACCCGTTAACCTAAACGGGTTCGCGGGTTCAACCTGAAACTAGGGGTGTGCATGGGTCGGTTTTGACCTAAAACCATAACCATAACCATGATGTCGGTTAATGGATAACCATAACCATACCCGATCGGTTATGGTTATTCGGTTTTGATGGTTATAACGGGTCGGTTATGGGTGGTTAACCGTGTATTAAGCTTAGCTAAAAATAGCTTAATTTTTTTTAATATGGAATAAATTGTTATTGCGTATTTGTATATATTAGTATATTCATAGTATTAAAAAATACATATAATCTATAATATTAATACCAATTATTATCGAATATTGAAATAAAGTGATATGATACATTCCATAAATTCAAATAAACATCCAACTAAAACCACAAAACAAAAGGAAAACCCCATAAATACTAAAAATCTTCAATAAACAACATCAAATATTAAAAATATGGTGAAAAGTCCTAAATCCTACAAAAATTATTACATGTCGGTTCGGTTATGGTGGGTATGGAAAAAATGATAACCATAACCGACCCGCTACTTTCGGTTTTCAAAAAAACCATTAACTGACCCACCGGTTTTTTATTTGTTTCGGTTTTTTCGGTTAATTCGGTTATGGTTCGGTTAATTCGGTTTTTTGCACACCCATACCTGAAACTGACCCGAACCCGTTTAGACTAAACCTAAACCCGCGAATTTCGTGTTAGGTTCGTGTCGGGTTTTCGGGTCGTGTCAGAAATTCACACCCCTACTCATTCCTACGCGGGACGCGACAGAAGGCCTAGTTCCAGAAAGTTGATTTTTAGCAACTGTTTGCAAATTCAGGGGCTATTCTTGCCATTTCTTTGTGTATTGGAAGCTTCATCAAATAATATTTTGTAATGCATGTTGCTCATTGTCGTATGTGATTCTATTTACTACAGAGATGTCTCCCAAGGGATGGACTGGATGAGCATATTCTTATACACATGGTAATATTCCATTTTAATTACTAGAAAGAAGTCACACATAAATTACGCATTAAAGATGTGCCGTATTCATCATGGTTAACATTGATATAGTTTGTTAATATTCATTTCTATAGTCTTTTACAATTGGTAGCCAACTCGTACATATTCCGAAGCTACCCCTGTTTCCCTAGGTTTTTTAGACCTTTCTTTTATTTCTCTTTATATGTTCACATTATTCTCTAGGGTCACATTTTTGAAGTTATTTTTCTTTTCTTTTTAGTAATTTCTAGAATATAAAAGATGGAAAGCGAAGGCATTGGGTTTCATACCAATTTATACTCAGTTCATGGTAATTATAGTGGAGGAAAGGAAGGAAAGAGTAAAATTTAGTGGCTGAGATCAATGGTTGGCAGTCTCGATCTAATTTCTATTCCTGTTATCTTCTATCTAGCATTTTTAAATGGATAGTAAAACTCTTTTTTATTCTATTATCCTTATATATATTTTTTTATTTTTTTATTACAGGCGAGACATGATGGATGTATGAAGCAAATGTTGATGGTGTGGATTTGCCGTTTAGTTGCTATTTATACTCCGGTAAGAGAAGGCAACTTTGAGGGTCATCCAGTTTGTGCTTCAACTGAACCAATAACTATTGGTATGCCAATTTCCCCAAACTATATTTTATTTTTTTCAAATTTAATTTCTTTGTTAAGTTGTCTTTCAGTATATTTAAGCATCTATTTAATGTCTGATTAGTTCATCTCACAACTCAGTACATCTATTCGTAGATCCTGATGTTCAAACAGTGTTTTAATCTGAGAAAAAGTGAAACCACTGTTTTGGGTTAAAACAGTCTTTTGAAACCACTTTTCGGTTAAAACAGTGTTTGAAACCACTGTTGGGTTAAAACAGTGTTGTTAAAACAGTGTTTTGAAACCACTTTTGGGTTAACAGTGTTTGAAACAACTGTTGTTTAAAACAGTGTTTGAAACCACTGTTTTAACCCAAAAGTGGTTTCAAAACACTGTTTTAACCCAAAAGTGTTTTAACAACAGTTGTTTGACTTTGGTCAAACAGTGGTTTGACTTTGGTCAAACAGACTTTTGAACCACAAAGAATCATATTTTTGCAATCAAACAGTGGTTTGACTTTGGTCAAACAGTGGTTTGACTTTGGTCAAACAGTGGTCGAACAACGAATTAGTTTGTCTCTTTAATTTGTTTTTGCAGGAGGCTATTATTCGATGATGCCAAAGGTGTTGGTGAGGTGCTAAACGAGACAATATGTGTCGTCGATGATTGCAGGGGCTTCTGTCCTTTCACAATCTGCACGGGTCGAGATGATAGACGCTTTGTTTGGTGGTTGGTACCTTCTATCGGTCTTGGTTAGCTCAAATAAGCAACAATTTTATCATTAAACAAAAGACATAAATCCACTATTTTCTTTTATTAATTTGTTTTCGCATTTGATTAGGATCTGGGTTGCATTTTGGTTTGAATGGGCTCTGACAAACCGGGTGCTGGTCAAAGCGGATTGTTTAAAAAAGTGGTCATTTTGGTTTGGGTCAGAACAGTTGTAGCGGGTTCGGGTCTGCATGGGTTCTCACCAAATTGGGTACGGGTCAAAATGGATTGTTCTATTGTTTTAAAAAGTACTCATTTTGGTTTTGGTTTTAGACCAAAATGACTAATAACAAAAGTATACTGCGTAAATATTGCATATTCGCAAAAGTGACCAAACCTCAGGGACGGGAAAATGTAATAAAACAACGATGCGCTTTTGCTATTTTATGATATTTACCCTTATTAATAACCCTCTTGAATCTTTTTGTGGTTGTTTTGTGTAAATTTTCACAGGTTTTATTTTCAAAAGATGAAGTTGTGTTCTTGCTTGCACGAGGGATTGGACTGCTCGGGCCAATCGATTATGATAGGCTAGAAAGTGGTCACGAAACAAGCAAATATTTCACCGTTGAGTTCGATCTTTATCTCGCATAAACAAGGTTTGTTTTTTTCTTTCCAAATCATAACAAAAAGATAGCTAACTTCTAAAATTTATAAATTCATATGTGTTGGATTTTAAACTTTTAATGCGTCCAGGAAACAAATGAGATGGAATACATAACCCCACAAGAAACATCTTTGGAAGAACACGTACAAGTTTCCGATATATTATTACTCGATTTTATTGGTAACTTACTTGAGATCAACCCACGAAGGCGGCCCACAGCCCGAGAAGCCATGAAAGACCCCTGGCTATTGTTTCCCTACGGTTGAACTTCGTTTTTTGTTAATTTCTTTTTGTTTATAATCCGGTCCTATGTTTTGTTGTAGAGATGAGAGTATCGCACAATGTAAACTCCTACAATCCTCTACATACATGACTGATGACTCCCCATTTTCATAAAGAAAATACAATTTTTATTTGTACCGTTTTCTTTTGGTCGGTTGGGTTACACATATCAAAACGGGTCATTTTTGTTGCAAGTCAAAAATGACCTGTTGGTCCTGTTAACATGAGCTACTTTTATTGTTACAATTTTTTGTTTTATACAAATACTTTTGGCACTAATGTTATATTTTCAGTTGGTCTCAAACTCAATCTGCTTTTTGTATTAGAAACCCCGTGAGCTTTTGCTTGATGTAATGAGGTCGTATTAATAATGTAACGCCCCAAAATCTGAATGTTAATAATTGTCGTATGTTCTTATGTGACACGTCAAGAAATAAATAACTAGGCTATTTAACCTAGTTAAGGGTATGGTCGAAAGTCTTAAATGATTAAGGTAGTGTCAGTTATGTTTTAAAAAGTAAACCCGAGGGGCTAAAATGGAACAAGTGAAAGTAAGTTATAAGATAACTAAACACACACAAACACACACTTACGTGTGTGTTCGAGAAAGATCAGGAGGCTCCCATGGAGCCTCAAACCCTAAATCACCTTTAAGCTCAAATTGGAAGGCAAGATGAAGTTGAAATCCATAACCGAGCATGGATTAATGATCATCAACGCGAGGGGATCATAAGGTATGTCTTAAATCTAAGATTGGTGATCATGGGTGAAGTGGGTTATGTTCTAATCCGTGAGTTAATATGAAATTGATCATGTACAAGGGTTAGAATCCTCGTGTAGAACATGGGTTATGAATGGTTTGCGTTAATTTGATGTTTAGAGGTGACACCCGTTAGTTAGGGTGAAGATGATGACTAGTATCACCTCCTATGTTCAAGTCTTGTTGAATGATTGATGTATTATGTGGGTATGATGTATTATTGTTAGATGAAAGTATAGGAATCACGTCGAGACGGACTCAAGCATGAAGTGTTAACGGGTCAAGAAGAGGCAAGGAATCGGATACGAGCACGGACGCATAAGGTAAGTGATTTCTGTAATCACTTCGTAGTACAAGCAAGCAATAAAGTGTTGTAATGAATTAAACATGATGTTCGAGGTCAAATATGTGTTAAAGTCTTTTGTCGTAAATGATGGGTTTAAGGTTGACCAAAATGCCCTTGATGGGTATTTTGGGGTAAACGAACGTAAAAGTAGCTTAGAAACAAGTTATGCGATTAGTGTGATGTTTTGGACAAGTATGAAAGTGAGGAATTATGGTTTGGTTAGTCGTAGACCAATTAATGCACGGATACCCTTAACGGGTCAAAAATAAGCATATGAACAATAAGGTGTTAAGAGGATGCAAGACATCCAAGAATTTGGTAATTTATGGTAGACGTCACTCATATTATTATGTTTATAAGAGGTTTTGGTAAAACGAACAAGTTATGTTGACGTATGCATGAACGGGTCGGAAAGTGGGAAAATGGAATAAGCCGAAGAGTTAAAAGTCGGAAATTATATTAAGTCGGATGATGGATTTTAGTTCCCTTAGATGGAGAATTAAATTATGGACGCGTAGGAAAAAGAATCGGGTAAAACGGATCAAAAACGAGGGAGTTATGCTCGTTTCCGTGAAACGGAATCGTGCTGAAAGAATGCAGCACAGCAGCAACAACCTACTGCTGAAATGAGGGTGTCGCGTAGCGCGACGGCCCGTCGCGTCGCGCGACGGCCCGTCGCGTCGCGCGACGGGTCAAATGTCTTCGAAAGTTGTTTTCGTGCTCCGTTTTAGCTTGGGAACTCGTTTAAACGCGTTTTAAGTCGCGTATGATTAGTTTAACTCATGTTTTATGACCATTAGGGTAAGCGTATGTGTGGATAGGTATGTATGGATGTTGGATATCTCTTTACACGTATGTAGAAATGTATGTAAGCGCGTATGCGTGAATGAATGTAAGATTATAGGGCGTAAGCAAGTACGTAAGGATTTACGAAGATGTATGTGACTAGGTAAGTATGAGTGGGGTATGTTAAAGCAGGTGGTTATAAATATATATGTAAGTAAGTATGTAGGCATGTACGTATGTATGTTTTATAAACCTAAGTGTATGTATGTATGGGTGTATGTAGGAAGTATGTATATGTACGAAAGTGAGTATGTACGAATGTGTACACGTATGTAGGTTCATGTGAAGGCATGTAATAAGGTGTATGTATGTATGTACGAATGTATGTATGGGTGAATGTATATAGGTGGGATGACATGATCGTACGTGACGATGTAGGTATGTATATATGTAGATACATATAGAATGATCGATATGTAATTGTATGTAAGTTTGTATGTAGGTTGACATGTATGTGTGTACGTATGTATGTATGGAGATAGTGTGTATGAAGTATAAGTATGTATGCAAGTCTTATGGTACGATCAAGTGTTTACGTTGTTTAATTATATACACGGAGTTATAAGTGAAATGCAGGAATGGCAAAGAAGTCTCACCACGGACGGTATGACAGGATGCAAAAGCTGGAATGTAAAGAGTAAAAAAAATGAGAAGTTAATGTGAACAAATCTTGTATGTTATAATGCGTACTAATGTATGAATTTTATGAGGTGAGCGCAGGTAGTACCAGTCATGAGGATACCCAAGGATTGGAGATCGAGGATCGAGTCACAAGACAGATTGTACGGGAATGTTTAAACATGAAATTTAGTAATGATAAGTTATGTCCTTATATTATAAAATGAATTTTCAGAATGATAAGATGTATGTCGTGAAAGAAATTTTCAGACTCGAATTTCCGCTGCGTTGTGTTAAGGTTAAACCTGTTAGGGTCTTACAAGTTGGTATCAGAGCCCTGGTTTGAGGGAATCAAGTACGAGAAGGTAAGTACTTGAACTCAAACTTGTGTGCTCTTGAGATAAGAAATCCGTACAATCTAAGACTCGATCAAGATCCAAAGGTAAAGGTTGATGAAAGTATGTATTTATGTATACGTATAAAGAAACTGACGGTTTTGTATGTGCAAGGTAAGCATAAGTGTTGGAAGAGGATGATCCGTGAATGCAGTCTAGGATGAATACTAAGGCAGGCAAAAAGGTAATAAGACAAATAGGCAAATGAGCCCAGGTACGTGAATGTAATATGTGGATGTAGGTAATGGTAAAGTTCATTAAGGGAAGGAAAATTTTAAGATGAAAGACAATGATAGTATAGTAAAGAAGTATTGGAAGCGATACACGCGCCGAAACCTAAGTCTACGGACATAAGGTGACAATTACATGAAGGCACGAAACTAATATGTGGATTGTGTACCTTGCCAGTACACGAGAAACGTATGACGTTCGTGAGATCATGATAATTGTTACAGGTATGTCCGATAGAGTTGGGTAGCAGGCGGGCGTGTGGGTGAAATGGGAAGTAAGACTCTCGGGAAATTGAGAGTACTATGTAAGAATGAAAAACATGCCTGATAAGAATAAAGAATGTTGAATCCGTGATTAAGTACGGGTCAACAAGATAAGAATGCAATGTTTGAATCCGCGAGACGGATTCAAGGATGAAAAGTATGAATGAAATGTTTGAATCCGTGAGACGGATTCAAGGACGAAAGGTAAGAATGAATGTTTGAATCCGTAAGAAGGATTCAGGGAATGAAAGGTATGAATGCAATGTTTGAATCCGTGATATGGATTCAAGGATGAAAGGCATGAACGATATGTTTGAATTCGTGAGACGGATTCAAGGATGAAAGGTAAGAATGAATGTTTGAATCCGCGAGACGGATTCAAGGAGGAAAAGTATGAATGTAATGATTGGAATCCGCGAGGCGGGTTCAAGGATAAGAGGCATGAATGTAATGTTTGAATCCGTAAGGCGGATTCAATGAATGAAAAAGCATGAATGATACGTCTGAATCCGTGAGACGGATTCAAAAATATAAAAAGATGAAATTAATCCGCCTAAGAAGATGTCGACAGTTTGACTATGATTGAGTCGAACGGGTCGTAGGAGTAAGTATAAAGTAAAAAGTGATAGTATAAAAGACGAAGTTTTGTATAAGTACGTATAAGATATGTGAGTAATTGACTCTTAGAAGTCGGAATGATGACGGGCTGTGACCCGAACAATAATTTAAGTAGGGGCGGGAATGGTAAGTTTGGTAAGAAATATTGAGACGATGTAATAAGGTTTTCGCAAGTAAGCATGAATGGAAGGAAGTACGAGCGTGTACTTCAGTTGGCAAAATGATGAATTGAATGAAAGGATTGTATGTAAGAAATAGAATGTGTGGCACGTTATAGCAGGCACGTAGGAAATTGTAGAAGAGTTATAGGTGGGTAATCACCTAGTGTAGTGAATGTTTGAATGACATATGCCAACCGCTGAAGTTGTTGATGATAATGTTAGAATTATTGATGTGATGAAACCAATTGTATTGGTGAAAGGATGTGCACGAGTGGAAACTCATGACACGGATGAATGAAATCTGGCCTATTATGGCTGGTACTCGAGGAAAAGATGAATCGATCTGGGTTGCAGATCGTGGTTTGGGAAATGAAAAAGAGGTTAGTAAAAATATTTAACTCATGATTGGATAGATATGAACTAGTATGACACCTGTATATGTGTAAATTAAGTAATGCATGAAGTAAAAGTAGTAGTAATGTGTAATGAACGAAATGATTTAAAGGAAATGTAAAGGTATGCAGGATACAAGTAACTGTAGAAAATGTAGAATGAGGTTAACGTTAGAATTAAGCACGTAGGCGTGATTATGTAATAATAGTTTTGTTGTGATAACAAAACAAAAGTTAAATGCTATACAGAGTATGTAGAGAATGTAAATTTTTAGGAGTGAGATGGAGATATTAGATCCATTGAGAATGGATCATATTAAAGGACGGAAGAGTATGTGTATTGACCAGTTATTGACAGGTCAAGTGAATGAAAATGAAAATGATATAAGAAAGAATGATCAGGAAAGTATGGGCCAGTAGTCGTATGGATGGACTAGAAGAAAAGATAATGTGTGTTTGATGAAAGTGAGAAAGGTTTCGGGGACGAAACCTTGTTTAAGGGTGGTAGACTTGTAACGCCCCAAAATATGAATGTTAATAATTGTCGTATGTTCTTATGTGACACGTCAAGAAATAAATAACTAGGCTATTTAACCTAGTTAAGGGTATGGTCGAAAGTCTTAAATGATTAAGGTAGTGTCAGTTATGTTTTAAAAAGTAAACCCGAGGGGCTAAAATGGAACAAGTGAAAGTAAGTTATAAGATAACTAAACACACACAAACACACACATACGTGTGTGTTCGAGAAAGATCAGGAGGCTCCCATGGAGCCTCAAACCCTAAATCACCTTTAAGCTCAAATTGGAAGGCAAGATGAAGTTGAAATCCATAACCGAGCATGGATTAATGATCACCAACGCGAGGGGATCATAAGGTATGTCTTAAATCTAAGATTGGTGATCATGGGTGAAGTGGGTTATGTTCTAATCCGTGAGTTAATATGAAATTGATCATGTACAAGGGTTAGAATCCTCGTGTAGAACATGGGTTATGAATGGTTTGCGTTAATTTGATGTTTAGAGGTGACACCCGTTAGTTAGGGTGAAGATGATGACTAGTATCACCTCCTATGTTCAAGTCTTGTTGAATGATTGCTGTATTATGTGGGTATGATGTATTATTGTTAGATGAAAGTATAGGAATCACGTCGAGACGGACTCAAGCATGAAGTGTTAACGGGTCAAGAAGAGGCAAGGAATCGGATACGAGCACGGACGCATAAGGTAAGTGATTTCTGTAATCACTTCGTAGTACAAGCAAGCAATAAAGTGTTGTAATGAATTAAACATGATGTTCGAGGTCAAATATGTGTTAAAGTCTTTCGTCGTAAATGATGGGTTTAAGGTTGACCAAAATGCCCTTGATGGGTATTTTGGGGTAAACGAACGTAAAAGTAGCTTAGAAACAAGTTATGCGATTAGTGTGATGTTTTGGACAAGTATGAAAGTGAGGAATTATGGTTTGGTTAGTCGTAGACCAATTAATGCACGGATACCCTTAACGGGTCAAAAATAAGCATATGAACAATAAGGTGTTAAGAGGATGCAAGACATCCAAGAATTTGGTAATTTATGATAGACGTCACTCATATTATTATGTTTATAAGAGGTTTTGGTAAAACGAACAAGTTATGTTGACGTATGCATGAACGGGTCGGAAAGTGGGAAAATGGAATAAGCCGAAGAGTTAAAAGTCGGAAATTATATTAAGTCAAATGATGGATTTTAGTTCCCTTAGATGGAGAATTAAATTACGGACGCGTAGGAAAAAGAATCGGGTAAAACGGATCAAAAACGAGGGAGTTATGCTCGTTTCCGTGAAACGGAATCGTGCTGAAAGAATGCAGCACAGCAGCAACAACCTACTGCTGAAATGAGGGTGTCGCGTAGCGCGACGGCCCGTCGCGTCGCGTCGCGCGACGGGTCAAATGTCTTCGAAAGTTGTTTTCGTGCTCCGTTTTAGCTTGGGAACTCGTTTAAACGCGTTTTAAGTCGCGTATGATTAGTTTAACTCATGTTTTATGACCATTAGGGTAAGCGTATGTGTGGATAGGTATGTATGGATGTTGGATATCTCTTTACACGTATGTAGAAATGTATGTAAGCGCGTATGCGCGAATGAATGTAAGATTATAGGGTGTAAGCAAGTACGTAAGGATTTACGAAGATGTATGTGACTAGGTAAGTATGAGTGGGGTATGTTAAAGCAGGTGGTTATAAATATATATGTAAGTAAGTATGTAGGCATGTACGTATGTATGTTTTATAAACCTAAGTGTATGTATGTATGGGTGTATGTAGGAAGTATGTATATGTACGAAAGTGAGTATGTACGAATGTATGCACGTATCTAGGTTCATGTGAAGGCATATAATAAGGTGTATGTATGTATGTACGAATGTATGTATGGGTGAATGTATATAGGTGGGATGACATGATCGTACGTGACGATGTAGGTATATATATATATGTAGATACATATAGAATGATCGATATGTAATTGTATGTAAGTTTGTATGTAGGTTGACATGTATGTGTGTACGTATGTATGTATGGAGATAGTGTGTATGAAGTATAAGTATGTATGCAAGTCTTATGGTACGATCAAGTGTTTACGTTGTTTAATTGTATACACGGAGTTATAAGTGAAATGCAGGAATGGCAAAGAAGTCTCACCACGGACGGTATGACAGGATGCAAAAGCTGGAATGTAAAGAGTAAAAAAAAAACGAGAAGTTAACGTGAACAAATCTTGTATGTTATAATGCGTACTAATGTATGAATTTTATGTGGTGAGCGCAGGTAGTACCAGTCATGAGGATACCCAAGGATTGGAGATCGAGGATCGAGTCACAAGACAGATTGTACGGGAATGTTTAAACATGAAATTTAGTAATGATAAGTTATGTCCTTATATTATAAAATGAATTTTCAGAATGATAAGATGTATGTCGTGAAAGAAATTTTCAGACTCGAATTTCCGCTGCGTTGTGTTAAGGTTAAACCTGTTAGGGTCTTACAAATAACAAATAGTAATTAATATAACTAAGTTTCTCGAGCCCGGGAAGCAATCCCAGGTAAAAACCTAGTGATATCATATAAAAAGTGCAGAATTCAGTCTTTAAAACTCAAAAGAAAAATAAATAGATTGAAAAAGTATTTTTATATGCTACGTCATCAGTATTTTCATCACCATTACCATCTCCACCAACCAACTCAGCAATTATTACTGGATCATCACATGTTTTTTGCACAGTATAAACACGATAGTCATTTTTAAGATTGAACTCTGAAACATCAATCTTAAAAGCAGCCTTCTTATCAACCAATCGAAATATCTCATGAGGGAAACATCCAGTATCATTGGCCTTAACTTGCCTCTCTCTTATGTCATTCGCCGCTAATCCAAGAAGCTTATGAACATCTCTATCAAACATACCAAAAGAAACACTACCACTCTCATCCTGCAACCGGACTTGCACCTTGAACCTGAAATATACACAAATGACTAAGTAAACTGCAAAACTATATTCAAATATCAGTCTTAGAATGTTACTTAAATAAATATAACGTTAAATAATCATCATTGCTTACTTTGTGGTGATCGATGTACATTCACTACGACATTTGGGACAAACCAAAGAAGTTGCAGGCAATTGAACAATATCATCCGAAACATTTTCAACATCCTGCAAGTATTCACTTTTACCCATCACCTTCTTGAAACACTTACGACAGGCACCACAAGACATTTACTGTAAAAACAATATATGAACTTGTAATCTCTAGTTTGACAAACATGCAGGTGACAAACCAAACAAATAACCAAACTATCTATACTATTATAAAAAGGAGAAGTGATGTACAAAAAGGTAATTTTGTTATACGTACAAATTTTGAAGCAATGTATACAAAGAACCCAAAGCCTTTTGAGAGGGACATTTTAAGACGCCATGGGGGTAAATACGAGAATTCCTCCTAGAGAATCCCAACTGTCGGCTTATGATGGGGAGCAGAACTGATCGGCCGTGAATGAATGCTTTAAAAGAGAGAGAGAGAGAGAGAGAGAGAGAGAGTTTATGGCAGAGTGTTAGAGAGAGAGGGAGCACGCAGGAGAAAAGGCAGACCAGGTCAATCAACGGCGGTCTCCCACGCTGGTTCATGGCCGGAAACAATTGTTGTCGTCAGTTTTACTCCTATGTCTGATATAACCTAGCGATAATCACAACATCAGGACTCCAAGAGCCATTGATTCACTTTCTGTACTTCTCTCTTTATGGAAGAACAATTGTAACAGTGCTTGCTGCTATACAGGTAATTGATAACAATTTTATTGTTTCTTGGTCTCTCAACACGGAAAAGGTGATGATATGTGAAGCAAATCAATGATCATGGAGTCATATTTAATTTCCATTATTATTGTTTTGGGTTTTTTGTTTTGCAGTTACAGGCGATTGGAGGATTTAGGGCATTGTTCTTGGTTTGGAGTTGAGTTCTTTGAATCCTTTGCGGAAAACGGACCTACCTTTGAAGCTCGATTTCAAGACTTCTGTAATGATTTAATTTCCATCATAATCTAGGGCTTCTCCATATGTGATACTAACTGTAAGTGTTCTTTGCACTCATCAAAATGAAGAAACTATTCTTTGTATCATTTAATCTTGTAAAGGGAAAATGAAAGAAATGCATTTTATTATTCGATTATCATTTAATCATGAAACTCTATGTTTTTTATTTTGTTTATAGTTTAATCTTTTCGGATTCTTTTACTCTTGTATTTACTTAATTTTAAGTTGCTTTTTATATTTATATGAATCTAGGGCCTAGGGGAAAGCCAACCACTAAAATGGGCTATGCGGTTACGGGTGGCATTATATTTGGCACAAGCTTTAGAGTACTGCTGCAGCAAAGGGCGATCACTGTACCATGATCTGAAGGCGTATACAATCTTCTTTGATCAGGTAACAACATGCCTGCTTGCATAATCAAATACCTATTGTTCTTCAAGAAATGATTACTTATAAGGAGGGTTGGTGTATCGCAGGAACGTAATCCCAGGCTCTCATGTTTTGGACTGATGTAAAATAGCCGGTGACGCCGCCCGTGTGTAATCCGAAGTTTTTGGATTTGGTAACACCTTTTGTTCCTGCTCAGTAACATTCAGTGGTTTATTATTCTTATTATTATTGCTTGTTTTTTTATTTAGATTTATTGTTTGTTTACAGAATAAACATAAGTTGTTTTGCTATTTTTGGTACTTTAACAATTTTCAGACGAGGAAGATAACATGCCACCGGCCAGTAAGGTACTAAGGTTTTCTAAAGTGGGAAGTTAAGCTCTAAAAGATGTGATCTTGATAAGGTTTTTCTGGTGATCAAACAATTGTTAATACAGGGTATTTTAGAATTTGAAGTTGCATAAGCACAATGTATATTTTAAGGTCTGAATTAGCATTTTACGCGAATAGGAGCGTTCCCAAACACTGAATCAGTTGGAGCGTTCCCAAAACGTGATTTTATATGATATGTAACGAATTTAATGAAAATCGTGTACGGCCTGTTTTTCTGGTTTGGTTCACGAACCCGTGGCGCTTGGTTCGATTTTGTACCCGAGTCCATTACGGGCGATCTGGTTCGCTATACGAGGGGGGATGGGGGGTCTGCGATTCCTGTGATTATGGCTAATATGCATAAATAAGGTTACGACTGCAAGTTGTGTATTCCAATTTAATTATGTAGTGATTTTTTTGAAATTCTAATAAAAGGTTGCTCTTATTACTTCTAAAGGATAAAGGTCAATGTGGCTCTTAACAGGTTAGTAAATAAAGATGTTCATGAAGTTAAATCTAAACAAGTCACTATGGTATTTTTCTTACACTATAGTTTTGCTAAAATGACAATTACATATTTTAATCTTGTATACTATCTTCTCTTTTTTCATGACAGGAGGCTGATACAAGTGGATCACCCCTAGCATATGTGAAGATGGATTATTTTTGGGTTAATAAGCTATTGTTTACTCTCCTAGCATATGGTCTGATTACTTTGCGAATGTATCTTGTTATTTATCTATCAGATGTTTGAAGTTCCAGCAGTCACGTATTCGGCTGAAGTGGCGAATTCTGCTTATTTTCAGTCTCTGTACATTTTTTTTATGTTCTTGGACAATTTGAGTGATTGGCTCTACAACTGCTGTTTCTGAAATTTAGAGATATGTCGGAGTGTAAATCAGACATGGTTAATTTTAGGTATTTCGTTAATCGAATTTCTGGTACATTGTTTAGGTTTATGAGATTCTTATGTAATCTACATTGTTTTGTATAAGTTAAGGATTTGTTTAAGGAATTTAGGAGTTACAAAATTGTTTGCTTTGAAGGTGTTCGATGGAATGCTTTCCTTAGAAAACTTGTGGGAAGCTCTCTTAGTCTGGTTTTTAGTTATCTGTTTGTTCACAAAGAGAATCATATTCCAGAAGTTACATTTTAAGCTTTTTTGCATGTTCTTGGTACACATAAGTTAGTAAAAGTTTCATGTTGTTTATTTTGGATTCCATTTGCATGTTTGTGTCTTGTCTCTCTCTCTCAAGGATTTTGTACATTTTAATCTGATTTCGGCTTCGAAGTCTCACTCTCACGATGCTTGTTGGTTAGGTGGTGGTGTCGGCTGGATGTTGTGAAGATGTTAGCGGCAGTGGCAAAGGTGTAACGTTGGAGGGGTGGTGGCGATGTTGGCTTCATAGTGGTTGTGGTAACTGATAAAATCCAGTTGATTGGAACATGCGAACTAAATGTGTTAAGAAAAGAGTTCAGATCAAAGATGTATTCATTTCCACCATTTTTTTCATGATTTCACATTGGTTATGTATATTATATGCTATCATGTTCATTTCGGTGATCTGCTTACGTCTCCTTGGCATGAATACGTGAATAATATTTTTTTCATGTTCTTTTCGGTTCCCCATTAGCTGGGCAGGTTTTCCTTGTGGTGTTGCAGAAATAATTTTGCTTATGCAACATATGGGCTGTGAACCAGATACAACTTCATTTAACGTTATGATTGATGGCTTGATGCATATAGAAAATCCGGTGTTCATGAAGGTAAGAAAAATCAAATCAATAGAGCCTCATTTGACATTATGTTTATGACATGATTCTGGAACGTTGTCTCATTCATCATAAATGATTGTTATTCTCTACATTGGTGGATGCACATTAGTTATATTTGTGATAAGCTATTTGCATAAAAGTTACTGTTGGTGGGGCCTGGGTTATGGGTCAAAAAGAGTTCGGACTTGTAGTTTTTTATTAGTCGGATTGTTTTCTTGACCAATTCAAGTTGTTGTGTAACAATGGATGCAAATCACAACTAATTTAGGATGACAATATCTTGGTTTTTTATCATGTCATTCTTATACTAGGCACACTAACCTTGGAAGTCATTAAAAGAGTGACAGGTTGCAATACATTACTGAAAAGTTGTTCACCAGACATTATGCATCTGCATATGAGTGAATTATTGAAGTTTCATGTAGCCATTAGTGTTTGGGGTTTTGCGTTCCGCGACATCCAGGTATACTTTCTTTTTCTATTTTGCTTATTTGTTTTGTATCTCACGAGGCTGGGTTGTGGTTAGGGAGTACTCATCTTTTAGGTTTTTATATTTTTTTACATGTCAGATTGATATTTGATTATTAGTTGTTTATTTGATGCTTGTTTGCAGGCACTAAATAGATTGTTAAGGGATTAAGTGATACCTTGTGTGAGGATTTTCAACGAGGTATGGTCTGGCTATTAATTTTCTATTTTAAAAATTGTAATAATTTTTTTGGTTATCATTTATGACGTTGACTAGGGTCATGCTTTAATATTAAGGGATGTGATGGATTCACTGTTAGTAGATCAGTTGGTTGAAATTGATGGTACACATGATGAGTTGTTGAATGAAGTGTAGTTGGTAGCTGCAACTGAAGAAAAAGAAGCCCATTCATATAAAATTGATCCTGGTCAAGTAATAGTGCTTCAACTTTTTGACTTTAGTACTTTGAGCAAGTTGCTATTGGCATTTGTTTAGGCTGTGAAATTGATTATTAGAATTCGCACATTATATATTGTAGAAAACAATGTCTATACATGGATATTCATTCAAATGAGTGGGTGTTTCTGTAGCCTATAGAACAAAGAAAAGTTGTCTCTGCTTAGCAACAAATGTTGTTTTGGTTGACCAATGGGCATGAGTTCAAATTATGGTCAAACATTCATGACGAAAACATATGTCGATTTACATTTGATAGTAAAGAAAGATTTCGTGGAAATGCTGGAGTTGTACTGACAATTTATAACATAGTTCCTTTTATATAGTATAGCTATGTCTTCGTTTGATCGTTTTTTAATGGTCTAATATTTCAAAACATGTAAACTTAATGACTCATAAATTCATTTGTTCATTATCTCTCTTAACATACAACATGGCTTGGCAGAGGCCTTTCGTGTGTTTGTACACTGTACTAAGTTTACTATACAAAAAATCGATCAACTTGCCATGCCACAAAAAATGGCCTAACGACTCTCATATTACTCTTTTTATTTCATAACCTGATGAATTCATGTTCATTCTATACAAGATTTACTAGATTAACAAACAAATGTTAATGGTTGATGGTTGGCACCCTTAACGTTGATGGGTATCAAGCATTCCTTTATAATATACATGTAATATTTGATTGAATGACAAATCTTTTGTTTTTTGTAAGTTTATTTATTTTAAAAATATACCAATACGGTAATCTACCTTACGGGTATAACAGATAGTAAGTGTTGCGGGTAACTTTATGATATGTTCACGCCCTCGTACTATCGACTCCGCCGCAACGCGCGGGTCTCCCACTAGTATAAAAAGATGTGAAACATTTTCTATCTCACTAATCTCATCAACATGTTTCTTCACACCATCAGTTACAAATTCTTTATGCAATGGAAAAACACTCTGAGACGATAGTATTGTTTGAGAAGTAGAACCACTCCCTTGTCCAAACTTCAGTATAAGACTTTTGAATACCACAAATGATTAGAATTAGTATACAAATAACATGAATCCAAGTATTTGACTTGAACATCTATATACAATAGAAATTACATTGAAAAATTATCTCCTCCTTAGCTCATTAACTTTATCAATTTCTTCATTCAGAAAAATTCGTGTTGCAAACTTATCAATGTGAACAGTATATTCACCTACATGCAAAAGTATATAGATATGTAATGTATACCTGTCTTTATATTGCCAGAAATAAACAGTACAGTTATGATTTGCAGAAAGTAACAAAAATACATTTCCATTCCTTACACTTTCCATGTTGTATAACAGCCATCACATGTTCATGAGGCGGGATTTTAGAAATGAAGTCCTTAATCTGCAGAGCATAATCATTCCACACAGTACAACACAAAACCTTACCCCTACATGAAAAGAATATTCATATGACGATATACTAAAGACTAATTTATGACCATTTCTTTACAAATCTCAAATATCAAAACCAAATTGAATGAATAAAAACACAAAATCAAAGGAAACTTATGACATTTATTAAAGTAGCAAATGAGGCATAAATTAACTAACATATTCACTAAGAATAAACTGTTGATCTCATTTATTACCATGATTCAGCATTAGATACAAACACTATAGATCTCATTTATTACCATTACCATGATCCCACATTAAATACCAACATTCTTCATCTTATTTATTAACATCATTAAATACAAACAATGATATGTACATGTCTGCACATGTAAACAACAACTTACTCCAAGTCTTCAATATCGAAATTGATCTTCTTAGTCTCCTTTGGAGGTCGATCAAAGATTTCAAGATCTCCACAACAAACCACAGGTCCAGCAACATCTATATGATCACATTATACAAGAATATAAGTAAAACTCTCTAATATTATACAAGCAAGACATGATTACAAAAATATATGTCACACCCCCAAAATCCACCTGCGGAGTACCACCGCTTGGAGGCGTGACTGACCAGGATCCAGCCACCAATCATATTGAACGAGCATATAAGTAGTTATAAAAATCCAACCAATACAATTTGTGTTCAAACAAAACATAGTTAAGTTGCAAGCGGAAGCATAAGTCTTAAATCAAAACACAAGTTTAATTGTTCCAAAGTTTAACATGGCACACAGCCGTCCATGTCCCACAACGATCCTCCTCCATGCAAGCTCCAGCTAAGAAACCTAAGGACCTGCAAAGCATGTAGTAACGAGTCAACAACAAGTTGAGTGAGTTCACGGTTGGGTGTTCGTTTTAAGTTGTTTCGAAAACAGTTTCCTTTAGCTGGCATCCTGCCGTGGGGGTTACCCCATAGTTAAAAACGTGACTTGTTTATTCCCGGTTACTCTGGCTATCCAGCCGTGGGGGCTACCCCGTGTTAGTTATCTGGCATTTCGGCCGTGGGGGCTACCCCATGTATCTACTAGACTCGTTACCATATCGACTGCTGACTGTAGTCATGTTTATGTGCCCTGAACTGTCAATGTCTATCATCATTGACGTGCCAGTAGTCCATTAGTTCACGCCCGTCCTCTGCGGCACGGTGTGAGGTTTGTCAAACCTAAATAGCGCTATCTAACTAATGACCCGCTCGCCATTGGCCTCGGCGATTAAGTCGATACAAAGATGAGGGACTTCGTGATAGAGTTTTGGTCTAGTACGAGTTATCTGTCCGTGAGGACGAGGAATTACATTTCCTGAACCTTTGCTGTCCTACCCAAGGAGGACGAGGAACCCAGTTCCTTAACCCCATTCCCAACCCAGGGAATCCCATGCTTTTGTAGAGGGTGTGAACTCACCTTGGTTTGCTCGGTAGAAAACACAGAAAAGTCAAACAAGCAACGTTGAGGCTACTCACGTCCTATCATAGTTGTATCATACAATCAGGTTCGTATTCAAGTAGTGCACGTATGGCATACACGTTTAATCATGGCAGTTAGCAAGTAATGCATACGAGTTGAACGAACAGTAACATGCCCAGAATTAAACAAAGTCCAAGGTCCGGCCCAAACACTAAGCCCATAATTAAACAAGTCCAACAGTGTGTATCCGCGTATTGTTTCGAGTCGCAACTAGGCGTTTGCGACTCGCAACCTGAGTCGCAACTACGGTCTCGGTTCATGCTGTTTTGGTTACGAGTCGCAACTGGACTCGCAACCGGTGCTTCGAGTCAAACGGTTTATGTGCTGACCACTTGTGGTTTCGAGTCGCAACCAGGTGTTTGCGACTCGCAATCTGTGTCGCAACCGGGAGATTTCGACTCATCGTGCATGGTTTCGAGTCGCAACTGATGGTTTCGAGTGGACATAAGCTGATTCGGAACAGTGTACTATCCAATGAGAATTTGATTTCATGAAACAGTCTGTACTACCCTCATAAACATGTTTATTTGTCTAGCAATTTCCTAAGATGGATCAAACAATCAGATTTCAAATATTCAACTATGTTCTTATGATATTCAACAAGTTCTTCATGTGTTCATCATGTTCTTCACATATTAAAGTCATGTTCATATCACATTCCAAACACACTCAACACATATTCAAATATTCATATTCAACATGTGTTCATAGCTCTTGTATTTTCGGTCAAGCACCATAATACCTAGACTAGATACCAAGATCATTAAGCAAGACATTTACCATTCAACATTCAATCATAGTCAAGCATACATTATTCACTCCAACATAACCAATACATTAACCTATCATCTTTAACCGAATATAAACATACTACATGAAACATTTATGAACCGATTTCTTGAACACTAACTTAACATCAATGTGTACTATCAAAACATGCTCAACCGATTATCACCAACACACACACAACCGAGAATATGATAAAGCCGTAATCATGCATTTTCCACTTATTAATGTATGAAGACAAGCATTCAAACATCAAGCACACATAATCCTTAACACATAGTAAAGCACTAACCGATTGATGGGTTTCAAAGGTGAGTATAGAGCTTCCAAATGTGTGTGTGTGTGAGCCGATCCGAGAGCTCCTAGTGTCACCGATATGATCCGAGAATGAAGGAGAGTAGTGTTGTGGTTTAGGGTTTTAGTGTGAGAGAGTGGAGAGTGTGTGTTGGAGGGTATGTGTGTTGTCCAAAATGACAACATGGCTATCTATCTAGTTTATATACCCGCTCCAAGTGACACACCCTAATGGGCTCTCGGTTGGGTTGAATGGGGTGTAAGGCCCATCCGGCCCATTGTTTCATCGTTCACTCGAGACCACATGGTCTCGAGTCGGGTTCGTGTTGTCTCGGTTCATATACCTACTCGCATACATACACATAAACATACATGTAACACAACACATAATCAGATAAAGGTTCATTTGTCATTATCACATAAGTTAACTAGCCACGCGTTTAAGCATACATGAAAGGTTCTAATTTCGAGTTGTCACATCATCCCCAAGTTGAAAGAAATTTCGTCCCGAAATTTGGTAGGCACTCACTGAGGAAGCTAGTTAAGTTGTATGGTTTTCCTGGTTTTCCTGGGGTGTCACATCCACCCCCCGTTGATCTGGAATTTCGTCCCGAAATTCCGTAGCTTCGGCCTCAGTAGTGGGTGTACTGTTTGCGAACAGTTGGGGATACTTTTGTTTCATCTGATCTTCGCGCTCCCAGGTGAACTCTGGGCCGCGACGTGAGTTCCAACGAACTCGAACGAGAGGTATTCTAGTGCTCTTGAGGACCTTAACATCCCGGTCCGTGATTTCAACTGGTTCCTCGACGAATCGTAACTGCTCGTCGATAGTGAGTTCCTTCAAAGGAACTACGTGGGTCTCATCTGACGGACACTTCTTCAGATTCGACACGTGAAAAACGTTGTGAATTGCACCGAGTTCTGCTGGTAAGTTTAGTCTGTAGGCCACCCTGCCTATTTTCTCAATGACCTCGAAAGGTCCAACGTATCGTGGGTTAAGTTTACCGCGTTTGCCAAAACGAACCACACCCTTCCAGGGTGAAACTTTGAGTAGTACCCGCTCCCCAACCTGGAGCTCAAGTGGTTTCCTGCCCATGTCGGCGTAAACTTTCTGACGTTCACGAGCGGCCGTCATGCGTTTTCGTATCTGAGCGATTTGCTCGGTTGTATCTACCACATATTCTGGGCCAGTGATCTGACTTTCTCCCACCTCTGCCCAGCAAAGGGGAGACCGGCATTTACGTCCGTACAATGCCTCAAACGGAGCAGCTCCAATGCTGGTGTGGTAGCTGTTATTGTACGAGAATTCCACAAGTGGCAGATGCTTTTCCCAGCGGTTGCCAAAGTCGATTACACATGCACGAAGCATGTCTTCTAAGGTTTGAATAGTGCGCTCGGACTGCCCGTCCGTCTGAGGATGGTACGCTGTGCTCATGTCTAATCGTGAGCCAAAGGATTTGTGCATTGCTTGCCACAGCTCAGAAGTAAAACGTGCATCTCGATCTGAGATAATGGAGGTGGGCACCCCGTGCCTCGAAACAACTTCCTTGAGGTATATTTCTGCAAGAGTGGAGAACTTATCCGTCTCCTTGATAGCCAAGAAGTGTGCAGACTTTGTGAGTCGATCCACGATCACCCAAATAGTGTCGTTCCCGCGCTGGGATCTAGGTAGGCCAGTAACAAAATCCATGGAAATTTGCTCCCATTTCCATTGAGGTATCTCTGTTTGTTGGAGTAGGCCTGATGGTTTCTGGTATTCCGACTTGACCCTCGCACAAGTCAAACACTTGCTGACGTAGGTTGCTATGTGGGCCTTCATGCTAGGCCACCAGTACGTAGTCTTGATGTCATGATACATCTTATCTGATCCAGGGTGTACTGAGTAGCGAGACTTGTGTGCTTCGTCCATCACAAGCTCTCGTAGGTTGCCATAGAGTGGGATCCAAACGCGTCCCGTTACGTAGTAAGCACCGTCTTCCTTCTGTTCCAATCGTTGCCTTGATCCGCGTAGGGCTTCAGCCCTGACATTTTCTGGTTTCAGTGCTTCTATCTGAGCAGCTCGTATCTGGGAGGGAAGGCTAGAATGGATCGTGAGCTGTAAAGCTCGCACGCGCTTAGGTGCAGTGTCCTTCCGACTGAGGGCGTCAGCCACAACATTGGCCTTGCCCGGGTGATACCTGATTGAGCACTCGTAGTCATTCAGAAGTTCGACCCATCGTCGTTGTCGCATATTCAGTTCCTTCTGCTTGAAGATATGCTCGAGGCTCCTGTGGTCGGTGTAGATCGCGCACTTGGTACCATACAGGTAATGCCGCCATAACTTAAGTGCGAAAACAACAGCTCCCAGCTCTAAGTCGTGCGTAGTGTAGTTCTTTTCATGAACCTTGAGTTGGCGTGAGGCGTAGGCTATAACTTTATCTCGTTGCATCAACACGCAACCAAGACCTTGAATTGATGCGTCGCAGTAAACCACAAAATCGTCTGTGCCTTCTGGCAGGGAAAGGATAGGTGCGCTACAAAGTCTATCCTTTAGGTGCTGAAATGCCAACTCCTGTGCGTTTCCCCAGCGATAAACAACGCCCTTCTGCGTTAGTGAGGTGAGAGGTTGTGCGATCTTAGAAAAATCCTTAATAAATCTCCGGTAGTATCCCGCCAAACCCAAGAATTGGCGAATTTCCTTTGGTGTACGAGGTGCAGGCCAGTTCTTAATCGAGTCTATCTTGGATGGATCAACGTGAATCCCATCCCTGTTCACTACGTGGCCAAGGAAATGGACTTCTCGAAGCCAGAAGTCGCATTTCGAGAACTTTGCATAAAGCTGTTCTGTTCGAAGGAGTTCCAGAATAAGTCGCAGATGCTGCTCGTGTTCTTCCCGACTTTTAGAGTAGATCAGGATGTCGTCGATGAAGACTATAACAAACTTTTCCAGGTAAGGCTTGCACACTCGGTTCATCAAGTCCATGAAAACCGCAGGTGCGTTTGTCATCCCAAAAGGCATGACCAAAAACTCATAGTGCCCGTATCGAGTTCTGAAAGCTGTCTTGGAGACGTCCTCTTCCCGGACTCTCAGCTGGTGATAACCCGATCTCAAATCAATCTTCGAATAGTAGCTCGACCCTTGCAACTGGTCGAACAAGTCGTCGATACGCGGTAGAGGATAACGATTCTTCACCGTCACCTTGTTGAGTTCTCGGTAGTCGATGCACATTCTGAAAGTACCGTCTTTCTTCTTCACAAATAATACTGGAGCTCCCCAGGGCGATGAGCTAGGACGAATAAAACCCTTATCCAAGAGTTCTTGTAGTTGCGTGGAGAGTTCTTTCAACTCTGATGGGGCTAAACGATAAGGTGCACGAGCTATAGGCGCAGCTCCAGGAGCTAGTTCAATCTGAAACTCGACTTGGCGATGAGGCGGAAGACCAGGTAATTCCTCAGGAAATACCTCTGGATAATCGCGTACAACTGGAAAATCTTCTATCTTCTTCTCTTTTTCTGAGGTGTCAGTAACGAGAGCTAAAATAGCAGTGTGGCCCTTTCGCAAGCACTTTTGGGCCTTAAGGAGAGAAATGACGTTCTCAACAGCACTCCTCTTGTCGCCATGAATCATGAGAGGTTCACCACCGGGACCTGGAATACGGACAACCTTCTCGTTGCAAAGAATCTCTGCTCGGTGTTGGGATAACCAATCCATCCCAATGACAACGTCGAAACTACCCAAGACAATAGGAATGAGGTCGATAGAGAAGGTTTGGTCAGCGAGAATAAGTTTACAACCCTTGACTACGTGTGTGGCTTCTAAACTCTTACCATTTGCTAGCTCTACGGTGTGCTTGTTGTTCAAAGGGGTTGGAATACGCTTAAGCATTCGACTAACTTCTAGTGACACGTAGCTAGTATCGGCACCCGAATCAAATAAAACTGAAACATAAAAGTCGCCGAGAAGGAACTTACCCGCCACAACATTGGGGTCGTTCCTAGCTTCACCTTGGCCAATCACAAACATTCGCCCCCTGGCGCCATTGTTGTTGTTGTTCCCATTGTTACCATTCCCCTGATTGTTGTTATTGTTGTTGTTGTTGTTCTGGTTCCTGTTCAGTTGAGGACAGTCTCTCTTGAAGTGGCCTTCAGCTCCACACTGAAAGCACCCTTTGTTATCACCCTGCTGCTGTTGCTGGCGCTGGTTCTGTTGAGCTTGCTGACGATTCTGATTAGCGGGGTATAAGCTCCTGCAATTCTTTGCAGCGTGACCAGGCTTGTTGCACCGATGACAGTTGCCCCTGGTGCATGGCCCGCTGTGGTGCAGGCTGCAGCGATTGCATTTGGGATGATTTCCTTTGTATCCACCACCAGACGATTGCTGATTAGGGCTCTTGTAGTCCTCAGTCTTTCTCTGCTGAGACTGGGACTGAACAGAAGTCGAACCCTTACTTGAAGTTCCATCCCATTTCCGTTTGTTGTCACTAGAGGTACCAGTAGTAGTTGCAGCGCCAATGCGTTTTGGTAACTTGTTCTGCACCACCGCTTGATCCGTGAGACGGTGAGCCAACTGAACGGTTTGCTGGTAGGTGGCGAGGTTCGCTGAAGTCACATGACTTTGGATTTCCGGCACTAAGCCCTGAAGAAATAGTTCGATGCGTTTGATGGGAGGATCCACCATAGTAGGGCACAGAATTGCCAGTTCGTTCGACCTTTTCACATAAGCTTCAATTTCCGACCCCGTCATCTTGAGGTTGAAGAACTCCACTTCCAGCTTGTGAATCTCATCCCGACTGCAGTACTCTTCCTTGATCATTTCCTTAAAAGTTTCCCAAGGGGTGGCGTTGGCAGCAACCAACCCTAGCATTTGAACTTGAGCGTTCCACCACGTGAGGGCTAAACCCTCGAGAGTACCAGTAGCATACTTCACCCTGCGCGCCTCAGGGCATTCGCACATTTCGAACACAGATTCCAGCTTCTCAAACCAGTGTAGGAGACTTACTGCTCCTTCAGTGCCGCTAAAAGTAGTTGGTCGGCAGTCCATGAAAGTCTTAAAAGTGCACACGGGTGGTTGAACATGCTGACCTATCGTAGGTGAAAGAAAAGACAGAGTTTAACACAAAGGTTGGTTCACGAGAGTAGGATCCTAAAGATCCTAGAATGAGTTCGGACTGCAGGATATACCTCCTGCGTGTGCAGCTGCAAGTGCTGCGGCAACTCGTTCGTTGATCAAAGCCGTCAACTGGGCTTGTGTCAGGTTAACGCGTCCAGACATGATCTTCATACCAAGAAGAACGTGAGTGAGAGGGGTTTCGCGAAAGTACGACGATAAGATAGAGTAAGTACGCACGTGTCCAAGCAACAGTAGTTATACTAACCAAGCATACCATAAGCAATGTACTATGTAACTAACAAGTAGGCAATATATACACAGATCATATTACCTAGAATGTCGAGCCTTGCATGTGGAGTGAAGCATCGTTGTGGATCGTTGAGCACTGTACAGGTTATAGTCTGGTTTTAACAAAAACGTTTCTCCCTTTATTAAAACCAAGTTCTCTATAACCAATGGCTCTGATACCAATCTGTCACACCCCCAAAATCCACCTGCGGAGTACCACCGCTTGGAGGCGTGACTGACCAGGATCCAGCCACCAATCATATTGAACGAGCATATAAGTAGTTATAAAAATCCAACCAATACAATTTGTGTTCAAACAAAACATAGTTAAGTTGCAAGCGGAAGCATAAGTCTTAAATCAAAACACAAGTTTAATTGTTCCAAAGTTTAACATGGCACACAGCCGTCCATGTCCCACAACGATCCTCCTCCATGCAAGCTCCAGCTAAGAAACCTAAGGACCTGCAAAGCATGTAGTAACGAGTCAACAACAAGTTGAGTGAGTTCACGGTTGGGTGTTCGTTTTAAGTTGTTTCGAAAACAGTTTCCTTTAGCTGGCATCCTGCCGTGGGGGTTACCCCATAGTTAAAAACGTGACTTGTTTATTCCCGGTTACTCTGGCTATCCAGCCGTGGGGGCTACCCCGTGTTAGTTATCTGGCATTTCGGCCGTGGGGGCTACCCCATGTATCTACTAGACTCGTTACCATATCGACTGCTGACTGTAGTCATGTTTATGTGCCCTGAACTGTCAATGTCTATCATCATTGACGTGCCAGTAGTCCATTAGTTCACGCCCGTCCTCTGCGGCACGGTGTGAGGTTTGTCAAACCTAAATAGCGCTATCTAACTAATGACCCGCTCGCCATTGGCCTCGGCGATTAAGTCGATACAAAGATGAGGGACTTCGTGATAGAGTTTTGGTCTAGTACGAGTTATCTGTCCGTGAGGACGAGGAATTACATTTCCTGAACCTTTGCTGTCCTACCCAAGGAGGACGAGGAACCCAGTTCCTTAACCCCATTCCCAACCCAGGGAATCCCATGCTTTGTAGAGGGTGTGAACTCACCTTGGTTTGCTCGGTAGAAAACACAGAAAAGTCAAACAAGCAACGTTGAGGCTACTCACGTCCTATCATAGTTGTATCATACAATCAGGTTCGTATTCAAGTAGTGCACGTATGGCATACACGTTTAATCATGGCAGTTAGCAAGTAATGCATACGAGTTGAACGAACAGTAACATGCCCAGAATTAAACAAAGTCCAAGGTCCGGCCCAAACACTAAGCCCATAATTAAACAAGTCCAACAGTGTGTATCCGCGTATTGTTTCGAGTCGCAACTAGGCGTTTGCGACTCGCAACCTGAGTCGCAACTACGGTCTCGGTTCATGCTGTTTTGGTTACGAGTCGCAACTGGACTCGCAACCGGTGCTTCGAGTCAAACGGTTTATGTGCTGACCACTTGTGGTTTCAAGTCGCAACCAGGTGTTTGCGACTCGCAATCTGTGTCGCAACCGGGAGATTTCGACTCATCGTGCATGGTTTCGAGTCGCAACTGATGGTTTCGAGTGGACATAAGCTGATTCGGAACAGTGTACTATCCAATGAGAATTTGATTTCATGAAACAGTCTGTACTACCCTCATAAACATGTTTATTTGTCTAGCAATTTCCTAAGATGGATCAAACAATCAGATTTCAAATATTCAACTATGTTCTTATGATATTCAACAAGTTCTTCATGTGTTCATCATGTTCTTCACATATTAAAGTCATGTTCATATCACATTCCAAACACACTCAACACATATTCAAATATTCATATTCAACATGTGTTCATAGCTCTTGTATTTTCGGTCAAGCACCATAATACCTAGACTAGATACCAAGATCATTAAGCAAGACATTTACCATTCAACATTCAATCATAGTCAAGCATACATTATTCACTCCAACATAACCAATACATTAACCTATCATCTTTAACCGAATATAAACATACTACATGAAACATTTATGAACCGATTTCTTGAACACTAACTTAACATCAATGTGTACTATCAAAACATGCTCAACCGATTATCACCAACACACACACAACCGAGAATATGATAAAGCCGTAATCATGCATTTTCCACTTATTAATGTATGAAGACAAGCATTCAAACATCAAGCACACATAATCCTTAACACATAGTAAAGCACTAACCGATTGATGGGTTTCAAAGGTGAGTATAGAGCTTCCAAATGTGTGTGTGTGTGAGCCGATCCGAGAGCTCCTAGTGTCACCGATATGATCCGAGAATGAAGGAGAGTAGTGTTGTGGTTTAGGGTTTTAGTGTGAGAGAGTGGAGAGTGTGTGTTGGAGGGTATGTGTGTTGTCCAAAATGACAACATGGCTATCTATCTAGTTTATATACCCGCTCCAAGTGACACACCCTAATGGGCTCTCGGTTGGGTTGAATGGGGTGTAAGGCCCATCCGGCCCATTGTTTCATCGTTCACTCGAGACCACATGGTCTCGAGTCGGGTTCGTGTTGTCTCGGTTCATATACCTACTCGCATACATACACATAAACATACATGTAACACAACACATAATCACATAAAGGTTCATTTGTCATTATCACATAAGTTAACTAGCCACGCGTTTAAGCATACATGAAAGGTTCTAATTTCGAGTTGTCACAATATACACTACCAACACTCAAAGCGTTTAACGCCTCTCCTTGAAGAATATCTTCATAAGCTCTGAAGCTGAAACCATACTCAACACCTTGCCAATCTCTCACAGGAGTAACAGTTGTGCATCTATTAAAGTTGATTTTATAAGGCTGCACTACTACTTTATATAAATCTTTATTCTCACCAACACCAAATTTCGACAGAATCACAACAGCATCTTCTTGAAGCTGTCCATCAAAAACAGGTATCAGACGACTCTTAATACCTGCTTGAATCTTAGCACCCTGAAGAACATTTAAAGAAAGTATCTTCTTAGCATACACCACTTCATTCTCTAATAAAACGGAAAAGCAGAGATACAAATGACCTTTTCATCAATGAAGATGAGATCCATCTTGTAACCCTGATTCCATTTTCGAATAATTCTCGCTTTCATGTTCCACATATCTTTCCCATGATTCAAATCGTTAACAAAACTAAGATTGTTACTGTCAACTGATATTGACATGCTTCTAATTCGGAATTTGGATTGTGATTAAATTTCAAATTTCAAAATCAGAGAAGATGAAAGTGTGATGAAATATGAAGAGAGAAATGAGAAGAAAAACCTTATATAAGAAGGATATTTGACAGGAGTTTCTGAGTGACATGCATTAATTGCAAATTACTTATTCCCATGCATTTTTGAATTTGAATTTCCCGGTAATTAGCCTTAAACATCTGCTGATCTAAAAGCATTACGGAGAATAACAACAACTGCTGCTAGGTATTAAAGTAAAGTCACATATAAATGAGCAGATGTTTTCCCTGACAGACGTTTAGACAGAATTTTAAATGATTTTATATATTAGTCTTTATGATGCAGTAATGACATAAGAAAAACATTGTTGGACAGCCTCTTTAGCTGACACATCAGCTTTTCTTATGCCATTGGGATTTCTCCTTTTATAGAAAGTATAGATAGATTTATTGTGCTATTTGTTTTTTGTTTTTTATTTTAGTATTCAACTAGTAATAAGACCCGCGCACGTTGCGGCGCGGGTTCATTGTTATCGTCAAATAAATTAGTCCAAGCGTTATGTGATGCGTTAACCATATAAAAATGCGTGTTTCGACGTATCCGCTTGAACTCAATGTAACCAATATAAGCATTGCGATTGGATCAAAACATAAAGTAAATCGAATGTATATATATATACCGTACAATCGTAACGTATTAAATGCGATCCGACTAACTCGAATTTATTCCGCTAAGTCAAAACGTATTATATGCGACTCGGCTCATACGTAGGAAACGTATTGTATGACCATATAACGTACAATCATAACGTATTATTTGAACGCGACTAACTCAAATTTATACCATCAAGTCAAAACGTATGCGACCGACTCATATGCAAGAAACTTACAAAGAGGCTTACGTAAGTATTAAGAAAAAAGTTGAAATGACAATGAAATTATACGTAATTAGTTAAAAATAATTACATTTCTAAACTCAAAGTGACATTTTACATAGGCATTAAGGAAAAAGTTAGGTTAAAAGTGTAATGTCTAAGAGGTAAAAATGTGATTTTGACAAAGTTGAAGGTAACAAATGATTTGAGAAATTGGCTTTAGAGTAAAAGTTGGTTCAAGGCTTTAAGCGGAGACCTAAGGGGACTATTTGTGTAAAAGCTTAAAAAGAAGGAAACACTTATGTAAGCGACAATTGTGTAAGACAATTTGAGTAAAAGGTACAAAAAAATAGAAGGGGATACTTATGAAAAAAGTGCCGACATTGTGTTTTAAGTTATACTAGGACTTTGACCCGCCGCGCGTTGCGGCGGCGTCGAAAGTTAAAGTAACTCGCATTTATACCGTATATTTGATCTAACTTTTTTTCGAAAAAATTACGTCACCGTTGAATAAAAAAGTTTTATATTTGACCCGACTCGCTTTCGTACACAATCTACAAACGTACACAAAATAAGGATAAAAACGTATTATATTTGACCAGACTCGTTTCAGAAAAAAGTTTATGTCAAAACGTTAGTCGTTTCCATTGAAACGGGAATTGAAAGTGACAGGTGCGTTAAAACTGCCATACGTCGCGTGTTACGGCTGCGACACCTTAGTTGTTTATAGTTGGCGGTACGTTAACCATATAAAAACACGCGTTTCGGCGTATCCAATCTAACTCAATGTAACCTATACAAGTATTGCAGCTACAATGTACGATGATGACATAACTTGTGATGCCCACACGTGAAATTATGTGTTTTTTACATTGTCACACACGGTATGTTTGTGATATTAACGTCATTTGACATAGATAAAAAAAGTATGTCTCAGTCGTTGTGGTGTAAAGTTGTAATGGTAACTTAGAGAACCATGTAAAATCGTAAAAGTAATTTTGACATTAAAAAAGTTAGGCGTGGATATAAAAACATATTAACGTGTGACACGCTACGGTGTAAAATCATAAAATTAATTCAAATAAAATGAAACGTCAAATTATTAAGTAGAAGGTTGGCGAGTCAAAGTTATTAATTACCAAAAATTAAAACTAAATGTGTAACTTACTTAAAGAATAAGGGATGGAGGTATCAAATTAAAATGTGTAGGGACCAACTTTTATTGTTAAGATACAATAAATAAATATTAGATTATATGTAAATAATTAATTTTAGTAAGTTATGACTCGAGTAATCACATAAAATTTAAACTCCAATTGAGAAAAGGTAAATTTAAATTGCATTTGAAAGAAAAAAGGAAAAGAAAGGAAACTGTAATTGAGAAAAAGGAATTCTAAAGTGCATTTGAAAACAAAAAGAAACTTTAGTTGAGAAAAAGAAAATTTTAACTCTATTTGACAAAAGAAGGGGAAGAATAAAGGAGTCGAACTCAGGACCTTTCCTTCAGCTTGAGATGCAGCAACCACTAAAACAAACTCCAACTTGGTTTTCCTTAGCTCAAACAATGTTTATATATAAAAGTAAAGGCGGTGGCTGTGATGTGACAACCACCGACCTTCTGTTTTAAGATTATACTAGTAATAATGCCCGCGCACGTTGCTGCGCGGGTACATCGCAAACATCGAATGGATTAGTCCAAGCGTTATGCGTTGCGTTAGCCACACGAAAACACGTGTTTTGACGTATCCGATTGAGCTCATTGTAACCTAACCCCTTTTTCGAGAGTTAGACATAGTTAACAATAGGGTTACCTAATATACTAAGACAACAACAATTATGGAATTATAAGAAACAACAAAGCAAATTACAAACTAACCTGAGCGGACGATACCACCCAAAAAAAAAACTGAAAAAGTATAGCAAAATTCATTAGTAAAAACCAGTTAGTAGATCTTTATACCCATAATCATTAGACAACTACGAAACAACGAAAAGAAGCATAAAGATTCAACAAATGCAATAAGCAAATGCAATAGAGCAAATGCAATAGAGACTGGACAAAGAGTTTTGCCTAACTTCTTTTTTCTAACCATGAGAAACAATCCAGTAATCTAAGCCTAACAACAGTATGAATCAAACTGTTATACATGCCTTTTAGGAAATATAAAAAGTCCAAGAAGATTTAGCCTTATTATGAAAGTTTAGCCTTATTATGAAAGTTGAAGCTAGTTGTTCATTTTCAGAGGTTACTATATCTTTAAAAGATTTATAACCTAATTTATTCTGGTTGTTAACTCTTTTTAAGAGCTGATACAAAGTTCCACTCAACGAAATCAAATTGTTTAAAACTCATATTAGATACAAAGTGAAAGCACAATTCGTTTGACTTCCAAATTGAAAATGCATATTTATATAAAACGAATAATAAAAGTTGTTGGATCCTGAAAAGTTTACATAATAGAAGGTTATTCCTCGATCGGTTATTAACCGGTTACAGTTTATGTTAATAACCAATAACGCTTGAATATATATAGTAGTTTGCGTAAACGAATACAAACTTGGGTGAAGGCTAAAGGGAGTGAAAAAAAGAATGAATTCATATGGAGAAGCCTAGAATTGAACTGGTGTTGAGAAGATTCAAAAAAAAATTCACAAACGACAGCAGCAAGTTTTTGTTTTGTCTATAGATATTAGGTGTGTACCAACCTAAGTTGAACTCTGTTTCTTTATTCATTTATATCGACGTGAGTTAATTTGAACATTATTACCCTTTTCTAAAAATAATGACGTCGTAAAAAAAGTTATATAATACACATGTAATAGGCTCTAGGAAAACTATATGGCACGATAAGTAGTGATCATAAGTTATAACTTCGTCTATAATATCATTGATTTATCGGATACATGTAATGAACACCATTTTAAGTATATGATGCCCAATGTCGATCTCATAGTATGTATAACTGACTTTTGTTTAACTTTAAATTCCTTGATACCAATGAAACCATTATGAACAATTGGTCACCCACAATTACTGGTTTATAGTATACATAGAAGTGATAAATAGAAAGAATGAAAGTAAAGTATAAGTTGGTAAACTTTCCTAACTTCTATCTTCACAGAAATCTCTAAAATAAAAGATATGCTATAATTATATTAATTACAAGGCAAGTTGTTGTGTAATATTCTTAGTTTTAGCTCATTCAATCAATAATAGCACAATTGCATTCCAAAGGTTTATGGTCTCAACTTGTAAATTTAGGGGTCAATGTAAAGCCACATAGGAATGGCAATGGGGTTTGGGACGAGTTTAGGTAATCCCAACCACAAATCAAATTAGCTAAGCTTTTTCCATACCCGTCGGGTTTTATCGGGTAATTACCCGTAGGTTTCGAGTAAACCCGTTAAGTTAAAAAAGAATTACCCATTGGGTACAACAACCCAAATACCCGTCAAGCATCTATCAAGTAACTACTAATCAATAAAATTTGACGAATCATAAAAAAAAACACAAAAATAGGCAGAATAAATCGATTTAATTTCTACCAGTTTAACACTTGAATTATCAACTGGTACTAAACTATTTGGACTCCGAACCTGATCGCCAAAAGATTCCAAAATAAAGAATATTAAACTTCCGTGAATGAATATACACATTTTATATAAATTTGTTGTTCAAAACCGAGTTATTAATAGCAATAGACAAGTCATCGGAGAACACCAACGTACATATTATCATAGCTACTAAACTAAAGCGGTATTTGTTTATTTAACAAAGATAGTGGTGTGTGTTGCAAGAATTCAAATGTGTTAATACAATTTGTTTTAACTGATAGCAGCCCAGGTAGTACCTTGTGACAACTGCTTTAAGGAAATTTTATCCATTAGAATATTGCCTAATATGGTCCAACGAATGCCCATACTATTATTTCCTTGCAGTACACGCATGTACACGCTTCCTATTCTATATACATTAAAATAAATTCAGTACCTTAGTCGATGCGGCGTCTATCGTCAACACGATGCCGTGGAAAACACA
The DNA here is from genome assembly GCA_030545235.1 of Helianthus tuberosus. Taxonomy (NCBI): domain Eukaryota; kingdom Viridiplantae; phylum Streptophyta; class Magnoliopsida; order Asterales; family Asteraceae; genus Helianthus; species Helianthus tuberosus. The sequence goes on from CM060354.1 coordinate 122,771,718, forward strand.
GTCTCACAACATGAAGGTAGAGGGGAGGAGAGGCTAGCCAAAGGACCCGGCTTTCACCATAATCGGTTACGGAAATGAGAAGGATGAGGGAGACTGGGGAGGAGTTGCTCTCGCTGTCTCACACACACTGACCCACATTAGTCTCTTTAGCATGGTACATGGTTTCAAATGAAGATCTCATTTTGGGTTAAAGGAAAAAGGCTGAGGCATTTGAATTTTTTTTTAAGTTTTTGTTGTTACTATATAGATATCGTTTTTTTATGTAATACCAGCACCAACGCAAAGTCACATTAACCGAATGTTAGAACTTGCTAAAATCCTCAATTCCGAAGGCCTCTTTATCACCTTTGTCAACACAGAGTTGAACCACCAACGCCTTCTCCGATCTCTCGGCTCTGACGCCTCTGATGTCCTTTCACTTTGACACCATGTTGGATGTGTATAGAAGTGTTCAAGGGCATATTCAATAAGTATTGAAAGTGGGTCGTAATTTTTTTTTTCAAATTAAATGCTTATTCACTTTCATCACATTCGAATATTATTGGTTTTACAGTACGAATTCATACAATTTACATGGGATATCACTATTCAATTGTACAAGTTTCAGCTAAAACGTCTTTTATCTTATTTATCATACACATGGTAAATTTAACTTACATTCACCAAAAGTTCACTTTACTATGCTCCTATTTTAAAATTTAATCGAGACACATTATTCTACAGCGCTTCGCAACATAATACTTCAAACAACAACACTGAATTGAGTAAAAAAGCAAATTTATGACCAAAAATTCGCTTTACCCTACTCCTGTTTTAAAATTTAATCGAAACACATTATTCAGCATGTCTATTCGATTCGATTAATGGGTTCGATTAGTGAGTAAAAACACAACATAATACCTCAAACAACAGCTCTCGATTGAGTAAAAAAGCAAATTTATCCATATCATAGTTTACTGAGATCTGTAAATGTCGAGACATCCAAGCAAAATTTGAGAAAGGCATTGTCTTCAGCAAATAACAAACAGATACTCAAATAAAGCCAACCATAAATGCATCAAGTTCATTCAGTTTCACATAAAACCACCACACATGAAACCTAAACTCAGTTAAGAAACCCTAGACTGTGAATTAAAAGGAATGTGGGAAGGAAAACTCACCTGAACAGCAAATTAAAGGTCCTGGTAGCCTGCAACTTCAAAGCCCTCTACACGATTTGAAATCCTAGAGCTATAATCGTAAAACCCATTGCTGGAACTCGTTATAGGGTTACCGATATTTGGTTGTTCTAATCTTCTGAATCTTGCACTCAGGACTTCCGATTGTTGTCATCTGAGAAAAAGGTGAAAGAAGCACTTAAAGATCATAGCAGAAGAGAAAAACACGTTCACGTGGAAGCTGAGAGGGAAAAAAGGGAAGGATCGATTGAGTAAATAACCTAATAAGATGCACCGACTTTGTGCTTTAAGATATATGATAATAGAATAGCCTTTGTTGTTTATCACCCTCCACAATACACAAAATTGATTCCTAAACATTGTTATTATCAGTTAAAAGATAAGCTCAACACTCGAGTATTTATGCATGGATTATAAGTGTGATCTTCCAATTATCTGTGCAACTTGGTATATTTAATTCGTTCGTGTAGATGAAGACCAAATCATATGATCTAGTGAGTCATACAATGGTCAGAACTCATCATCTTTTAAATTAAGTTCTCTGTTAATTTTGATAATTAGCAAAGCATGGTGTCTCAGTTACATAGATCAGAAACTCACCATCGTTGTCGTCTTGCTTCATCCAACGCAGCTGTCAGCTGCTGCGGCTTTTCATTACCGAAAAAAAGTGGCACCGCTTCTGTTCCCCTATCGCCGCTGTCGTGCGCCGCCGGTACCGTCGAGACACCTCTGCCGCCACGATTCCCCGTCACTTCTCTCTCTGCAATTTCCCCTCTCTCTATTCTCGTCGCCACGCCGCCGTACGCCACCACCATCCGGTGGTGGCTGGCCGTTTAATTGAGGAAGATGGAAGCATGTGAGGTGGGTTTGGGTGAAGAACAATCGAAGAAGGAAGGAGGGTGTAGGAGGAGGTAAGGCTAGGACATGTACATAAAAAAGGAGGACGACTTTTTCCTTTAAGTCTTTAGGGTAATATTAAAATAAGGTTTATAATATAGTTTACTTATTTGTCTAGAGTACATTAAGAAAGTTCTATGTCATTGTATAAAATATGGAAGAAGGCTTCATTTTTTCTTGGTAGATGTTGGGGTCGTTACTCACATCCAAACCATCAAATTATACATACATTCCACTAAAAAACAACTTCTATATAAATATATTTCCACTAAAAACAAATAATTTTTCTCTCTCCTTTCAATTAAATAATATTATCATTACATTTTTCTCTCACTTCCACTCACAACCACTTTCAAAATATATTAAAAAATTATAACGGGTGAACAGTGTCCCCCCAAATATACAGATGAACAGTAACATTTTCTCTCTCCTCTACTCACAACCACTTTTTATACCCTTTATAATATAAAAACCCCTCCTCACATAATTTGATGGTTAGAATGTGAATGCTCTTATCAGATTTTAGCGATGCTATTTTTTTTTATTTCTAACATTCAATGCTTATAATATGGTTGATCTTATTTGCCTAGAATATATTAAAAAAGTTTCATGTGGTTGTATAAAATTTTGATGATTAATGTATTTAATATGACTTATTTTGAGGTTTGATCATTAATTGTCATATATTCTACGATTTGATCATTTTTCTTTATCTTATTTAATTTACCTTCTCAAAAGAATTGAAGCTCACTGGTAAGTATTTTGTACTTGATTTTTCATGATTAGAGTGTCTGTTATTGATTTTTCCAGTGGCGGATCCAGGAATTTTTATCACTAGATTCACTTTTTTAGGTGCTTGAATTTCGTTCAACTCGACGTTAGTTTTTTCGGGCCGGGCTTTATCACTAAACTCACTTTTATTTCCTATGATTTGGGAATATGTCACAGAATAGTAACCAAATTTCAAAAGTGTTCTAATTAGGTCACTCGTATCGTTTTTATCCCAATTAGATAACTTAACATTCAAATCGAGTCATGTCCTTTTTTCTATGTGTCAAGGAAAAAATGAAGAATAGGATGTTGGGGTCGAATTATTTTAATATATGAAATTATATTTACTAAAAATAAAAACACTTTAATTACATTAAAAATTAAAAAAAAACAAGTTACAATTCACGTCGTCACTCAAAGTTAGCATCAAATAAAAGGGAAAAAAGAAACAAAAATCCACATCACCATGGTTACTTATGAAATGAATGAAAAAACCCTTAATTTTAATGAAAAATGAATGTTGAGTGACCTGATTGGAACATTTTTGAAACTTGAGTGACCTAATTGGAACACTTTTAAAACTTGATTACTATTCTACAAAGTTACCCCATTCTTAAAAGCATTCCAATCCCATTATCTACCTTCGTTTGTAAACAAACACATTTCTCTAAATGGATTTGTAATAAACTTTTTCCAAACGAATTCGAGTCATTTAAAAATGGTCATTTTATTTCAGGTTACGCAAAATCTATACATAATAAGGAAGCATAAAAGCAGTGGCGGATCTTGCCCGTTGAACGTGCCAGGGCCGAAAGAAACGAACACTAAAAAAAACCCGGGCAAGCCCGGGCCAAACATAGTATATATAAAAAATTTCGATCAAAATGCGGAAAATTAGCACTACGGCCGAAAAACTTGCCCGGGCCGTGGCCCTGCCACGGTCCTTCTAAGAACCGCCCCTGCATAAAAGGGCATTTATGTGAGACACTTCAAACTACAAACATCGTCAAGAAAACTAAAATGATTTTTCAAGTACATAAAAAAATCTCAGCCACGACCCATACCTGCAACAATCAAAATAGTTTGACTAACAAAGTATAAACTAAGAATCAAATTCAAGTTTACAAATTAACATCTAATTGAAGTTTCAACAAATTTAACATCAATAATGATTGAAAGTCTACAGAGATTAGCCCGTTGTCACGACCAATTTTCACAATAGATGATTGAAACTATAAACTTTAGTAATTAAAATACCTCAAAAGGATTGAGGAACCGTCATATATGGATATCATATATTAACTTCATTTCAATATCCATTGCATATAGATTGGGAAATGGAATCCATTGTAGAAGGTCCATAGGTAAAGGCGCCTAACTTCTCACGTCTGTGTTTACTTTAACTTTAAAATGGGTAAGAAGTTTAAAAAGAAAGCCCAAACTAAAAAGATAAGGAACAGGAATCGAACAAGTGACCATGAGGTTAGAATAGAGGCAGTATACCATTCGGGCACTTTCTTTGCTTTGTTATGGGTTCACTCATAATTTATTTATGGGTTCCTTATTAAATTTCTATATAGGTAATCACTAAAAGTTTCAAATCGAATGGGTTCCTGGAAACCCGATCTTTTTAATTAGATCCTTCCCTGAGCTTATCTAGTTATCTGAATAACAAATTAATGAGCATATAAGGTTATTTAGCTGTTAAAGTAATAGATAATGACATAACAACGGTTAAAACTACAATTACTCTTCCATGACCCATTAAAAGTAGTAGTCTATTTCATGGTTAAAAGTAGGGAGCGGCTAAACAAACACCCCATTGTTTACTAGCAATCCTTATTGATGTGATGTGATTTAATGGTATACACCCAACCTTACCAAAGGGGTATGTACCAGTATACCAAGAGGTATTCAAGAATTATACACCTAGGTACGAAATAGAATAAATAATATTATAAAAGATACTCATGGGTGTACATCTAGCAACACCTTTAAAAATAGCATCCCAAAGTTATAAAACTGGTAGTTTTGTGATGATTAACAACAAAAAAAGTCAGACCAATCCAATCCAATCAAATCAAATCCAAAAAACACACAATCTTGAACAATGAAGTTTCTAAATATACCCAGCCTAACAAAATTTTCAAACAAGAAAACCCAATCTTCAAGCTTCTAGTTAATTCCAATCTAAACTAGGAACCCAACCAAATATTCAAACAAGAACACTCAATCTTGAACAATGTAAGTTTCTAAAGATAACCAACCAAAAATAATTTTCAAACAAGAACACCCAATCTTCAACGGTGCAAGTTTCTAAATAAACCCAATCTAAATTGGGGATGCGACAAAATATTCAAACAAGAACACCCAATCTTGAACAATGCAAGTTAAATTACTTGGTAAAGAATTCAAATCTCTGTGAACCCCTTTGGATTCAGTGATGTGATCTGGGTCTCTTCAATCATGGAATCTGTAGATGTTTCACCCACCAAATTAGGTGGAGTCAAAGGCTTCTCATCATCTTGAGAGACTTCAGGTTGGGCCAATTTCATACCCCTACATTCTAATTTCTTAAAATTAGCAAGATTTACCATATAACTATTAAAAAGTGGGATCTTTTTCTTGTTTTGAACGAAAATAGGGAGAGGCAATTGAGAAAGAAAGTAACTAAAACAAACTCAGATTGGTATATCCTTTAAAGCCATTTCTTTTATTGTTAGCAACCGAAGTCTCATTTTCATAGAGGTTGTTGGTGAAACTTGAGGTCGGTTTCAACGACATTATCGCCCATTGTTTGTGTACCACACTATTTAAGATTTATAAAAATAGAATGTATCCATATATGGTACAATAACCCAACGGAGGATCAAAAAGATAAAAGTGACTCCACAACATCATAAGCCTTTGTCAATGGAATCACAACTTTAAAGGTAACAGACCGAACCAACCTAGACCTACCTCTGAGGATCAACACCTATGAGTCAATCTTTGAAATTACGTCAGCAAAAGTTGGTAAGTACAATTAATAGACACATTTATAAAACATGTTTTAAACAATCATGAGATGAGTATCTTGATATACCAGGCAACACACATTTCTAAAACATGTTTAAAACAATCTTAAGTTGTAGTATCTCAACAACTTCATAGCATACACAGCTGTACCCAATTCTAAATCACGGGTTATGTAATTCTTCTTGTGCACATTCAACTGACATGATGTGTATGCAATTACTTTTCCCCTTTGCTTTAATATGTGAATCATCATAATAAAAGGCGAAATCTTCTATTCCATCAAATAGAGCGAAAATGGGAGGATTACTGAACTTTTGCCCCAGTTACTCAAAGGATTCACTCTGCTTATGTCACACCCCGACCCGTAGTGGATTAGGTAACCATGGCATGATTGATTGTTCACAACTTATGATAAGATTGTTTTGGTCAAAAATATGTAAAATAAATTTAGTAACCCAAATGTAAAAGTGAGGATTGGTGCTTGTGAAATTCTTATATTTTGTATTCAGGATCCCGAGTTTGTTGTTAGGATTCCCAGTTCTGAAAATAAGTTTAACTTGGGAAAACCTTGAATTTATTGAAAACAGTTATAAAACTGAAGAACAATAATTAACACAAATGATATGTTAGGGGGAAAAAAGCCCTCGATCCTCTTGGGGAAGATGATCTCCGGCACAAAAAAAACCCTGGAGTTGGAAACTACACAGCTCCACTGAGATTAATATGAAAATGAGTACAAAGGTTGTGGCTTGATCGATCGGATCTAGGTGTTACAATTGAGAATTTTGAATGCGTAAATGTATTCAATGTTTGAAGTGATTGTGTGTGTTGTGTCTTAGCTGATCTGATCAAGCCCATTTATAATACAATAAAAAAACAAATCCTAACTATAACTCCAAGATTTCTGGGATCCTGAAAGAATTGGTCTTCGATCGTTGCAGGCTTCTAACGTTGTTCTCTACTGTCTTCTTCAGCTAACTTTGCGATAATTCAGGTTCAAGTTTCTTTGTGTCACACCGTCACACCCCAACCGATGGCGGAATCATCGGGGCGTGGCACTGAGCGAAACAGATTGTCCAGAAGTTTCCATAACAACTATCATTACCATTCAATTTAAGTTAACATGTCCCATACCATGTCTCAAATAGCAAACAAGTTATTACAGACAAAAACTAAACAAATGTTCTGTTCCGACAACTCAGATTTAAACATAACAATTTATTCGTTGGTTTCTAGGACTCCAGTTCCTAGCTTCAATTTCATCACAGCCCGAGAAGCATATAGACAACCTAGGCACCTGTCACATACGTTAAAATAAAGTCAATACATATAATGTAAAGGTGAGCATACAAGTTTGATAATAGCATAATAGAGTTTGAATTCGTTTACGCATAACCAGCACGTACACATAGTGAAATGAAGCACGTTAGTTATCGACATAGATCCATCGATACCAATGACTGCGGGTTGACTGCCCGAGGCAGTTCGCAATACATGATTACCACCGTAATCCATGCAAGTAAAAGATCCTTAACAACCCCCGTGTGAACGGGTGCTGAGTCCAAACTATAGTACTATCGTTGCTAAGGCAGGTAGACAGCATTCCATGTGTAAACATAACAAACAAGCATTCATAAGCCACGTATAACATGCATTAATGGTTTAGCGTTAAAAATAGCTTGAGTAATGTGATAGTTGTAGTTTGAATATTCGTAACGTATGTAACACCCAAAAGTGCTAAAGCAAAAAGGGTTCGGGTATACTCACAGCGATTATGGATTGAAGGGAGCGCTTTTCAGCGAGTACGGTTAGCCTGAATAGATTCGATAACGTAACGATAAGTGGCGCGTAAAACAGTACAAAGTGGGAGTGGTTAGGATGGCTGATCGTGCGGGTCAACTATCCGTGAGAGGAAGTCATTCGTGCGAGTGAACTATCCGTACGGATGGTAATCTATGCGGATGGTGACCCATCCGGATAAACTATCTGTGTGAGGAAGTCATCCGTGTGATTGAACTATCCGTACGGATGGTAATCCGTGCGGATGGTGACCCATCCGGATAAACTATCCGTGCGAGCGAGCTGTCCGTGCGGATGGTAATCCGTGCGGTTTAGTCGCTCGTGCGGATTGCTTATCCGTACGGACAAGTTGTTCGTACGGATAGACGTTCGAGTGGATTGTTTCTTCCTAAGGATGTGTTTGTGTATGATGGCTTGTGCTTTGAAGTTTTCGTTGTAGCATTTAGAAAACACCTAAGTACCTCTACCCTTCAAGCCGGTCGCGCGGACAACAATCCGTCCGGATGGCAGTCCGTGCGGACAACGTCTTTAAGGCTGAGTCACTAAGTGGATTAGGTAATCCGCCCGGATGGTAACCCGTGCGGATAGTGACAATCCGTCCGGATAGCTTACTCGTGCGGACAGTGACAATCCGTCCGGATAGTCTGTTCGTACGGGCAACCTGTCCGTGCGGATGAACATGTTGGAATATGTTTCAAGGCCTTAGTATCTCATGATCCGAAGAGTAATCCATTCAGAGGTCGTCCATCCGGATTGCTCATTCGTCGATACTCAAACCTTGTTTGGAAAGTGGGTCCCAAGGGTAGCTCGTCCGGGTGACAACCCGTCCGGATAGCCTGTCCGTGCGGACAGCTCGTCCGTGCGGACAGCCTCTTGTTCTGGTTGTTCCCTCCGTCTACTCTTGGTTGTTGTTATCGTTTTATCGAGACGTTCTGATTACGTGGCAACCACTTGGAATCGTATTCTCACCCGCATGACTAGACCGGTCAGGAACCACCCTAACTCGGCCTGTCGGCGACTCAGAACGATCATTCCGGTTGACCCCGAAATCAGATGTCTGGTGGGTAGGATTCCAGATCTAGAACTAGTGCATCACTATTATCGAGTAGAGACTAGAACCGATCAGATTCGTACCGATCTTAAGGGTAAAAGAAGGAGAGAACTTAGGTTTATTTCTTTCAACTCTTTTATCCTTAGAAAAGTTTAGATTTAGGTGAAGTTGTTGTGAAATCTTGTGGAAACCGTTCAGATCTGAGTTATTCTTGGTGGAATGAGGTCAAGCTTGAAGTTCATAAGAACTTCATGGTGACGTCACCCGAGAATACCTCAAATCTTGATGGTTTCACGGTCGAAAGTGGAGATTTGAAAGATGGAAAGGTGTAGAACTGTGTAGTGATCAAGAATGTATAAGAATTAGAGCAAGATCTTACCTGGATTGAGAGAAATCTGAGAAAAGGTGAAGAATGCGTGCGGTTCGGACGTCACTTGCCAAAAGTGGAAAGGTTGGAGAGTGACTTGTGTATTTATAGGATGCTAAAAGGGGAAGGAGTGAGCCGTGCGGATGGCACGTAACCGGGATAGGCTATCCGTCCGGATTGGTCATTCGTCCGGATTGGCAATCCGTGCGGATTGGCAATCCGTGCGGATTGGCAATCCGTGCGGATTGGCAATCCGTGCGGATTGACCATCCGTTCGGATGTCACCTGATTTGATGCGTTTGGTGCGATGACGCTTCGGCTTCGGTTTTCGAGCGATTAGATAGGGTTTCCTAGTCAAATTACTTTTAGTCCCAACTACTTCGTTTATGACACGGTTCGATTCGGAATTCGGGTTTGGGTTCGATTACCTTCGAGTTAGACTTCGAGTTTCGATTGAGTTCGCTTGATTATCACAACATAACATAAAATAAACATGCACAGGTAACACGTAAGGCACACACACACGTATAAACAACAAGTAAAATACACAGCTCGAGTTACGATTCGATGTCGATTCGATTAGCATTGCTTGATCATTAGTTGTTTAACTTTATCGCATTGTTACTGCCTATGATTCACAGTCGTAGATCGATTGAAATACGATTAACACGAGTCGATTATTGCAATGTACGACACTTACTCCACATAATATAATTAAAATAAAAACATTTCTACGAGTCGAGTCGCGCGAAATCGGTCTTTGACTTTGACCTTGACTTTGACTTTCTCTCGTGAAAACACGGGGTGTTACACACACCCCGACTAGCAGCGGTAAAAAGGGATGCAACAGACACTTCTGTTTTAAGCTCATCATTATAAAGATACTCTATTAATCATATATATTAATTCATAACATGTTAGTGAATGGTACCTATTTTGTCTTTTATTACTTTCTTTTTTTTTTTCTTTTTTTTTTGTTTTTGTTACTTTTACCTTAACTTTTAACATTAACACTTATAGCCCCTCAACTTTTTAAAAACTTTGTAAAATGTCATTTTTACTCCCTAGAGTTTATATGCGTCGTTTTATGTATGCGTCGTTTTAAATACAAATTGGTTTACATTTCAACGTAGATTTTTTCTTGAGTTTCGTCGGATCAAATATAGTATGTTTCCATTCTTATTTTTATATACGTTTTCAATTGATCACTTGGTATTATAAATTCGTGTATTTGTTTTATGTTTTTCCCGATTTGATCATGGTTCAGTTAGCACAATTTTACACTTCAACCCGCAACGCGGGGGCCTAATACTAGTTAAACATTAATTAAACACTATTGTACATTGTTGTTTTACATATCACATCATTGTTACACACTTTAACTATGTACAACATTAGTTTCCATGAATAGTCTTATTTAGCTAGGTAGCATGCCTCTATTCACGTAGTATCATACATTATCTTCACAAGCAACTAACACAAAGGGGTCATCAGGCAGTGTCCTGGTTACCTGAAAAGTTGTTTTTAAAAGAAAATGTCAACATAAAGTTGGCGAGTTCCACAAATTTGTTTGTTTTCAAAATATATTTGAAAATGTTTTGTTGCACATGTGATGAAATTGCTCTGAGTTACAAGTTAAGCCGAGACCAGTATCCAATCACTGTGGCCAACACCAACCACAACTAATAATAAGTACCCCAAGTAGCTATGCCTAATACTTCATAGCTAGTTATGAATATGTGCGACCGCGTGTTCGCGCAGTAGGCATACAACCATGTATTCAGTGCGGTCTAAGCTTGTCGGGCCAAATAGTACTATTCACCGGCATTATACAACTTCCTTGTGGGGATTTAAGCATGTTAGGGGTCTACTCAGATAAATAACATCAAATAGTTTACATGTGCACGCGTATATCAATCAATTGTAAACAGTAAAACATGTATTAAAAAGAGAGGGATAGTAGAACTCACAGTTGCACAACAATTAATCCTACAGTAATAGGCGAATCCACACCTAATATCAGTATTATACGATTAATGTTTGTAGACTAGGTTGGACTATGTTTAAATGTCTAAGAACATACTAGGGTCATTAGAACATGGAGTTGGACATGGTCGGCGTTTGAAATTAGGTTTGGACGCCGGACACCTTTCACCTTGCCGGACAAAGTTGTTTGTTCGAGGTATTCGTGAAATTATATGTTTATACAAAGTGTATCATTTTATAGTATATGAAAAAATGATTAGTTTTATATTAAGGGAGTTCAGGTGTTTGGAAGGTCTAGGTCGCTCAAATAAGCATTTTCGTATTTATAGTCGGGTAATTACCAGATATGCGTGTAATATACCTATTTTAACCCAATTTAGTCTGGAAGGGTCAGAATTTATTCCTGACCTTCCAATTATTGCTAAATAACACCTGAGTGGTTTAGAAATAATAATTAAAACGCAAAATTTTATAAAAATAAACCCGTAATCTATAAAACTCCAATAATTTTTGTAGAAATTATTTCTGATGTAAATTTTCCAGAAAAATTATTTTTATAATTTTTAAACATTATTTATTAATTTTAATAAATATATTTTATAACGTATATAAACCGTTTAATTGGCGAACCGACCATCCGAATTCTAAAAATTCCAATCATTTTACTGAACACTCTTAATATATAAACTCCCGGTAAACATTTGAAGTTCATCCGAATTTTCTAAACCCGGTTTTAAAATACTGAAAACCTCGTAAAACGTGCGATTTTAAAATTGTAGCTCAGGTTTTCCGTTGAGCTCAAGCTTTGGTGTGAGACACACCTATGATATATATGATTTTTCTGCAAAAATTTAGGATTTATTGAAATGGTTAACTATTTTTCCTGATTTAATAGTATTAAAAAGTAATAATTATGCCAAATATTCCTCGTTTGTCCGAAAAATCTCAAATTTTGCTGAGATGATCTGTCTACTATCCTAAACCATGTCCTAATATTTTGTGACCAAATAATAATCAGGTAAAAATCTGTAGCTAAAACAATTTCTATATTTCTAGTTTTTCGCCTAAATAATATACCTTTCCGCATATCGCTCGTTAGGCCTGGATTCCGAGATTCGTTTGCGACAAATTTCTGGGTATAGAACCTACACAACATGTACAACACAACCACCCAATTGGAATCATCAATTAAGCCCGTTTAGTATACTTTTTCTATTACTTTCGTTAGGCGATTTCGGTGTCGTATAATTGCTGTTTTTGATCCAAAACACCATCTTTTTCAAACAAACCACTTGCAAAACTTTTTTTTTTTTTTTTTGATACTTAAACACTACTTAAAACAGATTAGATGGCCATGAAATTGGCCTTGTATGAATCAAAATGGAAATAGTTATATGATATATTAAATTATAAAAGAAAAGAAAGAAAAAAAAACTTACGAAACTTGATGTTCTTGAGCTTGTTGCTCCAAAAATCTGCTATAAATGAGCTTAGGAGTGTTTTATATGGTGGGTTATTGAGATATGTGGTTATAAGTATGATGATGAAGGTGCGTGGGTTCTTGGTTTGAGTTTGTGGATTCAGTCGACACCCAAGGAGGACTTTTTATCCTCCTCTGACTAGTCAAAGGCTTATAATTCAACATATTATATAAGTTTAGGTAGATATTTAGACACGGGTTCATTATCGGGTCTTAAGCGCTCCCCGGGTGCGGTAAAAATTCAAGAAATAGAACGTATTTATAGCCGTTTTTGCGTAGAAAAATAAAACGAACCCAACTGACACAAAAACTCAAACGATTGGACGTTACTACTCAAAACACTTTATATTTGTATTGTATAAGTCTTTTCTTTTTTGGGGCTTAACTGATGATACAACGCATGTTTGAATGATACAACGCAGGTTGGACTTTTCGTTGAATTTCTATTTTGATACAGTTTATGGGAATCTTATGGACCAACATTAACGGTTTCGATAAAATATCCTAATATTAGTTTCTTGCGAAATTCTAAGATCAAATTTGTTGCAGTTCACAGTTGATTTTGTACTAATAAGAGACATGTTTTTGACTTTTGTGGTCAAGTTCAAAATTGACACGGAACATGTGACAAATGTAAGTTGATAGTTACTATGGATAATGATCATGTTTGCATTGAATGGCAGGCACGACTATTTTAACGAAGAGGAAACTGCTGCTCTAAAGGAATGACGATAAAAACAATTTGGTTTTATGAACTTTTTATATTGGTCATTTTAAGTTTGTTTTCTAAAGAATGTTGGAACTTGATGCTTGTTTGAAAATAATGTCATATGTTGTTTTATTCTTATGCATTTACTGTTTTCATTTCATGAGCTTCTATTTTGATAAACTCAAAAAGAAATTAAAAAAATATATAAATGAATAAATGACATGATTCACAAATGAAAATCTCAATGCTTGTTTGACCTCAAAGTCAAAAGTATACCTTACGACTTACATCACCGGTACAAAGTACAAACTGAAACAATATTTCCCAATCTTTCATTTGGTACCAGAAACAATTCAATTAGCCGCCATTTCTCACTTTCTTTCCCATATAAAAAAGAAAAACTTAATTAAAAAAAAGAGCATTTATCGTTCTTGATCTTCCGTTTCTTCTCCATCTTCATCTCCCTCACGAGCATTCAGATCCAATTTGCTTTCATTGAGATCTTGTCTTCCAGCGTTAGCGTCTTCAGAAATCTGAACACAGAAAGTTTAATCAAGTTGACCCGTATAAAAAAAATCAATGATTTTGGCACCCTTGTGTGAGTCAATGCAGCGGTTTCTTGGCTGACGGCTCTTTTACAAACAAAAAAAAAAAAAGAAGAAACCATGCGAACCAAGTTACCTCATTCTCTTCCATGGGAACATCATTAATGTCCGGTGGGGATTCTTTCTTTTGTTCTTCGAGTAAGGCTATCTGATGTAATCCATTCACAATAAAGGAGCCAGTTTCAATTAAGGCCATCTTCGAGTAAGCCCTTTTTGACATGTAGAGAGTAGCAACCACGTAACACGAAGCGTGGCTAAGGAAATCAAAGCCAACAACAACATAGAGTACTAATAGTAATAGTAGTAGCTACCAATAACGTACATTTGTCACTTGTCACAAAACTATAGCGGTAACAAATAAAGTAACACCGAAAGTATCTATAGGCAACCCTAGAAGGTCTCTACACCAAGCCAGATCTAAAGCAAAGCTAAGGCAAACTAAAATGTACCAAAGAAGCTAAATGCATGCTAAAAAAATGCACATATGAAGAAAATACACATGCAAATCATGATAATTAAATATTGACAAATGTCTTTATGCCGCCTCCTTGCAAAGTATGTATATTCGAATCTAAATCAGGCAGCTATGCATATTTTTTCTACCAAAAAAATGTTATAAGTTCCATGTTTCAGAAGGCAACTTTTACTTCATAAAGTCAACATTGCCTAGATGGAAATCATGCCCAAGATCTCACAAAATCAGAAGGCCAACAATGAACATAGTCGATCACCTTTCCGATCCCACTTTAGTCGGTTAGGCATGTTGCTATAATAACACGGTGGTGCTAAACATACCCCACCTCATCTATTTTTTACTGAATGTACCCCTCTCTCTACACGCCCGTCCGTATACATAGGTAGGGTATGAGTGTATGACAAGTATATATGGGATACATTTAGCCAATGCCTTAGAATGATACAAAATGGTGCGCAGAAGCCTTACTTTCCTCCTATACAATTTGCGTTCTTTTCTAGGTTTTTAATGTTGTTTGCCTAGGATGAATGTTTTCAACCTCAATTCTATCTAGGTAATATTCTACCTTCTCATACAATAAACATTCACATTGGGTAAAAAACAACATAATCCCCTGAAACTTATATCTACTAACAGTCTCTTCTCATATCAAATGCCCCAATATCTCATTCAAATTTTCAAACCACACAAACATTGTCATGTTAAATTCCATCAATTAACATTCCACCCTTGGTTTAAAAAAAGCGCACCTAGGCGCAAGAATAATCGCTTCAGCCTACATAAAATGCAGGTGATGCGCGCTTTTTTTTGGCATAAAACAACATTGAGGAGCGCGCCTCATGTACATGACACATTTTTCTAGCACAATAGGCTTTTTAGGTTGTACATGTAGAAATAAAACTCATTTGACCTTATATAAGACCATGGGGTATGGTGGGGCGGGGGTTGGGGGCATGAGTTGACACGTGGAGTTCGAGCCCCCCCCCCCCCCACCGGTGAGTGACGTGTCCGTGGGGTATGGCGGGGCGTGGGTGAACCGCGTGGCTTGGCAGTTTATTAAAAAAAAATGCAAAAAATACACACAACATTAAAAAAAAGCCTAAAATTTTATTAAATTCTTAAAAATTACAAAATTCATAAAAATTACAAAAAAAAACCTAAAAAGGATTACAAAATATAAAAAAAAACTAGAGCGTTAGGTAAATTTAAAAAAGAGCGAGCTTGTCGAACGGCTTTCACTCCTTGCCCCGAAACTCAATGTTCGCCACCGCCACCCGGTCCTCGTGGCTTAACTCACCGCTCGCTTTGAAACGATCAAGCTTCGGCCGTAGCTCGCGCCATTTATGTTGGCACGCGTTTAAGTTGTGCCGGTCATTTCCGACGTTATGTCGGTAGCTAGCAAAAGCTTCCGGCCAATAACGCGTTTCACCGGGTTGTCGGCCCTTCATTGCGTCAACGACGCTCGTGACGAGAGCTAGCTCTTCTTCGTGTGTCCAAGAGGCCATCGATCAAGTGTGTTTGGGTAGCGGGTTCGATCAAGTGGGTTGGGGTAGCGGTGGACAGCCAACAAGTTTGTTTGGGTTGGGGTAGCCGGTGGGGTTGGGGTCATATATATAGCCGGGTGGTTGACTGTTGGGTTGGGTGAACCGCTTGGCTTGGCCAAACGATTAGATTTTGAAATTTAAATGCCCCGCTATGACCTAGCCAAACAAGCGAATAGGAGCCGGCCACATAGGATCGCTAGCCCGCCCACGCCCGGCTTTAAACTCCCGCCCCTTGGGCCACGCCCGACCCAAGCCCACCCGGGGTGGTGGCTTGGGTGTTTTCAGCCAACCCACGCCCCAACCCCAGCCCCATACCCCATAGTCTAACAAACTTTTTTTTTCTAAAAAAATTAGGGAATGTAAGTTAAATATTATTGAACGTTTTAAGCCAAAAAAAAAAGAACCAAAAAGCGCCAAGTGAGGTTTTTTTTTATAAAAAACTTGAAAATTCAGTTTTTTAGCACATATATATATAAAAACACTGAATTTTCAAAAAATATATATAAAAAAATACCATTCGGCGCTTTTTGGTTTTTTTTTTCTCGAATCGTTCCATGTAACTTACGTTCCCTAATTTTTATTTTTCTTTTTAAAATTGTTTTCTTAACTCAAATAGATTTTATCCGTATAAATTAAAACATATATAAATAATGCTGAAAACCTATGAATACATAAAAAAGGGGAAATCACGAAAATGGCCACTGCAACGCCGTTTTTTTAATTTTGGCCAATGGACACCCCTCGCCGAGCCGTTTCAGCATGCTGAAACGGCACAAGATTTCCTTTAAACGGCCAGCCAACCATTGATTGACACGTGTCCGACAAAGCCTGTAACGGCTTGAGAATCCTGCAGTCAACGCCATGTGTCCGACAAATGTTGAAAGATCTTAGCCAAGCCGTTACAATCGGCTCATGTTGAAAGATCTTAGCCGAGTTCCTTCAACGAGCCAAGCCTTGTTCTTAGGTTGTAGCCGAGCCGTTACCGTCCACACATGGACCCCACTTCCGCCAGCCAAGCCGTTACAGCTGGCTCCCAGCCGCTTCGCTTAACTGTTTGTGCCGTCTCAACTGCTCCGAGTCGTTTCAGCTGGCTCCGAGCCTGTACAACTGTCTAATGTCGTTTCAACCTATACTTCGAGCCGAGTCAACGTGTTGTTCGAGCCGTTTGACCGACTGTTCCCACTATATATTTACCCACTTGTTTTTTTTTGTGTGCTAGTTAAACGAATCCCTCTACCACACTTAAATCTCATAGAAAATGTTACCCTGCTTTCTTCATTTGATTGTCATAGATGTTTTCGTGTATCAAAGGCAAGAAATATTTATGAAATCTCACGTATCTGTTAGTGTAAAAGACGTGTTCCTGGGCTTTAATTGTCAAATTAGTTTTTGATATCGTTTCTCATATTGGAGTGTCCTTCTCTTCAGAAATTCCACGTCTACTTACCCAGTGAGTGTGGATGAAACATTCGAGTTCAAGACGCATCTTTATCATTGCTACAAGCGTTTTGACTCGAATTCCAGAAGAAGAGATTTGAATCACTCCTAACTTTCAATTTGCTCTCGGTTATCGGCCGATTCAGAAGCAGCGGTTTGGCGAAGTTATGTTGTTATCTGAAGACTGCTTGCTTGGAGACCGAGCTTTTTTCTCTACTAGCCGTTTCAGCGGTTTGGCGAAGTTATGTTTGTATTTTTACATGTTATATCTTTTATGTAATTTGTATTAAATAATAATAAAAGTTGCTTGTTTAGGCTGTTTTTTGGGCTTTTCATTTTAAATAATTTTAAATTTGTTTGGGCTGTTTATGTGTTTGGGCCGTTGACTTTTAATAATTTTAATTCTGTTTTGGGTTGTTTATATGTTTGGGTTGTTCACTTAACAAGTTAACGGAAAATAAATAAATAAATAAATAAAGAAATTCAACCGCCTTTTTTACCCACAAAAATAAATAAATAAATAAATAAAGAAACCCGTTGCCGTTCCAAGTTCCCACGTAAAATTTACCCGTTGCTGTAACATCCATATTTTTATATAAGAATTATAGGTTTGGTTAAATTTATTAACCACTAGTAACTAGTTTATTTTTATAAATAAATATTCAACCCAAATAGTTTTAAACACTATTTTATATATTTGGTTGAAATATTATTCTAAATTAATTGGCCTGTATATAGGTAACCTTTCTAATAAAATAAAGGTGTATAAAAAACTTATATTATTAGACGGGTAGATTACGGGTAAGTTAAAGATTAGAAATATGAAGTACCTAGACGGGCCCAGGAACCGTTTAATAATTAAATTATAAAAATACATTGTATTTTGAACCTACTCTATTTTTAATGAAACTTGGTTCAAAATGTAGACAAAAATATTCTCGTTCTAATGATATATTTATTATCTTATAAAACGTTATATTTTAAAAGTTATAAGCGCCAAATAAGTGAATCAATTGAATTAATTATAATAATATAATAATAATAAAAGTTAAACTTATTCAATTGAAATTAAATGTTGAATATTTTCGTGTAATGAAATTAAAATAAATAATAAAATATTTGAGATTTGAGAATCATGTATGTGTCACAGAAAGGAAGAAAATAATAAAATATATAAAATAATAGTAACTAACTTGAATTGAGAAGTGGGACGTGTCATACATAAAATTCGAAATGTATGTATGACATGCTACGTGTCCCTTAGCCTTCATTTGAAGAACAATATAAATAGTAGGTTGGCTCAATTCATTCTATTCCTTTTCCTGTAAGTCGCCTTCTTTTCTTTCTTTGTCTATTCATAATTTTTATTTATTTCTTTTCCAATAATAATAATAAAGCCCTATCCCGTATTAAGTGTTTTAACTCCGAATCACCGCTACCCTTTCCGATTGATCTGAGCCTCATAACATATGTCAGGGCTCTGCCCGACTAAGTTATTAGGGGTTCTGTCTCGTGACATCGAGATAAGGTTGAATTAGGGGTACTATACTTATCACAAGTGCATTATATATTTTTAAATAGCTCAGAAGTTATACCCAAAATTCTACCAGGAGGTTTTCTAGTTAAACCCTAAAGTTACAAAGTGGGTTCATTTTCTGTTTTCACCGTTTTATTCCCTTTTGTCCCAAATCATAACAACTCTCATTAAAAGTTCTATTTATTATTTTTATTTGTCCAATAGGAAACCCTAATTGAGACACCCAAGTAATCATGCACAAACCCTACAAATTTCAAAACAATCAGAATCAGGATCAGGGCCCCTAAAACTCAGGGGTGGTATTTCCTACTCGACGATTATCCATATATCTCGCTGTCTAAATTAAATTTCGAGAAACCGTCGACTCACCTGAACTCCAAACACACGTGGCAAGCCTATGACCACTTTGTGTCCCTTGCGCACCGTAAGGGTTGAGGCTTACGGTGCGCAAGCGAGGTCAATTTTGTATATAAATAGCAGAGTCTGGTACATGCAATTGTGCGTTCGTTCGACGAAGAAATTCGTTATACACGCTGAGTTATAATAGAAACAATCTCAAAATCACTAATTAGTATAGCGGGGTGCTGCTACGATGCCGGGTATTAACTCGATCGCTGCTACGATTCAATGTCCGATCGATTGAAACTATTCGATGGATGTTTTAGTACTATCCTTTGTCATTCGTCGTGATTCCGACAGGATGTTTGAGTACCACCGAACTCGGGGAATACTCTGTCATTCGTTGTGAATCCGATGGATGTTTAAGTGATTGTACTTTGTCATTCGTTGTGAATCCAATGGATGTTTAAGTGATTACACTTTGTCATTCGTTGTGAGGGTTTTAATCTCGTGAGTTATCGTAAATGCTGTATTAGTTACTTACCTAGTTCGTGTGCACTAGGTTACAAGGCTAATCAATAGGCTAAGCTCTGCCTGTATAAATCTGCAATATATCAGGGCTTATCTGTAGACTAAACTTTGCCCGTATGAATCTGCATGATTATAATGTGAGTCATTCTCTTTTTATCAAAATTTCTTTCAAAAGCATGTTTATTTTCAAAGGTTATAATTACAGTGATAAAGTTTATGTAATCACCAAGTTACAGCCGGTATGTGGGGTTTTGTATACATTACTTGATAATCTTCACCATTGGGGCAGCCAAGGGGTGATATGACCATAGTCACAGACACCATTGGACGAATGGGCCAATGGGTCGAGTGACAAAATACTGTGGGTAGTTGGTTGATATCTGAAACATTGTAATCTCTCTTAATACTGTAAATTATAACAAACGTGTCGTTTTAACAAAATGAATGAACTCACCAGTATTTCCTGCTGACAAAACCTTTTTAAAACGCGTTTCAGGTAATTACAGTAGATTGGAGTAAAAGATGGATACGGCACTGAAAGGCTTCAAGAAGTGGCTTATTTTATTAATTAAATCAAATTAAGAAATATTGTTTTATGTAATTGGGATTATCCCTTATTAAAGCTACCTTTGGCAAAACATGGGTTTTATCCCATCTATTTAATAAATAAAATCCGGTGTTTCTAAACTCTGATATTTTTCCTAACTCACGGTCCTGATGAAATTTCCGCTGCAATATTTTTCAAATTTAATCACCGGTACCACTGGGCTGTTCGCGACTCCCGATTCCGTCCATGGTGGGTCAGGGGTCGTGACAGTTGCCTTTCCAAGTTCCCACGTTTACCCACTATATAAACACCCTCACCACTCCATTTCACCACGCCGTCCCCATTCAAAAATCTTCACCGTTTTCAACAAAAATCTTATCCGACTCCGTTAACGACTCACATGGCAACTTCTTGGACAGACGTTGAAGACATCGCTTTGTGCGAAGCATGGGAGGAGGCGATGACCGATCCTCCACGACGCGGACAGGGGGGCTGTGGGTTCGGGTTCAACAGATTTTTGGGCAGCTTCGTGGTCCGGACCATAACCGGACCGCCGACGCCTTATCGTCCAGGTTTCGTGTGATGCGGTTGGAATGTGAGAGGTTTGACCGCTATTTCAAGAAGGTGGAGAGAGAAATGCCGGACCTTGTTGAGGACGATCAGAAGGAGGTGGTGCTGATCAACTACCGTCATGACGAGGGACATGATTTCAAACATGTCTTGGAGTGGGAAGCTATTAGGATTTGGTTTTAGATTTTTTGTATTATGTTTTGTTTACTTTTTTTTATGTTTATGTTATTAATATAAAAAAAAAATTTTGGCTCCTATAAAAAATAACTTAAAAAAATATTTTATAAAATAAAGTCTACAAACGATTTGGGCCGTTCATTTAAAACGCAGTGGGCTGTTTGGGCCGAATATGTTTTATAAAACAGGCCCAAGTTTTATATATGTTTTGTAATAATTAATCTTTATAACGCAGTGGGCTGTTTGGGCCGTTAATTTAAAACGTTGTTGCATGTTTGGGCCCAAACATTAGAAAAAAAATCTGTTTGGGTCGTCCATACAAAACAGGCCCACGTATTACAAAATAAAAGTGACCCAAGTATTAGGAAAAAAACGGGTCGTTCATTTTATAAAACAGGCCCAAGTTTTAGTTTTAGAAAATATTTTTTATAAAAGTGGCCCAAATATCACTAGAAATATAATTTAAAAAATAAAATGGGCCGTTCATTTAAAACGCAGTGGGCTGTTTGGGCCGTTAATTTAAATCACAGTGTTGGACCAAATATTATAAAATAAAACGTTGTATAAAACGTTGTGGGCTCTTTGGCCCAAACATTAGTCTCATTACATTATTTGGGCCGTCCATATATAGCGTGTGGGCTGTTTAGGCCCGAATATGTTGTATAAAACGTTGTGGGCTCTTTGGGCCAAAACACTAGAATTTTTTGTTGTTTTGGGCTGTTTTGGCCCAAACACTAAAAAAAGTAAAATCACGGTTCACATAGACAAACGGTTAAAAATCATACATTTAAGTTGCACGATACAACCTAAATATTACAAATTCATTTCGTGAATTACAGATAAATTTTCAAAGCTTCAAACACTGAAAGGTGTTCAAAGTCCTCGTCGTAAAGTATTGCGTAGTCGAGCAGGGCCTCTTCAACGACCTCTTTTTCTTCCATGTTCGGATTAGTTTTTTTTAACAATTTTGCACCTTCCTAAAAACGATTACATTTAAAGCGTAGAAAAGCAAGACGAGTCGTCAAGGCATCGACACTTCGGGACGTCACTTGTAGGTGAATGCAAAAGTAGTTGAAAACCTGCCCCAGAAAGCAGCATCGGAAACTGAATAAGTGCCCAGATCACGAGCGGCAGCGTACGAAACAACAGCAGCAGTATTTTCCTCGTCGGTCCAAGAATCCATTTTTTTTTTGTTAGTGGGAACTTTGAGATGAGAATGGGGTTAACCATATGGCTCGGAGCTGCTGTACCGGCTCGGAGCCAGCTGTACCGGCTCGGATCAGTTGAGACGGCACAAACATTGGGGCGAAACGGCTCGGAGCCAACTGTAACGGCTTGGCTGGCAGAAGTGGGGTCCATATGTGTATGGTAACAGCTCGGCTACAACCTAAGAACACTGCTTGGCTCGTTGAAGGAACTCGGCTAAGATCTTTCAACATGAGCCGATTGTAACGGCTTGGCTAAGATCTTTCAACATTTGTCGGACACGTGGCGTTGACTGCAGGATTCTCAAGCCGTTACAGGCTTTGTCGGACACGTGTCAATCAACGGTTGGCTGGCCGTTTAAAGGAAATCTTGTGCCGTTTCAGCATCCTGAAACGGCTTGGCGAGGGGTGTCCATTGGCCAAAATTGAAAAAACGGCGTTGCAGTGGCCATTTTCGTGATTTCCCCTAAAAAATCATATAACAAATTGAAAAGTGTGCCTCACGTGGAAAGATTGATATAATTAGTACCGGAATATACTTAATCTTACGGCGAGGCGGCTCATCATCTCCACCGTCATCCTTGACGTCACCATTGCTACTGTTATCTCCGGCGCTTTGACTTTGAGTTTGACTAATCGGAGTCCACTTATACAGCATAACATGAGAGCCGTTATCACTACTACTACTACCGTTACTATTAATACTAACTTGATTATGATGGTTATTATTGGGTGTGGGGGCCGTGTTTGGGGAGGTTACGTGGACCCACTTCTTCTTCCATTTTCTTACTGGGCCCGTGAACACGGTGGCGGGTCCGTACCGAGTTGAGGATCGGCCGAGTCGACCACCGACTCCCTCCATGTGTTGGAAACTGAGTTGGATCGGTGCGGACTCGGGGGTGATCGGATCGGAGGAAGAAGGTCCGACAATTGGTGTTTTGTGTTGGGTTAAAGATTGGAAATATTAGGTACATGCTCGTGTATGTTGTTTTGGTGGAGTCGTTGACACTAGGCCCCACTAAGCCATAAGTAAAAACCATATCATATTAGGGACGAGCTTGGTACCGTCCGGTACCGGTACCGAAAGAACCGGTACCGAAAATCCTCAAAAGTGGGTACCGGTACCGAATATACCCGGTTCGGTATCGGTACGGTACCGGTATTTGAGGGTAAAAACCGGTAAATACCGGTACCGAACCGGTACCGAAAATGTCAAAAGTCGGTACCGAATCGGTACCGAAAAGGTACCCAGTTCGGTAAATTCGGTACCGGTACCGGTTCGGTACCGGTACCGGGTCCATTTTGCTCATCCCTATATCATATAGATTATTTTGTTTGTATGATGGGCCCCACTAAGCCATAAGTAAAAACCTTATCATATAGATTATTTTGTTTGAATGATGCTAGACCGGTGTCGAAACGAAAGTAACGATTCTGAAAACGTCAAAAGGTGGGTACCAAATTGGTACCGAAAATGATTCGGTATAGTAAATTTGGTACCGATACGATACCAGTTTGATTACAGGATTTGATACGATTTGCTCATCAATATTCTAAATATCCAAGTTAATTTATATGCTTCAATTCATTAATTACAGAAAAAGACAAAAAAGAAAGCAAAATAAGTTGTTGTGTATATAAAACTTCATTCAAACAAAAATACAGTTTACTTACTGTGTGTATGAAAAGTAATCTAAACGGTGCAATTACTTGCATTTCTGCGTTGCTACAGGATTTGATGAGCTCTGTACCAACTGGTACCGAAAATACCGTTACCGAAATCCCCAAAAGTGGGTACCGGTACCAAATATACCTGGTATGGTACGGTTCGGTATCGGTCGATACTGGTGCGCCACCGGTATTTGAAGGTAAAAATCGATGAATACAGGTGCTGAACCGGTACCAAAAATACACTGGTTTGGTAAATTTGGTACCAGTACCGTTACCCGATACCATTTGCTAATCTCTTAGTGATATTACTATTCATTCCATTCTAATTTTAATATATAGGTAATAATAATTTTTACGTTATCATGGTATATATACACATTTACTAAAGGTTAAACTACACTTTTCGTCCTTTATATTTATATCGAATTGTAATGGATGTTCATTAACTTCAATAATTATAGTCACAATCAAATCTTTGTTAAAACTATTATACCCTATGTCCTTTAGCACTAACCCGGTTAAAATTCTATGTTAAGTCTATTCATATAAGGGCAGTTTAGTCTTTTTACAATCTAATTAAAATATTTTATAAATAAAACTTATAAAATATAAACATAATCATAAATCTCATCTCTTTCTCTCCCTATCCCTCTCCCTCTCTCTACAATTTGGTGTCACTGATGCCTTTACACCGTCACCCCTAACCACCACCAGCTATCATTCCACCCTTTCGCCACAACACAAATATTTCTTACCGGATTCAGATTTGAACGACGACAGATCTGGATTGGTTCGGCAGATCTTAAACATGCAACACCATCGCCTCTAGGGTTCATGGCAGAACCCTAGCTTCCGTCGATCCAGCTTCCACCGTCTTCGTCTGAACCGTCGCAAGATAACAATATGATCCACTCGGTGTTCTAAACTCATCAGCACCTCAACTTGCTTCCTCTTTGTTGATTTTTTAGCAACGTCGGCAACCATCAGATTACCCATATTCACAAATGATTATTCATACCCAACATTCTCTATAAATAAAGAATAATACACCAAAGGGACAAGTGAGTTAAGCTTAGCTTTTATCACATACTACAAAACCCCACTGCCCTTCACCACATAATTCTTCGAGCATTAGTTTGTACTAGTCAATAATCACACAATCACCTTGTAATCTTTTCAAAGTGATATAAACTTGAAAAATTCTGTATTCTTATTTCTTGAAAGTTTGATTTCTAATTCAGCACATTATTTTTTATACTTGTTGAAATAACTTGCCAAGTTTAGTTAAAGCATTGCTATATGAGACCAACAATTGGTATCAGAGCAGATTGGATAGCTTATTTCAAAACGATCAACTGCTCAAGTATATTTATTTGATACTCTGTTCTTTAATTGTTTTTTAACTAAAAATGGCAAACTTTCAAACATGGAACAATGCATTCAACATCAGCTCTATGTCAAAGCCTCCGACATTAGTCAGAGAGGAGTACCCATAATGGAAAATCAGGATGATTAATTTCCTTAATGGACATGATCGAGCTCTGTTTCAATCCATTGAGATAGGCCCGCATATTCCTCGTGTTGAAATTGTAGTTGTACCAGAAACTGATCAAACTCCAGCAATGCATGCCTCATGGGCTCCAAAACAAGAAAATATTTGGAGCGACTGTTGGACTCTGTATGCCCAAGACACATATTAAATTGATGAGGCTAGTACGTTATGATCCAAGTCGAGTCATACCCAAATACAAGCTAGACAAACACTTATAATATTTATTTATCATATGATCAAACAAATAAATATTAACACTTATAATATTTAGAAATTGGTTTTCTAAATAATTGCACTTGAGAAACCAATAAATTATATGGATAATTTATTTTGAGAGAATATTTTATTTTGTTATTTAATGGGTTAAATAACATAATAAAAGTAGTGTAAGTCTTATAACATATGATGTTATATTTTATAAAAGTTATAAATATGTAAGACTTAAATAATTAATAAAAGAAATTTGAATTTTTTTATTAATACCCATGTGGGCCGCCCCCTCTTCCCAAGATATAATGGTCCAATAATCTTTCATGCAAGTTGTCATATTTGCATGGCTAGGTTTTTTTGATTGGGCAAAAAGGGTGGCCATGTCTCTCAATGTTTTAAAATGCATTTTGTATGACAAAATGTACATGGAAGAACTTGAAATTTTTTTGAGAATACTCTCTACCAAAATCGGCCAAGATAGTGCCAATTTGTGAGATAATTTTTCAAGTGAAGAACTTGTAAAAGTGTCTCTAATTTTCGGCTAACATGTGGTTGATCAAGAGGGCTTTTCAAGTTTGAAAAATCAAGTGCAAGAACTCAAAATAGTCCTTCTAATTTTCGGCCATATTATGGTTTCAAGAGGGTTTCAATTGTGAGTTCATAAGTGTAGAAATCCTAGCTAAACATAAGGTGTTTGTTGGAAGGTTTGGGGTATACAAGCTTGAGGTCTTCTACTCTTGAAGGCAACCATTCAAGAAGCATCATCATCTTCATATCCATTACTCCTTGGAAGGTAGTTTTCAAAACACCCTATGGTTGTGTTTTATTTTTTGATAGCATGCATGTTCGTATATGGATTCCGGGATTGGGTTTTACATATAAAATGGGTTTTATATTTTGAAAGTAAACATGTTTTAAATTATATTTTCCGTTGCGTTTTTATAAGGATAAAATACTTTGATAAACATGTGAAAAACCCAACAATGGTATCAGAGCCGCTTATATGAGTGCATGCTTCATAGGATATGAAATTTTCGGGTTTCGGGTTTGGTTAAAACCCTTTGGCCGAAATTTTATATATGGTTATCCTTTTGTTTTTCAAGATTATTTTCATACATGCATAAAAGTATCTTAAAAAATTATGTCATTTGGATGATTTTTTGTTTAGACAAAAAACCCACTTTTTCGGTTTTTTCATTCTTGACCGAAAAGTAGGTTGTAAAAAGGAAACCATTTTTGCTTCTTGAATTATATATATGGATATATATTTTGGTGTTCATAACCTAGCCATGACCTTATGTGAATACGTAGAATGATTGTGTTATGATTTATATTTAATTATTTCAAAGGTTGTAATAATTAATTATTTTTGTTCTTCCATTTGTAAAGTTATGTAATTTATTTATTTTCATTTGGTATGTAAGTAAATAGATTAGGTGCATTTTATTTTACTAGAAAAATGTATTAGGATAATTTTTGTAAAAGAAGATGCACATAAAAATGCGTTTTTGGTTTTGGCTATTTTCGGGTCTAAAGGACTTCACGGTCCTTAACGGGATTTTAGCCCGATAACCAAAACATATTTTTGAAGTCCAAAGGAGTTTGGAGCTGAATATAAAAGACATTTGGAAGGCCAAAGAAGGTGAAGAAATCACAACACAAGAAGAAGACACGAAGCATTTGGATGCGGGATCAAGTGGGAGTTCAACGACACATTATTTGTGTAAATGTTCACCCTTTAGGAAGGACCTTTTTACACACTTGTTTCGGCTAACAAGTGTGGTCAAAATAGTTGGCTATGGTTATGCACCTATTGTTATGTGTGTTGTGCTTGTGTGGTTGCTTATTTATATTGTTTTGATGATATTTGGATATGCATGCTTAACAAACTAATAATCAACAACAAGCTTAAAATTGGTTCTTTAAAAATCATTAAAAAAAGGTTATTAAAAATTAATTATTTTATAATAAAATGGGTTTTTATTAAAAAGAACCTTGAAAATTTGTTTTCACAAAAGTACCAAGGATTTGAATGCATGCAAATGTATGGTACATAAGGTTTTCTAAACTAGAATTTTAAAAACTCAAAATCCCTTTTATAAAACAAGTCAAACACCATCCTTTTATACAACACTAGAATCACTTGGGAACTCTTATTGTGGGATAAAGGTCACCTAACCACATTTGAGGGAACTTGTATATTCGAGGTGGGTTTACCATGTTTGTGGGATAAAGGTCACCTAACCACTTATGTGAATAAACTCACACGTGTGTGTAAGTTGGACTACTTGATTTGGAAACTATGAACTTAGGGTCACCGATGCATGGCGAACAAAAGGTGTTGATGGGATTAAACATGCCAACTAAACATAAAGATGTTTAACCGATCCCATATGCCTAGAAGTTGCAAAGGGTTGCAATTGTCAAACGTTGACTACCTTGTTAATTTAAATAGAGGGATAAAGGTCACCTAACCAATATTTAAATGTAACGTTGGATTCTAGATTTTAATTATTAATTGTCTATGAGACATATAAGGGTATTAATAATTAAAATATAATAATATCGAAAATACTAAAATTGAACCTTGTTAAATTTTGTAGATGGCTGCTAACAATATTACCCAAACCATCTGTAACCTATCACTAATAACAATCCTTGAAAAGGATCGTCTCAATCAAAACACTTTATGGATTAATATCGAAACTTAAGAATCGTTCTCAAGTAAGAGAAGATATCCTATGTGTTGAACGATCCTAATCCCGATGAACATCTTATGGAAGATAAGGATGCCTATGATGATTGGATTAAGTATATCGAGGATACTATGTAAGCCTCTTGCCTCATGTTAGGAATTATGATTCCCGAGATTCAAAAGGATTTTGAACATCATGGGCATATGACATGATTACCCAATTGAAGGAAATGTTCCTACAACAAGCAAGGGTAGAACGCTTCGAAACGGTTCAAGCGCTTCATGCATGTCGAATGGAGGAAAACCAATCGGTCTCATCTTATGTCTTTAAGATGAAAAGCCACATTGATCACCTCGAAAGGCTCAATATGGGTAGAAGGGCTTTTATCCGTTCTAACGATAAATGAGGATGGCAACAAGAAAGGGCATCACCCCGACACCAAAGCAAATGTTGAAAATGGAAACGGGTAATTCAAATGGAAAAGGAAAGAAAGACTAAAGTGAAACCATCGAAACCAAAATAAAAGAAGGCAAAGGTTGCCATGAACGATCCATACTTTGAATATGATGAGATGGGAAATCTCAAAGAGTTGAAAAACAAGAGGGATGCTAGGCAAACCTCAGGTACAATCTTTATGAAACATATTGACCTTAATGTTATTTCTTCAAACACATGGGTATTAGATACCGGATGTGGAACTCATGTTTGCAATTTATTGCAAAAGGGTTCAAAAGAAATAGACATTACAAGAAGGGAGACACTAGTCTGCTCTTGGGCAATGGAGCGAAAGTTCAAGTTGAAGCCCAAGGAGACTATGTTTTGAAACTTCCAAATGGTTTGGAAATTGTTTTAAACATGTTATATATGCTCCTAGTTTGACTAGGAACATTATTCAAGTTTCCCTTATAAGACAATATGGTTTTGATTTAAGGTTTGTAAACAATGACATTTATATCGATGAATGACATGTTTTACTTTAAAGCTATGCTTTCAAATGTTATTTATGAATTGGTTCATAATAATGCATCATTTGATAGTTCAATGTACCAAGCAATCACCAAGAAACTCAAAATGGATTTGAGTGAGACATATCTTTGGCATTATCGCATTGGTCATATAAACAGAAATCGCATGCAAACACTTCAAAAGAATGGTCTTTTGGAAACAAATAAAGTTGGTTCATTTGATACATGCGAATCTTGTTTAAAAGGTAAAATGACTAAGAAACCCTTTAGTGGGATATGGCAAAAGATTTATTAGGTATCATACATTCGGATGTATGTGATCCTTTTAAGCCAATGACTAGGTATGGTGAAAGATACTTCATTAATTTTACCGACGACTATAGTAGTTATGGTTATATGTACTTGCTGAGACACAAAGTTGAAGTTTTGAAATGTTCAAAGCCTACAAAAGGTGAAGTACTAAATCAACTCAATTAAAGTTCTTCGTTCTGATAGAGGAGGAATTGAATTCTATTTGGATATGGTTCGATCTATGATAGCTAGGAGCACATTATCTCTATCATTTTGGGGTTACACTTTGCTCTCCGCAACCCATACATTCAATGTGGCCCAAACCAAGAAAGTGGATAAGACACCTTTTGAAATATGGCATGGAAGGGCTCCATCATTATCATGTTTAAAGGTATGGGTTGTGAAGCAATACACCCAAATAAATTGGTAATACGATCCACTAAGTGTATTTTTGTAGAATATCCTAAAGATGATATAAGATATTATTTCTACGATCCAACAGAGCAAAAGATATTTGTTGCTCGAAGAGCTAAGTTCCTTATGGAAGGAATTAGTAGAACAGTGGGACTTGATGAGGATCGAGAACCACAAGCCGATACACGTTTGGTTGATACTAGCACTCAACAAGAGGTTGTTGGAAACAATCAAGTGGTTGATCAATACACACAAAACGTTCGCAGATCTGGTAGAATTAGTAGTCCACCTAAAAGATATGGATTTTTCATGGATGGATGCTACGTGGTAGATTCAGGTGAATCAACCACATACCATAATGCAATGTCAAAATTCAATTGTGACAAATGGCTTGAAGCCATTAACGTAAAGATGCAGTCCATGTATGACAACCAAGTATGGGAATTGGTTGTAGCACCTCTTAACTCCAAAGTAGTTGGAAGTAAGTGGGTATTTCAGGATGAAAAACCGATATGCATGGTAACTTGGATACTTGTAAAGCGAGACTTGTAGCAAAAGGTATTTACTCAAACTCAAGGGATGATTATAATGAGGCCTTCTCGCCTGTGGTGATGCTAAAGTCAATTAGGATATTATTTGCCATACCTGCATAATATGTTTATGAGATTTGGCAAATGGATGTTAAAACGGCTTTCCTAAATGGATATCTTGAGGAAGATGTCTATATGATTCAGCCTAAAGGTTTTGTCGATCCAAAACATCCTAACAAATTATGCAAGTTAAATATATCAATCTATGGATTGAAACAAGCATCTAGAGGTCAGAATCACTGTCTTGATGAAGAGATTAGGAATATGGATTCATCAAGAACATCGATGAAGCTTGTGTGTATAAGAAGGCTAGTGGGAGCATTATTACTTTCTTAGTATTAAATGTCGATGACATGCTACTATTTGGAAATGACATTCCAACCATGGAAGGTGTAAAAACCTGGCTTGAAAGTTGTTTTTCCATTAAGGATCTTGGGGAAGTCGCCTATATTTTGGGAATAAAGATCTATAGGGATAGATCAAGGCGCTTGATAGGTTTATACCAAAGTGCATACATTGACAAAGTCTTGAAAAGGTTCAAGATGGAAAACTCAAAGAAAGGTTTGGTACCTATTCAAGAGGGGACAATATTGAGTGCGTCTCAATGTCCAAGCTCAAAGGATGAACAAGAAAGAATGAAAGGAATCACATATGCGTTTGCTATAGGATCCATTATGTATGCAATGATATGCACTAGACCGGACATGTCATGCGCATTAAGCATGACGAGAAGATACCAGCGAAATCCAAGTAACGGTCATTGGGTGACTGTTAAAAATATATATATATATATACCTTAGAAGGACTAAGGATATGTTTCTAATATATGGATCTGGTGAAGAAGAACTCGTTGTAAAGGGTTACAGGGATGCGAGTTTCGGAATTCGTTGTAAAGGGTTACATGGATACGAGTTTCCAAACAGATCGAGATGGTTCTTGATCACAATCAGGGTAGCATTGTTCACTACAGAATCAGAATACATCGCCGCTTAATTGATTGAGATAATTCATATGGATCTGCCACTTGAATTATTGCCGATCTTGGGGTAGTCCCTACCATTCAGGACTCCTAGAGATCTTTTGTGATAACGATGGTGCGATTGCTTAAATCAAGGAACCTTGTGCACATCAAAAGACTAGGCACATTGAGCGGAGTTTCAACTACATAAGGGATGAAGTTGAAAAAGGGAAATATATGTATTCGCAAAGTTCACACCGATCAAAATATTGCGGATCCACTCACGAAGCTCCCTGAATGGGCAAAGCATGAAGGGTCATACTTGTGCCTTAGGACTTCGATATTCTAGTGATTGGATTTGATCTATTTTGTATTTGGATATTGGAACAACTGTTATTATAACTCTTTATGGTATTTTGAGTTATGTTCCATTTTAGCATGTTTAAATCCGTGAATAAGTTTCTTATTCTAAATGTCCGTAGTCGATCATACTTGTGGGAACAAATATGAATGTAAGACTATTATGAACTTGGATTGGTGGATGTTCATTAGGTATGAATATAGAGCAAAGTGTTGCTGCCAAAGTTCAAAGATATTTGTGGGATACAAATATTGGACTGACTCGCTCTCAAATATTACTGCATGGAATCATTTGTGATTGATCATAAGTAAATTTGAGTAAAGGAATATATCATAGTATCCTCTGACCTGAGATACATATTGGGTCTTGATATTCACCAAATATTATGCCTTGACTTATTTCTTCGTTGTCAGTAATATGATAGTACATAAGACTAAGCTCAGGTGTGATACAAGGTGATTGTGAGAGACGTATGTAGTCAAGAAGGGATTTGTTCCTCTTATTCGTTGAGAGTAAGATGTCTAATGCATGCTAAAGTTAAATCAACAGAGAGTGATCACTCTATGTCTCTGGATTTGACATGACATCTGTAACAAAAGGATAAATGATAGATTCACCTAAATCATTTTCAAGTAAGGGACTTGAAGGGGATGATGTGATTGAATGGGACATATAGTCATACGTATTAGGGGTAGAAAACCGTAGTTAGGTGTTATTTAATACTTGCATCAATCTTCTATGTATCTTGTGCAAGTGGGAGATTGTTGGACTCTGTATGCCCAAGACACATATTAAATTGATGTGGCTAGTACGTTATGATCCAAGTCGAGTCATACCCAAATACAAGCTAGACAAACACTTATAATATTTATTTATGATATGATCAAAGACTTATAATATTTAGAAATTGGTTTTCTAAATAATTGCACTTGAGAAACCAATAAATTATATGGATAATTTATTTTGAGAGAATATTTTATTTTGTTATTTAATGGGTTAAATAACATAATAAAAGTAGTGTAAGTCTTATAACATATGATGTTATATTTTATAAAAGTTATAAAATATGTAAGACTTAAATAATTAATAAAAGAAATTTGAATTTTTTTATTAATACCCATGTGGGCCGCCCCCTCTTCCCAAGATATAATGGTCCAATAATCTTTCATGCAAGTTGTCATATTTGCATGGCTAGGTGTTTTTTGATTGGGCAAGAAGGGTGGCCATGTCTCTCAATGTTTTAAAATGCATTTTGTATGACAAAATGTACATGGAAGAACTTGAAATTTTTTTGAGAATACTCTCTACCAAAATCGGCCAAGATAGTGCCAATTTGTGAGATAATTTTTCAAGTGAAGAACTTGTAAAAGTGTCTCTAATTTTCGGCTAACATGTGGTTGATCAAGAGGGCTTTTCAAGTTTGAAAATCAAGTGCAAGAACTCAAAATAGTCCTTCTAATTTTCGGCCATATTATGGTTTCAAGAGGGTTTCAATTGTGAGTTCATAAGTGTAGAAATCCTAGCTAAACATAAGGTGTTTGTTGGAAGGCTTGGGGTATACAAGCTTGAGGTCTTCTACTCTTGAAGGCAACCATTCAAGAAGCATCATCATCTTCATATCCTTTACTCATTGGAAGGTAGTTTTCAAAACACCCTATGGTTGTGTTTTATTTTTTGATAGCATGCATGTTCGTATATGGATCCGGGATTGGGTTTTACATATAAAATGGGTTTTATATTTTGAAAGTAAACATGTTTTAAATTATATTTTCCGCTGCGTTTTTATAAGGATAAAATACTTTGATAAACATGTGAAAAACCCAACAGCGACGAGGATAAGATATTGGTGGAAGTTGATGAAAGGGCTAAATCACTCTTGATAATGGCATTTCCGAATGACATATTTTCTCAAGTAAATGCATGTGCATCCGCAAAAGAAATATAGGAAGACCTATAGCTCTTATTTCTAATACACAAAGAGTTAAAACATCAGATCCTCAGTCCTCATTCACCAAAACATTAGAACTAGAGAATTCTGATACTTCATTAGATTTCTCTGCATTGTTTGAAGCTATAACATTGCTCATAAAGACCTTTGAGCAAAGGCTAAGAGGAGGAAGCTCTAAACATCAGAAGAATGACAAAGGAATGATTGAAGGAAGATCAAAAGAGAAAAGAAAATCAGAAGTAATGTGTTATAAATACAAACAAAAGGCACTACGCATCAGAGTACAAATACAAGAAACTGAAGGATGTTTCATACTATGAAAAGAAAATTGAAGAAGCCAAGAAACAACAACAGGTAAGTCTGATTACTGGAAACCCACAAAAACGGGTTCTCTGGAAAAAGAGATCCCAGAGGTTAACCCTGTGATAACACAAATGTCACTAGAAACCACTGTTGCTACTTCCTCACAACATGTGGAAAGATCTCAACCCTAAAACCAAACTCCTCATGATTCCTCATTAGAGGAACATGTTGTAATCACAGGGACACCACAATATGATGCCATACCTTCATTTGAAAGTATGCTTAAAAGCCATTCTCCCAGGGCAATGTCTCTTTCCACACCAATCCCTTCATCTCCTATTCCACCAACCTTTGTAACACTATTTGAAGCTATTGACATTCAGACTCATAGCAGCCCCTCTCACCAACACATTACTGAGAGTTTAACTTCAACAATGGCTGTGTCTGAACCTGTTCAAATAGCTATCCCACAAATAGTTGAGGAGGCTACACCTCTCTGAATTTCACAAAATTCTTGATAGTATTTCAAGTGGAGCAGCTACTACAAATGTTGAATCAACTGATTTACATTTGGACAGTAGTTTCATCTCTAAGACTCCTTTGAAGGCAACCACTGCTATGGATACTAAGGTAACCACTGTTGCAGAGGGAAGTCCCCAGAACCAAGAAAAAGGGGCATATGTTTCTGATGATTTGAAGTCTACTCCTATCACCAAGGCAGATACAACCACCTCTGGTGGAAATTTAGATGATTCTATTAAGTTAGGTAATGAACTAAGATACAGAGAATTGACGGCTAGAATGTCTTCCTTTGAAAACACTGTTGGGGAAATGAAAGAAATGATGAAACAAGTGTTGGAGGCTTCTAAAAGTCAGCCTAGCCATCAGCAAATCTCCCAAGAGTTAGAGAATTCAGTGCAACCAATACTGCAGCTCAAAGGGAATTAGCTGAACTTCAACACAACTCACACATGGAACTGATCAGAGTTACGGTTAATGTCACACTCCTAAAATACCACATGCGGGAACCCCCGTGAGGCGTGTGACGTACCAGGATCTAGCCACCAATCACATTGAACTCATAACATTATTTCAAATAAAACTTTCATTTATTAGAATAATCGTTACAAAACATTTTTTTTTACATTTCAGCGGAAGCATACTACAATAAATAAGAGTTTCATAACCCAAGTGTATAAAAGCCATTAGACGTGTCTCATGATTCCATGCAAATTGACCCATGACTACTCCAACATCCCAGACAGCAAGTTCCAACGACGTGTACCTATGAGCCTGCAAGCATGCAGAAAAGTGTATCAGACAACGCTGGTGAGTTCAAAGTTTGTTAACGCGTTTAGTTACCAGTTATAAGTTTAAAACATTTTAGAGATTTGATGTTGTTAATAACTCGATTACCGCAGATGGCTCTAGATTATTTGCCCTTCCCCAATGCTCTATCAAACATTGGTCAAGTGGTTAAGGTAATTAGTTCACGACCATCCTCCCAGGTATGATATGAGGGTGCCAAACCTAATAGCGCTATTAACTAATAACCCTGTTGCCTCCCCGGCAACCAATTCGGTATATGATGGGACTTTATGATAGATATGAGTGTATTAACCAACATCCCGAGTTTAACATTCTAGTCAAACCTAATAACCCAGTATTCCTCCCTGAAATACCTACCAGATGTCCCTCCCCGGGACGCATGCTTGGAAAAAGAGCAGTGAACTCACCTTAGATTTGCTCAGTTTGTTACGTTACATTACCCGTTCCAAGTTGGTCAACTAAACCCTACCGTGGTTACCAAAGATGATCAGTTTCGAAAACACATATCTAGATCACGTATTCAACAAGTCACATGTAACAACATTGTCACGTAACACGTAGCAAACGTTTAGATTTCATACGCGTTCATAACACAAGTTCTCGTTCCCAACAGTAGTTACCAATAACATCAGTTTCATAATAATTAAATCACGTATTTCACACAGTTTGCATTCATCACAAGATCACCTTATATTGCATAGCAGGTACATAGTTCTCATGTAAATCCACATTCCATGTGCAAGTTTCATAATAACATTTAACAGATGAATTGGCTACTCACACTATTCAAGTCAAGACCCTCCTTTGTTGGTGCACAAATGTCTGTTAACTTTGTCTTTATCGAGTCTTTTATCTAGATAGGATAAACTAGCACACAGCAGATCAGAACTAGGGTTTATGTGTAAGTGAGTAATTTCGCTTGAAATGGTCATTGGCTATTTCAAACGAAATTAGACTTGTTAATTCCGCTTGAAATGGCCTCTGCCACTTTCAAGCGAAATCACCTCAAGTATAAATAGGTGTGTTGCTAGTTCATTTGTAACTTTTCTGATTCAGAGCCGAGGTGCTGCCAGTTTGTCAAATGATCTGTAAAAGCTTTGGAATCAATAAAAGAAAGATAATTAAAAGGAATTAAGCTGTTACACGTCTATTTCTCTGATTCCGCCTTTGAAATAGATTGTAAACTCTTCTGATTGACTCGTTAGGGTCACACATCGATCCAACAAGTGGTATCAGAGCTCAGGACGAAGAGTTTATACCAATTCAGCTTGTTTTCATCACTTCTACTCCTTCTTTTCAAAATTAAACAAGATTTAACGGACAAAATGGACTAATTTTCACATATATCATGTAAAACACTGTTTTAACGAATCCTTGAGAGAATTGGACCAAAATTCGATCAAAATCTGGGTCAATTTGACAAATTGGTGGCCGACAGGATGATGTCATCCTAATTCCACTCGAAATCGTCATTGTCATTTCACATGGAATCACTAATTCCGTTTGAAAGTGCTGCTTATTTCACACGGAATAACTAATTTCGTTTGAAATTATTGTCTGATTTCACACGAAATCAGATTCCGTTTGAGAGTTCACACGAAATTAGCTATTTCGCTTCAAAGTGACTTGATTCTGTTTGAATCAAGCTAATTCCGCACGAAATTAAATTCCGTTTGGTGATTTCATTTGAAAGCCCTATTCCGTGTGAAAAGGCTTATTTCGCTTGAAGGCTTATTTCGCTTGAAAGCTGATTTCGCTTGAAACTGTGTTTGATAAAATTCAAAAAAATTTCTAAGTGTTTGTTGATTGTTTCAGATACGTGAAGATGGATGAGTTTATGAATCCTTTCAGTGACATGTTTGCTTTCACGTGAAACACCAGAGATGATACATCAAACAACACCAATGAAAATGTTCCTAATCCGAGTGTAAAGAAAACCCTGTCTGATGCTTTGAGTGTGGAGAGTGCATATGGCACATACAACAAACCTCCCAAACTGATGGCGATCGAAGAATACAATAGATGGGCTAAAAGGTTTGAAGAGTGGCTAAAAGCGTTTGCGTATCCAAGCTAGAAAGGTTTGAAGAATGGTTACAATATCGGAAGATCAGATTATGAAAATTTAGAAGGCACTGATAATGTACAAAATTTTGTTGCTGAACAAAAGTGCATTGCATTGCTTCATCAGTCTGTGAGAGATGACATAATATCGTTGATCGAGTATACAAATGCAAAAGATCTATGGGAGAAACTTAGAATGAAATGTGTGGGTAGTGCTGAGATAGTTAAAACAAAAAGAAATTGTTAAGAAAAGAATTTAATTTGTTTGGATGTTTGTAAAATGAATCTGTGTCAAAGATGATCGAAAGATTCGGGCATTTGAAGCTAGAACTTGCAAGACATGGAATCGTGTACACTCAAGAAGAATTGGTTGACAAACTGTTTAACTCGCTGCCGGATGACAAAGACTGGCAATACTTTGCTTTGATGTTGAAGAATACAATCAAGTCGGAGGATCTGATGGTTGATCTGTTAATCGAAAGATTGGAGAGTCATGAATTGGAGATCAAGAAATCAAACAAAGTCAATAACTCTTCATATCAGCAGAATGTTGAACTGTATTACCGTGGTAATATGATTCCGAAGACTGTGTCCCCCCAAGACAGCTTTTTCAGCTTAAAGTTCTAACATGTCAAATCAAGAAACTCCAAGCAGTGGTTTTCATAGTAGTTCATCTTCAACTACTTCAAATCAATCAGTTCCAAAGAATTTGTTTCAATGTAATATTGCTGTGGATCTGAAGAATGCACAAAACTTTAGTGAGGAATCCGCAAAGCAGCAAATGGTGTTTTTAGCATCTGTCCTTGAATCATACGAGAGCCTTGTTGCAGGCAAGATTGGAAACACTAACCTCACCAAGGAGGACTATGATCAGATCGACCCAGAAGAGATGGAGTTGATTGATATCAGGTGGTGTATGGCTAGTGCAGTCAGACGAGCTCAAAGATTCATGGAGATTACCGGTAGACATTCTATTGGTGGACCTTCAACCAAGCTAGGGTTTGATAAGTCGAAGGTCACGTGCTTTAAATGTAAACAAAAAGGTCATTTTAAAAGAGAATGTCGAAATGCATATGCTGAAGATACGGCAAATCCGTTCCATGAAGATTACTACAAAAGAGCTATCTATCATCAGAACAAATCTGAACCCCCCAGAATGAAGCAGATAGAAGAAAATCCCAAAGAAAAATCCAGAGCACTTGCTGTTATTCATGACGATGAGGGATATGATTGGAGTGAAGTGTTACCAGAAGATGACACAGTGGGCTATGCGTTTGTGACAAAGATTATTCCTTTCAAAGACTCCAGAACAGAAGAAGTGAAATACGTCAACAGAAAGATGGTAGCTTAGAACAGGATGATTAGAATTTCTCGAATATACAAAGAAGCTAAACAGGAGAAAAGATGGGATGCTGATAGAGAACGTTACCTAGATCCCAATGGAAACATTGTTGTTGATCCAAATAATGTTGATGTTGAAACTTTCATCAAAGAAATTGCTGATGAAGAAGAAGCAAATCAGAGATTGTGGTGGGGAGGAGGAGAAGTTAAAGAAAAAGAAAAAGAAAAAGAGAAAGAGCGGCAGCCAAAGAAACGGGATTATTGACACGTCACAAGAATTCACGGCTGAGAATTTGAAGAAGATGGCTGACAAAGTGTTTGCTGCGAAAGAACTAGAGGTAGTTTCTGGTTCTGGCACTGAGTCTAAAAGCAAGGTCAGTCAGAATGATGCAACCAATGAGTTAGGTAAGAAAGCTAAAAATGATAACGACTGCAAAAATTGCATGGAAGACTGCAAGGTTTGTAGTACAGTTACTTACCTCAACGTTAAAAGGGTCAAAGAACTGACAGGAAGAGTCAGAGACGTTGAAGATCAGATCTTAAACCGTGACAAAATGTTAAAAGCTTCAAATGATCGTTTAAAATAATTAACTGAGAAAATTGAAAATGATAAAAGTGACGTAGAAAGAATTAGGAAAGAAAACGAAAAATTAATTCATGAAAATCGTCAACTTTCAGAAAATTTTGAGAAGCTAAAACGAACGGTAAAAGATTCTGATGAGAGAAATGGTAAGACATACAAAGAAAATGTTCAATTGTAAGGAGTTCTTAGGGTTAAAGAAGAGTTAATCAATCAACAACTGGATGAAATTGCTAAGTTGAAGCTTCAGTTTCAAGAAGCTAAAATTGAAAATGAACGCATCCAGTTAAAATTAAACAGTTACAACTCCGCAAGTTTTGTTCTTCAACATATCGTTCCTAAACCAATTGGGAAGAACAAAACAGGCGAAGATGTATACTTTGATGGAACCGGGGTTGGGTTTCATCAGGTTCCACCACCTATTCTAAACAATTTTTCAAAGAAAAAATCAGGGTTGGTTAATGATGAAGAAGAAAATGATGTTAAGCTTCCAGACACAATCGATGTTACATTCACTTCATCTTCCGATGAGGATAGTGTCCAATCTGAAATTGTTAAAAGCATGGTTGAAAATGTTTTGAAAACTGAAAGTGACACTACTGAGGATGATGAATGCTTTTTGGACAAATATATTCCAAAATCAAAATCCAAAAACAACTTAAGTGAAGAACCTAATCTTGTGATGTACAAGATGTTGGGATCGGATAAGTTGTATTCGGATCGTGATTTTCCTTTGGAGAATGTGAATGTGGACAAATTGAGAAATGTGTTCAAGTTGGTCGAAATTGATGTTTCTGAACTTGAAAATTTGAAACGTGCTGAAAGGCAATTGAATTTCGAGAAAGATAAATCTTACTATAGAAAACCTGTTGTACCACCACGTTTTTATAACAACAACCAAAACAGATGGTCGGGTGGATATCGGGGTGGTAAGAATTATCAAAGAAGAAATTTCCAAAACAAGAAGTTTGTAGAGAAAATGGTGTTTGTAAAAAGCTCGAGTTCTCATTCCGAGCAAGAATCTGAGATTTTTTCAAAATCAAACGAAGAGTTCTTTGAGGAAAAGGCTTCACAGCCTCAGACCGAAGGCACAAGTCAAGTAGTTGATACTCGCACATGCTTTAAGTGCAACAAAGTTGGACACATTGCACGAAAGTGCACCAACTTAAAGCCTAAGTCTGAAGTTGTTGAGAGTCAGAAAAGGAGAGCTGATGCAAAAGGCAAAGCCCCAATGGTTGTTGAGAAGAAAGTTTTGAAAAATGAAAACATCAAAGTCAAAACTGAACCTGTTAAGAATGTGGTAACTAAAAATGAAAATTTTTACAAAAGGGTTGCTACACCTCAACAAGCATGGAAGCCAAAATCAGTTGAAAAGAAATCAAGTTCTCCAAAACCAAAGGTTTCTGAGAAAGAAAAACAATCGTCTTCTACCACTCCTGTAAAGATGGATGTTCCTTTGGATTACTATGAGAAACTTGAAAAACATGAGTCTATCACTTCTGAGAAGAAAGATGTTTCAAAGAAAGTCCAATCATCTGGTCAACTTTCTAAAAATGATTTCTTTTTATACAAAAAGATTGAGATTGGGTCTGAAGAAAGCTTGAAGATGAATGACAAATTTTTTTTGTCATTTTACATTGCAAAAACTCACATTAATGTCAAGTTACCCGAGTCAAAAGAGGCTTGGGTGGCATCAAAATCTCACTAAATGGTTGTGATATGTGCAGGAGCTTCCAAGATCCATTTCACGATGGATTATGGATAGTGGAGCTTCTCGGTACATGACGGGGAAGAAAACCCTACTGTACGATGTTCGTGGGTTTAATGGAGGTTACGTGGGATTTGCAGGAAATCAAGGTGGTCGAATAGTTGGTGAAGGAACTCTATCTAATGGAATTGTCACATTTGAAAGAGTAAACTACATCGCCGAGCTTGAAAACAATCTTCTGAGCATCTCTCAAATCTGTGATCGCATGTATACAACGCACTTTACAGACAAAGAATGTTTGATCTTGAAACCAGGATTTGTTGTTCCCGAAGAGTGGGTTATCATGAGAGCACCCAGATTCAATGATCTATACGTGATGAATATGAGCGTAGCTACTACTACCACGGGTCAGGCTCACTGTTTTATATCAAGAGCAACGGAAAAAGAGTCACGTTTATGGCATCGAAAGATGGGCCATATTCATTTTCCAAAAATGAATCACCTGGTGCATAATGATTTAGTAACTGGTGTTCATGTTAAAGGTTTTCATCTGGAAGGGGAGTGCATTAGCTGCATCAAAGGGAAGCAAAAGAAGAAATCACACCCTCAAAAGAAAGTCAACTAAGTTTCGAGACCGTTAGAGAGACTTCATATGGATCTGTTTGGTCCAGTGAACGTCAAAAGCATAACTGGGGATCTCTATTGTCTTGTAGTAACTGATGATTATTCCAGATTTTCGTGGGTATCATTTCTGAAGACGAAAGATGAGACGTTTGATAGTTTGATGCCGTTGTTCAGAAAAATTGAAAACTTGTACCAAACTCGAATCAGAAGTGACAACGGTACTGAGTTTAAGAACAACAAGATGGAAGAGTATTATGATGAGAGAGGTATACTGCAAGAATTTAGTGCTCCTTACACTCCACAGCAAAATGGAGTAGCTGAAAGAAAGAACAGGACGCTAATTGAAACGGCTAGGACGATGCTTGTTGATTCGAAATTACCAGTCAACTTTTGGGCAGAAGCAGTGTATGCCGCTTGCTATACACTCAACCGGGTTCTCATAGTGAAGAAATTCAACAAGACATGTTTCGAGCTGATCAACAACCACAAACCGAACCTGAAGTATCTGGAACTGTTTAGGTCTCCCTGTACTGTTCTAGAGCCTTTTGGAAAATTTGGTGCAAAGAGCATGGAAGGAATTTTCGTGGGTTATTCAAGTCCATTGAAAAGAGTCTTTGTTCCAAGCTTGAAGCGGATTATTGAAGCACACAATGTTGAATGCCAAGGTTACACAATGCCACCGCAGAACCCAGGCGACTCATGGCGTTTTAACTACGATACTCTGTGGGATTCGTTTGACATGGAAGAAGAAGAAGCAGATTTCTTTGACGAGTTGGATATTCTGAGAGAATATGAAGAATCACAAGAAAGGTTTCCAGCCGAGTATTCTAGACGTCAACGGCAAACTTCAAATGACGATGAAGCCGGTCCAAGTAATGCTGGAGAACATGATGAAATTCAGCAAATTCTTGACAATCAGACGGCAGTCAATGATAATCAAGAATCTGATGATAGGGCAGTTTTTTATTGTGGTGATCCAGACTCTGAGGGGGAGCAGATCCAGATATCAAGTCAAACAATTACAGTCAGTGAACAAGGTGCAAATCAGAATGTCACAAATTTGGAAGGCGAGGTAGATGTTCCAGGCGAGGTGATGCCAAGAACTCTTTCGTACCATCCAGAAGAGTTGATTATTGGAGAATTGCAATCAGGCGTTCGCACAAGACGACAAATTGACCAAGGGCTTACTTGTTTTTATTCTACAGTTGCTCCGTTATAAACTGAGTTTTCACTTAGGTGTTTTATTTCGCAGATTGAGCCGCGAACATATAAGGAAGCACTAACTAAAGATTCTTGGGTCAACACGATGCAAGAGGAGTTGAGTCAGTTTGAGAAGTTAGGAGTGTGGAAATTGGTAGACTTGCCTGATGGTCACAGGAAGATAAACACCAAGTGGGTGTTCAAGTGCAAGAGGGATGATCGAGGAGTTATTATTCGAAACAAAGCTCGACTCGTAGTCCAGGGTTTCAGTCAGCAGGAGGGTATAGATTTCACCGAAGTATATGCTCCGGTTGCTAGACTTGAAGCGATCAGAATCTTCCTAGCATTTGCATCTTGGAAAATTTTTAAAGTTTATCAGCTAGATGTTAAATCGGCATTTCTCTATGGGAATGTAAAAGAGGAGGTATATGTCGGACAGCCATCGGGCTTCACCGATCCAATCCACAAAGACAAGGTTTATTTACTGGATAAAACGCTGTATGGTTTACACCAGGCCCCGAGAGCTTGGTACGAGACATTGTCTCAACACCTGATAGCCAACAGCTTCATCCGAGGAAAAGTGGATGCTACTCTCTTCACCAAAGAGGTCGACGGTCATCTTCTGATAGTTCAAATTTACGTGGACGACATCATATTTGGGTCAACAAATGAAAATTTGTGCAAAGATTTCGAACGAGTTATGAAGCAAAAATTTGAAATGTCATCAATGGGTGAGATGAAATTCTTCATGGGACTTCAGGTTGATCAACTGCCTAAGGGAATTTTCAAACATCAAACGAAGTATGTTCATGATATCTTAGAGAAATTTGGGATGTCAGGATCTACTCCAGCTTCCA
This sequence comes from Helianthus tuberosus, assembly GCA_030545235.1. Taxonomy (NCBI): domain Eukaryota; kingdom Viridiplantae; phylum Streptophyta; class Magnoliopsida; order Asterales; family Asteraceae; genus Helianthus; species Helianthus tuberosus. The sequence continues at coordinate 122,815,601 of CM060354.1, forward strand.
CCCCATTAGCGACGAATCATGGGATAAACCCTGATCTCACCGGAGAGAAGGTAGATGAAACGTTGTATCGTTCCATGATCGGATTGCTGATGTACTTGACAGCTTCAAGACCCGATATCATGTATCCAACCTGCCTCGCAGCAAGATTTCAATCTATACCGAGAGCTTCGCATATGGTGATTGTGAAACGGATATTACGCTACCTGAAAGGAACTCCATCACTGGGGTTGTGGTATCCAACAGAAGGTGATTTCACGCTCGAAGGGTATTCCGATTCCGATTTCGGATGCTGCAAAGTTAACGCTAAATCAACAACAGTGGGGTGCCAGTTTTTCGGACCACGATTGGTCACCTGGCAATGCAAAAAGCAGACCTCTGTAGCTTTATCCACATGTGAAGCTGAATATGTATCTGCTAGCAGTTGCTGTTCTCAGATCTTGTGGATCCAGTAACAGATGCAAGACTATGGTTTGCAATTTCTTAACACCCCTGTCTTTGTTGATAATGAGGTAGCAATAAACATCTCTAAAAATCATGTTAATTACGCTAAAACGAAACACATTGAAATTCGACATCACTTTATTCGCGAATGTTTCGAGAAGAAGTTGATACGAATTGAGAAAATCCACACTGACGAACAAAAAGTTGATTTACATACCAAAGCGTTTGATAAAACTCGTTTTCAATATCTTTTAAAATTGAACGGTATGAAGATTTTATCGGTGTTGGACGAGATTCTTGGCATAGATGAAGGTACCACTGTAGATGATGTTGTGACACAATCTGTAATGGTTTGTCGATTTTTTACTTGTTTTGGTATTTAGGGGGAGTATAGGGTAATATTTTCAGAAAATACAAAAACAGTAAAAAAATTCAAAAATCCAAAAACATGAGATATTTTCAAAATACAAAAACAATAGAAAACCAGGGAAAGAGCTTGTGTAAAAAGGGAAAATGATAGTACATTGTCTTGACAGTTATGGTATGCTAAAGAATTGTAAAGTTTAAAAGTGTTAAACAGTCTCACTGATGATGTGCTGATAGGTTTTTACACATTTAGTAGGTTTGTTCGGGATATAAACCTAAATTCAAACTTGCTTATTTCGTGGGGAACACTACTTGAATATATAGGTAACCCCTGAAATCTTGTTTGAAGGATCCCTCTTTCTGAGATACTAGTTTTTTATACTCAGTGATATCTGGGGTATTATCCCGGGACTTCTGATTTTGCGGAAGCAATGGCCTAGTCCCCGTATAATACTTTACTGCTGCTTGAAATAAAAGCTCGCCCTCAGCATAAAAATGATGAAACATTGAAAAATGATAATCATGTGCTGTTGTAAAAAAGATCCTCTAAAGGGGACCCACTGAAAGACGAGCCATCATCTCTCTGCTGAACGGAAGTTCTGACCTGAGCCTCATGGCCTCGCAATTAACCCCTTACAGATATCATATGTGGTATACTCACCTGTAAGACTGAATATTGGGATATGGATACGGGAGTATATTCAAGAGGTGGGACACATAAATGAGTTTAAGTTCTTAATACACCTAAATCGTATCCTGGATAGATTGAAATTTGTGTGAAAATTTAAGTGGATCAGTATATCGACAATCTAGGTGAATTGTTTAATTCTGAGTATGAAATCAAAGCTTAACGATACTTGTAGCTTGTCGAGAGCTGATATGATTCCCTAACACGCTCACCAAAAATATGTTTGTAAATAGTTTACATTTACTGCATTTTATTTCTGTAATTCATTTCTAGTCTAGAAACTTTATTAAAAATCCAAAAAGATTTTACATTTCTGCTTTATTTTCCGACAAACCAAGTTCAAAACAAGTTCATTAAATTGAAACTTGTAAATTTTCTGAGCTGGACAGATGAGTTGTGAGCTAATCTTGTTAAATTTGGAAAATGATAAGTCAAAACAAGTTCATTAAATTGAAACTTGTAAATTTCAGAAAATTGTTTGAACTAGTTTGTACAAAATATCAGTGTGTTTTATCTCAGGTCAACCAAGGTCATTAAGTTGGACTTGGTAGACCAATTAAGTTCTCAGGGTCATTAATTTGGACCTGGATACTTAAGAGGATTTCTAAATTCTAACAAAACCAACAAATGAGATCAAATGGTAAGTTTGGATTGAAATTGTCAAAATCATAAATCTTATATTTAGGTAGAGATTGTGCAGGTAACAGGTTTGTTATTGAGAAAGTAGCTAAGAAAAATCCCAGCTAACTGATAGGGGGAGTCTAAAGACTTAAAAGTCAGATACAGTTCCTGGATCTACATTCAAGGGGGAGCTTGAAGGTTGTTAAAGATTCAGTTTCTGTGATTCATGCTAGCTGTTGATAGAAGAAGAGAAGATTTAAAGAAAGCTTTCATTGTTAGATAAACTAGAAAGAGATCAAGACTGAAGACTCGACGCCGAAGACTTCGTCAACATCCAAGGGGGAGTCTGTTGGTGCACAAATGTCTGTTAACTTTGTCTTTATCGAGTCTTATGTCTAGATAGGATAAACTAGCACACAGCAGATCAGGACTATGTGTGAGTGAGTAATTTCACTAGAAATGGTCATTGGCTATTTCAAATGAAATTAGACTTGTTAATTCCGCTTGAAATGGCCTCTGCCACTTTCAAGCGAAATCACCTCAAGTATAAATAGGTGTGTTGCTAGTTCATTTGTAACTTTTCCGATTCAGAGCCGAGAACGATATGTGAATGCTTTGGAATCAATAAAAGAAAGATAATTAAGAGGAATTAAGCTGTTTCACGTCTATTTCTCTGATTCCGCCTTTGAAATAGATTGTAAACTCTTCTGATTGACTCGTTAGGGTCACACATCGATCCAACATCCTTTCTAGTTAACGTTATTATCATGCAACAAACACAAGTGTCAAGTATCATAAACAACATAACTCGTTCACTGTTCTGACCATTGCCTACACGACGAAGAATCCTCACGGTAAAGAACTATTCTTCTCCGAAGATGATTATGGCGTACCATCCACTCGACGAAGATCTATACTTCGTCTAGAAATAGGGGTGACGAAGATTCGTATAGTTCGTCAAAAGGTATGTCGACGAAGAATCCAAAGGTTCGTCAAGGAAATAGTTGACGAAGGGCTATTCTTCGTCGAACTCAGTTTTTTGTGGGGGAGGGTTCCTTCATCGCTGCACTAACAGATAGTTATGGTTTTCCTAAAACCCTAATCGTCGATTAACAGTTTCATCATGGCACATTAGTTATAATCATCCATAATTTAGCAAGGCCTTAACTGTGACAACTGTCAAAAATTCAGGTATCCGTACAATTAATTAACCATGATTAGTACTTAATGACTGTGCTGATATGCAATTAACTGCTTTCTGATTTCTGCCATATACATACATGTGCATCATACATTGTTTAACGTCATACCAATATTGCATGAAAGCTATATTGCCTCAAATGATGTATAAAGTACAGTTAGCACAATTATCTGATAAACCAGGAAAATGCTGACAGAACTCAGCACATAGACAGTCAGTGTATTGAGGCACAGAATGAGCCAGAAACTAAGTACCACACTAGTATAGTGTGTAGGAAAGTAAGGATCACAAAACTGCCTTGCTAGTGATAGTTTAAGTGCCGGGAAGTGCCTAAAACTCATCAAAAGTGCTGAATTCAGCAAAATTCAGCATAAATCAGCACTTTAACAATCTAAATTTATGCAGAAATGTGGTTAAATGATCCTGAATACTTTCCTAAGTGTCGGGAATTGAAAGTGTCACAAAAGGGTACATAATGCACACTAAACTATAAAGTTTAGCACTTTAACGAACCAGTAACCAACCGAACAACCGGACACTACCCGAAACATTAAATTTACACTAGAAGCACTGTTTTAACATTTCCAAGCTAGTTATGGTCCCCGAACATCATAACACCCTATAAATATCTAGTAACTAACATAACTAACTAACACTTAATTTTTAACCATAATGTAACTAGCATGGTTAAAACCTATCCTATTACCCCCCCCCCCTAGTAATCAGCCCATGCTTTCCTCCATACTCCAAAATTTTATCTCAATATTTAATTGGATCTTGTTTCTCTAATTAGAACATATTATACAATGGATGGAGACTTGAAATTGGTTTATAAGTTAACACCTAAAACATATGCTCATAATCTTCATTCTCAAAAAAACACACAACTCTCTCTCCCTCTCCTTGAGCTCTCGATCGAGAACCATCACCCACACAACCATCTTCATTCATCCATCCTCATATATTCTACATACTCACAAGGGTGCTAGAGATCATACAAAGAAGCTAGGAGCTTATGGAAGTGGAATGACCTCTCTTGTTTGCTTTTATCCATCTCATAATTTCTCTTGATCATCCCTAGCCTTGTGCTAGTGGTAAGAGTCATGATCTTGCTATGTTACTTCTATTTTAAGTGGTTAAAGAAGAATCATAATAAAAAACTTGAAGAACACTAAATATCACAAGAAGTAAACTTGAACATAAGCATGTTTAATGAAGTAATCTTGATGAATATGAGTTGTTATGCTTGTTGATCATTGATTGTTTGTGGAAATGATGTTGATCACCATAAGATCTTTCTAGATCATGATTAAAATCATAATCTAGCAAGATGAGGAAGTAGAAATATGGTAGGATGATGGATCATCCACATATGAATCATGAACTTGAAGGACTAAATGGTTTTTTTGAAAAATCATGATCAAAGTAAGTTTTTAATCATGTGGATCTAAGAATTTAATGAAGGATTTCTAAAGAAACCAAGTTAAAAATATAAGTTTCATTTAATCTTGGTTCTTACATAAACAAACCTTATTTTTGGTGGTTAAACAAATGTAGGAACACTTGTGAAACAAGAAGAAATCATAAAGATATATATTTAGAAAATGTGACAAGAAGTTGTTACATAGATTGCAAGCCTCTGAATGTGCAGAGATTCCATGACCTGTCTCGCGTTGTCCCCTACATGGTTGAACCGGAGTTCAAGCAAATCTAACTTTTCATTTGGGGATTGGCACCCCAAATTATGAGCATGGTGACTACTTCGAAGCCTCCAACGATCACTGAGGCCATTGATCTGAGCGTAGCACTGACAGAAGAAGCGATTAGGCTGAACAAGTTTTCAAACTCTGAAGGAAAGAAGAAGGAGACTCATGTCGAGTCCTCAGGAGAGAACAAAAGGAAGTTCTCGAATTTCAAGAAGGGTACCCAAGGAAACAACGGTAGTGACAAGAAAAGAGATGTGAACCCACCAACAGAGTTCAGGGTTGGTGTTGCAAGTGCGGAAGTTAAAGGGAAAGGTTACATGGGCACTTTGCCTAAGTGTGATGTGTGCCAGTTCCATCATGCCAGCCAGTGTAGGTTTAGGAAGTGTGAAAGCTGTGGAAAGAATGGTCAAGAAGAAGGACGGTAGTTTTCGCATGTGCATTGACTATAGAGAACTAAACAAGTTGACCATCAAGAATCGGTACCCCTTGCCGAGGATTGATGATCTCTTTGATCAACTTCAAGGTTCAAGTTATTACTCCAAGATCGACCTTCGATCCGGTTATCATCAGCTAAGGATCCAAGAAGAGAGTATTCCGAAAACTGCCTTTAGAACTCGTTACAGACATTACGAGTTTCTAGTGATGCCGTTTGGTCTGACAAACGCGCCAGCAGTGTTTATAGATCTGATGAACCGAGTTTGCAAGCCGTATCTCGATAAGTTCGTGATTGTATTTATCGATGATATTTTGATATATTCAAGAACGAAGGAAGAACATGAGCAACACCTTAGAGCTATTTTAGAGCTGCTTAAGTAAGAGAAATTGTACACAAAGTTCTCAAAGTGTGAGTTCTGGTTACGTGAGGTACAATTCCTTGGTCATGTAGTGAATGAAGACGGAATCCACGTGGACCCCACGAAGATCGAGGCGATTAAGAGTTGGGAAACTCCAAAGACGCCGGCCGAGATCCGTCAGTTTTTGGGTTTAGCTGGGTATTATCGCAGATTTATTGAGGATTTTTTGAAAATCGCTCAACCGATGACCTCCCTTACCCAAAAGGACAAGAAGTATGAGTGAGGAGATAAGCAAGAGGAAGCTTTTCTATTGCTAAAGAACAAGCTTTGCAATGCACCTATTTTATCCCTACCCGATGGCACCGATGACTTCGTGGTATACTGTGACACCTCGCGTCAGGGATTAGGCTGTGTGTTGATGCAGCGACAGAAGGTTATCGCTTATGCTTCGTGCCAGTTGAAGGTTCATGAGAAAAACTACACCACGCACGTCGTGGAGTTAGGTGCAGTGGTGTTTGCATTGAAGATTAGGCGACATTATTTGTATGGCACCCGATGCACGATCTTTACCGATCACAAGAGCTTACAGCACATATTTGACCAGAAAGAGCTTAATATGAGACAACGACGATGGGTTGAGTTATTAAACGATTATGATTGTGAAATTAAATATCACCCAGGAATGGCGAATGTGGTGGCAGACGCCTTAATTCGGAAAGAGATGATTAAGCCCATAAGGGTTAGGGCTTTGGAGATGATCATTCAAACAGACCTCTCTTTTCGCATTCGTGCTGCGTAGAGAGAAGCTCTTAAGAAGGAGAATCTTAAGGATGAATACCTCCGTGGGATGGAGAAAAAGTTGGCACCCAATGAGGAAGGAACCTTGTGTTTCATGAGACGAATTTGGGTTCCCCTCTTTGGTGGTCTTAGAGATGTGATTTTTAATGAAGCTCACAAATCAAGGTACTCGATCCACCCAGGATCGGATAAGATGTACCAAGATTTGAAGGATTTCTATTGGTGGCCGAGATTGAAAGGTGATGTTGCAACCTATGTTGGAAAGTGTTTAACTTGTGCCAAAGTGAAGGCCGAGTATCAGAAGCCTTCAGGACTTCTGCAGCAACCCGAGATACCCATGTGGAAGTGGGAGCAGATCTCGATAGATTTTATAACAAAGTTGCCAAAGACACCCAGAGGTCATGATACGATTTGGGTAATCGTAGACCATCTGACAAAGTCTGCGCACTTTTTACCAATCAGGGAGAAGGATAACACAGGTAAGCTAGCTGAGCTGTACCTAAGGGAGATAGTTGCATGTCATGGAGTGCCTATCTCGGTTATATTTGACAGAGACGGGAGATTTGTGTCAAGGATTTGGCAATCTTTCCAAGAAGCGTTTGGTTCACAGTTGAATCTAAGCACCGTATTTCACCCACAGACGGATGGCCAAAGTGAGAGAACAATTCAGACACTTGAAGATATGTTACGAGCTTGCGTAATGGACTTGGGTGGCAGTTGGGACACTCACCTGCCATTGGTTGAGTTTTCCTATAACAACAGCTACCATACAAGCATTCAAGCTGCACCGTTTGAAGCTCTCTATGGACGTAAGTGTTGATCGCCGTTATGTTGGCCAGATGCAGGTGATAGACAGCTAGTCGGTCCCGAATTGGTCCAAGAAACGACAGATAAGATCATACAGATCCGAGAGCGCATTAAGGTGGCTCGTGATCGATAAAAGAGCTATGCGGACTAAAGAAGGAAGCCTTTGGAATTCGAAGTGGGAGATATGGTATTTGTGACAACCCAAACTTTTAAGGTTGGTAACGTTTAAGATGGTGATCTTAACTCCTCGTTAATTCTCTCCTATGTGTTACATGTTCCGTACTATTATATTCTATTAAACGCTTGTAACTTTTATAAACGTGTTTAACGTGTAACGTATTTAAGTATGCTTGTACACGTGGTGGGTTTTATGTTGGGTCAATGGCTCGGGTAGGGCCGCACACAAAAATAGGACACACACCTTAGTTCTTTTATCTCGGCCCCACACTTAAGTCCGGCCCACACCACTTGAGCCCACCATTCATGAATCATATATATCTTTAAGTATGGCACGCAAATTCTGGTTGTTTTTTTTATTAATTACAACATCACAACAAAACCCTACCCTTTTCCCTCAAGATTTCGATCAGCAGGCGACCCCCCCCCCCCATCGAGTCAATCTTACACTTTAGAGACATCATCTTGTTTAATCGAGCCCACTGATCCCACTGATTTGTAAGTCCCTATTCATGTTATTAGATAATAGTTTGATCTTGTATATGTGTGATGTTGGCTAACTAAAGTGTACATGTATGTTCTTTAAATATGAGGCAATACTGTGATCTAGGTAGATGACGAAATTGTTATGTGACTGATTCGATTTAATTGATTTCATGAATAATGATCGTGTAGATTAATGGTATTAGTGTGTTGTACGAACTAGGATTACACAATAATTTATTTATTGAATGATCGGTTATTAAAGAATGCATGAGGGGGTATAGTCTTTGCTAAGTAAATGAGTTGTATTCTCAAACAAGAAGTTGTATGCTGTTTAATTGTATTGGGTGTTGAAGGGGATGGGATACAAAGCTGTTTTGGGCTTTAATGAATTAATCGGGTAATGGGTACTGCATATTCACGTGATGTCAGACAAAGTCCATCATCCCATTGGGCCTCTAATTGTTATCTCATGCAACCGTCAGTTTGTATGAATGGTGACAACATGATTTCCACTTGACTTTACTTATTATACCACATGTAATTAACACATGTAATGGATCCTGAATACACTGACACAAAATGATTTTCTACTTGAATCTAGTGGATGAAATTGATTTCTTAATACACTGTAATCTATAAATAATAAATAAGATTGTGGATGGTTGATTGTTAGTTCTGGGCCACAAACAAGCCGGTTCGCAGCTGGGCCATGAGATTTACTTTGCATACCCAGCTGGGCCGGAGTCAATTGAGCAACATAACCGGACTGGGCCAGCAACATTGGGCCGAGTAAGACTGCCAAGGCAGTGATTTCGCCTGATATGTTTTGATGTGCAATGTATGTTTAGTTGTGCTAATAATTGTGATATATGTATACTTTATTATTTGAGTCATACATGTTTAATAGCCGGATTGAAGCATGGACGAGCAGGTTATGTATCTATGCGTACAACATGCTTGAGTGATTACAAGTTAAGCATTTGGTTAGTGCCGTAGATGCATGAATAAACCGTTGTGAACTGGACTGTATGGGTGCGTTATGTGAACAATGAATATGCTTGATGTGAACCTTGAAATGAATTAATTAATTGTTATGCTATACGTGCCATGAGATGAATGATCTATGTCTACAACTTGTTTTTAAATAAGTGGATGTTTGTGCATGAGTCTAATTGATATCGGTAACTATGATAGGATTGTTTTGAGCAACTGAAAACATAGCTAGTCTTACCGAGCAAATCAAAGGTGAGTTCACTACATTCGAGCATGCGTCCCAGTGGTTGGGGACAGTCAGTGGGTATCCCGTGGAGGGATAAGTCTTTTGGGTAAAAACGGGTATATTGGTTAATATTCTCACCTATCATTCTTGTAAGTCCCTTATGTTGTTACCTGGAGGGTAACGGGTATTAGTTGGTAGTGCTACTTAGGTTTGGCACCCTCACACCGCTCCTAGAGAGGACGGATGTGAACTAATGACCCAGTCGGGCTCAGTACTGGATAGGAGTACGTGGGAAAGGGCAGTCATGTACTTCAGGAGCCGTCTTGTTCGGAATTGAGATATTAACAATATTACTTGCATTGGTTATAGAACTGTTTTACATTCAACTGGTAACAAACGTTTTCTTAAACTGTGGACTCGCCAGCTTTGTCTGATACACTTGTTACATGCTCCCAGGTCGTTAGGTGATTGAAACAGGAGCTTGCTGGCTGGAGAGCAAGAGTGGTCATGGTCATACCGACGGGATTATTTGTCAAATACTTATTTATTATGATTGATTCGTATTTACCTTATGATACTTTAATGCTTCCGCTGAACTTGTGATTTTGAATAACTTATGATTGGAATTGTTATTACTTAATTGATGGAACTTTATTACAACTTGTGATTCAATGTAATTAGTGGCTCATTGCTAGTAGTCACACGCCTAACAGGGACACTCCCTAGGTGGTAATTTGAGGGTGTGACAGTTTGGTATCAGAGCCACTGGTTATAGTGAACTTGGTTTTAAAACGTTTTTATAAAGCCAGACTATAACCGAACAGATCCGAAATCGACCATGACACTCAGCTCCAGACTGCAAGGTTCGTTTCTCATTTACTATCGCATAGTATATCTAGCGTTTGCTTATGAATAACATCACATGTGAATGCACACTTAGCACTGCAATAAGAACTTCTATGTTACCAACCCATGTTACGTGTTTTAAGGGTGCGACTCTTCTTGAACTTTCATGATCTATGTTGTGGCGTCATCTATTGCTCGAATTCGGGGAACCTTTTAGCACGAGTTAAGAGGCACTGAGATAAGCATGCAAATTGCCTTATTATTATGGGTGCACACATAATAATAATGTGGGGTGCATGTGAGTCCCAGTGAGGCTTAACGAGTGTGAGAGGGGTTCCGTTAAGTTAATTGATGTTATGTTAGAACTCAGCAGTCTATAGGAGTTATAGCAGTGATTGTCTCCTACTCGAACATGATCTTTTCACCCCTTTCTGAATCCTTACGAATCTCGATGCTATCGAGTGTCATCTGATCACGCATCTGAACGCCTAGCGAACTGTGTAGAATGATAGGTGCTAGTACGAACGTCCCTGAGTTGGATGGCTTAGCGTCAAATGATTGGACTATACTTTCCTCACTTATCTTTGTTCGCTGGAACTTAGCGTGTTGACGCCTTAGATCCCGAAGTGCGATCACTTCTGCAACACTCTCGCGACATACCGTGTATTACTCAGTCAACTTGCAATAACGATGGACAAGAGGATAAACGTAGTACCTTACCGACTTCAGCATTTGAACGACCCTGATTACCGACAACAAACATCAGCAATTTGACTCCAATCGAATCTTTAACACTAGTCAGCGACTTATGGGAGTCAACTCCTATGAGTTAATGGGGTCATAAGTGATGACAATTGATTGTAAGGTGGAATGTGTAATTGACAGCTCAACGAGTGGCGCCCTAGGACGTGACATGGAAGGTGACAAGATGGATCTTGCTGGTGAAAGATCGTAGGGCTCCGAATCAAGCAACGACGTTAGGGGCAACAGTCACGGAAACATCAAGGTACTCGTAATCGTAGTCTGCAGCATGGAAACGAAGGTGACGTTGGCAAGGACTGATTATTGTTAAGCCAAAATGTCAACAATCAAGGGAACGGCGACAGAATTAGAAATCCTGGTAACGGAAACAACAACACTGGAAACGATGCTCATGGGAGGACATATAGGATTGGCGTGAGCAACACCAGGAGTATAGCAGCATGGTAGCTTGGATGGGTCGAATCGTCTCTATTCTGTTGGACTTGGATGCTTCTTGAAACTGAACCTGTTGTGGAATCGGCTGATGTCAAGCCAATTGAAACTTCATATGTTCGCTTGGATGCAAACTCGACCTTGTGGGACGGGTGTTCGACATCGACCTTCCTATGACTATCCCTGATAGTTACAATGCAGTAGTTAGTATGGATTGGTTATCCAGAAGTCGTACAGACATACCCTGTGAGGAGAAAATTTTGTGTGGAGGATCATTAATTGTTCTAAGGCATCAGAGTGGGGCAAGGGTTAGCGTCATCTCAGCCATGAAAGCCCCGAAGTGTCTACGGAGGGATTACCCCACTATGATAGCATCCGTTACCGATGTTAAGATTATGGAAAAGAGGATCGAGGATCCACCAATTGCTCGTGATTCCTCTCGGTGTGCCACCCGAGGAACTCTCGGGGTTACTTCCACAACTGTTAGGCAGAATCTCAGCTTGATCTCACGTCAGAGGCAGCCCTGATTACTCGTGCTACATACCGCCTTGCACAAGGAGGGTTGCAAGGACTATCTACAGGAACTGTTGGACAGGAGTTTTATTGGACATAGTTTTTGTTCGCTTCGGGGAGCCCCAACTATATTCGGGAAGATAAAGCCTTTTCGTATGTGTATGATTATCCAGAACTCAGCAAGGTGACAATCAAGAACTGTTTTCCTCGACCATGTATTGACGAAAGACCAAGAGGAGAATGTTCCTGAAACGGCATATCGAACGCAATACGGCTATTGCGACTTTGTACACCATGACCATTGAGTTAATCAACACACCAGCAGCTTTATGGACTACATGAATCGACCGTATTTATGGATGACGTTTTGAATCGTTCCCAGGAGAAAGGAATACCATAGGCGGCATTTGTATATTATCGCAGAGCTCCGGAGGGAGGAACAACTCCATACAAAACCTACCTAAGGGTGACTTCAGGATTCGATAAGCACACTTTCTTGGTCACGCAGTCATCGAAGTGGGGATACACGTGGGATCTCGCTAAGGACCATTTTAGTAGAATAGGATACAGCAATCTCTTGGTCTCACTAGATACTACCGCCGATTCATCAAAGGATTTTCAAAAATTGCGCCGATGTAACCTCTTTAGCACAGCAGGGTGCTGTGTTCGTGGAAGACAAAACAGGAGAACGTCTTTTCAGCTTTTGAAACCCAACCCTGCAACACACTGAGCATCACTTCTATTCGATGGTACCGATGATCTGGCGTTATACCATGATGGTTTGAATCAGAGTCCCAGTCACACATCGATGCAACATGAGAAGGAGATGGCCCACGTGGTGGACTTACAGGAAGAACTGCACGAGTCACGACCTGCGGTGGAATCTGTAGTCTATGGATTGAAATTGGAGGCATTACTTGGACGGTACCGAATGCACCACTTAGACCGATCACAAGGGCCTCCCGTATACCCTTGTTTCAAGAGAGCTAAACATGTGATGGCAACGCGAGATGGAACTTTTGAATGAATGCGATCGTGAAATCTGGATGTGCACGAGCTTTGCAGCTCGCTATCGACTTTAACATACCTGATCAGACTCGCCGTGTTCAAATTGAAGAACTGAAGGAAGATAGTTCTCAAGATTGACCCCTACGGGGCATGGGGAAGCAACCTTTGGCAGGACGGACGATATTTGCTGCTTCATGGAATGAATATGGACCTCACTATACAGCAACCTTGGGGAACGGGTGCAGGCGAAGCACACGGGCCTCGATATCCCATCCATCTGAGTTTTGATAGGATGTATTAAAATATGAAGACCATGTACAGGTGACCGGGCCTGAAGGCCCACGCATGGAACGAAGTTTGACATGTGGGAAAGTCAAGGTGGGATTTTAGCAACTAGAAATGCATGTATGGGAATGAGAACAAACTGCCATGGATTTTTTCACTAGAAACGAAAACCTTATCACCTGGGTGATCATTGATGGACTCAAGTTACCAGCACACTTTCATGCAATCAAGAAAACTGACGAGTCTTCACAGTTGTGAATGTTCCTCTGAGAGAGGCGGCTTTTAGGTACGAGGTGCCAACTACTGTTACCTCTGAATTTGATCTATACATGATTTATGTCAGGCAATACACAACACCATTGGCTCACGTCAGGACCAGAGCATTGCGTATCGCCGTTGGGCAAACGATCAGAGAAAACGAACTCTCCTGGCACTCGAAGACATGCTGCGAGCATGTGTGTGACTGGCTTTCGTGCATATTGGAAGGACTTTTACCTATAGTTGAGTACTACTGCGGCAGTTATCATCTTGGTAACCAGACAACTCTGTTGAGGCATTACATAGACAATAATGCCAACCTTCTCGTTAAACTGTGATAGTGGACAACTTAATTACTGGTCCAGGGCTGGTACTCGAAACTTTTGGGAAGGTTGTTTGGATCGGGAGTCGATTGGCGGCAACGCGTGACTGTCAGGAAAGCTCATAAACTTGAGAGATGCTGGAAGATCGCTGTAGGCGATCGTATCTTGTTGAAAATCTCACCCTAGGAGGGTGTGGAGTGCTTGGGAAGCATGGCGCGCTTAACTAACGTCACGATGGACCATCCACCCAGGATCGGATAAGATGTACCAAGATTTGAAGGATTTCTATTGGTGGCCGAGATTGAAAGGTGATGTTGCAACCTATGTTGGAAAGTGTTTAACTTGTGCCAAAGTGAAGGCCGAGTATCAGAAGCCTTCAGGACTTCTGCAGCAACCCGAGATACCCATGTGGAAGTGGGAGCAGATCTCGATAGATTTTATAACAAAGTTGCCAAAGACACCCAGAGGTCATGATACGATTTGGGTAATCGTAGACCATCTGACAAAGTCTGCGCACTTTTTACCAATCAGGGAGAAGGATAACACAGGTAAGCTAGCTGAGCTGTACCTAAGGGAGATAGTTGCATGTCATGGAGTGCCTATCTCGGTTATATTTGACAGAGACGGGAGATTTGTGTCAAGGATTTGGCAATCTTTCCAAGAAGCGTTTGGTTCACAGTTGAATCTAAGCACCGTATTTCACCCACAGACGGATGGCCAAAGTGAGAGAACAATTCAGACACTTGAAGATATGTTACGAGCTTGCGTAATGGACTTGGGTGGCAGTTGGGACACTCACCTGCCATTGGTTGAGTTTTCCTATAACAACAGCTACCATACAAGCATTCAAGCTGCACCGTTTGAAGCTCTCTATGGACGTAAGTGTTGATCGCCGTTATGTTGGCCAGATGCAGGTGATAGACAGCTAGTCGGTCCCGAATTGGTCCAAGAAACGACAGATAAGATCATACAGATCCGAGAGCGCATTAAGGTGGCTCGTGATCGATAAAAGAGCTATGCGGACTAAAGAAGGAAGCCTTTGGAATTCGAAGTGGGAGATATGGTATTTGTGACAACCCAAACTTTTAAGGTTGGTAACGTTTAAGATGGTGATCTTAACTCCTCGTTAATTCTCTCCTATGTGTTACATGTTCCGTACTATTATATTCTATTAAACGCTTGTAACTTTTATAAACGTGTTTAACGTGTAACGTATTTAAGTATGCTTGTACACGTGGTGGGTTTTATGTTGGGTCAATGGCTCGGGTAGGGCCGCACACAAAAATAGGACACACACCTTAGTTCTTTTATCTCGGCCCCACACTTAAGTCCGGCCCACACCACTTGAGCCCACCATTCATGAATCATATATATCTTTAAGTATGGCACGCAAATTCTGGTTGTTTTTTTTATTAATTACAACATCACAACAAAACCCTACCCTTTTCCCTCAAGATTTCGATCAGCAGGCGACCCCCCCCCCATCGAGTCAATCTTACACTTTAGAGACATCATCTTGTTTAATCGAGCCCACTGATCCCACTGATTTGTAAGTCCCTATTCATGTTATTAGATAATAGTTTGATCTTGTATATGTGTGATGTTGGCTAACTAAAGTGTACATGTATGTTCTTTAAATATGAGGCAATACTGTGATCTAGGTAGATGACGAAATTGTTATGTGACTGATTCGATTTAATTGATTTCATGAATAATGATCGTGTAGATTAATGGTATTAGTGTGTTGTACGAACTAGGATTACACAATAATTTATTTATTGAATGATCGGTTATTAAAGAATGCATGAGGGGGTATAGTCTTTGCTAAGTAAATGAGTTGTATTCTCAAACAAGAAGTTGTATGCTGTTTAATTGTATTGGGTGTTGAAGGGGATGGGATACAAAGCTGTTTTGGGCTTTAATGAATTAATCGGGTAATGGGTACTGCATATTCACGTGATGTCAGACAAAGTCCATCATCCCATTGGGCCTCTAATTGTTATCTCATGCAACCGTCAGTTTGTATGAATGGTGACAACATGATTTCCACTTGACTTTACTTATTATACCACATGTAATTAACACATGTAATGGATCCTGAATACACTGACACAAAATGATTTTCTACTTGAATCTAGTGGATGAAATTGATTTCTTAATACACTGTAATCTATAAATAATAAATAAGATTGTGGATGGTTGATTGTTAGTTCTGGGCCACAAACAAGCCGGTTCGCAGCTGGGCCATGAGATTTACTTTGCATACCCAGCTGGGCCGGAGTCAATTGAGCAACATAACCGGACTGGGCCAGCAACATTGGGCCGAGTAAGACTGCCAAGGCAGTGATTTCGCCTGATATGTTTTGATGTGCAATGTATGTTTAGTTGTGCTAATAATTGTGATATATGTATACTTTATTATTTGAGTCATACATGTTTAATAGCCGGATTGAAGCATGGACGAGCAGGTTATGTATCTATGCGTACAACATGCTTGAGTGATTACAAGTTAAGCATTTGGTTAGTGCCGTAGATGCATGAATAAACCGTTGTGAACTGGACTGTATGGGTGCGTTATGTGAACAATGAATATGCTTGATGTGAACCTTGAAATGAATTAATTAATTGTTACGCCATACGTGCCATGAGATGAATGATCTATGTCTACAACTTGTTTTAAATAAGTGGATGTTTGTGCATGAGTCTAATTGATATCGGTAACTATGATATGATTATTTTGAGCAACTGAAAACATAGCTAGTCTTACCGAGCAAATCAAAGGTGAGTTCACTACATTCGAGCATGCGTCCCAGTGGTTGGGGACAGTCAGTGGGTATCACGTGGAGGGATAAGTCTTTTGGGTAAAAACGGGTATATTGGTTAATATTCTCACCTATCATTCTTATAAGTCCCTTATGTTGTTACCTGGAGGGTAACGAGTATTAGTTGGTAGCGCTACTTAGGTTTGGCACCCTCACACCGCTCCTAGAGAGGACGGATGTGAACTAATGACCCAGTCGGGCCCAGTACTGGATAGGAGTACGTGGGAAAGGGCAGTCCTGTACTTCAGGAGCCGTCTTGTTCGGAATTGAGATATTAACAATATTACTTGCATTGGTTATAGAACTGTTTTACATTCAACTGGTAACAAATGTTTTCTTAAACTGTGGACTCGCCAGCTTTGTCTGATACACTTGTTACATGCTCGCAGGTCGTTAGGTGATTGAAACAGGAGCTTGCTGGCTGGAGAGCAAGAGTGGTCATGGTCATACCGACGGGATTATTTGTCAAATACTTATTTATTATGATTGATTCGTATTTACCTTATGATACTTTAATGCTTCCGCTGAACTTGTGATTTTGAATAACTTATGATTGGAATTGTTATTACTTAATTGATGGAACTTTATTACAACTTGTGATTCAATGTAATTAGTGGCTCATTGCTAGTAGTCACACGCCTAACAGGGATACTCCCTAGGTGGTAATTTGAGGGTGTGACAGTATTGTTAAAAGTCTCACCTTGGAAAGGTGTAGCACGCTTTGGGAAGCGTGGAAAGTTAAATCCGCGATTTATTGGACCGTTCAAAATCCTAGAGAGGATTGGTCCTGTAGCTTATAAGTTGGAACTACCTGCGGAACTTAACAGTGTTCATGATACATTCCATGTATCTAATCTAAAGAAGAGTCCAACTCAAGAAACAGTGATCATACCTGCGGATGAAGTTCACATTGACGACACACTCCACATTACCGAAGAACCTGTTGAGGTTACTGACTGGAAAGTTAACAAGACTCGGAGGAGTAGTGTTAAGCTTGTCAAGGTTAGATGGAACGCGCGTCACGGCCCAGAGTTTACTTGGGAGCGTGAGGACCGCATGAAAGCAAAATATCCACATTTATTCCCTAACACCCCTGCAGCTAGTAGTAAAGCTTAAAATTTCGGGACGAAATTTTCTTAACAGGGGGAGAATGTGACAACTGTCAAAAATTCAGGTATCCGTACAATTAATTAACCATGATTACTGCTTAATGACTGTGCTGATCTGCAATTAACTGCTTTCTGATTTCTGCCATATACATACATGAGCATCATACATTGTTTAACGTCATACCAATATTGCATGAAAGCTATATTGCCTCAAATGATGCATAAAGTACAGTTAGCACAGTTATCTGATAAACCAGGAAAATGCTGACAGAACTCAGCAAATAGACAGTCAGTGTATTGAGACACAGAATGAGCCAGAAACTAAGTACCACACTAGTATAGTGTGTAGGAAAGTAAGGATCACAAAACTGCCTTGCTAGTGATAGTTTAAGTGCCGGAAAGTGCCTAAAACTCTCCCAAAGTGCTGAATTCAGCAAAATTCAGCATAAATCAGCACTTTAACAATCTAAGTTTATGCAGAAATGTGGTTAAATGGTCCTGAATGCTTTCCTAAGTGTCGGGAATTAAAAGTGTCACACAAGGGTACATAAAGCACACTAAACTGCAAAGTTTAGCACTTTAACGAACCAGTAACCAACCAAACAACCGGACATTACCCGAAACATCAAATTTACACTAGAAGCACTGTTTTAACATTTCCAAGCTAGTTATGGTCCCCGAACATCATAACACCCTATAAATATCTAGTAACTAACATAACTAACTAACACTTGATTTTTAACCATAATGTAACTAGCATGGTTAAAACATCTCCTATTACCCCCTAGTAATCGGCCCATGCCCTCCTTCATACTCCAAGATTTTATCTCAATATTTAATTGGATCTTGTTTCTCTAATTAGAACATATTACACAATGGATGGAGACTTGAAATTGGTTTATAAGTTAACACCTAGAACATATGCTCATAATCTTCATTCTCACAAAAACACACAACTCTCTCTCCCTCTCCTTGAGCTCTCGGCCGAGAACCATCACCCACAAAACCATCTTCATTCATCCATCCTCATATATTCTACATACTCACAAGGGTGCTAGAGATCATACAAAGAAGCTAGGAGCTTGTGGAAGTGGAAGGACCTCTCTTGTTTGCTTTTTATCCATCTCATAACTTCTCTTGATCATCCCTAGCCTTGTGCTAGTGGTAAGAGTCTTGATCTTGCTATGTTACTTCTATTTAAGTGGTTAAAGAAGAATCATAATAAAAAACTTGAAGAACACTAAAGATCACAAGAAGTAAACTTAAACATAAGCATGTTTAATGAAGTAATCTTGATTAATATGAGTTGTTATGCTTGTTGATCATTGATTATTTGCGGAAATGAGGTTGATCATCATAAGATCTTGCTAGATCATGATTAAAAACATAATCTAGCAAGATGAGGAAGTAGAAATATGGTAGGATGATGGATCATCCACATATGAATCATGAACTTGAAGGACTAAATGGTTTTTTTTGAAAAATCATGATCAAAGTAAGTTGTTAATCATGTGGATCTAAGAATTTCATGAAGGATTTCTAAAGAAACCAAGTTAAAAATATAAGTTTCATTTAATCTTGGTTCTTACATAAACAAACCTTATTTTTGTGGTTAAACAAGTGTAGGAACACTTATGAAACAAGAAGAAATCATAAAGAAATATTTTTAGAAAATGTGACAAGAAGTTGTAAACATCTAACTTCTTTAAAACTGAAGTTTTTAAAGAACTAAACACACTTTAAAGGATAACAAGGCTTACTAATAACACTAGTAAGTTCCTACAAATTTTTACAAATATTCAAGTTCATGAAGTGGTAGATTATTACTTGTTTTTGGCAAATAGGTAAGTAAAGGTTGTTTATTGTTGATTATGGATTGATTGTGATGATTTTTACAAAAGAAAATGATATGCTTGAAAGCATGGAAACCTCCATTTTTAGGGGAAACTATGGCAAAATTTTCTAAAAATTCAAACACTTAGAAAAATATTTATAAACATGCACTTACAAGTGTATTTTCAACAATAAATTGTTACATGAACTTTTCCATAATTTTTTGTTACAAAAATATAAATATTGGAGGTGGATTTTTATAAATAAAAGTGACTAAATATGTATTTAGGAAATATATATTTAGAATACACCATGTGTGTGATTATTTGTATATTTTGTGTATTAGTTATATTATTTTAGCGCTTGAAATAATATAACACATTAAAATACAAGAATTACAATCCAAAATATTACCAAAAATTCCAAGGAATAAATATACAAGTCATACACAAAATATTGGTGAAACCAAACCAAGGAATATAACTCACATGAATATTCCGGAAATTTACTCGCAAGTATATTTTTGGTAAATAATATTTTGGACACCGAGGAAACAAAAATATGATTTTTACAATTACTACAAGGTTACATCATGTTTTTGACAAGGAAAAATATATTATTTTGGCATGTATGAATATATCTTTTCTTGGGAATTTTAGAAAATATATAATTTTTAAGAAATATATATTTTCCTACACACACATAAAATACAATATTAATGGGAGTAAAGATCTACTTTCTCATATAAATATGAAATATATCATTTTTGGAGAAAATGAGTTTATACATATTTTCTAAGTTAGACTTGAAAATATATTATTTTTGGAACTTAAATGAAAATACAAATATTTTTGCCAAGGAAAAATTATGAATAATTTTTCTAAGTAATGTTTTTAAAATATATATTTTGGAAATATATATGGACCTTTATTAAGGATATTATTCCGGAAAGGTTAATACAACATTAAGTATAAGGATACTTAATAATTACAAGAAGATACGTATACTCGTACATACAAATACACACCGGAATACGGCCCTAATACATGGCAAGAATATACAAGTATAAGAATACAAATACAAATACCCTCCATCCTTGGGAAGGATATACAAGTATGAATACTTGGTAAGTATTAAGTTAAAATAATTCTCTTAACAATTATTCCAAAATTTAATAAATATAATTTAAGTTAAAATATTAATTATTTTAACAAATAATTATATAACTTGGAATAATACCGAAGATACAAAGAAACGTAACTCAAAGAAATTAACACTAAGCCAAGGCACGGCCCGTTCGTCTAATAGACATTAGTACGTTGTAGGTAGTCGTGTTCACCAAAGGAGCTTGAGTTACGATTGTTGAAGACGCAAGACTGTGGGTTTCGTGACCCCCTTTTCTTTTAACTATTTTCAGTTTTATAACTTCGGGGGGTGAAGTACATGTTACAACTGTTTACAAACGTTATTATTTGGTATGGTTAGCTAAGGAAGGGTACTGCTAGATCATGTGAGTGGTGGGTATGACGCTTAAGACCATTAATCCTCGTTGTAGGACTGAGGGACATGATTGATAGATCTATTTGGGTGTAGCGAGCCCCGCCCATGTTGGACCAGGGTTTGGCCCATGGGATGACTATGTCTTACAGCCGGAAGCCCGGTACAAAGTCTGCTAGGTTTGAGCCTTCCTGTATCACTTCACACATATCAATGGCCTTGCAAACCATTGGTGATCTGTTTTTCCTTGTTGCTTTCATACCGGGATTTACAAACTTATATACATACTTACAATGATTTCAAGGGTTTATTCATACACACAAACAAACACACGAACTCGCTCAACTTTTGTTGATGTTTTCAAACTACATGTATTTCAGGGAATTAGTTGTGGATCTGGCGGGCGTTCGGAAGTTCCAAGTGTGGTTTAAGAATAAAAGATGTCATCCATGGTCTTCGGGTTTGGTTAGGGTGTCTTATTCCTGGACGAGACGCGTCTTCCAAATCCTTGTTTTATTTAATGTCATCTGTCGAGTCTTTGTGAACTCGTAAACAAGTTGCATGGTTTGTACTCGAAGTTGAATTCCTATGTCTTAAAACAATTATGTCGTTATGTTTTCAAACTTAATTAATGGATGACAATCTATGGTTTATATCATATAGATTTTGTTATGATTGAATGCAATGGTATTAAGAAAATCACACCATAATCACGCTTCCGCAAAAGTCAGGGTATGACATTAACTAATCATTTGATTAATTCCAATAGATGAGAACTTCCTGTAATCATTCAATATGCAGAATCATATTCAAGCAACAAGAGTCATAATTTTGATAAATCACAGCCATTTTTGCATTCATAGAAACAATAAAACTAGAAATCAAGACAACACCAACTGTTCGGATTAAACAACGATTTCGTACTAACCGTGAGAGAGATGCGAGCAAGAATAGATCACCGAGAGAAGATAGTCGCGACCGAGAGGTGGGGAGGGGATGTTTGCTGCTGCCGCATCAGTTAGGAAGGAATAAGGGTCTGTGTGTGTTTATATGATGCGAATAGGGCCGGCCACAACTGGGTTCTACTTGGGCCGCAAGCCCTTTTTGGCGAAGAATGCTCATGACGAAGGATATACTTCGTCGAGTGATGAAAATGACGAAGGTCCAAGTTTCGTCAAGCATAATAATGGCGAAGGATCATAAATTCTTCAAGTTATGAATCATGCACAATACAACCCCACATAGCATTACCTTAATCATTTATCAAACATGCATAAGTTACAACACAAACCGAGTTATGAAAGCAGAGTTTTGAAACAAGTAATGCGTAGAGGAAAAATCTTGAAATCTCGGGTTGTCACATCATCCCCAACTTGAAAGAAATTTCGTCCTAAAATTTGATAAGTAATCCAAAAGTGGCGAGGTGTTAGATTAGGATGACTGTGGATTTTCCTCGGGTGCCACATCATCCCCAACTTGAAAGGGAATTTCATCCCGAAATTCACCAGTGACATCAGGAGTTGCTTCAACCGTTTGAACAATCGAGGACTCTAGTAAGGGTATCACATGTGTTTCATCGTACAACCACTTCGTTAGATCCGAGACATAAATGACATCATGAACATTACTCAATTCGTCGGGTAACTCGAGTCTGTAGGCCATGTCACTGATTCTTTCCAGCATTTTGAATGGCCCAGCATAACGTAAATTCATCTTGCCACACTTCCCAAAGTGCACCGCACCCTCCCAGGGTGAGACTTTCAATTATGACATGTTCGCCTGCAGCGAACTCCCAGCGTCTCCTAAGCTTATCAGCTTTCCTGGCGGTCACGCGTTGCCGCCATATGATTCCCGATCTAAACAATCTTCTCAGAGGTTTCAAGTACAAGTCCTGGACCTGTGATTAGGTTGTCACCCAACTTAATCAAACAAGGAGATCGGCATTATCGTCCATGCAGTGCCTCAAACAGAGCTGTATGAATACTAGAACGGTAACAGCTGCAGTAGAACTCAACCAAAGGTAAGTGTCCTTCTAACTCTTACTAAAATCAATCACACATATGCTCGCAGCATGTCTTCGAGTGTCAGGATGGTTTTCTTACTCTGACCGTTTGTCCTACGGTGATAAGCAATGCCCATGTCTAGATGTGAGCCAAGGGTGTTGTGCATTGCCTGTCATAAATTAGGTATATATCAAAATCAGAAGTAACAGGGGTTGTCACCCCATGCCTAAGATCCGCCCTTCACAGGTAATTACTCTCAGGATATGAAGACTTGTCAATTTTCCTTAATTGCAAGAAAGTGTACCAGTTACATGAGACATTCAACGATCTCCCAAGTGATATTGTTTCCGTTTTGAGCTGTAGGTAGACCAGTGACAAAATTCGTGGCAGTCTGTTCCCATTTCCAAATGGGTGTTTCTGGTTGCTGACACAACCCAGGAGGTTTCAGATACTCTACCTTGACTTTCGCATAAGTCAAACATCGTTCACATACATTGCAATGTGGGCTTTCACATCCGGTCACTAGTACAATATCCTTAAATCCTAAGACATTCTATCAAAACCCGGACGAGTAGAATATCGAGGCGTGTGTGCTTCGCCCAACACAAGTTCCCTTGGATTGCTGTATAGTGAGACCCATGTTCGCTCCATGAGGTAGTGGGTATTGCCCGATTTAGATACATGTCGTTTTTCCATGTCCCGCACGGATTCAACTAGGAGGTTCTCGTCCTTTAACGCTTCGGTTCGAGCAGAAAATATCTGATCAGGTAGGTTAGAGTTGATGGTGTGCTGGGAGGCTCGTACACATTTAGGTTTCACTGTCGAAATGGTTCAAAAGTTCCATCCAGCGGTGCCATCACATGTTTAGCTCTTTCGAAACAAGGGTACACAGGAGGCCCTTGTGAGCGGTCTAAGTAGTGTATTTGGTACCGTCCAAGTAATGCCTCCAACTTAAATCCAAAGACCATGACTTCCATCGTAGGTTGTGACTCGTGCAATTCTTCTTGTAAATCCACTACGCAAGCTATCACCTTCTCATGTTGCATCGGCGTGTAACTGGGACTCTGATTCGAACCATCATGGTATACCGCTAGCTCACCCGTACCCTCGGGTAAAGACGATGCTCAATGTATTGCAGAGTTGGGATTTGAAAGCTGAAAAGACGTCCTCCTGTTTTGTCTCCCACGATTACACAGCACCCTGCTGTGCAAAAGAGATTAAAGTTGCGCGATCTTTGAAAACTCCCGCGATGAA
This sequence comes from Helianthus tuberosus, assembly GCA_030545235.1. Taxonomy (NCBI): domain Eukaryota; kingdom Viridiplantae; phylum Streptophyta; class Magnoliopsida; order Asterales; family Asteraceae; genus Helianthus; species Helianthus tuberosus. Next base: position 122,839,850 of record CM060354.1, read on the forward strand.
TCTACGAAAGTATCTAGCGAGACCAAGGAAATTGTTGTATCCCCGAAGGAATCTTTGGTGCCGATCAATTTCTAATAAAATGGATCTCGACAAGATCCACGTGTATCCCACTTCATTGACTACATGACCAAGGATGTGTACTTCTCAAATCTTGGAGTCACACTTAGGTAAACTTCACATGGAGTTGCTCCTCCCCTAGGAGTTCTAGAACGAACTACAAGTGTCGTTCATGGTTTCCTTTATCCTGGAATTGATTCAAAACGTCATAGATAAACACGGTTGACGAATCGGGCAAGATGAGGTTGTCACATACTACTCATGTGATCCCTAAGGCTGCTGGTGTGTTGGATAACTTAAACAACAAGAACAGAAAATCGTAGTGGTCGCACTGTGCCTACAACGCCATGTTAGAAATCATCCTCCCCTGGTTCTTCCATCAGGTGACAGTTCGATCTTAAGTTGGTTTCCGAATAGAAGCTTGATCATTGCAGCGGGTCAAGCAGGTCGTCGATGCGAGATGGAGGGTGACGGTTTATGATTGCCACCTTGTGGTAGTCTGTATACATATGGAAGGACTCGTCCTTCGTTTCCACAATAGAGCTCGGGCTCCCCAAGACGAGGAGCTAGATCGATAAAACTCCCATCCAGTAGTTCCTGTAGCTTATTAGACAGTTCTTGCAACCCTCCTAGGGCAAGACGGTAAGGAGTACGAGAAATCAGGGCTGCCTCTGGCATGTGATCAAACTGAAATTCTACCTAACAGTCGTGGAAGTAAACCTGAAAGTTCCTCGGGTAGCACATCGAGAGGAATCACGAACAATTGGTGGATCCTCGATCCTCCTTTCCTTAGCTTTAACATCAGTAACAGTTGCCAACCTAGCGGGCTGATGCCTCCGTAGACACTTCGGGGCTTTCATTGCTGATATGATGCTAACCGTTACACCACTCTGACACTTTAGGACAGACGAAGATTCTCCACTAGGGAGAGAGGGATACACAAAATTTTCTCCTCACAAGGTATATCTTGTGCGATATCTGGATAACCAACCCACACTAACTACAACATCGAAACTATCAAGAATAGCAACAGGGAGGTCTATGTCGAACACTTGTCCCACAAGGTCGAGTTTGCATCCCAACAAACATATGAGGCTTCAATTGACTTGTCATTAGCCGCTTCCACAACAAGTTCGGTTTCAAGAAGTATCAGGGTTGAACATAACTGGGACGAGACAATTAGTTACCAAGAACGTGCAAGCCACCATGCTGCTATAATCCTAGCGTCACCCACGGCAATCCTAAATGCCCTTTCCACGAGCATCATTTCCAGTGTTGTTGTTTTCGTTACGAGAATTTCCAGTACAGCCGTCATTTCCATACTGTAGGCTACGATTACGAGTACCTTGATGTTGTTGTGACTGTTGCCTCTCATGTCATTGCTTGAAACAGAGCCCCACGATCTTTCACCAACATGGTCCATCTTTTCACATTCCGTGTCACGTCCTAAGGCGCTACTCATTGTGTTGGCAGTCACACATTCCACACCATAGTCAATTGTCGTCGCTCATGTCCCGATTGATTCGTAGGAGTTGACTCCCCTTAGTTGCTGACTAGGGTTAAAGATTCAATTGAAGTCAATTTGCTGGTGTTCATTGTCGGTAATCAGGGTCGCCCTAATTATGAGGACAGTAAGGTACTACACTTATCCTGTTGTCCATCGATCTTGCAAGTTGATTGAGTAATACACAGTATGTTGCGAGGGTGTTGCAGAAGTGATCGCACTTCAGGATCTAAGGCGTCATTACGTTAAGTTCCAGCAAACAAAGAAAAGCGAGAAAGGTTTAGACCAATCATTCGGCGCTGCGACATCCAACTCAGAGACATTCGTACTAGCACCTAACATTCTACCCTGTTCGCTAGACGTTCAGATGAGTGTTCAGGTGATACTCAATAGCATCGCGATTTGTAAGGATTCAGATAGGCGTGAAAAGATCACGTTCAAGCAGGAAACAATCACTGTTATGGCTCCTATAGATTTGTTATGTCTCTCATTGATCGAATAACGGAACAGAACCCCTTTTTTCACTAATTAAGCCTCACTGGGACTCACATGCACCCCACATTATTATTATGTGTGCACCCACAATAATATTGTGATTTGCATGCTCATCTCAGTTCCTCCTAACTCATGTCAAATGGTTCCTCAAACTCAGATGTCAAACGGAGGTTATCAAAATGATAAGATAATAGAAATCCAAAGACTATAACAAACTATCAACGCATCATAATGTAAGCAAGCAATTCATGTAATCATGATATAGTGACGAGTGTGTGTTCGTATGCTACATCATAAACAAATGTGTACTAGCCATGTAATGTATGCAGCAGGTGAAAAAGACGAACCTTGCAATCTGGAGCTGAGTGTCATGGTCGTATTCACGTATTCAGAACTGTTCGGTTATAGTCTGGTTTTATAAAAACATTTTTAAAACCAAGTTCACTATAACCAGTGGCTCTGATACCAAACTGTCACACTCCCAAATTACCACATGCGGGAACCCCCTTATGGCGTGTGACGTACGAGGATCTAGCCACCAATCACATTGAACTCATAACATTATTTCAAATAAAACTTTCATTTATTAGAATAATCGTTACAAAACATTGTTTACATTTTAGCGGAAGCATACTACAATAAATAAGAGTTTCATAACCCTGGTGTATAAAAGCCATTAGACGTGTCTCATGATTCCACGCAAATCGACCATGACCACTCCAGCATCCCAAACAGCAAGTTCCAACGACGTGTACCTATGAGCCTGCAAGCATGCAGAAAAGTGTATCAGACAACACTGGTGAGTTCAAAGTTTGTTAACGGGTTCAGTTACCAGTTATAAGTTTAAAACATTTCAGAGATTCGATGTTGTTAATAACTCGATTACCGCAGATGGCTCCAGATTATTTGCCCTTCCCCAATGCTCTATCAAACATTGGTCAAGTGGTTAAGGTAATTAGTTCACGACCGTCCTCCCCGGTACGGTGTGAGGGTGCCAAACCTAATAACGCTATCAACTAATAACCCCATTGCCTCCCCGACAACCAATTCGGTATATGATGGGACTTAATGATAGATATGAGTGTATTAACCAACATCCCGAGTTTAACATTCCAGTCAAACCCAATAGCCCAGTATTCCTCCCCGGAATACCTACCAGATGTCCCTCCCCAGAACGCATGCTTGGAAAAAGAGCAGTGAACTCACCTTAGATTTACTCGGTTTGTTACGTTACATTACCCGTTCCAAGTTGGTCAACCAAACCCTACCGTGGTTACCAAAGATGATCAGTTTCGTAAACATATATCTAGATCATGTATTCAACAAGTCACATGTAACAACATTGTCACGTAACACGAAGCAAATGTTTAGATTTCATACGCGTTCATAACACAAGTTCTCATTCCCAACAGTAGTTACTAATAACATCAGTTTCATAATAATTAAATCACGTATTTCACACAGTTTGCATTCATCGCAAGATCACCATATATTGCATAGCAGGTATATAGTTCTCGTGTAAATCCACATTCCATGTGCAAGTCTCATAATAACATTTAACAGATGAATTGGCTACTCACACTATTCAAGTCAAGACCCTCCTTTCTAGTTAACATTATTATCATGCAACAAACACAAGTGTCAAATATCATAAACAACATAACTCGTTCACTGTTCCGACCATTGCCTACACGGCGAAGAACTATTCTTCGCCGAAGATGATTATGGCGAACCATCCACTCGACGAAGATCTATACTTCGTCTAGAAATAGGGGTGACGAAGATTCGTATAGTTCATCAAAAGGTATGTCGATGAAGAATCCAAAGGTCCGTCAAGGAAATAGTCGACGAAGGGCTATTCTTCGTCGAACTCAGTTTTTCGTGGGGGAGGGTTCCTTCATCGCTGCACTAACAGATAGTTATGGTTTTCCTAAAACCCTAATCATCGATTAATAGTTTCATCATGGCACATTAGTTATAATCATCCGTAATTTAGCAAGGCCTTAACTAATCATTTGATTAATTCCAATAGATGAGAACTTCCTGTAATCATTCAATATGCAGAATCATATTCTAGCAACAAGAGTCATAATTTTGATAAATCACAGCCATGTTTGCATTCATAGAAACAATAAAACTAGAAATCAAGACAACACCAACTGTTCGGATTAAACAACGATTTCGTACTAACCGTGAGAGAGATGCGAGTAAGAATAGAGCACCGAGATAAGAGAGTCGCGACCGAGAGGTGGGGAGGGGATGTTTGCTGCCGCCGCATCAGTTGGGAAGGAATAAGGGTTTGTGTGTGTTTATATGATGCGAACAGGGCCGGCCACAACTGGGTTCCACTTGGGCCGCAAGCCCTTTTTGGCGAAGAATGCTCATGACGAAGGATCTACTTCGTCGTGTGATGAAGATGATGAAGGTCCAAGTTTCGTCGAGCATAATAATGACGAAGGATCATAACTTCGTCAAGTTATGGATCATGCACAATACAACCACACATAGCATTACCTTAATCATTTATCAAACATGCATAAGTTACAACACAAACCGAGTTATGAAAACAGAGTTTTGAAACAAGTAATACGTAGAGGAAAAACCTTGAAATCTCGGGTTGTCACAGTTAATGCTAGGTACAAAGTGTCACACCACAACCGATGGCGGAAACATCGGAGTGAGATGAAACGAGATTTGCAAGAGACTTCATAACACTATTAGTGACAATGATTAAATAATGGATTTCATTTCTAAAATTTAATTACAAAGGTTGGAATCAAATACAACAACTTGAAATACAAGAATGACAATACAATAAGAATATAAAATTTTAAATGTGTATCTAAGCATCCTACTATGTTCAATGCATCATCAACATCATCTCAAAACCTTCAACATGTTTTAAAAGCATAGTTTGATACAAAGATGTATTGGCGAGTATACAGGTTTTCATACATAGCATAAAAATAAGTTGTAAACAATTCCACATGGCAAGCTATTGAAACTAGATAAACAATAAAATTGGCATGTGTTTAACTAATCAAACCAATGATGAAACGCAATAAGCTCTTAACATAACCCAAAGTTTACAGGCGGTGCGTTAATCCTATAGCGTTATATATGCCAAGGATAGGCTCGTACGAAGTTAATGATAAGTCTAACACAAAACGTATAACCCCAAGTTTAAAGTATCAGGAAATCAAGTATGCAAGCATGTATAAGGAATGTTTGTGCATTTAAGAATAAAGTTTAAGTGTAGGTTTTCATAGTTAAACATGTTACACCCAAAAAAGGTGGTAAACGAACAAGGGTTCAAGTATACTCACAGTTTTAGAAAGTTTCCTTTGGTGATTCCGTGAAGAGTTGGAGGTTGGAGCTTCAAAGCTTCCTTTAAAACACTTAGTGTTTTCTTTTAGAACTATTAGAGTTATCTTCCTTGCTTTGAAGATTTGAGAGAAGTAGAGAGGTTGAGAGAAAAATGGTTGGAACACCTAGTGTCCTTTTAGAATTCTTAGAATTCTTGATTTAGAGAGATTGAGAGAATTAGAGAGATGGAGAGAAGAATGGTGTGAAGAAAATGGTAGAAGTAGGTTGGTATTTATAGGTAGAGAAAGTGGAAAATGGTGAAATATGATTGGTTAAAAAAAGTGGAAGAGGATTGAAAAGATGATTGGTGGAGAAAAGAGGTGGAAAATGGTGAAATATGATTGGCTAAAGAAGGTGGAAGAGGATTGATAATGTGGAAAGATGATTGGTATATTTGTTGGTATTTCTTGAGTATATATTATGTAATTGAGTATATAAAAAGTATAAAAGTATAATTCAAGTAGTGAGGATGTGCGTATAAGTATTTATACGTATAATTATGTCGGTTTGCGTATAAATACGTACTTAAATGATCGGTTGTGTGAATAAAAAAATATGTATAAAATATGATTTTTTTATGATTAACGCCTCGAATTGTGAGATTGAAATTAAAATACGAATGTAAGGTTTCCAAAATTAGAATACGAATAAGAGCATTTTTAAAATAGAAATACAAAGATACGAGGCGTTACAGATACTCAGGCAGACATAAGGGGTTTCAAAGAATCCCTTGCTAAACTTATTGGCACTTCCCTTGCACCTGTTTTTAAAAAGGACGATCAAGATGATGCCAAAAAGGGGAGAAAGATTCAATGAGAAAGCTGGATGTTGATCCTAAATCAAATCCAAAAGGTCAGCCAAAACAAAAGCCAGAGTCTGCCAAAGATACTTCTGGAAAATCCTCTGAAAAATCCGATTTTGGAAAAAAAAAAAAAAAGGGAGTTGATGAGACCCTTAACATCCAAACAAATGAAGAGATTATGGCAAAGAATAAGAGAAAAGATACAGAAGGGAGCAAAGCAGATGTTTGGAAGAAGGAACAGGAGGATAAGATGAAAAGAGAAAAACCAAACACAAAATATTGGCACTTATAATAGAAGAAAATCTTTCAGAAGCAACAGACCTCCAATTGCCACATTCTCCAAAACCACTGCTGCTTTTAAGAAGCCTCAAACCACTGCTTCAACCAAAACTAAACCATCACCTCAAAAACCACCTCAAAAGAAGCAGAAAACAGCTTCAAAACCACCATTTTCACCCCAAAACCAACAGAATGTTGATGAGACCTATAGAAGGCTAGAAGAGCTCAGAAAGAAAGACCCAAATGTACATCAGAAGCTAGTATATACTGAAACCATTACTAGTAGGCCTCAACAGACCCATGCCCCTAAAAAGCTGTTCTCATCATCTGCTTTACCCATTAGTGCCTTAAATCAACTAAAAAGTCAAAAGCAGATGGATGAGGAAGATGAGAAGAGGTATGCTGAACATAGAAAAGTGGCCATCAGAAACAAACTTCAATTTGGAGTGGATGATGCTGTTAACCAACTTGCTGCTCAAATTGCCGAAACAATCAAGCATACCTCAATCCCCAAACTCATCTCAAATAAATCTTGTCCCTAGAAAGCCATCTGATCTAAAAATACTAAAATGGAATTCTGACAAAGACACCTATGTATTGACTCTACTCAGATCAGATGGTAATGTTGAAATGATATCAAGGAAGGATGCGTATGGTCTGAATGCAGGTGACCTTCAAGATCTATTGAACCTTCAACTGAGAAGGGATGAAGAAAACACAGATTCCTTGGACTTTGAACTTCAATTCAAAGGGCAAATCATGGAACTGTTGATGAGGAAATAAAGATCAGAGAATAATGAAGGGTTTTGGCATCATCTGTTTTAGGGGAGATTGTTGGCTCATGTGATCCTTCCTTGAAGAACAGATGATACAAAGCCAAAACTACTCTGCATAAACAGCACTTTAGTAATCAGTGGTTGAGCCCATCAGATAATAGCATCAACAAAACTTTAGTAATCAGTGTTTAATTATATTAGTGTTTTGTATTAAGCAGTGTTTAGAGTTGTTTAATGTTGTTAGATGTCACTTTCATCTTACATTTCTTAAAACAAACAATTAAACTCAGATCCTAACACTGCAGCATATTGTTCATCTTATTATCGTCTTTCATCTTTAAAACAAATACAAACAATTAAACTCATATCCTAATATATATGAACAAACTCTATGATCTCAAGTTGAGGGGGAGTTATAATTCTTGTTTATATGAATCGTTTGTGTATTCAATCATTCAACAAAAAGTCTTTATGTATTCAATCATTTGTAATTTATGCTTACGTGAAAGCATATCTTCCATTGTTTGGTACAATATCTATATACCTATCTATACTTTTTATTAAAATGTATTATGAATGGTTTTTTAAAAACCACCCGTGTTTGCACACGGGTTTACTACTAGTAATAATAATAATAATAATAATAATAATAATAATAATAATAAAGCAAACATATGAATTTCCTAATTATTTTATTTGTAGCATCACTTATATCTATTCTACTATTACTTAAAACACAAAGTCGGTGGCAAAGGCCACCGACAACCCAACCCAACTCAAATTACAATATTGCCCTTTCTTATGAAATTACAGTAAAGTCCTTCGTTGGCATCCAGTTGTTAACGACCAGAACAAGAGATCTTGCCGGCCACTGACCAACACAGATTAGAGGAATACGATATCTTGATGGTCCTGCCGAAATCCATTGCAACTGCCAAAACACACTCGAAACAACTATGCTAACAGTACAACTACTCCATTGCCGCTAATAGCATAGGCTCTAAGACAACGGGAATGTCAAACGCCGAAAACAACAAAAAATGTAGGTGGAAAAAAAAGAGCAGGAGCCTTACCTTGAAACTCTAGCCGCAACAAATCGGGTTGAGAAAACCACATGCAATGTTAGATAGGGACTATGGTGACCTTAAACAGTCGGAAATGGCTGGGATGTCTTAAACGTCGGTCGCCGGATAAACAGAAATCAGAGCTAAAGGAGCATGCAGGGTTTGGTCGCCGGAGGTGTACTATTTCGTTACCTGAGAAAGTTTAGAGAGAGATTGGAAGGAGGTGAGACCGAGGAGGGTGTTGGTGGTGTTGAGGGAGGCGTGCGACAACAATATGACGGAAGGAGGCGGCGACTAGACCAACCCTAATTCGTCTCAGGCAGATGAGAGAGAACTTCTAGAAAATATCTTCATCAATAATGCATTAATGCAACACTTAAGTCTCTAACTTCTTTATATTACCCGGATTAGAGCCCAGTCTTCACATGTGGAGCCTTCATATGCAACCCAATAGCTTTATTCAACAGCCCATAGCTCAGGTCCAAGTACACAGGCCCACATGAAACATAAAACATAAAGCCATTAATAAAATGTATTAAGCCATTAATAAAATGTATTAATAGAATTAAGAATATGAATATTATTATTTTAACAATATTTACTATTGATAAGATTGATCAAAGTCGGATGAATATAAAAAAAGAAGAATAAGAACAATTTGAGAGATGAACCGTAAATTACAATGATATAATTATCTTAGCCCACGCACTCGTCAAAAGGCTAATCTGCCCAAATGGTCTTTCTATTATCGTAGACCCTAGCATGTTATGGGATGAATAGTTCTACATCAATGGCAAGGCCACCGGTCCCGTTTCCCCATATCACATTTTCTATTTTTAATTTTCTTATCTCAAGTAAAATTATTTTCTTAACACTAAAAAAGATTGTCCTTTATGTATTCTCTTTCTTGAAAAACAACTAATATTTTTTGAATAGACATGCCGTAATACATAATATCACTATTGTATAATATTTTTAAGTTTAATTTTTCTTGAAAAACAACTAATATTTGTTGGAATAGACATGGCTTAATACATAATATTACTATTGTATAATATTTTTAAATTTAAGGTTAAAAACTACGTAGGAGTATTCTCTATAATTTTTTTTAAATTTATTTGTAACATTATACGCTTTTAAAATCTGGTCCAACCAATTAGATCCGAAGTAATCGAAGCATAAACGTACGAGTTATCAAACCCAAAACAATTCGATTTAGCACAAGTTAAATCCTAATTAACTATATCTTAAAATCAATGGTCGGTGGCCTTGCCACGGACCAAATTTACAATTATACCCTTCGATATCTAAAATGAACATTTTGGCCTTTGTAATGCCGGTAATTAAACTGGAGATTACTACGACGACCACCACATGCAAAGAACCACCGATGCCTCCTCATTGAATGTTGGCTAACGTGCATTATAGGAATGCATGTACCAGATTACAAACCCATTTATCAGATCAACGGCGGCCATCAACGCCGATGCCACCACTATTATGACGCCCCACCAAGTCCTTCCTCCCTAGCAGAGACCACTTCCGGTGTGTTGTCCTGATCTTTTTTTGATCTGGCGATGTTGGCTGGGTCTTCTAGAGAGAGAATGTTACGGTAAAGTGATAGTGGTTCAGATCTGATCTTTAACAGAGTTCTCTACAAAGTGAATGTGGAGTCTTTGGTAGAGAAAGGGTATGAAAAACTTTCTGGAATCTGGAAGAGAGATTAAAGACGGTGGCACGATAGGGGCGGTGTCAAGGAGGCGAAGGTAGGTGTGGCGACTGGTGATGTAACGAGACAAGAGAGAGGTGAATTAAGTAAGGGCTTCAACTTTACTAAATGACCAAGTCAAATGACTACTCTGTGCTTTCTTTCCTCTTTCTCAGTTCATATATTTTTATTCATTTATTGATCAAATATGTTTAGTTAGGGTTTTTAGAGAGAGAGAGAGAGAGAGTTCATAGAAATTCAGTGAACGTTGATTGTGGTGGTTGCGGCTCAGGTGTGGTTGTGAAGGTGTTGTGACGACGACAATGGTGGTGTGGTTTGGGGAGAAAGAAAGAGTAGATTGAGGAAGTTAAGGTTGAAATGAAACATTTTATCTTCTTTTTTTTGGGTATGCAGAAATGTATAAAATGTCTTTCTTCAAAATAATATTTCTTTTAATCTTATCTTCTAACTACAAAGCATCGATACTTAGGTTAAGACTTTGTTTTGGTGGAATAAATCGTTGTGTTGGTTGTTAAAAAATCAATACGATATTTAATTACTCATATTCTTCATTAGAGTTTTAAATATATATAAAAAAAAGTTTGTTCTACGTTTCTACATTGAAAGGAGATATCATATGTTTCTAAATTTAGTTTCTTTGCGAAAAATTATATAATTACTGAACTGTTAACTGCAATACACTTTTCCACTGTCTTTCAACACGCGTAGACTGTTACACAGAAGGCAAGCAATAACCCATCCGTCTGATATCTACAAGGATCTCGAACATTGACGTCACTGAACTCATATTGGTTTACGTTTTACTTATATTCCTCAACTTGAATTTCGCTAAGTTCTCGCGCCGCAACGCGCGCGGGCAAGTTTACTAGTATATCTTAAAGTACAATGACGGTGGATTTTTCCACCATCATCCCTTAACTTTGGGTGATTTTCCACTATCACCCTTTAATTTTGAAAATTTTCATTTTTAACATATACTTTTATAATTTACATTTTTGACATATAGAATTTTTCTTTTGACCTTTAACTTTTGTAACTTACATTTTTGGTCCATACTTTGGTAATTAATTTTTTAGCTCATATGCTTTATACCGACCTTTCAACTTTTAAACTTTGCATTTTTAAATGTTTCGGCGTAAATTTGGTATACGCTTTAGTGCTTTATTTTGTATGTTTCCTACACACGAATCGGGTAGCATATAATACGTTTTGACTTGACAGTATAAATTCGGGTTAGTCATGTTGTATATAATACGTTATGATTGTACGGTATAAACTTGATTTACTTTACGTTTTGATCCAATCGTAATGCAACTATAGGTTACATTGAGTTAAATCGGATACGCCGAAACGTGTGTTTTCATATGATTAACACTTCGTATAACGCTTAGACTAATCTGTTTGACGTTTGCGATGTACACGCGCCCACAACGTGCGCAGTAATTATTACTAGTGTAATCTTATTATGTAACATATTTTTACTTTTTTAGAATAAACTCCTAGAAAACAAAAAAACAATTATATACCGACGGGGCACCCTGACGTTGAATTCCCCCAAAAGACCTGTCGCCGTTATCATCCCCCATTCCGATCGAATTCGTTGCACTCAGATTCCGATAACCACCCATTTAATGCTGTTACAGGTCGCTTTAATTCGCCTTTTGCATCTATTTTCATCCCAATGATCTAGGCTTCTTATTCTCTTCCATATCGTTGATTTTAGGTTTTTTCTTGTAATTTTCGCTCTTTAAATTTTGATATTAACTGTTATTAATTGATTGTATGATTCGATCTGATAGGAGTTTTGAAAACACGTTATGATGTTGAATTTACGCAGTAATTGTTAGATTTGATTGATTGTTTGTTTGTTTGAATCGTTACAATATTAACGAATTTTTGGTTCTCACATAGTAGGTTTTATCATTGTTCATGAGAATTATAATTTATGTTGATTGACTTCAAGTAGTTCATGATTGATTGATTGATTTCTAGGGTTTGAATGCTGGAATATTTAGTACTTTGTTTATCTTATAAGAATAATAATCATTTATGTTGATTCACTTCCGATAGTTCATGATTGATTGATTTTTAGGGCTCTTATTCTCTTCAATATTGTTAATTTAGGGTTTTTTTTGCTATATTTATTTTGATATGGTTCATGATAGGAGTTCGTGGAGACGAGGATTAAGGTTAAGGACTTGTAGGTGAGGGTATAGACGTGTCCTATCTTTGCCTTGGGAGGGGGGGGGGGTAGATTTCTTTTACACTTTTGGTAGACCAACATATGATGATTCTCTTGTATATATGAATATATGTTGCTTGCTAATGATTTATCTGACTACTGCTACACTATTTACTTACCCATTTTTCGTCTATCTGTCTGTTGGTTGTTTTAGAGCCGGGGGTCTCTCAGGAAGCAGCCTCTCTATTCTTGGATAGAGGAAAGGTTTGCCTACATCCCACCTCCCCCAGACCCTACAAATAGTTCTGCTATTTGTGGGATTTACTGGGTATGGTTGTTGTTGTTGTATTTTGATATTAGATTTTATTAATTGATTGATTAATTCCTATGATTCGATTTGATGGAATTTTGAAAATACGATATGATGAATTACGCAAAAAATGGCTAGATTTGAGTATTTTTGTTTGAATTCTGACAAAATTAACGAATTTTGAACTAATAGATTACGAATGTTTTGTTCTGATAGCAGGAATCATCATTTTTGTTGATTGACTCCAAGTAGTTTTTGAATTATGATTGATTGATTTCTATGAATGCTGGAATGTTAAATAGTTTGTTTATCTTCAGGTGGTTTTAATAGAGAAAGGAACATTTTAATAGTGATGATATAGTTTCAACATATTGCCTGGTGAGAACGTATACGTATAGATTTATATGGCTGATGGTATATCAAGCTTTTGGGGGCCGGTCACATCCTCCCATGAATGGTGTGAGAAGAATTATGCGGTTTCTTCATATGTTGCTGAGTTTTATAATACCATCTCGAATATCCCGTGCATTGTTTTGGCACTTGTTGGCCTTTTAAGCTCGTTGATACAACGTTTCGAGAAGAGATTTAGTGTTCTACACTTGTCAAACATGGCACTCGCGATCGGAAGCGTGATGTATCATGCTACACTACAACATGTGTAAGTACATAATCCAAACTCTTTACATTACCTTTTTTGTACCTGTGAGAACCGGTGAGAGATAACTCACGGGGCCCACCAATATCCTGTTAACTAGTGGGACCAGGTGTCCTTGAAGGACTTAAAGGCAAGAAACTAGTGCAAGTAGATAATTTAATAAATAATGCGACGGTCGACCTTGACTATTAGAATGCTATGCATTGTTTTCTTGAAGTTTTATACCAAAATTTCTCTTTTTAATGGTAATTCACTTTTCCGGCAAGTTTATGATAGTTACTAGTAATACTTTTCATATCAAAAAGATGATACATGGTTTTAGCTTTAATATCAATTAAAATATTGTTCAATAAGAACATGATGAACTAAGTTTGGTCATGAAGATAAAATGTCATATACGTAAAATTGACAATGAGCATGGTATTATTAAACAATCTTTTCAAATGATATCAAAAGCTGATATTAAAACGAAAAAAATATATGTTGTAGTATTTGGTTAAACGATCATAGCTTTAGTATAGATTTGTTACCACTGGAACTGGGTAGTTTCGATGTTGTCGTAGGAATGGATTGGCTATCCAAGAATTGTGCTGAGATCATTTGTTCGGAAAAGCTAGTGTGAATACTCCGCCCTGGATCATTAGAAGCTAAAGCTAAAAAGATTATATATTGGTTTTTATCAGTTAAAGAGATTGTTCAATAAAAACATGAGGAACTAAGTTTGATTATGAAGATAAATTTTCTTCTTTTAAAGTTGACCATGAGAAAAATGTTATTTGCAGGCAACAACAAAGTGACGAAACACCAATGGTATGGGAAATGCTCCTCTACATCTACATCCTATATTCACCCGATTGGCACTACCGTAGCACCATGCCCACATTCCTCTTTCTATACGGCATTTCATTCGCTGTTCTCCACTCCATTATCCGTTTCGATATAGGATTCAAACTTCATTACGTGATGCTATGCGTATTATGCATTCCTCGGGTTTACAAATACTACATCTACACACAAGATATACGCGCCAAACGCCTTGCAAAGTTCTATGTGGCTACCCTTTTGTTGGGTAGTTTATGCTGGTTAGGTGACCGCTTCTGCTGCAACCAGATATCCAGCTGGCCAGTCAACCCGCAAGGCCACGCGATGTGGCATGTCTTAATGGGCTTCAATTCCTACTTTGCGAACACGTTCTTGATGTTTTGCCGGGCCCAGCAACGCGAATGGAGCCCAGAAGTTGTTCATTTCATGGGAATTCTTCCTTATGTGAGGATCAAAAAACCGAAGACGCATTAAGATCATGGAACAGAGGTAGATATGGGATTCGGGGACCCGCAGGTAATGTCTTATTTTGTTATTCTGGAGACCGCTTTAATATGGTTTTTGAAGTTGTAGTTTGTGAAAGTAGGATGTTTGCATTGATTGGTTTCATTTAGTAATTTAATGATATAATTCAAGGATTGTAGTTTTTTTTTTTTTTTTTTTTTTTTTTTTTTTTTTTTTTTAATTTTGTAGGTTTCCCTTAATATTATTTGTGATCCATGAACGGGTTTTGATTTTTCACATGTTAAAGCATTTGGCGTGCGACAACCATTAATCATGAGATTCTGTTGCATCATTTTACGGAAGAACTAATTTTCTCGATCCACCATTCTATCAAGAGAAACATGATGGGTTTTCAGAGTTATTCTTGGGTCAGTTGATATAGATTTATTGTTTATATATGAGAAACGTATAGGGTTGTCTCAACCATTTTGGAAGCTCAAAACGAAGTAAACACTACGGCCTGTTTGTTCGAGCTTTGGGACCGACATTAAATTATTATAGCCACTTAGTAAATTACTAATAAGCAGAAATCAAGTATCAACTCAAAACACTGTATATCAGTCAATCAGTTTAATTCCTAACTAGTGGTTTTCTTCTGCGCTTCGAGACAGGAACTCAGTTGTATCCGTTCGGTTCGTTTTGTTACTGACATTCGCTATAGCAGCTGAAAGAAAAAACTAATAAACAAAGTCGTGATATGCCCAAAAGAATACGTGCTTTATATAAATCGAAAACCATAGACAAGAATATCGGTTTCAATACTACCAATATTTGTAACGAGGTTGTTCGGTTGAAATCGGTTCGATTAGTCCCGTATCTTTTTCTATATTTTTATTGGCACTTGTTGTATAGTTTACAACTTACAATAGAATAATATCATCGTAAACCATAAAAAAGAATATTGGTTCCAATACTATCGACATTGGTACCAATGTTATTCGGTTGAAATTGTTTTGGTAAGTCCCATATCTATACTCGTATACTTTACGATACAAAAAAATGTGTTTTTTATATTTTTATCGGCGCTTGTATAGTTTACAATAGAAAAAAAAAAACTAATTGAATATCATTGTCAGTTTCAGTTCTATTTGTTGCGAAGCGTAACAGTATCCATTATAAATATAATTGCCAGTTTCTGTTCGATATGGTACAATAGCGTCACGGTATCCATTTTAAATACCATTGTCGGTTTGGGTTCGATATTGTACAATAGCGACACGGTATCCACTTTCAATAAAAAACAAATTAGAAAAAATCAAAATAAATATAATATTAAACCTTTAGTTTTACTATTCATCACTACTTTAAAATAATATGTACTAGTGAGTTTTCCCCGCACTACGCGGCGGGAACTCAGTTGTATCCGTTCAGTTCGTTCTGGTACTGATACTCGTTATAGCAGCGGAAAGAAAAAAAAAAAAAAAAAAAAAAAAAAAAAACAAAGTCGTGATATGCCTAAAAGAATACATGTTTTATATCAATCAAAAACCATTGAAAAGAATACCGGTTCCGATATACCGATATTTGTAACAATGTTGTTCGGTTGAAATCGGTTCGGGTAGTCACGTATCAACCCTCGTATAGTTTACGATAAAAAAAATATCTTTTTCCATATTTTTATTGGCACTCTTATAGTTTACAAGAGACAAATATTAATCGAAAACGATAAAAAAAATATCGGTTCTGATACTACCGATATTGGTACCAATGTTATTCGGTTGAAATTAGTTCGATAAGTCCCATATCAATACTCGTAAAGTTTACGATACAAAAAAATGTGTTTTTATATTTTTATCGGTGCTTGTATAGTTTACAATAGAAAAAAAAACAAATTGAATATCATTGTCAGTTTCTGTTCGATTTGGTACGATAGCGTCACGGTATCCATTTTGAATATCATTGTCAGTTTCGGTTCTATATGGTATGATAGCATCACGGTATCCATTTTAAATATCATTGTCGGTTTCGGTTCGATTTGATACGACAACAATACTATATCCATTTTCAATAAACAAACAAATTAGAAAAAAATCAAAATAAATATATTATTAAAAGTTTAGTTTTACTATTCATCACTACTTCAAAATAATATGTATAACTAGCAGAATTCCCTCGCGCGATGCGGCGGGATTTCAGTCGTTATCGGTTCGGTTTATTGCGGTACTTTGACATCGACACTCTTTGTATCAACCGTTGTACATCGATCGAAGGCCATAAAAACAAAAATTGGTAACTATTCCGATGGTACCAATTCCCCTACCGATGTTGTTTAGTCAAAGTCAGATCAGTTTGTGACGTTACCGTAGGCTAAACATTCTAAAATATAGATATACACACGTTTTGAATCATGCCATGACCGTTTTTTAGGGGTGTGCAAAAAACCGAATTAACCGAACCATAACCGAATTAACCGAAAAAACCGAACCAAATCAAAAACCGGTGGGTCGGTTAATGTTTTTTCTGAAAACCGAAAGTAGCGGGTCAGTTATGGTTATCAATGTTTCCATGCCCATCATAACCGAACCGACATGTAATAATCTTTTGTAGGATTTAGGACTTTTGACTATTTTTTTAATATATAATTGTTTATTTGAATTTTTGGAATATATCTTATCACTTTATTTGAATATTCGGTAATAATCGATATTAATATTATAGATTATATGTATTTTTCATACTATGCAATATACTAATATATACAAATATGTAATAACAATTTATTCCATGTTAAAAAATTAAGTTATTTTTAGTTAAGCTAAATACACGGTTAACCACCCACAACCGACCCGCTATAACCATTAAAACCGATTAACCATAACCACCATAACCGATCGGTTATGGTTATGGTTATCCATTAACCGACATCGTGGTTATGGTTATGGCTTTAGGCCAAAACCGACCCATACACACCCTACCGTTTTTTAATAATCTCATAAATAACAAAAAGAGTAAAATGATTATTTTTTTCATTTTCTTTTTGTTAATAATACAACTGTATTTTTTTAAATATCATATATTTGTATGTTTAGCTATTAGTTTTATAAAATGTATGCATCACATATTATATACCCATAATTTTAAATTTTACAAATATGTAAATAGGTTTTAACTTTATTAGAACTGTACATAAAAGATGAGATTTATTTGCAAAAGAAAGTAATATGTTAATCAAAGGAAAGTTACGATGTTTTTTTTTCATCATGGGTGAATTGAATGTTAAAGAAATGGAATCAATCAATTTAAAAAACTTATTTTAATATTTTAAAAGAAAACTACTGTTCATTTTTTTCCATCATGGGTGAATTGAATGTTAAAGAAATTGAATCAATTAATTTAAAAAACTTATTTTAATATTTTAAAAGAAAACTAGTAGTTTCTATTAATATATATAATATAATATGTATAATAATAGGGGGAAAGCAAGCAAAATAAAAATACACAAAAAAAACATACCTGTGGATCAGGGCCGGTCCTGAGAATTCGTATACCCTGTTCGAGCTCGAAAAAATGTGCCATGTGCCATAAGAATAATTTTGTAAGAGAGCCTATGTTGGTGTTTGTATAGATGTACCCGATTAAAAAAATTATTTTACATATACATATCGGGTTTTTTTCATAAAAAAATGTGCCCCTCGAAATATCGGGCCCTGGCCGGTGGTCATTCCCGCCCACCCCCAGGGCCGGCCATGCTGTGCACGATGAAATCTAAGACGATAAAAATACACAAAAAACTTACATGTGCATGATAAAATCTAACACTAGAACAAGTACCAGTGCAGCAGTCTTGATACAACCATCCATCAATCAATCATACCCAGTAAAATCCACAAATAGCAAAGCTATTAGTAGGGTCTGGGGAGGGTGGGATGTAGGCACATCTTACCTCTACCCCTAGGGATAGAGAGGCTGCTTCCAGTGATACCCTCGGCTCCAAAACACTCAGGAAAGAAATAAATAGAACATGAGGTGTGTGTATATGAATCTACCAATATAACATGAGTGGTGAATGAGTGCATGGTAGGTAAACAAGACAAATATAACAACACAAACAACCTATACACATAGATACATATATACGACCATACACTACACCTAAAAACACAATTGTACCCTCTCCTAGAAACCCTTAACCTTAATCCTACGTCTCCACGAGCTCCTATCATGGACCATGTTCTTAGAGAGGTGCAATCTTTGCAAATCCTGCTTAATCCGCTCATCCCAAGTAATTTTGGGTCTGCCTCTACTCCTCCTCCTCCCTAGGGGTGTTCATCGGTTCGGTTTATGGTTTATTTGGTTTATTCATTTTTCAAAATTTTGTACCCCAAACCAAAAACCAAACGCAAACCAAATAAGGAATATGCAAACTGATCTATACCAAACCAAATTCAATTCGGTTTGGTTTCGGTTAGAAACCAAATAAATCAAATCTAACCAAATTGTACCTAAGTACCTTTTTTTCTATTTTATATTTATGTTTGTGTTCCAACTTCCGAACATCGCAACTAATTTACACCTAACAATATATGAATACAAGCACCCTAAATGTATCAAGCACCCTACATCCTGTGCTAAATGTATCAAGAAAATGTAGAAATCATAAACCGTAGTTTCTATACTGAAGGTCTATTATTTTAGAAATGAGTGGATTTGAGTTGAGCTTTTAAATTTACATTTGGTATTTTGGACTGCATAAAAAATAACTATTTTGGGCTAATAAATTGTATATGATTTATAAAATATTATTATTTTTATTTAATAATAAGGGTAAATTACACTTTTCGTCCTTTATGTTTGTATCGAATTGCAATAGATACCCTTTAACTTCGATAATTACAGTCACAGTCCTTTATTTCGAAAACTCATTACACCTTACGTCCTTTGACCCTAACTTGGTTAAAATTTACAGTTAAGTTTAGTCACATGAGGGTATACTGGTCATTTCACGTTTTTATTTAAATGTTTCTTAATAAACAAAACCAAAAAAATAACAAACTAAACTAATATATTCATCTAGATCAAAATACACGAAATTTGTTTGAAATATTCATCCTCATCCTCTGCAACTACTTTATTGGTATATGAACCCTCACCTTTTTTATTTTTGAAAAGACATGAACCCTCATCTGCTTAAGGTTTTCTCAATAATTGATCACGGTCTTCAAATCAAAACACGAAAAGAGTAAAAAATGTAAAGTGGCTGATTGTTATATTTGAACCAGAAATTGTTGGGGGTGGTTCAGTGGCTAGTTATGGAGGCGATTGTTATGCAATCTTTCAGACCTGACTCAGATTTGGGGTAACAATAGGATCGATAAGGGGTTTTAGGTGGCCAACAGCATTTAAGTGGAGATGGCCGACATAACACCACTGATATGAACTCGACATCCAGAATCTGAGCGAGATCCGGATGGTATATGATGGGAGAAGCGGCGGCGCTGCTGGTGTTTGTAGATCAGGTCGTGGTGGTGGACTTAAGCGGTGGTGGTGTTATGAGATTAGAGAGAGAAAGAGAGAGCGAGGCAGTGGTGTAAATCTGATGATGGTGGTGGTCACCGGTGGTGGTGATGTAACTGGCGGTGGCATTGTTTCAGTTTATAGAGAGAGAAGAGTGTTTAAAGAGGTGGTGGTGGTTGTAGAGGCCGGCTGATGGTGGTGGTCATAACTAGCCAGCGGTGGTGATGTTAGGGGCGGTGGTGGCATCTGGTTTGTTCAAAGTGTGTCTCTCGTGTGTGAAAATGAGAAAAAAAGGTATTTATGTTTATTTTCTTAATTTTAAATGTTATTTTCTTTTATTTATACTATAAATAGTTAAATAAAAAGACTAAATTGCCCTTAAGTGAATAAACATAACTGAAAATTTTAACCAAGTTAGGGCCAAAGAACGTAAGGTGTAATGTGTTTTCAAAATAAAGGACTGTGACTGTAATTATCGAAGTTAAAGGGTATCCATTGCAATTTGATACAAACATAAAAGACAAAAAATGTAATTTACCCTAATAATTAATTAAGTTAAATGGTTTATTCGGTTATCCAAATAAACCAAATAAAATATAATAAAACGTGGATCCATAAACCGAACCAAAAACCATATTTACAATTCGGTTTCAGTTAGAAACCAAACCAAAAACCAAATTCGTTATTCAGATCAGTTTATTTGGTTACGGTTTTTTATGAACATCCCTACTCTCCACCTTGAGAGTTTCAACCACTCTAACTGGCTCTATCGTCTGCCTTCTCTTCACATGCCCAAACCATCTCAATCTTTCCTCCTTTATCTTATCTGATATACTAGCTACTTCTAACCTCTCCCTAAAAACATCATTTCTTATCCGGTCTAACCTTGTGTGCCCACACATCCATCTTAGCATTCTCATCTCTGCCACCTCCATCTTGCGTGTTTGTACTTCCTTAATGGCCCAACAGTCGGTTCCGTATAGCATAGCAGGTCGAATTGCAACTCTATAAAATTTCCCTTTCAATTTTGTTGGGAACCTCCTATCGCACAATACCCCAGTGGCAGCTCTCCACCTACACCATCCAACTTGGATGCGGTGGGTAACGTCACTATCTCCACATCCTTCTGAACAAACGATCCTAGATACTTGAACTTAGTCACCTGCGGAACCACTTGACCGTCAATGGTGATCTGAATGTCCTCATCGTTGTCTACTCCACTAAAATCACAATACAAGTACTCAGTCTTAGATCGACTAATCCTTAAACCTCTGCCCTATAAAGTTGTTCGCCACTCTTTTAACCTCGCATTCAGGCTTTGTTTACTATCAGCAACTAACACAATATCATCTGCGAAAAGCAGACACCACAGAAGAGGCTCCTGAATTAACTTTGTCAACTCATCTCGGATACCTGCAAATAGAAAAGGGCTCAAAACCAAAATTCCATAATAGGTAATTGTGATCCTTCAGCAGTGAATAAATCACTCGGCCGAGCTGGTTCTACACCAATGCCTAAAGTTGTGAGGTCTTTGATTCGATCCCCTTTGTCATCGTTTTTTGTCACCAAAGGACATGGTGTGGTAGTAAGGTGCGTGTCCCTGTTATCAATAGCACTAGAACTGTGTGGAGTTGTACGTTCCGCTTCTTCTTTTTTCTGATATTTTTATTATGTATTTACTTCAATTTTTTTGTGTATTATTTTTTGTAATATTATATTTTTTAATATGTTTAAATGTTTATTCATTAATCTGTTTAAATGTTTATTTTAACTTATCTCCGTTTGTGTTTATTTTTTGTAATATATAATATTTTCAATATATTATATATTTTTTAATCTGTTTAAATGTTTATTTTTTTAACTTATCTCCGTTTGTTTTGTTTATGCTTTTTTTAATTTTTTTCTCTGGAAAAAAAATCCTAATTTATAGTTTAATTTTCCAAATTGTTTGATCGTTTACGATTTCTGGTTTGTTGCTTTGGGTTATGAGTTTTTCTCACTTTTTGCTTCTCAAGTAAGGTGCCTTTATGTCTCTAGTTTTTTTATCTTCGTTGGTTTGTCTTTTAATAAACACTACTAATAAGACCTGTGCGCGTTGTGGCGCAGATACTTCGCAAATATCGAACGGATTAGTCCAAGCGTTATGTGATGTGTTAACCATATGAAGACACACGTTTTGACGTATCCGATTGAACTCAATGTATCCTATAGTTGCATTGCGATTGGATCAAAACGTAACGTAAATCGAATTTATATCATACAATCATAACGTATTATAAGCGACTCGACTAACTCGAATTTATATCGTCAAGGCAAAAACTCTCGAGGGAGTGAAAGTGACATTTACAAAGTTCATAAAAAGTTAAGTGGTTAAAAATTGCATTTCCAAAACTTAAGAGCTAAGAAAGGGTAAAGATAAAATTTGATAAAGTTTTGGGGTAAAAAGGAAACTAAAACAAAGTTGGGGCTGAAAAAGGAAACTACCACAAAGTTGGGGTGGCAAAAGCAAAGTATTTGTAAAATAAAGTAGTAGTTTAGGGACCAAATTTGTTATTTTATGAAACTTTGAAGATATCAAAGTTAGGGGACTAAAATTGCAATATCGTGAAAGTATATGGTAGGGGAAGGCAAAGCCGGTGGGGCTTCCACCGACTTTGTCTTTTAAGAGTTTATAGAATAGCCATCATATGGTGTGAACAAGGCCCAATGTCTGTATGTTTGTTGGGCTTGTGTAACAAGGCCCAATTTGTATCTGTTTTGGTGTTTTTTCATCTCTTGTTCATTTGGCACTTGGTCATATTCAACTGCTTTCTAAGGTTGTGTCTGAATCGTATTTGTAGATGTATCACGTCCATTTGTAGATTGTATGGTCTCTTGGAGTGATTTTGTATCGAGATGTGCAGTGGCTTTGTTACATCGTCGTAGAGGACTCCTTCTTCTGCTTGCTTCCATGTAATCAACTCATGCGTTGCCATTTTAGTGTATTGGGTGTTGTAATGAAGATTCGATTTTGGGTTGTTTTGTTTAGCTGGTGGTGATATCTGTAGGCTATGTAACAATCTTCATAAAAGCAGATCTTCAATTAGTACTCGAGCCTAAAACTATCAAGCTGAAACATATGGAGCAAGTATGATATTGTTTTTGTAGACTCTAAACGGAACAAATGTGAGCATGGTGAGAAAAATCACTTCTGTAACGATAGCTTTTTATTTTTCTTCCAAACAATGGTATCTACTGTGGAAGACAAGTAGATACATGAATAATGTTAGGTTATGCAAACGCATATAATGTCTTGACTAGTTGACTTGTACACAAAAACAAATAGATAAAAAGATGATGAAATTAGTCCTTATGTAGTCACAACATGAATGATGGAGGAGTTATCGACGACTATCGTCGTATCACTGCTTCTAGTCGCAACATGAAACACGTACCACTAAACTAGATTATCTGTTATAATGTTTCAAATTACATAATAATAAATTTTTTTTTTGGGGGGGGGGGGGTTCCTAAGCTAGAGCTTATTTCCATTTAAGTGTGGGCATGTCCTGGGGACTCGGAATGATTTGTTTTCATAATACAATGAATGATAATATACTAAATATAGAAACATTATAAGAGATTTTAGAAATTTATCTGCTCAAATTCTATCCTGACAACTTTCATGCATTACGTATGAGAAGTCAGATTGACAATGTTCCTAAGAAGCCCACTCAATCTTTAGAAGTGGGAGCTAGTGATGCAAGACCATCAAAAACTATTTCTAAAAATAAAGGGAAAGGGGGGTCTTCTAAGCCTACTTCCTTGGGGGAAGGGGCTTCTGGTAAGGTTGAGAAGGTAAAGGTTGTGAAGGGTGATGAGAACTCTGTGGAGGAGAAAGAGAAGGTGAAGGAAAAGGTTGAGAAGGTGAAGGAGAAGGCTGGGAAGGAAAGAGTGGTTGTTTTTTCCAAGAGAAAGGGTCTTGTTAGGGCTAAGTCTCCCATATTTGTGCCCTAGTGGCAGGTTCGTTCTTCTGATACTACCAAGAGTAGTGCTGGTTGTCATGAGATGTTAAAGAACATGACCACGCCTGCTGAGAAAGAATCCTTGTCAAAGCTGTCAGATGAAGATGCTACATACCGAATCATTACTCAAGCTGCTCGCCTTATTACTTCCCTCCCTAAAGGTATTGAACGTCGGGCTGCTTTCGCTGGCAGAAATGATAATCTTGCTGCCTTCCTGAAGGATAAGGAGTCAGAACTCAAGACCTCTCAAGAAGATTTGGTAGTTTTTCAGGTCAAAGTGAATGAGCTTGAAGGTCAACTACTAGCTTCCTAGGCCAAAATGGATGAGGAAATGAAGAAGGTTAAGGTCTATGCTAGGCAGCTATCTTATTTCAACAATCAACTTGCTATGGAAAGGGCTGAGTTTGGGATAGAGAGAGCCAAGTTCAAAAGGGACAGGGTTGCCGATGAAGCAGTTATGAAAGAGCTGAGGCAACAAGTAGAGTAGCTAAAGGAAGAAAAGAAGTGGCTGATCGGGACTGGAAATCGTCGCTTTGTGACATACCTCCTCCACAACCAAGAGTTTAATGTTCATTGGTATATACACCAAGGCAATGGCTCATGGTCGGCACTGATGTGTGCAAAAGGCAACATATAAATTACATCAAATGTGGCATTAAACTAACCCTTTTTAGTACTAAAGTCGGAAAAAGTGTGTTTTTGTCTTCCTTTTGTATTTTTAGGATTAAATGAGCTCAAATGAACAAAAGAAGCAAAAAAAGGAGCTAAATCTAACATAAATACAAGAAAAGGGATAAACGTGGCATGCCCGACCCCTCGACAGCATCTTCCCAAGCAAAACAAGAGAACAGAAGGCTGAACGTGCCGGGGGCGTGCCCAAGTGTCTGCAGAAAAGACAAAGCTGTAGAAGCTTCTATCACCCACCACAGGGGCGTGCCCAGCGGACACGGGGCCGTGGTCAACTCTAAGATTCGCAGAATCTGAGGAAATCTTGATAGTACATATACACTTCTTCACATGGGGACGTGCCCAGCGGACACGGGGGCGTGGTCAACTAATGCAGACAAACTGCATTTAATGAAGGGAGAGAAGACGGGTGGACACGGGGCCGTGCCCAATGGACACGGGGCCATGTCCGAGCTTCTGTACATGCTATAAATAGGGGTGCTTGGCTCATTTGCAAACCATCCCTTGGCAAACCACCTTTCTCACACTTCACCCACACTCCACCACCACCACACACGATCATCCACCACCATCATCCATCATCCATCATAGAGTGTGTGTAGTAGTCTCGGGATCCAAGATTGATCGTAAGAGTTCTTGACAATCAAAGGCCATGTTTGCCTAAGTCTCTTACATCACTTGGTGAAGACAAGTGTCTAGTGTAATACTTTTTATTTTTAATCTTTTCGTACTTTTTATTTGTTTATGTATTAATGACTTTAATAACTAGTTTCTTATGTTGAAGGTGAGTCTTCCTTATCGTTTGTCCGTGGTGTCTTGGCATTATTTTACTGTCTATATAAAATAAAATATTTTCACCATTCATATCTCCACGGTCTATATGGAGGTATGTTGGCTACCTTGTCGGGGGTTAAGGGAACGGTTTGGTAAGAGTCTTGCCTTGTTCAGTGTATAGATCCTGCAAGGACCTGGGTCAACTTTAGTAGGACCTCCTTCAATACCCACTGGTATTGGATGGCGGGGGTCCGAACTCCTTGATCCCCTCATATGTAAACTACTATTAAAACTTTAACCCGGCTACTTAGGACTGTATCCCTGCTGACTCAGACTACTTAGCCGAGGGTAACGTCACCTCCAGAAGAGGGGCCTACCACAATATGCATTAATAACTTAATTAATTATCTTTCAATAATCCAACCCTTTAGGATTGTATCCTTGCTGACTCAAACTACTGGGTTGAGGGTAACGTCACCTTCAGAAGAGGGGCCTACTACAATAACTAAGATAATCTCTTAAAAAGTGCAAAAGTTCGGAAATAATCAAAGGTTACACTAAACACGAGTCGGATCCAAGTAATTCATCTTGTCTATCTGTTTTTTATTTTATTTTTTAGCATTTTAGTTAGTTTTATTTTTATAGTTTAAAAACCTTTTCTAAACTTTTGATTTTGATTAGACGTTGAGGATAAACCAGTACTAAAAGCTCTTGTGTCCTTGGACGACCTCGGTATCTTACCAACACTATACTACGCTCACGATGGGTGCACTTGCCCATATGTGTGTTTAGTGTTAGTAAATGTCGTGTTTTATAAATTTAAAACTTGGCTAAAAAGTGTTAAAGGGCTTAAAATATACATTAAAAATCTACGACACTTCACACGCATTAAGTTTTTGGCGCCGTTGCCGGGGACACAAGGATTTTAAGAAAGTTAGGAATCAACGGCCTAATCGTTTTTTCTTATTTTTCTATTTTTTTAGGATTTTTCTTAATTTTTCAGTTTCTGCAGAGCTCAGCACTGGCCGTGCCTGGTCGGACAAGGGCCTGTGCTCAGCATTGTTACTGTCAGTTTTTATTTTTCGAGTTACAAGGAGTTGAGCACGGGGCCGTGTTGGTGCAGCACGGGGCCGTGTCGAACTCCCCAGTAACAGGGATCCGGAAAACAACTACTGTATCTCCGACCACGGGCCGTGTTCACCTGAGCACGGGGCCGTGGTGAACCTTCTGACCATCGTTCTTTTCTGTTTTTATTGCAGGACTTGGAACCCAGGCGCCGCATCTGAACTTTCTACGTAGTGTATGAGCTCCAGTTCTAGTAGAGACATAAAAGAACCTCTAGAAGAACCCGCACGCTTTCTCAGAAAAAGACTTAAAGCTAAAAATCAAGAGAAAGTTTCGGGGGACCCACTTCCAATGGCGGACCAACGTACCCTCATAGATTACCTACGACCCACCGTAGGAAATCTCGGCGCCGCTATCAATGCACCGAATGTCGAAGCCAACAACTTCGAACTTCGGTCGCATTTGATACAAATGCTTCAAAACTCCGCAACCTTCCATGGGCTTGCGGACGAGGATCCCCATCTACATATTACTAATTTCTTAGAAATATGTGATACCTTTCGGATCAATAGAGCATCAAACGACGCCATCCGCCTTCAAATGTTTCCATTTTCACTAAAAGACCGAGCTAAGGCTTGGCTTAATACCCTCCAAGTTGGCTCGGTAAACACCTGGGATGAACTGGCCCAAAAGTTCTTATATAAGTATTTCCCTCCTGCTAAAACGGCTAAATTAATGAATGAAATTAATACATATTCACAAGAGGGCGGGGAATCCTTATATGAAACTTGGGAAAGGTTCAAGGAGCTACTGAGAAAGTGTCCTCATCATGGTCTTGCAGTATGGCAACAAGTTTCCACTTTTTACAATGGATTGTTGCCACACACAAGACAAACACTTGACTCTAGCTCCGGGGGACTCTTAGGTAATCGTCGCCCACATGAAATTTATAATCAAATCGAGGAAATTGCTCAAACCAATTTTCAGTGGCACACTCCCCGAGGCAACAAATCTATTGCTTCGGGCGCCCATAAGGTTGATGAGAGCACTTTCTTGCAAGCACAAATCGAAGCCCTTTCTTCAAAAATCAAAAAGTTAGAAATGGTAAAAACGGCTTCGGTTATGGCTTGCGAGGGGTGTGGTGGCCACATGAAAATTGGAGTTGTATGAAAGAATTGGATAATCAAACGGAATCGGTAAACTACATTGATAATAGACCTAGGCCGTCGGGTCCTCATACGGGTACCTACAACCAAGGATGGCGTAACCACCCTAACCTTGGTTGGAGAGAACCCGGCAATAGTAGTAACCAACAAAATCTAAACCAACGAACAAACTTTCAACAACCAAGAAATGAGTCGCAAAATTTCTCTCAACAACAACAAGGGGGACGAGAGAGGCTTGAAGATACCGTATCTCGCCTCATCTCCGACCCCGAAAAGAAAAACTCGGATCGATTTCAACAACTGGAATCGAATTTTAGAAATCAACAAGCTAGTATTCAAAACATTGAAAAACAAATAAATCAACTAGCTCAAAATATGTCCGAGAGACCACAAGGCGCATTACCCCAGCAATGCCGAAACCAACCCAAAGGCACAAGTATATCTCATCACATTGAGAAACCGCACCGTGGGTCCCAAGGAGGCTCCGCTACCCCTAGTTGAAAAGAGCCGATCTAGTCAAACCGCGACTCCACCAACGGCCGAACAAGAAGCGACTCCCAAACCAAATCAAGAGCCACCCAAGAATCCTCCAGTTCCATACCCTGGTCGGTTAATTCGCCAAAAGACCGATGAGCAATTCACAAAATTCGTAAATTTACTAAAACAATTGCATGTTAATATTCCATTTGTTGAAGTCCTAACCCAAATGCCTAAATATTCTAAATTTATGAGGGACTTCCTTACTCACAAAAGGAAAATCGAATCATTGCAATTAGTTAATTTAAGTGAAGAATGCTCCGCCTTGCAACTCAACAAACTCCCGCAAAAGAAGATTGATCCTGGAAGCTTCACAATACCTTGTTCGATTGGGGAATCTCCCATTCGCAATGCACTAGCCGACCTCGGGGCTAGCATCAACCTCATGCCCGCATCAATGTTCGACCAACTCGGCCTAGGGAAAACAAGCCCTACAAAAATGAGCATACAACTTGCCGATGGGTCGGTCAAATACCCACAAGGTGTCGCTGAAAATCTATTGGTTAAAGTCGGAGAATTTGTCTTCCCAGCCGACTTTGTCATACTAGATATGGAGGAAGATACCGAAGTACCACTCATCTTAGGAAGGCCAGTCCTAGCCACGGCCCATGCAGTGGTAGACATGAATGGTGGGACATTAACATTAAGGGTTGGGGACAAGGAAATGAAGTTTGGAGTTGGCAAAAGAGTAGAAGACGATGACCCGGTCAATTACATGAAAGTCATAGACTCAAGTTTGGATGATGCTCTCCGACGGTGCAACATGGGATGCACGACATCCCACTTGGGTAACATATGACTAGCTTTGGGTCTAGCCAAGGACCCTTATAAACGTGGCGCACCACGGAGGCTTTCAACGGAACTATCCTTAGTTTAGTTTAGATTAGTTTTTATGTTTTCTAGTTAGTTTTAATTTGCAGGAATAAAACACACTCGGGATGGTGAATGATACCAAGGGAAACTTGCACCAGCACCCCATGCACAAAAACAGAGCCTCCCGCCAATTTTTCTTCATTACAGCAAGTTCAGCACGGGGTCGTGCTCAGCCAACACGCCCCGTGCTCAACCATCTGCAGGAAGTTGCCCAGTTCAGGTACCTGGACACGGGGCGTGCTCACTGAACACGCCCCCGTGTCCAGGCTTCTGTTACTTTGTTTCATTTTCAGTTACTGGCAATCTGAACATGGGGTCGTGTCCAGACGCCCAGTAACATAAATTTTTGCTTTTTTCACAACTTTGTACACATTCTATCAACCTAAAAACTTATTTTTGGGATACATTGAGGACAATGTGTAATTTAAGTGTGGGGGGATGCTAAAACCTTGAATTTTGCAAGTCCTAATTACAAGCATTACACAAAACTCTATTGGAACCGCTAAACACCCCAATTTTTTTCAAAAAATTTTCATTTTTTTACTTGTCTAGGTTTAATTTGGGAATTTCAAAATTTGAAAAAAGTTATATTTTTACAAATTTACAACTGATAGCGTCGTGATAAAAAGAACCAACATAAGAAAATTATGAAACGGCATGACAAATCTAGTTAAAATTTGATTATATATACTTGATCACATAAAAACCCATTCCCACAAAAAATGAGTTTTGAGCCTTTATTGAGCATACAAATACACATCTTTAAACTAAATGCTCATTTTTCGTTTCTTGTGTGAATAGCCGCTTGGTTTCTTACAACTCTAGAACTTGCCACGGCGATACATTCCCCGTCCTTACCAACTTAAACCCGAGTAAGTAAATGATGGAGGCATTAGGACTAACCCCTTTTATTTCTACACCATTATTTTTCTTTTTTTTACCACCTACCCAAAATCCCCCTAGTCAACCCCTTTGAGCCTAAACCTTTTCATTTCTTAACCCAAACCAAACACCCTTTTACCCACCAAAACCCTTTTTCATTTTAAACCCTTTATTTTAGTAACAAAGCTCGGTTTTCATGTGACTCCCTTATAAAAAAAAATGATAAAGAAGAAAAGAAAAATGAAGTTAGCAATAAACAAACAAAGCTCATCAAAAGAAAGCTTGTTTGAATAAAGCTTCATTGGAATAAAAAGTCACAAAAATGTTTTGCGAAAACCGACGCTTTTTACGTCTTTCGACCTTTTCTACTAACCACTAACCCAACCACCTACCTTTAACCCAAGCCTAACCCTTCCCCCAAAGTCCTCTTGATATCTACAAAGGTATATAGTTAAAAAGGAGGATGATTGATTGCTTGGCAAGCTTATGGTAGAAGTAAGTTCCATGCCGCTCTCGAGAGTTTTCACAAAAATACACCTTCGGCCGAGTGTTGAGTGATCCCCCGTGAGGTATGTGAACTTGTATATAAATGGAATTTTAAAGATGCACGTTATGCCCTAATAAGTAATTTATCTTATGTAATGTTTTAAATAAATCACGACGAATAGGATTGTAAATAAATAAAAATAAAACTTAATAAAGAATCTTGGAAATCCCGACACTCTATGACAAGCCCAAAAACCTTCTCTTCTACCCATTCCATTTGAGAGTGTAAAGCCACATTATAAAGAGTTTTGCTTGAGGGCAAGCAAAGATTCAAGTGTGGGGGTATTTGATGTGCAAAATGCAACATATAAATTACATCAAATGTGGCATTAAACTAACCCTTTTTTAGTACTAATGTTGGAAAAAGTGTGTTTTTGTCTTCCTTTTTGTATTTTCAGGATTAAATGAGCTCAAATGAACAAAAGAAGCAAAAAGGGAGCTAAATCTAACATAAATACAAGAAAAGGGATAAACGAGGCATGCCCGACCCCTCGACAGCATCTTCCCAAGCAAAACAAGAGAACAGAAGGCTAAACATGCTCCGTGCTCAATGAGCACGAGGGCGTGCCCAAGTGTCTGCAGAAAAGACAAAGCTGTAGAAGCTTCTATCACCCACCACGGGGGCGTGCCCAGCAGACACGGGGCCGTGGTCAACTCTAAGATTCGCAGAATCTGAGGAAATCTTGATAGTACAGATACGCTTCTGCACACGGGGACGTGCCCAGCGGACACGGGGGCGTGGTCAACTAATGCAGACAAACTGCATTTAATGAAGGGAGAGAAGACGGGTGGACACGGGGCCGTGCCCAATGGACACGGGGCCGTGCCCGAGCTTCTGTACATGCTATAAATAGGGGTGCTTGGCTCATTTGCAAACCATCCCTTGGCAAACCACATCTCTCACACTCCACCACCACCACCACACACCATCATCCACCACCATCATCCATCATAGAGTGTGTATAGTAGTCTCGGGATCCAAGATTGATCGTAAGAGTTATTGACAATCAAAGGCCATGTTTGCCCAAGTCTCTTGCATCACTTGGTGAAGACAAGTGTCTAGTGTAATACTTTTTATTTTTAATATTTTCGCACTTTTTATTTGGTTATGTATTAATGACTTTAATAACTAGTTTCTTATGTTGAAGGTGAGTCTTCCTTATCGTTTGTCTGTGGTGTCTTGGCATTATTTTACTGTCTATATAAAATAAAATATTTTCACCATTCATATCTCCACGGTCTATATGGAGGTATGTTGGCTACCTGGTCGGGGGTTAAGGGAACGGTTTGGTAAGAGTCTTGCCTTGTTTAGTGTATAGATCCTGCAAGGACCTGGGTCAACTTTAGTAGGACCTCCTTCAATACCCACTGGTATTGGATGGCGGGGGTCCGAACTCCTTTATCCCCTCATATGTAAACTACTATTAAAACTTTAACCCGGCTACTTAGGACTGTATCCCTGCTGACTCAGACTACTTAGCCGAGGGTAACGTCACCTCCAGAAGAGGGGCCTACCACAATATGCATTAATAACTTAATTAATTATCTTTCAATAATCCAACCCTTTAGGATTGTATCCTTGCTGACTCAAACTACTGGGTTGAGGGTAACGTCACCTTCAGAAGAGGGGCCTACTACAATAACTAAGATAATCTCTTAAAAAGTGCAAAAGTTCGGAAATAATCAAAGGTTACACTAAACACGAGTCGGATCCAAGTAATTCATCTTGTCTATCTGTTTTTTATTTTATTTTTTAGCATTTTAGTTAGTTTTATTTTTATAGTTTAAAAACCTTTTCTAAACTTTTGATTTTGATTAGACGTTGAGGATAAACCAGTACTAAAAGCTCTTGTGTCCTTGGACGACCTCGGTATCTTACCAACACTATACTACGCTCATGATGGGTGCACTTGCCCATATGTGTGTTTAGTGTTAGTAAATATCATGTTTTATAAATTTAAAACTTGGCTAAAAAGTGTTAAAGGGCTTAAAATATACATTAAAAATCTACGACACTTCACACGCATCAGCACACATGCCTTATTGCAGGGTTTGATGCTGCTTCCAGGGGGAGGCGATAGAGAAGCACCCTGCTTTCAAGCCTGACTCGTTGCCTGATTTTGTAAGTGCCATGAAGAGGATGGAGGTCTTGTCCTATACTTATGTCGAGGAATTGTCAGATGGTTGATCGCCCTGTTGCTAAGCTGGGAGCCTTGGAGCCGGAAGGTCTCAATAAGGAGTTGTGCGAGTAGTTGCTTTT
Organism: Helianthus tuberosus; assembly: GCA_030545235.1. Taxonomy (NCBI): domain Eukaryota; kingdom Viridiplantae; phylum Streptophyta; class Magnoliopsida; order Asterales; family Asteraceae; genus Helianthus; species Helianthus tuberosus. Next base: position 122,872,643 of record CM060354.1, read on the forward strand.
CACGGCTTTTGTGAAGCAAGCCCTATTTGATACCAGTGATGAGGAAGGTGGGGATGCTGGTCCTTCTTCGAAGAGGTTGAAGGTTGCTGAGGAGCCTGAACCAGTATCTTCTATGTTCATTCTCATCGTTGCTCCCCCGCTGTCCTTTGTGAGGGGTGAGCCGGCTCCCCTTGTTGCTGATGATGAAGCCTTTGATGGTCTAGATGGCTTATATGACGATCTTCCCCAGAACAAGGTTACCTCCGATGAGGGTGTTGGTGGCTCTGGCTCAACTTAAGTAACTTTATTAATGTCTTTTGTGGTTGTAGTTGAACATTTTAAACCTTCGTTAAAGGTGTTTGTGGTTGTTTGTGCCCATTGAGGGATTTTTTAGTATGCATGAACTTTAATCTTCTAATGGAATGGGAGCTGCCCTCTTGCGGGTGAGTAGCTTCCCTTTATGCTTTATACTTGTGTTTTTAAGTTGTTTTTTCTCTTTCTCTATTTGTGATATCTATTTGATTATTAAACTTGTGTTTGGCACCTAATGTAGGGGAGCTTATTTCTTAGCTTCCCTTTGACTATTGTATTTCTTTTTTGCAATGTCTTTATCTATAATTGAGGCTAAGTGTTGCAGTCACTTGCCTTTAATTCTTTAGAAAAAAAAACCGATGCAATTTGTTGTTGTCCTATCTCTTTTTAGTCTACGTTTTATCTTTTCCATCATGGTATATTGTACATATTATCTTTTCCATCATGGTATATTGTACATAGACTAATGTCTTATAAGCTTCTGGCCTATGAAGCAAAGTTGGTGTGAGGTGCTTACCCTCTTTCATGGAGCTATTTTATTTTTCTAGTCTTTGAGTCCATGAAGTTATATTTTTTAGGAACTCACCCTTTATACAGGAAGGTATAGTGCCTTGTTTCCTGTTGAGCGATATGACTTAGGAGCTCATTCCTTTTTCATTGGTAGATATAGCGTCGGATCCTATGGAGCTTTGTTTGGAGGAGCTCACCCTTAGGATATAAAAATAATATATTTATAACAAAAAGTGTTATTCTTGTTTCCATTAAACGGGTATAGCCAAGTACAAGTTTGTTTCAACATTACATTAGTCGTCTAGAATATAAATTTTTTCAAGTGCTTTCCATTCCAATGTCTTGATACCTTCCTGTCGTCAGGTGTCTCAAGTTTGTAGGAACCTCCCTTGTGTCCTTCATTGACAATATATGGGCTTTCCCACTTCTGGCCCATCTTTTTACAAGATCCTCTTGTCTACTGGCCTTGTTGTTTCTTAGTACCAAGTCACCAGGTTTGAAAGTTTCTGTCTTGACTCTTGTGTTGTAGTAGGCTTCCATTTGTCACTTGTACCTTGCTTCTCGGATCAAGGCAGCTTCCCTGGATTCTTCTAGTAGATCAAGGTTCAAGAGTATTTCTATCCATTGGAGGTGTTATATTTTCTTTCTAACCTAGTGGTTTGAGCCAGTAAGGATACAATCCCAATGGGTCGGAATATTGAAAGATTTTTAGTTAAGTTATTAATGCGTAATGTGGTAGGCCCCTCTTTTGAAGGTGACGTTACCCTCGGCTAAGTGGTTTGAGTCAGCAGGGATACAATCCCAAGTAGCCAGGTTAATGTATTAATAGTAGTTTACATATGAGGGGATCAAGCCATTCGCACCCTTGCCATCCAATACTAGTGGGTATTGAAGGAGGTCCTAGTAAGCTTGATCCAGGTCCTTGCAGGATCTATCCACTAAACAAGGCAAGAACCTTACGAAACCATTCCCTTAACCCCTAACCAGGTAGCCAACATATCTCTATATAGACCGTAGAGATATGAATGGTGAAAATCTTTTATTTTATATAGACAGTAAAATAACGCCAAGACACCACGGACAAATGATAAGGAAGTTTCATCTTCAACATAAGAAACTAGTTATTAAAGTCATTAATACAAAACCGAATAAAAAGTGCGAAAAGATTAAAAATCAAAAGTATTACATTAAATGCTTGTCTTCACCAAGTGATGTAAGAGACTTAGGCAAACATGGCCTTTGATTGTCAAGAACTCTTACAATCAATCTTGGATCCCGAGACTACTACACACACTCTAAGGTGGATGATGGACGATGGTGGTGGATGTGGGTGTTGTAGTGGTGGTGGACTGGTGGTGAAGTGGGAGAGAGATGGTTTGCCAAGGGATGCCTTTGAAGTGAACCAAGCACCCCTATTTATAGTCTGCACAGAATCCCGGACACGACCCCGTTGTCACACCCCAACTAATGACGGAAACATCAGGGCGTGGCACTGAGCGAAACAGATTGTCAAGAGAAATTCCATAACAACTAAATTACCGGATAGTTAATATCATGTCCCATACCATAACCCCTCAAGTAACCAATTATTACAGACATAGATATCTTAAAACAAAACATTGTTCCGACAACTCAGATTTAAGTAAATAAATTGTCTTTGTTTCTAGACTCCATCCTAACTTGATTTCCAGCAAGTAACAAGCAAAGCATCCTAAGCACCTGTCACATACGTTAAAATAGAGGTCAATACACATAGTGTAAAGGTGACCATAAAAGTTTAATAGTAATAGTAGAGTTCGAAAGCGTTTACGCATAACCAGCATGTAACATGTATAATGTGAAGCTAGTAGGTTATCGACAATGAAATATGCATAGACAAGACTGCGAGTTGTAGAATGCGCAACACATATCACCACTGTGACACGTGAAGAGGTAACCTTAACAACCCCTGTCCACGACAGGTGCTGAGTCCAAACTATAGTACTATCGTTGCTAAGGCGTCAGGCAACAATCACTGTGTTAACATAACATACAAGCATTCATCGAATAACACGTAAAATGCAATTAACGGTCGGCGTATAAATAGTGTTTGCGTTGTGTGATTGATGTGATTTAGAATAACTAACGTATGTAACACCCAAAAGTGCGTAAAGCAAAAAGGGTTCGAGTATACTCACAGTGACGAAAGTTAATGGATTGAAGGGAGCGCTAGAGTGGTTAGCCTGAACAGTTAACAATAGCATAAGCGAATGAACAGTGCGTAAAACGGTGCAAGTGAACCAAGTGTCGAATGGTAACCCGATCGGATGGCAATCCGATCGGATGGCAATCCGATCGGATGGCAATCCGATCGGATGGTCATTCGATCGGATGCCAATCTGTTTGGATGGTTATCCGATCAGATGGCCATTCGATCGGATTGACATTCGTTTGGGAAGGATGTGTTTGTGTATGATGGCTTTGAAGTTTTCGTTGTAGCATTTTGAAAACAGAGAAGTATCTCTACCCTTTAGGTCGAACGGTCGTTCGATCGGATAGCGATCCGATTGGCGGGACACTTAATGAGAACAAGTTCACAGCAGGATGGTCACTCGATCGGATAGCAATCCGATCGGATGGCAATCCGTTAGAAACTGATGTTCTTTGAAAATTATGAAAATGATTAAGTGTTGAAGTCCAAATGTCAACTGATCGGATGGTCGTTCGATCAGATAGCAATCCGATCGGACGGCAATCCGTTCGACATTCAAATCTTTTGAAAACCTTGAAAATGGTTAAGTGTGGAACCAAGAGCAATCCGATCGGATTTTAGTTCGATCGGATGGCAATCCGATCTGACGGCAATCCGTCCCAACGAATCTGATCGTCTTGAACTTGATTATTTTGCTAAGTTTTGCGGTTTGTTCGAGACGGTATGATAACGTACTAAACAACAAAAACTTGTCAAGTCCCAGGTCGCCTGATCGAACAGGAATCACCCTAATCCGACCAGTTTACTGGTTCGTGATGGTTGCTCATGTTCAATCCGAAATCGATTGTCTCCTTGATAGAAACCAGATCTCAACCGACACTTCACTAAGAAATGAGTAGAAGACCAGAATAAGCTCCGATTCTATCCATTTTGAGTACATTGAGTGTAAAAGAGTTGAAAGGAAGTTAGAAACCATCTTTCAATCCTTTTAACTTTGAAAAATGTTTAGACCCATGCGAAATCATTGTGAAATCATGTAGAAATCCTTCAGATCTGAGTTCTAGGTGGAATGAAGCCAAATCTTGAAGTTCATAAGAACTCCATGATGACGTCATCCTAAAACACCTCAAATCCATTGATTTCACAGTTAAAAGTTAAGATTCAAAGGTGAAAATGATGAGGAAGTGCGTGTAGATCATAGAAGTACAAGATTTGAGTTGAAAACTTACAAGAATCGCGAGAAATCGAGAGAAAAAGGGGCTTGAGCGTGCTGGTCGAGTGAGAGAGAGTTGTCACATCACAAGTGATGTGACAGGGGGTATTTATAGGTTGCCACAAAGGGAAAGTGGGTGCAAGTGTCGGATAGCCCACCGATCGGATGGCAATCCGATCGGACGGCAATCCGATCGGACGGCAATCCGATCGGACGGCAATCCGATCGGACGGCAATCCGATCGGACGGCAATCCGATCGGACGGCAATCCGATCGAAGTGGTCGGACGAGTTGAGTTTCGGCGTTTCGCTTTGCGTGTTGAGCGTTGCGATGCGTTTCGAGTGAGCGATGTGATAGTATTAACCATTAGTTACACAAATAACCTAGCTACTATATCTAACATACAATCACTATAAATAACTTGCGTTTAGCGTTTGCGATTAGATTGCGATGTGATAGAATTGCGATTGCGATTAAACACTTTAACATAAACATTACATGCACAAGTAACACATAATGGCACACACACGTAAAACAATATCCAGAACACATAAGTCGAGTTGCGAATGCGATAGCGATGCGATTAGCGATAAGACATGCGATTAAACCTCGATTATTAATAGATACTCCACATAATACAACTAAAGCAAATAAATAAAAGGATTCGATTACAAGTCAAGAAGCATAATCTACCTAGTCAAGCAAGGAGTGACAGATCACAATTAGCAATCTTTTCTTCCTTTGACTTTGACTTTGACTTGTACTTTGACTTTCCAAAAGCGGGTTGTTACACCCGTGGCCATCCACTTTCTCTTTCTTCATTAATTACAATTGTCTGCATTAGGATCCATACGCCCCCATGTTCACTGGGCACGGCCCCGTGTGCAGAAGCGTATCTGTACTATGAAGATTTGCAAGATTATGCGAATCTTAGCGTTAACCACGGCCCGTGTTGAGCTGGGCACGCCCCCGTGCTGGGAATAGAAGCTTCTATCACTTTGTCTTTTTCTGCAGACACCTGACCATGCCCCCGTGTCCGCTGGGCACGGGGCCATGGTTAGCCTTTTGTTTCTTGTTTTTGCTTGGGAAGATGCTGTCGAAGGGTCGGACATGTCATGTTTATTCCTTTTCTTTGTATTTATGTTAGATTTTGCTGCATATTTGTTCCTTTTGTTCATTTAAGCTCATTTGGTCCTGAAAATACAAAAGGAAGACAAAAGCACACATTTTCCAACATTGATACTAAAAAAGGTTAGTTTTATGTCTCATTTGATGTAATTTATATGTTGCATTTTACACACATCAAATACCCCCACACTTGAATCTTTGCTTTCTCTTTATTTTGTGGCTTACACTCCCAAATGGAATGGGTAGAAGAGAAGTTTTGGGCTTATCTTGAGTGTCGGGAATCCAAGATCTTTATTGGGTTTTATTTTTATGCTATTTACAATCCTATTCGTTATGATTTATTTAGAACGTTTCATAAGAGAAATTACTTATTTGGACATAACATGCCTCTTTAAAATTCCATTTATATACAAGTTCACATACCTCACGGGAGATCACTCAACACTCTGCCGAAGATTTATTTTTGTGAAATACTCGAGACCGGCATGGAACTTACTTCTACCATATGCTTGCCAAGCAATCAATCCTCCTCCTTTTTAACTATAAACCTTTGTATATATCAAGAGGACTTTGGGGAAGGGTTAGGCTTGGGTTAAAGGTAGGTGGTTTTGGGTTAGATGTTAGTGAAAAGGGCTAAAAGCATAAAAAGCATCGATCGTCGTAAAACTTTTTGTTTTTTTGTGACTTTTATTCAAACTAATCATTTTCAAACAAAGTTTCTTTGAGGACGTTGTTTGTTTATTGCAAGAATACATTTTTTTAAAGAACTTCATGAGACAACCGAGCTTTTTACTAAAATAAAGGGTTTAAAAGAAAAAGGTTTTGGTGGGTAAAGGGCGTTTGTTTTATGGGATTAGAAATGAAAAGGTTTAGGCTCAAAGGGGTTAACTAGGGGGTTTTGGGTAGGTAAAAAATGAAAAATAATGGTGCTGAAAAGAAAAAAAAAGTTAGTTCTAATGCCTCCATTATTTACTTACTTGGGTTTAAGTTGGTAAGGACCGGGAATGTATCGTCGTGGCAAGTTCTAGGGTCGTAAGAAACCAATCGGCTATTCACACAAGAAACGAAAAATGAGCATTTAGTTTAAAGATGTATGCTTGTATGCTCAATAAAGGCTCAAAACTCACTCTTTTTGTGGGAATGGCTTTATAGTGTGATCAAGTATATATAATCAAATTTTAACTAGATTTGTCATGCCGTTTTCATAATTTTCTTATGTTGGTTCTTTTTATCACGACGCTATCAGTTGTAAGTTTGTTAACATATAACCTTTTTAGAACTTGTTATTCCCAAATTAAACCAAGACAAGTAAAAAAACGAAAAGTTTAAAAAAAATTGGGGTGATTAGCGGTTCCAATAGAGTTTTGTGTAAGGCTTGTTATTAGGACTTGCAAAATTCAAGGTTTTAGCATCACCCCCACACTTAAATTACACATTGTCCTCAATGTGTCCAAAAAAAAGTTTTTAGGTTGATTGAATGTGTAAAAGGGTGTTTAAAACAAAATTTTATGTTACTGGGCGTCTGGGCACGGGCCCGTGTTGGTCCGGGCACGGCCCCGTGTTCAGATCGCCAGTATCATTTTTAACAGAAGGCTGGGCACGGGGGCGTGTTCAGTGAGCACAACCCCGTGTACATTTACCTGAACTGGGAGTATTCTGCAGATCCTTGGGCACGGGGGCATGTTGGGGTGAGCACGGCCCCGTGCTGAACTTGCTGTAATGAAGAAAAATGTCGAGAGCCTCTGTTTTTGTGCATGGGGTGTGGGTTCAAGTTTCCCTTAGTAACCTCCACCATTCCGAGTGTGTTTAACCATCACAACATCATCCAAACATTACTTAAAAACCATCATTCATTAAAGATAACAATTACAAAGGTTCCTAGAAAATGAAAATAAAGCTAGAAATGAAAAACTACAAGTTCCTAGGATAGATAGGTCAAGTAACGCAGGAAATCATTCGAATGAGTTCTACCCTTATTGTAGGAATTTCAAAAACCCCGAAAATAGCTTTCCGGTACTTAAGGGTGTTGTAGAACTAGAAACCGAGGGATGTCTCTTTAGATGTCGTTGAGCCATTCCTCTATCTCCTTAGGGAGGAAGAAGGAGGGCTCATTCTCCACAATGTCTTGTGGAGGAGGTGTGACGGCAACCGGGACCCCGTGTAATATGTCTTGAGGGGGTTCCGGGGGTATGACATACCATTCGGCTGGAATAATGACCTCCGTTACAACATTCCACTCCCTTTGTGCAATGATTGGGACCATAGGAGGAGAAGCAAGAATATTCAACCTTTGGTGCAAAAGGTTAACTTCTCAAAGGCACCCCTCTAGTCCCACCGTCAAGTGATTTATATGGTCAACCAAAGCTTCCTCTACTCCTGCCATTTCATCAATGGTTTCTCTCAAGGCATAGACGTAGTTGACTAGAGAGTCTTCCACTGTTGATCTTCATCCTCGTCGGTCGTTCCTTGATTGGGCTGAAGATGTTCCACTATTTCTGCTCGACATTCTAAGAAAACAAGCCGAAAAAATTTCAAATTAATGAAACAGTACTCCGGCCACGGCCCCGTTCTGGCTGAGCATGGCCCGGGGCCACCTCTCTACAGATTTTTTAAACAAGGAATCTTATAGCTTTAAATTATTTTTCTGGCTTTTGAAGCATTTTAAAGCATAAATAACTTAAAACAGTGTTGTAAAACTTATTTTTGATAAGATTCCTTGAATAAAAACCTAACAGTTATAACAATAAAGCTTGAAATCATGGAGATTTCAAGTTTTAATGGAGGTTTTGAGGAGAGAATGAAGAAGAAGGCAATAGACAAAAGTAGTAAAGACAAGATGGTTGTTGAGAACCTTCTTTAGAATATACCTTGTAGGGTATATGTGAAGATCCCACTAGATCTTTGTCTTTGGAATGAGTCCAAGTGTGCAGGAATCTTGCTGCATTTATAGAAAACGACAGCACGCTGGACATAGCCCCGTGTCGGCTGAACACGACCCCGTGTGCAGACAAGATTCTGACACTTTTTCTCCGTATTCTGACCTAAAGTCAGACAAGAATCTTCAGGCAGGCACGGGGGCGCGTTGACCTGGACACGGCCCCGTGGCTAGAGGTTTTATGAAGTTTTGTCTTATTTTAAGGAATTTCTCCGGATCGGGTGGTTCCTTACTGGACGGAACAACACTGAAGGGCTTGAGGTACCTTAATTGCCCTAGTTTTAGACAAGAACGCAAGAGGTTATCGGAAAGGGTGAATCCTAAGCTAAATACTGGTGGGCGAGACCAACCTTTATTTTCCTTATCCGGGCTCTCGTTAAAGAAGATATATGTCGAATCGCTCAGGTCTATGTATGCATCGGCGGAGACCGATGGGGAGTCCTTCACGGCACAATCGACATAGGGACGACTATCGCTCAAGTCCTCACAAGAGTTAGAGGTGATTTCGGGAGCAACGATGTTGTTATAATCCGAATGTGATCTCAATAATTCTCCTTGATTGTCGTCTTGAGATGAATAAATTATTTCCATCCCAAGTTCTCTTATCAATTGGAGAATTACTTCTTCCATTTGAAATAATTCTCCGAGAATCATATCATCTAGAAGAGATGATTGAGAGCATTCGGGGGAGAGATAGGGATTGTTTATACTTTCGCCCATCTTAATGTTACAGGAAAACGATGGGTCTATATAGTGGGGAATGTAAATTAAAAAATAACATTTTAAATCTTCATGAGATCCGCCACATATTTGACACCACGCACCATAAGAGGAGCGAAAGTAAAAATGACCAGTATCACTCATGTTTGTGTCAGAAATTACCAACCGCCGGGATCTTATAGTTCTGTTTTTAGTAACTGAAGCTTGGGCACGGGGGCGTGTTCAGTGGGCACGTCCCCGTGTTCAGCTACTATCTGACTTAAAACAGGATTGCCAGTACCAAAGATTGGGCACGGGGGCGTGTTCAGCGGGCACGACCCCGTGCTGAGCTCTGCAGAAGCTGAAAAATCTAGAAAAATCCTAAAAAAAAAAAAAAAAAAAAAAAATACAAAAAACGATTAGGCCGTTGATTCCTAACTTTCTTAAAATCCTTGTGTCCCCGGCAACGGCGCCAAAAACTTGATGTGCGTTAGGTGTGTTATGTTTTTATTACTATTTTAAGCCCTTTTTAACCCATTAGTCAAGTTTTAAATTTATAAAACACGATATTTTACTAACACTAAACACACATATGGGCAAGTGCACCCATCGTGAGCGTAGTATAGCGTTGGTAAGATACCGAGGTCGTCCAAGGACACATGAGCTTTTAATACCGGTTTATCCTCAACGTCTAATCAAATCAAAAGTTTTAGAAAAGGTTTTAAACATGAAAAATGAAAACTAAAAATGCTGAAAAATAAAATAAAATAAAAACAGATTAACAAGATGAATCACTTGGATCCGACTCGCCTTTAATGGAACCTTTGATGATTTCCGCACTTTTTCACTTTTTAAGAGATTATCTTAGTTATAGTAGTAGGCCCCTCTTTTGAAGGTGACGTTACCCTCAACCCAGTGGTTTAAGGCAGCAAGGATACAATCCCAAAGGGTCGGAATACTGAAAGATAATTAATTAAGTTATTATTGCGTAAAGTGGTAGGCCCATCTTTTGAAGGCGACGTTACCCTCGGCTAAGTGGTTTGAGTCAGCAGGGATACAATCCCAAGTAACCGGGTTAATGTATTAGTAGTAGTTTACATATGAGGGGATCAAGCCATTCGCACCCCCGCCATCCAATACCAGTGGGTATTGAAGGAGGTCCTGGTAAGCTTGACCCAGGTCCTTGCAGGATCTATACACTGAACAAGGCAAGAACCTTACCAAACCATTCCCTTAACCCCCGACCAGGTAGCCAACATATCTCTATATAGACAGTAGATATATGAATGGTGAAAATGTTTTATGTTATATAGACAGTAAAATAACGCCAAGACACCACGGACAAATGATAAGGAAGTTTCACCTCCAACATAAGAAACTAGTTATTAAAGTCATTAATACAAAACCAAATAAAAAGTGCGAAAAGATTAAAAATCAAAAGTATGACATTAAATGTTTATCTTCACCAAGTGATGTAAGAGACTTAGGCAAACATGGCCTTTGATTGTCAAGAACTCTTACTATCAATCTTGGATCCGGAGACTACTACACACACTCTAAGGTGGATGGTGGATGATGGATGATGGTGGTGGATGTGGGTGTTGTAGTGGTGATGGAGTGGTGGTGAAGTGGGAGAGAGGTGGTTTGCCAAGGGATGCCTTTGAAGTGAACCAAGCACCCCAATTTATAGTCTGCACAGAAGCCCGGACACGGCCCTGTGTCCGCTGGACACGGCCCCGTGGCCATCCACTTTCTCTTTCTTCATTAATTACAATTGTTTGCATTAGGCTCCACACGCCCCCATGTTCGCTGGCACGGCCCCGTGTGCAGAAGCGTATCTGTACTATCAAGATTTGCAACATTCTGCGAATCTTAGCATTGACCACGGCCCGTGTTGAGCTGGGCACACCCCCGTGCTGGGAATTGAAGCTTCTATCACTTTGTTTTTTTCTGCAGACACCTGACCACGCCCCCGTGTTCGCTGGGCACGGGGCCGTGGTCAGCCTTCTGTTTCTCGTTTTTGCTTGGGAAGATGCTGTCGAGGGGTTGGGCATGCCACGTTTATTCCTTTTCTTTGTATTTATGTTAGATTTTGCTGCATATTTGTTCCTTTTGTTCATTTAAGCTCATTTGGTCCTAAAAATACAAAAGGAAGACAAAAGCACACTTTTTCCAACATTAATACTAAAAAAAGGTTTGTTTTATGTCTCATTTGATGTAATTTATATGTTGCATTTTACACACATCACTATGCTTGATTGCTTCAGGGAGGTGATTATTGATTTTTATCTTCTACTCGGGATAAGAGTCATTAATGCTTATCTCCTCTATTGGACTTTCTCTTGCCTTACTGCTTTCCACTTCCTCTATTTCCATGGATGCCATCAAAAGGGCTTCCTGTTACAACCTGACTTTTCGAATTGTTATCCGTTCGCTATCGCTTCGACTTGTAACCATCTTGTACTCTAAGATCGATATAAACAATGGGTTATATTATACTAAATACATTTTCAGCACACCGCACCGCTGCACGTTTAAATGCCTATTAGCCGAAAATGCCCAACGCTTACACAACATGAATTATATGGAATTATGCTTATTTTAATTACCGAGTGTGTTTGTTTGTTCGGTAACCACTCCCGCCTTCTCACTCGCTTATCGCGCTAACTCGCTAATCGCAAACACTATTAATTGTAGTAGTAATGTTATGCTGTGTGTTCTTATATGTTTTACTTGTGTGTGCTTTATGATTATGAATTATACTCGTAACGCAAACTCGAACAACTCGATTTATCACATCAAAACACAACGCAACACTTAATATCACTCACAAACAAATCAAAGTGGGAAACTAACAAACACAAACTCAGCTGTACGAATGGGCCATCCGCCCAGATGGGGCCCATCCGACCGGATGGGGCCCATCCTTCCGGATGGAGCCATCCGGACACAGCCCATGTGCACACCGCCTTAGTCCTCACCCTCACCTATAAATAGCAGGCTTGTATCTCCATTTCAACACTTTTGGCTCTCTCATCCGCTCCCAAGCTTTCAGTTGCGATTCAAGACTTTTTGTAAGCATTTCTTCCCAATCTCCTTCAATCTTCATTTCATTCCACTTCTACTCTATATTCTTTCATTAGAATCACACTTACACACAGACACACACACACACACACACACTTCAACTTCTTCTCAAAAAATCGATTCTACACAACTCAAAGGCGGTTTCCACTCGTTTTGCTTAGGAAAACCGTTGTGGAGCATCAATCAATCAAGCTGGGATCAAAGATCTAAGAAATAACGACATTTTTCAACTTGTTTTGAACTCCACTTCGGCTTTTACGCAATATTGGTGGAATCAGGTCTCTGTCAGACTCTCGACTCGTTCCATAGTCGAAAGCCAACTCGAAAACTGATTTTCCACCAAGGAGATGGACCGATTAACGGGTCACACATGAATCTTCATCAAAGAACAGCACATTCATCCGAATGGGCAGGGCCCATCCGTCCGAATGGGCTGAGCCTGGTGATTTCCGTTATTTGATTCGTCGTCACGACTGTCCCCGTTAAATTCAAAACCTTTTGCTTAGGAAAATTTACAAGACTTTGAACACAGTCCATCCGTCTGAATGGACCATGTCCATCCGTCCGGATAGACTTTACACCCACTCCAAATGTTTTCCTCTATTTTAAAACATCAGTTTTACACCAAACTTTTTTCGTTCCAACAAGATAGCCCATCCGACCGAATGGACAAGGTCCATTCGTCCGGATGAGCAAAGCCCATCCGTCCGGATGAACTATACCATCCGTTTGAATGGACTGTTGAACACTTGACTCGCTTTATACTCCACTCGACACTCCGTTTTCCCCTTCTTCCGAATCGGTTCTGAATTCCCCTTCTTGTATTAAACAGGTTCCTTTGCCAGGTAGAATACTGTCTAATTTGGTCTTCTTGGCTTGGAATTCTTCAATTATCATCATTTGTTGTTGTTGCCGTTGGTCTCCATAAAGGAGGTGGTTGGTCTATTGATCTTCTCATTTACTGATCTTAGCAAGTTCTTCCTGCAATATCTTGCTTGGATCTTTGTAAACGTAAAACGGGCCTTTTTCTTTTGGAACTACTGGCTTCCCTTCAATCTTAAGGCTCTTAAGATTTTCAAGGCCTTTAAGTAACTCCTTTGGATATCCTTCTATTACAACACTTTTTCCTTTACTTAGTTCTATAATAGCCCTTTTTATTTCACTGACGTCTTCTTTTATTTCTCGGAGTTCTTCTGAGACTCTTGTAACTTCTTGGATTAAGAAATTATTTTGCTTAATCAGGATCGCTGTTTGTTGCGCTGAGTTTCCAATACCAGTAGTTTTGCTAAAACCTACTGATGGTTCATCCAAGGACCTAGTTGCTGTTGCTGCTGACTTATAAGACTCGGTTTCAACTGTGGCTTGCCACCAATTCATAGAATCATAGATTCTCTGAGATCTTTAATTAGTGCTTCAACTTGCGTTACCTTGTGGGTAAGCTCTTCGGTGAGTCTAAGAGCTTCTGCTTCAACGATCTTTGGTTGCTTTGTGATTTCTTTAACCAGTTGTCGAACCTGAACTGCTGTGAGTGGTTGTTGTGATTGTAAGGTTACGCCTATTTGTGTGACAACCGGTGATTTACAGCTCTTAATTACGTGATTAACGAGTGATTAACGCGATAATAAATAGTGTTTACAGCGCAAATTAACTTAATTGGGCCTTTGGAATGCCTAGGAACGTTTATCGGACTTTGCAGTGCGCGTATGGTGATTGACGGGGAATCTGCTGAATACTACGCGACAACGAACTGATGCCGTACAAAATACTGACAACGCCGACAAGTATGGATGTTACACGAATATTCTATATTTATGAAATAAATTTTGTGAATTTATTGGGCTTCCGCACGACACAAATGCAAACGTGAACTAAAAACGCGATGGTAGGAAACGCATCGGCAACAAAACGGAAGCGACGGAGACGCCTGTCACCTTCAGAACCTACATTTTACGCTATATTTAGCTCCGTAATCAAATTTTAACTATCGTAGTTGAAACCGGATGGAAAAACGCATTAAAACAACAATCGATGCACTCTACGCAAATTTTTAACGTGACCGATGATCAAACGCGTCAAATAATGATTATTGATACTACTTTACATATTTATAAACTTGAAATTTTAATTTTTGTATTACGAGAAATTCGGGTTTGGAAAACGGGTGCGTAGGAACGAGCGGGGCACTTTACACGCAACATTGGGCTTGTGGGCCATGGTCCCAAGCCCAAAGCCCATCAACTAGTATATAAAGAGGCCATGCCCTCATTTCTTCCCATTTGAGCAATAAACAACAACACACACATGGTGCTCTCAACACTCTCTCTCTCTCTCTAGAACAAGTCCAGCAGCAAGCCAGGCGGAGGAGACCGGCTGCGGCGGAACAGCGGCGGCGCCGCCGCATGTGGCGGCGGCAGTGGTTTTCCGGCGACCTCTTTTCGAGCTAACACCCTACCCCCACTAAACTAAACGCTCCTGACACGATGGCGGTGTCCGATTTTGGAGATTCTGAGTCGTTTGGGCTCACGCGCAACTCCGACGAAGTTCCAGTCAAGATTCCGGCGATCACGTTTTAAACTTTTTCTTCCGTGCATGTTTAGATCGGGCCATTAGGGACTATTCTGCAAGTTTTCAAGACTTTCTATCTTCCGGTGAGTATTCCGACCGGTTCCTGTTCGTTTTCCCTTATATTTTTTTGGGTGTTCGGTTTGGTTCAGTCTTGGCTCATTATAGATGGGGTTGGTTGCGGATTGTGTTCGTTTCAGGTGGTGGTCGACGACTTTGGTGGGATCCAGTGACGGCGGAGAGCCGACGGGGTGGTGGGGCGGCCGACGGCCGTGGTGGCGTCTCAGGTTAAACACGGGACAGTCGGGTTCCGTTTCAAGCTTCGGGTTTTGGTTCGAGTCAACTCGGTTAAACCGAGTTAACTCGGTTCGGGTCGGAAAGCAAACTTAGTCAACATCCGGGTTCGGTCAACTGTGGTCAACGGATTGTTCGGGTCAGGTTTCGGGTCCGGGTGTGGACTCGGTCAACTCACCGAGTCAACTCGGTGAGACTCGGTCAAACTCGGTCAACCGAGTCAACTCGGTTAACATAGCAAGTTAACTCAGTCAACGAAAACGACACGAATATGGGTAAAGATTTTACGGCACGATTTAGTTCGTTACTTATATAGTTTTCGTTATTTTAGTGAAACGAGCTCGAACCAATCGATTAAAAATGAAGTTTATATCTTTACATATTCAACGAAATCTTATATATTTATTTTATATATTGATTATTGATTGAATTTTTATAAAAGTAACGACAACTTGTGTTGTCGGGGCGTCCAAAAAAGAGGAAACTCTGCCCGTTTTTCGAGAAAATCCGTAAAACCAAAACGCGTTTTATTATGAAATAAGCTATCGGATTCAAACAAACTTTTAGAAAAACAAACACAATTACATAATCAATTTCGACGACACTTTACAACTTACGAAGACGATGATTCGAAGATTATTTACAACATTAAATATAGTTATTTTAAACTTCGAAAATTCGACGAATCTTTTATAAATAATTATAGTCTATATATATTTATTGGAAATATCAAAAGACACCAATTCGTTTTATAAAAATAAATATAGTTTATATGTTTATTTTCAACCCCAACAACTTGACGATTCTTTTATAAAATAAATATAACTTTTATATTTATTTCAAACGCCTAAGTGGCATTCTATATATCAATGTACGAGTCGCAAAATATTATTTCCATATTAATGCTCGTCACATACACATACGACTTCTCGAGACGGCTAACGCGAGTATAACGATATATTTATATATTTTTATATAAATATTTATTTATTTTTAAATCACTCGAGAACTAAGTCTTTCCAAGACTTGTTAATCCTTAACAACGTTAAACGAGACTTAACAAAGTTAACTTAATCATTTTCATTAAGTTAACAACTTACCGTTGAATCGTTCAGTTAACGATTCGGTAGAGCTCGATGACACGTAGCTTAGTTACTGCGTTTATTTAGAAACTTATAAGGTATTCCGTGTTAGGAATATTGTAGAATGCACGCTAGCGAGTCTCATCTTGGAAACGACATCACGAAGTCGTAATTAGACTAGCTTCGCACAAGGCAATTCAGGTGAGTTCATAACCCCACTTTTTACGGTTTTACATTTATATGAATGTTTTCAGGGTGGAAAGACATGCATGTTTTTCAGAAACATACAAAGTTTTCGATAAACAAAGACTGCATATTTTTAGACGAAGCACGTTGTGTAAGAACATACAAAGCTTTTGAACGAACGAAAACTCATATTTCTAAATCATATTACGAATGGATTTCTAGGAACTCAAATGGTTTACGAATGGATTATACTAAATATACCGGTTTTTACAAAACAAATGCGTATTATCGAAATGTGATTGATTTTTATGACTAGGGGAAGTTAGCCTTAGTGGCTGGGGAGGTTCAGCCTTAGTGGCTGGGGAGGTTCAGCCTTAGAGGCTGGGGTAAAATACATGCGACAATTTATTACAGACTTTTATGTACATGGTATGGTTAGCTTAGGGAGGGTTTATACTACTAGATCATGTGAAGGGTGGGCACAACACTTGAGGCCATTAATCCTCATTATAGGACCGAGGGACACAAGAGTGATAGATCTATTTGGGTGTAGCGAGCCCACACCCGTGAGGCCGGGGCGGCCCATAGAGGTGACTGTGTCTTCCAGCCGGAAGCCCGGTAACAAATTTGCTAGGTTTGAGTTTCCCTGCACCTTTTCACACATACCGGTGGCTTTGCAACCCATTGGTGATCTCTTTTTCCTTAATGCTACATACCAGGGACTTTTATACATACTTTAAAGGTTTATACATGCCAGGGACGTACATGTTTACATAAATACTTGATTTATACAAATTAAATACCATGTTTTATACAAATTTAAAGCATAGGATTATGCGGGCGTGGAGTCAAAGTCAGGGTGGGCATTGACGGTTATACGGACATTACCATTACGAGGGTTTACAAATACATGGTTTTACAAACATATTGCATTACAAATGCAAAGTTTCCACATAACTTGGCAAGAAAATGATTTTAAATTCGTTTTCTCAACAATACTTCAAAAACCGGTTATTCAAAAGATTTATTTCAAATCTTTTACAAACAAACTATGAACTCGCTCAACTTTATGTTGATTTTCTCGCATGTTTCTTTCTCAGGTTACAGTTCTAAGACAAGGCGCGGTTGGAATAGGAGAACCATTGGAGATTTGAGTACTTAGTGGGCGTTCATTTTCTAGAAAGACTTAGCTTATTTGCTTCCGCTGTGCAATGAAGATACCAGTCCAGTCACGCCAGCTCTGATAATTTCGGGGTGTGACAATTTGTGTGACTTTCTTGGAGAGGTTATTAATGGTTGTGTGAATACCACTAATTTGCCTGCCAAGACTCTCTTGCTCTCTCAGAATCTCACGAAATCTTTTTATGTGAACCAAAATTTGTTCTTCTATGGATGGGTCTTGAAAACTCTAGATTAAGATAGTCTAATCTATTATTATTTTCACAAAAACTATTAATTTGTCTTTCAAAATCTTGCATATACCTATTAACACTTGGATTCATAAAACATAAAGAGCATATCAAATAAACTGGGTTTAAAACAGTATTTAAAAACAAAGAGGACTTAATACTTACTTGGCTCTGGGAAATCTCATCATCTTAATTAATTCCTTGAATTAACATAAAGCTTTTTACTTTGTTTGTGGAAAGAAGTTTATATAAACACTAGTTGTTTCCGATTCATGGTTTCTAAACATAGGATATTTCCGTTGGTGAATACCTCTTGGCTTTGTTAAAAAAAACTTTAATTTTTCAAAATTCCCATTAGCTTCTCACCACTGAGGTTCTGCCTATCTTCGCCCTCTTAGCTACTATTTCGGCCACTGCCAGCGTCTTTTGAAAACAAAAAGATTATTTCGAAAACTTTTAAAGGTTCAACATTTTAAAACCATTTGCTTTTCAAAAATTCCAGAAATTCCGCCTATATTTCCTTTCGAACTAATCTCACCATGGGGGATTACTTACTACTCTTCGGAAACAGCCCATGTCTTTTGAAAATTTTCATTTTAAAACATAGTTTAATTTTTACCTCCAAATCGAACGAACAATAATGTTTATAAAGTTATTTTCCACAGAAATTGTTTACCAAAAACAATTATAAAAAGAATTAAACTAATTCAAGATCATAAAATTGAATTAAATCATTCCCAGCCCTTTCACTATTAAGCCTTCTTCTAGGCTTAGCCTGCCATACCGGAGCTTTTTATAGCTCTGATACTAGGAAAATTCCCAATTAAATGGATCAAAGTAAGAGTAATAAAAAGCTAGAAAACAATTTACTCAAACTTTATACAAAGATTTTATTCAAACATGCGAAAGCTTAAAAACTTAGAACACTTACAAGGAAAACTTCAAGCTATTTAGAGGATTACACAAGTTAGGTATTCTAGGTTGTGTGAATCCTTAGACACACTAAGCTCTTATATAGGCATAGAAAGACGATTGAAACTCGACCGTTTCAGCCCTTAGGAAGACTTATGCTTATGTTCCCGTTCGCAGGCTGACCCGGCGCTCCCTTTAATCCAACCAGACCGTGTTTAGCTGTTAAACACGCACTATGAGTATATTCGAACCCATTTTCATTAACGCACTTTTGGGTGTTACATACGTTCTCTATTAAAACACAACACACGACGCAAACACTTTATAAACGCTAATCGCTCCCGCATGCTATACGTGATTTGTTGAATGCTTGTTACTATGCTTACATAATGTATGGCCAGACCGCCCTTAGCAACGAAAGTACTATAGTTTGGACTCAGCACCTATTGTGACAGGAGTTGCTAAGGATCACATACTTAACTTCACGTGTTTACTTCAGTGAACATGTGTCGCGCATACTCTACTCGTAGTCACGTGGTTAGGTTATACCATTGTTGGTAGTTACATGCTTCACCCGTTACGTGTTACATGTTGGTTAAGCGTAAACGCTTTTTATACTATATATATGCAAACTTGTGTACTCACCTTTACTTTATGTATTGACTTTTATTTTACGTATGTGATAGGTTGATGGTCTGTTTGCTGCAATGGATTAGGAAGTCTAGAAACCCACAAATAAAATCAAGGTTGTCAGACTTGTTTTGTTTAAGAGATATGAATTTCGTTATGACTGTTTGTTGAAATATTTGTTTATTGGTATGGGAAAATGAACCTTTTAAATATTGTCATTTAATAGTTGTTATGGATTCTCTTGAGCAATCTGGTTCGCCTATTGCCACGCCCCGATGATTCCGCCATCGGTTGGGGTGTGACAGATTGGTATCAGAGCCATAACTATAGGAAATTAGGTCGAGTCGTGTAGAACAGACCTAGTCTATAGTCTAAGTACCAAACAGACCCTTCGTACGAACCCACTTGGGGCTTCGTACGAGCCTCTATGCTATGCTTTTAATTCGAACTCTCCTCTCTACACCTTCATACGAACCCTCATACTACAGCTTTGTACAAAGGCAACCTTTCCTAAGGTTGAAAACTATATTTGCCTTTCCTAAGACTTACACAACATACACGTTTTGGAAACACTCATATAACACCAATGAGTGATTGTGTCGAGATTAGGTGTGAAAACCAAGAACTCTCGATAAGATCACTCACTTTACGCGCATTTTACTCTCGCACGAGAATCTTTCGTTGAGTTAGGAGTGATATCCATACCTCAACGGGAATCTCCATCTCTATCTCTTGGTTGTTATAACCCATTGAGGAGCGAAGTTGTTAAGCGAGGGGTGAAACCCGCATCTCAATGACTCATTCCACTTTCTACTTTGATTATTCAAATATCTCACCAAGGTCTCGACTGTTCCAACAACTTGAGTCACGTAGTAACTGGAAGGATGTGTGTCGTTCTCCGTATTACAGTGAAAGCACAATCTATTAGGCCAAAGGCTGTACTCGAACCCGTTGGGGATAGTTGAATCACTTTGGGTAGTCAATGTCTAACACCCAAGGCACTCTATTTGATTTCTAACCTGCAATCGCCGATTTTACGCGTCATCGATTTTATTTTGTTTATTGTGATTATGTGTTTTAGATTACAAGGGTTAAACTTTACGCATATGGTTTCGATTTATCGCTCTCCGCTATGCAAAACGCGCACAACTCGCATATCTACCGCAATCTAAAACGCTAACTAATCGCGAACAAATTAAGAAGCATCATACGATAAACTCCTCGCTTGTGATACGCTACACTCGACGCTTATTCTACTCGCTATCTCTCGCAGCTCTCGCACGCACTATGCATCCTTGAAATGTAGGTGAATATGTGCAAAATATGTAGGTGAATACGTGCAAAATATGTGTTTACGTGAATTATGTGTTCATACGTGCTTACGTGATTATGTGTATACGTGAATATGTGCCTACGTGTTCCTGAGCTTTACATGGGTAATGATGATAACAATAATATTAAAAGGGTTGTTAAAACGCTAAACTTTCCAAACAAAACCAAATATAATCGAATCTCATCTGATGACAGATGTTGTCATTTGGATCTCATACTCGCCTCTCTGTGCAGCGAAAGAATGCTGACAAATGAATGGCATCTCTCGTGGCCAAAGAAATGGCCAAGGTGATACCTCAGATCGTCAGTGAGATCAATGATGTAAGTAGCAACTCTTCTGTTGACTCTAAAGCTGAAGCCCCTAAAGCTCCATTCAGCTTCAAGCAGTTCAAGGCATGTGGTCCTGTGAACTTCACTGGTGAAGATGGACCTAGTGCAATGTTTCAATGGTTTGATGCGATCGAAGTTACCTTCAGGCAAAGCGGATATCCTGAGAATCTCCGCACTGTGAACACCACTGGAGTCTTCCAGTCAAGGGCACTTGATTAGTGGATCGCCGAGCGCAACAGGCGCGGTAATGATGCAGCCTATGGTCTAACATGGGAGGAGCTCAAGGAGCTCATAATGAAGGAATTTTGTCCTCCCCATGAAGTCCCGAAGCTGGAGAATGAATTCTGGAACATCAAGCAAGATGGAGGTGATAACGCTGGTCTCACCGCTCGCTTCAAACAGTTGAGCATTATCTGTCCCAGTCAAGTGGACACGCCCGATAAGATTATCAAGAAGTATATTCGCGCTCTTCCTAATTGTGTAGTTGATTTTGTTCAAGCCGTAAGACCTGCAATGATTGAGGAAACTTATCAGCTTGCGGGTGAGATCAACGACAAAAGAGTCTTGGTTGGCGCTTTCAAAACCTCGACCAAGAGCCTCAATCAAGCTACTGCAACACCCAGCACCGAATCTGCAGCATCTCAAGTTTCAAATCCCTCTCGTCAGAACCACAAGCGAAGGAACTCCAGCAAGAACAACGCGGTAGTTACAACACCGCCCAACACCCAGACTCGACAAGTTGTTACTACCAACGCACCGCCTGCAAAGCGTGCGTATACTGGTACCCACCCTCTGTGCCCTACTTGTACCGATCATCATCCAACAGTGGTAAACTGTCGTTTCTATGTGAATTGCAACATCTATGGACACTACACCACTCACTACTGCTCAGGCCCCCGACAGCAAGCTCCTCAAGCTCTCACCGTACCACCAGCTCCACTCAAGGCAGCTCTAGTCAACCAGGCACTTCCAGCGCCCGGTGCTAATGCACGTGCCTACTACACATGCGGTGACCCCAATCATTTTGCTAACGTCTGCCACAGCGTGTGGTGAAACAAGAGCCGCAACAACAACCACCCCCACAACAACAACAACAACAGCAGCAACAACAACAATAGCAGCCACAGCAAGTAGCCCGCAGAAGAACCTTCAACATCAATATTCGTCAGGCTCAGACTGATAACAATGTTGTCAATGGTACATTCCTTATTAACGACATTTATGCTTCTTGATTATTTGATACTGGAGCCGATAACTGTTTTGTATCGTTTGAATTCGAAAGGCTCCTGAAACGTAAACGCGCTAGCCTCCCAACAACCTTCGACGTAGAAGTTACCACCGGAAGAACCGTGACCGTTAGTTCCATTCTACGTGATTGTACTCTCGAACTCAACAATCACGTCTTCCCTATCGATCTCATCCCAATACAACTTGGTAGTTTTGTCGTCATAGTAGGCATGGACTTTCTTCGTGAAAATCGGGCCGAAGTTGTTTGGGTTATCGTTGATCGTCTTACGAAATCCGCCCATTTCATTCCAATACGAGAAGACTTCAAGGTTGAACGATTAGCACGAATCTATACCGACGAAGTTATTTGTCGACACGGGACGCCTCGTGACATCATATCTGACCGCGATGGTCATTTTACCTCGCGTCTCTAGGGGAGACATTCCAAGCCGCTCTCGGTATGACTCTCAGTGTCAGTACCGCATTCCATCCCCAGACCGATGGTCAGACTGAGCGCACGATCCGCACCCTTGAAGACATGCTTCGTTCGTGCGTTATAGATTTTGGTGGTAATTGGGATTCACATTTACCTTTAGTAGAATTCTCATACAATAACAGTTATCACACTAGTATTCAAATGGCACCCTTTGAGGCATTATATGGTAGAAAATGTCAATCGCCTATTGTATGGCACGAGATCGGAGACACACAGATTATCGGTTCTGAGCTACTACAAGAAACGACTGACAAGATCCTCCAAATAAGAGACAATCTCTTGAAAGCTCGGAGTCGTCAAAAGAGCTACGCCGATAAACACCGCAAGCCCTTTGAGTTTGAAGTTGGTGATCACGTACTTCTGAAGGTTTCACCTTGGAAGGGGGTGATCTGATTCGGCAAGAAAGGAAAGCTAGCACCATGATACGTGGGTCCCTTTAAGATTCTTGAGAGAATTGGTAAAGTGGCCTACCAACTCGAATTACCGGAGGAACTCAGCAATGTACACCCGACTTTCCATGTCTCGAACCTCAAGAAGTATCTAGCTGAAGAAAATCTTCACGTCCCTCTCGAAGATTTGCAAGTAAACGAGACCCTGTACTTTGTAGAAAAGCCAGTAGAAATCATGGATCGAGAGACCAAGAAACTTCGACGCTCTCGCATTCCCATAGTGAAGGTTCGCTGGGAAGGCAAACGCGGCACCGAGTTCACTTAGGAACTCGAAAGTGATAAAAAGCTAAATATCCGCAACTCTTTGTTACGACCACTACTTAATTTCGGGAGGAAATTTTCTAAAGTAAGGGTGACTGTAACAACCCGACTTTTCAGATTGTTATCCGTTCGCTATCGCTTCGACTTGTAACCATCTTATACTCTGAAATCGATATAAACATCAGTTTTACACCAAACTATTTTCGTTCCAACAAGATAGCCCATCCGACCGAATGGACAAGGTCCATCCATCGGGATGATCAAAGCCCATCCGTCTGGATGAACTATACAATCCATTCGAATGGACTGTTGAACACTTGACTTGCTTTATACTCCACTCGACACTCCGTTTTCGACCGTTTCAGCCCTTCGGAAGACTTATGCTTCTGTTCCCGTTCGTAGGCTGACCCGGCGCTCCTTTCAATCCAACCAAACCATGTTTAGCTGTTAAACACGCACTATGAGTATATTGGAACCCATTTTCGTTAACGCACTTTTGGGTGTTACATACGTTCTCTATTAAAACACAACACACAACGTAAACACTTTATAAACGCTAACTACTCCCGCATGCTATACGCGATTTGTTGAATTCTTGTTACTATGCTTACACAATGTATTTCCAGGCCGCCCTTAGCAACGATAGTACTATAGTTTGGACTCAGCACCTGTAGTGACAGGGGTTGCTAAGGATCACATACTTTACTTCACGTGTTTACTTCGGTGAACATGTGTCGCGCATACTCTACTCACAGTCACGTGGTTAGGTTATATCATTGTTGGTAGTTACATGCTTCGCCCGTTACGTGTTACATGCTGGTTAAGCGTAAACGCTTTTTATACTATATATACGGGACAATGAACCTTTTAAATATTGTCATTTAATAGTTGTTATTGATTCTCTTGAGCAATCTGGTTCGCCTAGTGTCGCGCCCCGATGATTCCGCATTCGGTTAGGGTGTGACACTTCCGGTGTTGGAGCTAATGAAGCAATGCCTTTATCCATTGGAAAATTCATCATTCAATGTGTCAGGGATATTACAACATCAAATGTTGCGATACCCGACCTTCCTATCAACAAATTGTAGTTTGATGGGGAGCTTATGACTATGAAAGTAAGCTCCTCCATCCTGGACAAGTCACCATCCCCGGAAGCATAAGTTAAGTGTTAGCTTCCCAGGCGACGCTTCTTAGGGACGTATCGGTGACTTGTAAGCAAGATTTCATCTCACTCTTGAGTTGATTAAAACACCTTTGGTACATGACATTGGATGCATCTCCGGAATCCATATATACTCTGTTGGTGAGGGAACCTTCCAGCTCAGCTTCCATGATGATGGGAAGCTCCAGCTTGTTATCTGGATCCATTGGGGGGAAGCAAATAAACTGTTGGTTCCAAGGTGTGGTTCTTCTTCTTTGTCCTTCTTGTTTTTCTTCTGACCATACCATGTTTACACTGACCTCCTTCTTTCCCTCCTTTTTGTCTTTTATGTCCTTCACCAGATGGGCCAGCTTGCCTGATTTGATAGCTTTCCCTATCCTCTTCTTTAGTTGGAAGCAGTCATTGGTGTGATGCCCTATATCGTTATGAAAGGCACAAAACTTACTCGTATCTCTTTTTCTGGAAGGTTTGGTGGGGGGTCTAGGAGGTCGGAAGTTGTACTTAACCTCCACCGTTGACAAGATTTCTTGGGGTGTCTTAGTGAGGAGGGTAAAGATGTGCTTATCTCTATCCTGGTTCTTGCTTGGACGGGGATATCTTCTTCCATATTCAAATCTTCTTCTTTCATAGGATCTGAATGGTCGTCGCTCTACGAAGGGTTGAAATCTTGATCTTTTTGACGAGGGAGGTGGCTCCCTCCAGCTTCCCTGTTATCTCTTCTTGGAGGCTTATTTTTCTAAAGCTTCTTCACCTTTTAAGAAAGATTATTCCATTTTGAAGGCTTCTTCCATGGTTTGGGGATTGTTTTCATGGAACATCCTTAGAAGCTTCTTGGGCTTTACGGCCTTCATGAAGGCTGATACCCTCATCTTTTCAGTTGCCCCGCTATACATCAATCCTTCCCTTTTAAACCTTTCTATGAAGGCTCGAAGGTCCTCGTGGTCTTTCTGTTGGATTTGATACATGACAGTTACATCCCTGGTGCATCTCTTCTTAGGGGTGAAGTTGGCTAAGAAGCTTTTGTGTAAGTCATTAAAGGACATTATGCTTCTGGTGGGGAGCCCACATAACCATAACCGAGCTGGTCCAATGAGAATTTGCATAAACATATGGCAACATTCAGCATTATTCCATCGTGCAAATGTAGCTGCCCCCCATGAAGACCTGGAGGTGGTCTTCTGGATCTTCAAGGCCATCATATGTCTTGACATTCGATGGCATCTTTATCTTGGTTTGAAAGACATAGTTCACTATTTCCTCGGAGAAGCATGATAACGAGCTTGGTTTGTAAGGCAAGGAGGGTATATTGAGGTTCACCCCCACTTCGCTTGTGCCAGTGCCTGCTTTGGTACTTGCCTAGACCTGAGCTTATGGTCCGGCTTGGCTGGGAGTAGCATACCAAATCTGGTTTCTTGTAAGCTGCTGGCTTAACTAAGCCAGGAGGGCGACTATTTGGGGCTGCTGGACACCGTACATGGGGAAGTTATATGGGAAGCTTGGGGATGGTGACAAGCTTGCAGCAACAACACTACTAGCCAAGGGCAACGATTTAAGTGTTTCTTCAAAGGTTGTTTGTGGATGTGGGGGAACAGCTTGAGCTTGTTGGAAAAGTGTACTCTGGACTCCTAGGAAGAAGAAGAAGAAGAGGAGAGCTAGAGTGAAAGCTCCTTGTCCAGAGTGAGCCATCATGCATGAGGTATGGATTTAGGTCAGGACCTGGTCCTACTCGGCTAACACATGGAGATGTTGTGGTGCACAACGGAGAAGGCATAGTAGAGAGTGTAACTTCTGGCTCATCGTAAGACAAACGCATTCTAACTCCCTTGGTTCGTTCCTTTCGAACATAACCGTTTAAGAGCTCCCTCAACTATATAAAGTTGCTTCTTACTCCCTCCGGGGTTATTTCCATGGTTTCAACCTAGAAGAGAACTTCACTTGGTGAGGATGGAACAGCCCGTGTAGAGGGAGGTGTCTGAAACTGTTGTGCATCTTGTGTTGCCAGTGCGACTTGAAATCCGTCCATGTTGGTGGAGCAGCTGCCTACTCCGGGAGTAGTCAGAGGGCTAGATGGAGGTAGGGAACTGCTTGAAACTTCTTTCGGATGATGATCCTTTCTGGCCATAATAGAGATGATAACTTAGGAACAGGGCTGGACTACGAGAAATATTGTTATAAGTAGCGTAGCCCCACGGTGGGCGCTACTTGTTAAAGCAACAAGGGTATGGTAGGGGGAAGGTCCAGGATCAACTCCAAAAGATAGCTCCTTGGTCGAAATCTGCAATCAAAGAACACCATTAACCTTAACACAAGAGGTAGCCTCCCGCATTTTAGACTCCGGTGTGAGAATCAGTTGGTGGTTCTTAAGAGTCTTAGCGAAATGGTATAGGATAAGAAAGGAAAGTGAGAATATAATGAGTGAACTTACTTCAAGCTGAGCAAGACTCCCCTTATATAGATAGAATGCTCTGCCCAAGGGAGTGTGTGCCAGCTCATACCTTCTTAACTTGGTAAGCTTATCCTCCCTTGACATTGCTTGAAGGGTTAGCCTTGCCTCGTTGGGTAAGATTCAGGTTTGTGTATCTCGAGGTCATCTTTATGTGTTTTAGGGAAAAGCCTAATCACTTTTGACCTGCTGAGTTCAAGTTCCAAGGTGTACAGTAACTTTCATTTCTGGTTACTAGCCATTGGTGTATCAGCTTCTTGTCGGGAGCTTCCAGCTTCCGACTTCCAGATTCCGACTTCCAGCTTCTTGTTTCCGGTTTATGTTTATTCTTCTTTGTTACTTATTTGTGATTATTGTTAGTCTTAGTTTTGCTGAGTGGGATTTCTGAGTACCCACATCATCAGTAATCAATTGTGCTTGGATGGTTGATCATTCTCCATCAATCGAAGTATCGTACTTATAAGGAGATGGACATAAAACACAAAGAAATGTTTTTCTTTTCTAAAACGCAATGGACAGAAAACACAAAAAAATGTTTTTTTTTTCTAAAACGCAATGGATTAAAACACAAGAAAATGTGTCGTTTCTAAAACGCAATAGACTAAAGAAACAAAAATGTTTTTTCATTCTTTTTGTAAAACGCAATGACTTAACTCGATAACCTACATCGTAAAACGTAATTCAAAAAATTTATTACATAGATCAAAGCCAATTTCTTAGGATTTATTCAACGATTGACGAAATTTGAATGCTAGAAACACTTATCAACGATTGAATCGAGCAAATCGAGTGATTCGCTTCACATACACGAGAAAAAATGAGAAATTGTATGAAATTAAACTGAGTTTCTTCAAAAAAGTTGAATAACACGTTGATTGAGTGTTTAATTCATCTGATGATGAAAATCACACTATGATGTAGTGAATATAAAAATAGAAAGTGAAGTAAAGGTTAAAGATGGTGGGTCTTGAAGATGGTGGGTTTTGAAGATGCAGGGAAAGAGAAAAATAGAAAATGAGATGTGATTGACTAAATAGCTTTCCCCTACACTTTTTAATTTTGCCACATGTCACAACTCTATTCTTTTCTACCCTTTCTATCCAAACTAAACTTTCTATTTGATTATATCCCTAAAAACGAAATGAAATGAAAAAAGTAAAAAATAATCTTTCTTTTTCTATTTACATTTAAGTTTACCATTCTAAAGGACATGTGTACCTTTTGTTTGTTTTTATTTTTTTTGTTTACCTTTTTAACCTTCTAAAATTTTGCTATTATTATATTTTTAATCCCTAACAATCACAGTGTTACATTTTTGAAAGATCGTGTCGTCTCGATCAATCAAAAACCCAATTAACCTAGGTAGCTAGGGTAAGTCGAGTATCGTATCCACGAAGAGCATGTGGTCAGTATCACACTAGTTGTTCGATTGTCTAAACTATTTATAAACAAGTGTACAAAATACTTATGAAGCTTGCTAATTTTCTTTGTTTGTTTGTTTTGTTGAAAAAGGTGTCGGAGTAAACCGACAAGCTACTATTAACTATAAAAAATACAAATTACGTTAATTATTTCAAAACTGGATTACTTGATTGAAACAAGGATTGGGAACAAGGATCACACCCGGTTCGATAATTGCAAAACATAGGGTTCCTCCACGTTTTAACTTGATTCAGTTGCATATAGTGATTAACGAATTTAGTGTCACGTGGCTTAGGTGCCAAAAGCTATCAACGTCATAGACAACGGACCGCAATGCACTTCTTTACCTAGAACAAGTAAATCCTAACCTAAGATAAGGCATAATTGCACATAACCATTTCGCAAAGTCAAATTTTATCATCACTCGACAATTTATGAATTCGAAACAAATGCAAGACAATTATCAAAGGTTTCAATACTAAACAACTTGTCATGAAATCAGATCAAATACAAAATGTTGAAACCATAGAATTCTTACAAAAATCTACACCGGGGTGAAACCCGGAGAGACTAGTCGCTCATGGTTGATGCTTCGTGAACACCGAGTGATGAACACGAACATCGAGCCATGATCTTGAGTCTTGGAGGAATGAAGAAGGTTAGGGTTAGCGTTTGGATGGGGAGTATGGATGGATGGAGATGATGGTGTGATAATGATGGTGGAATGGGTGAGGCTTAAAGATGATGGAGGTTAGGTTAGGTTTAGAGAGGTTATGGAGAAGTTAGATGTGTAGGTGATGATGAAAGATGGCTCCAAGATGTGTTCATATGCTCAAAAACCCGTAACTCCTTTAATCCCCATTCAATTTTCGGTAAAAAAACAAGTCAAACCAACTTTTCAGCGTCAACAATATGGAGAAGGCGTCGCCGATGGGCAACAAGGGCGTCGTCGAACGTTGCCTGGCCTAACTTTTCTCCGGACGCGTTAACATGCTGTCTACGCACAAGTTTTACTGACGGGGCTTTCTGGAGGGTGTCGCCGACTGGCAGAGAGGTATACACCTCTGTGTCGCAGAGAGGTATACACCTGTCAACAATGTTTGCCATATAGCATTCATCGTCGACTGAAGGATTCGTCAATCCTAAAAAAACATGCAACCTCAACCTTCGGTTTCCAAATGTCATGTTAACCATTCCCACTTTGTAATCGATTGAGAGTTTGTGGTTGCTAGGAACGGTCGACCCAAAATCACCGTATGTTGCTTGGTTGGGTCTTTGGTCACATAATCAAGTACTAAAAAGTCCACCGGATAGTAAAAATCCTTGATTTTTACTATCACATCTGAGACTATCCCGCGGGGTAGTTTAGGAGTCAAATCGGCTAACACCACGGTGGTGTTTGCCGCTTGAAGTGGACCAAACTCGTATTAATCATACAAACTACCTGGAAAAATGCTCACACTCGCACCAAGATCTAGAAGTGCCCGATTGATTTTAAAATCGCCTACTTGAATTGAAATGATAG
The DNA here is from genome assembly GCA_030545235.1 of Helianthus tuberosus. Classification (NCBI taxonomy): domain Eukaryota; kingdom Viridiplantae; phylum Streptophyta; class Magnoliopsida; order Asterales; family Asteraceae; genus Helianthus; species Helianthus tuberosus. The sequence continues at coordinate 122,902,419 of CM060354.1, forward strand.
GCGCACCCGGATCTTGGAGCTAGGTGGAAGTGCACCCGAAAGAATCGAACTCACTTTTTCAGTTAAATCTAGTTTTTAGGGAATTTGTGAGTTCGCTTTTGGGTACATAATTCTTTCAAGTACTTAGCATAAGACGGTACTTGTTTAATTGCATCCAAAAGAGGTAAATTGATTTTTACTTGTCTAAAAACTTCCAACAACTCTTCTTGTTGTGGACCTCTTTTGTTTACAACTTTTTTCATGGGTCCATTCAATGCTTCGGGATAAGGGGCGATATTAACCTCCACACCCTTTTCCTTAGCATTTGGGATGGGGATGGTCACAACGGGTGTATTTTTATTAATTTTAACTCATTTTTGTTTTGACCCGTTTGACCGTCATCACTTTCCTCATCAATAGCATCTTCCACCACCCCTTCAACAAACTAGGATGGTGGTGTTTTGACGCCATTATCAACGGCTCGACCACTACGTAAAGATATTTTATTAATTGGTACCTCTTCGTGTGTTCTTCGAGCTCGACCCTTGATGCTTAGGGTTCACCGTGGTGTCACTTGGAAGCTTCCCCATGCTCCCCCGCATTTGGGCCACTTCTTCCGCAAGTTGGCCCACTTGCTTTGTCAATGCTTCATGCGATTTGTCCCGAATTTCATTCTCTTTCTTGGACTCTTGCATCATTAAGAGCATTGCATCCATCTTGGCATTCAAATCATTACCATTCTCGCCTTGATTGTTCGACCCACTTCCATTACCGCCTTGGTTGTTGTAATTCCTTTGGTACCCACCTTGGTAGTTGTTATCCCGACCTTGGTACCCTTGGTTGTAATTACGTTGGTAACCTCCTTGATTACCACCATGACGGTTTTGATATGATGACCAGCTTTGATTACCCGATTGAAAATTCGGGTTCATTTGGTTTGCAGCATTCCCATATCGGAAATTAGGATGATTTCTCAATCCGGGATGATAAGTATTCGAATTCATGTCATTATTCTTTCGATCACCGAACACTTGATTTACTTCTTTGGTGTAGTCATCCATACCCATTTGACATTGATCGGCCCGATGACCAATATCCCCACAATCTTCACACACCACGAATTGCACCGCACTCACATCTTTTCTCTTCGCACGAGCTAACTCTCTCTCCAATTGGGTAATCCGATCCTTAGAACTAGAATCGAGTCGGGAAGTGACCAAGAAATGGGATGCTTTTTATCCCGGTCGGCCGACTCCTTGGCCTTTGATCTCTTGCTCATTCTTTCTAAGAACTCCCAATCGTCATCCTCGTGATTGGTCAATATAGTCCCATTACTAGTTGACTCAAGATGGTTCCATTTCTCCGCATCCAAACCTCTCACAAAGCACTTACTAACTCCCACTTTTCGATTAGGTGATGAGGGCATTTTCGGATCAACTCCTTGTATCGGGTGAAAGCTTCATGTAATGGTTCACTCGATAATTCTTTAAATGCTCGAATCTCATCACGTGCGTCATCGGTTTGGCCATTGAATAGTATTCGTCGAGAAAGGCTTGTTGCATCTCGACCCAAGTGTGAATACTATTATTAGGAAGTATCAAGAACCATTGCTTGGCCTTATCCTTCAACGAGAACTGGAATAGACGCAACCTAACCTCATCTTGTGAAAAATGACCACCCCCGATGGTACTACATATAGCCGAGAACTCCGCTAAATGTGTATATGGTTCATCATTCGATCGCCCATTAAAATGAGGTAAGATGTTGATGTAGTTCGGTTTACAATCGAATACGGCTCTACCTTTTGGTGGTGGTACAATCGGAGAATCGTTTTCGGTAACCACCGGTCTAAATCGATCGTTAACACCCCTTGGAACTTGTTGTTGGCGACGACGTGGACCATCAACTTCTTGGTCCAATGGTCTTCGATTATCTCTTCTATTACCACCTCGATCTCCACCTTGATTAGCACCTCCCACGAATCAGGGAAGCCGATTACGGTTAGCATTGTTGTAGTAACCGTCATCCCGGTTCCTTTGGTTGTTGTTTTGTGGTTGGCGGTTGTTTCCATACACATCATTCTGAGCATTCCCATAACCATAGCCTTCATCCCCCACATAGTTGGCATTTTGATACCCAAAATCCTCATTCTTGTAACCCTTTGCATTGTAAAAGTTGTTAGCATTCACATCCCCCCATATATCGTCTTCAACCCGTTCATCATAATTCCCCCCGTCATCCGAGTATTTCGAGTGAATACTCACGTGTTCCGGTGATTGGTAACCGGGAACACTATATGGTTCATCGTCGGGGATTGTGTTCCTCAAATCATCGATATTGAAGAACGGGTCTTCATTCGCGGGATTGTCGCGATTTCGGTTGCCTCTACGATCGGAGTTGACATTCCGGTCATCGAGGTTGGTGGGTAAAGAGTTGTTTTGGTTGAGGTTTTGGTGTGGAGGTGTTCTTTGGTTATTATTCGGGCCTTGGTTTTGAAATTGTGGTATTGGTGGTCTCGAATTGTTACCACCGCCCGGTTGATCTTGTGGAATGTTTTGTTGGATGTTTTGGTTTGAGCGAAGGTTGCCTCGGTATTGGAATTGGTTTTGGTTGAGGTTTTGGTTTGAATTTTGGTGCTCCATTGAATTGGGTTCAACGGATGGTGTTGATGGTGAGTTTTGGGTGACTTGATTAGAGACGATTGTTGCCTCTAACCGGCTTGCTAGGTTCCTTCCTGCTACTCACTCGATTTCCAGTTTGTAGACTAACGGTGATGTTCGACCAGAATTCCTTGTATGCATGCACTACCCGTGACCTGCACAAATAACACAACCCGCGTAACAAGGAAAAAGAAAGAGTACAAAAAGAACTAAGCACTTTAAACAGTTAATCACAAAAAAGCAAACAAGTATCCAAACACAAAGCGCACTAACTCCCCGGCAACGGCTCCAAAATTTGATCGGAGTGTCGCGCTCCGGTCAAAGATAATATTTATAGTCCGAAATTACCCTTAACAAATAGTTAGCGGTAGTAAGGGGCCGAACTACGAAGAGTATGTGGTTTGCGAATGGACTTGATTGATTTTAACGGTTTTGTCACAATTATGAAGTTTACTAGATTGTTTTTATGATTTTTTTATGTGTTTAGAAGGATGTTGAAATGATTAATAAGTTTGATTTGATTAATTACTACTAAAACTTGAATGATTACAAGAAAACTTTGATTAACGATTATAAAACAATGAATTAGAACAAGGTTCACACCCGGTTCAACAAATGCAAAACCTAGGGTTACTACACATTTTAACTTAGTTTAATCAAATTAGTTCATTAACGGGTTGAGAATCACAAAGTTAGGTGCCAATCGCTATCAACGTTATAGACAACGGACCACGATGCACTTCATTACCTTGGACTCGTAAATCCTATCAAAAGACAAGGCATAAATACGCATATTCAATTCACAAAGTCAAATTTAATCATTCATTCGATGATTCGCAAATTCAATACAAACGTATGACAATTGTCTGAAGATTCAAATGCAATTCAATTAGTCACCAACCAAGTATCAAACACATAATAACCCTAAATCTTACAAAAGTCTACACCGAGGTGAAACCTCCAAAAATTAGCCGCTCATGATCGAAAGGACTGTCTTGATCATCTTGAAGCCTTGAGATGGTGAATGTTGGTGATTGGGGGTTGTGGTAGAATGGTGGTGATGAATGGATGAATGGATTGATGGAACTAGGGTTTGGAAGATGTAGATGATGATGAAATCGAATGAGATGTGATGATGGTTGATGATCTTGATGATTCGTGATAATAGAGATGATGTTTTCTGGCTCCCACCTAGATTCAAGTTCAAAAACTGAGTTGTAACTCTCGTTTCTTGGTCAAAGATATGTTTTTATTCGTCCAATCAACCAAAGAACCAAAACAGCACGACTTCATCAACGGCATGCCGTCGCCGACGAACTATAGTGGCATCGGCGACGCCTTGTGAAAACTTAGGTTTCGTCTGACGCTTTATCTGACTGGATACGGACGTTTGTGGCCGACGGTGGTTATTCGAGGGCGTCGCCGACGACCCTCCACGGCGTCGGCGACGATGCCTTTAACCCATGATCTCCGTTTTTCGCATATCTTGATCCCAGTTAACCTGATTCGCGTCCTGGTGGTCCGTTTTCAGCCCCGGTAGCCCGTAAAGCTCCCAAATAGCTCCTTAACTTCATTAAACCTGCAAAAACACATTTTTAATCAAAAGTAGGCTATTCGGAATTAAAAACCATGTAAAAATAACGATTTAAACCAATACGAACACCGGTTTTGAACCACGTATAAATGTGGAGTTGGCCTGACCACCCGGTAGAAAAAGTGGAAAAAAGGGGAAATGCGGAGTCGTTTTCGGCTAATTTCGAAATGAAGCAAGATTTCGAAGAGATGAACTGACGCTTACAAGACATTCGAGACCTCAGTCATAGGCGTTTAGATACTACGCAAGAAAGAAACGCCGAAAACAAAAGATTTGTCGCGCTACAAGAATCGAAGGAAATGGAGAAAGACATAGATTTTTTGTCTAAACCGATCTATCACCTCATAGGAGACGCGTTGATCCTAGCGGAAATGTCTCGGCAATAAATCGGTGACAAATACGGACTTTAGATTTTTTGGTTTTTTCTTGCATTTTTCGGTTTTTTTTTTTAATTTTTAGCAATGCAAATTTTTTATTTAATGAAATATTATTAGTTTTAATTTGAAAAAAATAATAATCGGGTAATGATTGGTTGGGGCATTATGAGGCATTATACCACTACACCCGTTCTAAGATAATGCCCCATAATGCTCACATGCTGACTGGACTGCCACATGACACAAAATGCCAAGGGTGAGGCATTATCTTCCCCCTCCCACTACATATGGTCTAAGGCTATGGGAAGTATGACGTTTTGTGGGACGGGGGAAGCCATGCAACGCTGGCTAACCCACACCGTGCCAGCGTTGGCCACGACGTTGCCCCGCTAGCGTGGCTTTGAAGCCCGACGTTGCGCGGGGGGGGGGGGGGGTGAGCTGTCTAGCTAGGATTGGTTGTTGAGATTAGACCGTTTGGGATAGCCGTTAGCCATAGCCGTTGAGCATGCCGTTTTCAATGTAACAAAATCAAATTTTAAAAAAAAATTACAAATTTTTACCTATAAATACTCCCACACCTTCATCTTTTACCTACAAATTTCTACAAATCTTCTTCAACCAATCTCACACCAAACCACAATTTTTTTCAATCAAACCAACATTAAAAAATCGAACATGGTGCATTGGACGGAGGAGGAGATCGCACTTGTCACATCGATCGTCGATGCCCTACGTACGTTACAACGCGGTCAATCCGCGTATTGGGGACAAGCGTTCCAATAATACCAACAACACGTTTGTAACACTCGCCACAATTTAAACGCATGTCAACACAAGTGACATGAACTAAAACCGAAGCGGGATCGGTTTAAAGTTTGTTTTTTTAAACGCCTACGTACGTTACATTTGTGTGTGAAGTTTTTATAATATAAAGAGTATAAAAAGTGGTTGTGAGTGGAGCAGAGAGAATTATCTATATATTTAGGGGGACACTGTTCACCCCTTATAATTTTTTAAAATATTTTAAAAGTAGTTGTGAGTGGATGAGAGAGAAAAAGTAACGATAAATGTATAAAAATATTGTTTAATTGAAAATGAGAGAGAAAACGTAGTGTTTTTTTAGTGTAACTTAGTCTGAAAATATGATGAAATAGATATAAATGATTAAAAGGTGGTAAAAAACACAATATATAATATATAATCATAAATATTAACTTTAACTAAACAAAAAGAAAGATAACGATGGAACAACAGATATAGAGAGAGAAAAAGGAGCCATACACACATACATATAGAGATAGAGAGAGAGAGAGAGAGAACAAGGGGAAAACCAATCAATCGGGTAAAATCGTGTATATTTTATACATGTGAGAGAAACAACCATGGTGTCCGACCAAGAAATAGCAAAAGGAGTCGAGATTCTTCTCACTCAATCTGACCACAAATCATTCACTTCTTTAAACGACGTCGTTCATCACCTCGGAGAGAAACTAGGGTTTGATCTCTCCCACAAATCCATCTTTATTCGTGACCAAATCAACCGCTTTCTCTTCCCACCACAACCACAATCACCGTACCACCACCTGCCGCCGCCACTGCCACCGCAGTCCTCTGCTGTTGGAAAAGACCATTTTGCCCTTCAACAGCAACAACAACATGTTCAGTTTCGTTATACTCCACCACAGGCGCATGTTAGTCAGTTCCAGCATCCTCATTTTGTTGTTCACCAACAACAACAACAGCAGCAGCAACAACAACATCAACAACAGCGGCAACGTCACCCGGTGGAGGTTAGTTTCAAGCCTGCTACGGCGCCGTCGCAGGCGGTGGTGAGTCAGTCGTTGCAGGTGCCGGAGGTTAAGGTTGAGGGTGGAGGTGTTGGTGGTCAGGATTCGGGTGCAAAAGCCGTCGAAAAGGCGAAAAAAGGGTACGTGTATGACTTGGTGAATGAATCTTTTTTGTAAATGTTTGGTTATTTACTTGTTAGGGTTTGGAATTGGGGCAGACTTTTCTCGATTGTTATTGTTGATAGCTAATTAGTATAGTGTAATATTCTATAGTTTGAATGATTTAAATTGACATAAAAGTAAAACCGCCTAATACGTTGAAATAGAAGGCAAACGGGCAACAAGCAACGTGTTATTTGAACCAACTGATAAATGTGCTTGATTGGACAAAGGGCTCATGTATTGTGTATAGTGTTTGATTGGATAAAGGGCTCATGTATTGAATGTTTCAGTTGAACAGACTAATAAATGTGGTTGAGGATACATGTTTGTTAACTGTTCAACAGAGGAACAGTGGAGATATTTATGACAGTTTGTATTCCATGAATAAAATAACAAAATAAATTGTAAATTAAAAAGGACTCTTTTTTATTAGTTTCCATTTTTACAGCGAGTTTGTGATGGATTAAATTTGATAAGTTGTAAGGTTAAGTAATTGCAAGAAAGATTGTAGTTTTTGATGGGTTAATTTGTTTAAGATGTAAAGTTTGGTTTTTTTATATGTTTGGTTATAAAAGGGAGGTAGGCGCTCAGTAAAATGCATTAGGGGCTTGAGGCACCGACTCATGTACTTCTGCGTCAAACATAGTTGTTGATAGCGAATAGCGACCGCTATTTTATATATAGCGTTACACTAGAAAAAGAATTTTGAAAATTTTTATATGTATATTATATCAAAATACCTTGGTATATATGCTATTTTACATGTATATTTAACAAAAACCTATAAATCCAGCTATTTTATAGCTATATCTAATTGCAAAAAAAAAAAAAAAACTATCCGTCGCTATTCACGCTATTGGTCGCTATGACCCAAGTAGCGACACTTGGTCGCTTCGCTACATAGCGCGCTATAGCGGTTGCTATAGCCGCTATTGACAACCATGGCGTCAAATATGGTTCAATAGGGTCTTTAGGAAATGGATGAAGAAATTATGAGAGGTTTAGAGTTGATAAATGGATGATATTTAAAACAGATGAGAGAGACGCAGCTTATTGTTATAATTAAAGGTTATTTGGTATTATTGGTTGTTTGAAATAAATTTACCGGGGTAACCCTTTACCCCAAAAAAAAAAACGTCTCACATACGTGATGCACGCGTGTAGCATTTTGGCTTTGGGGGACCTAAACACCTTGGAGCATCACACATTTTTTAAACCAAGTTCATGTGTGTGTATTCTGCAAAATATAGGCATTAAAGTCATTTCTGAATCACGGTTGACATCCGCGTGTTTTCATTTAATCGCAGGGGTTCAACAGGAACCAAAAGAAGAGGTGGACCTGGAGGCCTAAACAAACTCTGTGGCATTACACCTGAGCTTCAAGTTATTGTTGGCGAGTCAGCACTATCAAGAACCGATGTATGATTCACAGTTTGAATAATGCATATCTTTTTAAGATAAATCGTTTTGACATAATAGTATTCTATATGATGATGTTATAAATTGCGAGTGCAATTATGTTCAGATTGTGAAGCAACTATGGGCATACATAAAGAAAAACAACCTCCAGGATCCTGGGAACAAGAGAAAGATAATCTGCGATGATGCTTTGCGTGTTGTATTCGAAACTGATTGCACCGACATGTTCAAGATGAATAAGCTGCTTGCCAAACATATTATCCGACTTGAGCCCACAAGTATGTAACAGTGTAACAATGGGATATGATTTATAATTCAACTGGATTTTATTTTTTTTGCATTTAGATATGATTTATTATTCAACCAGATTTTAATTTTTTGGATTTACATAATAAAATTTAATATCTGCAGAAGAATCATCTCGTAAAAGATCGAAAGTCGATGCTGAACCTGCAGCTGAAAGTACCGATGATGTTCCTAGTCAAGTTATAATATCTGATGCACTTGCTAACTGTTTGGGTATTGGAGAAAGAGAAATGTCCCAGTCAGAGGCTTTGAGACTTGTTTGGGAGTACATAAAGGTCAATAATCTTGAGGTATGATAGATTCTGTATGACTGTAAGGGGTTAAATGATTAAAATATCAACTAAAAATAGTTCAATAAGAAACGTATCAAATTGGTTGAAAGTCACCCAAATTTAATTATCAAGTGTAATATTGAAAAAAATAGAATTGTTTGTAGTCATAAGATTATAACAAATTTACAATATTTGAAACAGTGTTTCAGGTTGACGAGAGCCGTTTTGCCGCATCTAATTTAAACGTTATTTTATGCATCCCAAAATATTCACATCACACAGCTGGGCACATAGTTATACAAGAGTTTTTTTTGTCTAAATGTCTAACAGATTGTGACAAACAAGTAGTTTTGGTCTTAAAAGATTGATAAACAAGGAATCATTGCCATCAATGTTTGGTGGCTTTTAGCAAAAGGAGTGTTTGGTGGATAATTTTTTTTTAATGATATGTAGGCCTCCTGATTACCTTTTTTAGGTGTGTTTTAGCTTCAAAGTAACACAAGCAGCATATAATTTACATTATTGTTAAACTTTTATTTTTATGTGGTGGTTTAATGTTTAATGATAGGATCCTCAAAATTCGGTGATGATTCTATGTGATGAAAAGCTTAAAGAACTTTTTGGATGTGAAAGCATTTCTGCAATGGGAATACCCGAATTGGTGATCAGAAATCATTTAACCAAGCAGTAATCTAATCAACTTACATCAACTGGTGCGTGTTTCAGCCCTTTGAACTATTGCTTTATGAAATAACAGATGGATCTTTTATATGATTATGTGTGGTGTATATGAAGCAACATTATATTCTTATTAATCCCTTTATGTTTATTTATTTCTTTCAGATATGCAATCTAATAGGTAATGGTTTGTCTGACTCTGAAGGAAGTGGTAGGTTTTTTTTTCTAAAGTTTCAGTGTTTTATGGTTCTGCTGACATGGTTAGTCGGTTAGATGTAACTGGAGTTGTGACTTGATTTTATGTAAAACCCGAATGAAATATGTCCATGGTTTCGGTTTTCTGTATCCTATGTTTAGTTGTGTCCCCTTTGTAAATGCCTAGCCTTGGACAGAATGTAGTTGACTTGTTTTTAATGGAAGCTCCTTAGAATCTTTGGTGTGATTGCTTTAATTTTTTTACTAAAAAACCATATGTATATGATACAATGATTGATGATGATCAATTGTGAAGGATTCATACAGATATGACTGTTATTATATAGATGAATGCATGGAATGTGCCCCAGGTTTTAACTTCGTCCCTTTCAAGGTGTGGGTGGAGGGGCACAAATCTTGTTGGAAATAGCATATGGCCTGTTTGTGTGGTCAAAGGCGACCTAGGGGATCACACTGGGCACAAGGAAACTACCTTGTTGCCACCCAGGCGCTTTTCCAGCGAAATTCTGCAATTTCCATTGTATTTCCTGTCTGAACGTCAATAACTTGTGAAATCGTCTAAAACAGTCTGGTACAACCTCAACTAGCTTATACATGCTACAAATTGCTTCTCCTGCACCTGTGATTCCATTTGCTTTCAACCCACATCTCCGTGCCGTCACAACCTACTGCCAACGTGGGTCTTTAGTTTCCGATATTTTAGGAAGTAGTATTAATTTTTGATACCTACTGTATATTTCTTTTTATTTTTTCATTATTGTACCTTGCTTGTCGAGTTGTCTCGGGCATGCGTCTTTTTTGCATCTAGGCCAAAGGCTCACTTTTGCACCTTCACGACTATGGACCTAAAAGGAACTTATGCATTACATCCTTGGTTTAAAAAAACATGTCTAGGCATGAGGCGCATGCAATCCGCTTCGAATGAGCGCCTGAAGATCACTTCAAGTAGTCTAAAGCGAAGTGATCACAAAGGCATGCACGTCATGTGCTTCTTGTATGGGTGGGGCACGAGAGAGAACTGCGATCACAAGCTTCTTGTGCGGCTGGGGCAGAGAGAGAGAGAACTAAGAACACAAACGTCTCTTTCTTCGTGTTTTCTTTTTGGTTGGTTGTAAGAATTTGTTTTCAATTTTGAGGATAATTTCATTCCAGATTTAAGAAGATAAAGAGAGCTAAATGACATGGTTTGAGGGTGATGTAAGAGCATATCTAGTGCAGTTTACAGACGGTAGTTGTGAAAAGAGAGGGGGTGTTTGCTGTTGCGTTTTCAAAATAGATTATGCGTTTACAAAATAGATTTTGCGTTTTTAAAACTACGTTTGAAAAAACATGTAGGTACATGCTTCTCCATAACTGCGTTTTGGAGGCATATAATCACTTTTTCATCCAAACACTTTTTTAGATTATTTATGTTTTACAAACGCAATAATCAAATAATCACTTTAAAACGTAATCCCAAACGTTTTAGAATGGAAGACTAGAGCTTGTGCGGTACTTCGTGTTTTTTATTGTGTGCACACTTTTATCATCATACTTTACTGTTTGGAGAATAAAGTAGGGATTTTTAGTAATTCCTCCATGGAATCCCAAAATTGAAGATCTTTCTCAACAAAATATAACAATTCAAAGTTAGGAAATCTAAATCAACAATTCTCTACCTATAAACCACGTTTAAACAACAACACTTACCAACCAAAAACTTCTTTTTTTCCACGTTATAGATTCTTTTTGTAACATTTTACCTCAGTTATAGATTCTTTTCGTAACATTCTACCTCAGTTATCAATCATTATATACGCTCTATCTTGTTTCTACGAGTATACTTGTGATAAAAAGTTCCCTTATCATATGGTTTCAGGCACACTTAAGCCATAACTGTAAATGAGTGCCACCGAGACCAATCCCCTCTAACCTCGAACTCAGTATGAGAGGAATGAAAACGTTATGCATTCATCTGTGAATCGATACAAGCTAAGTTGATACAACACAAACAAACTCTACTAACTACTAGCTAACTATGTGGAAAAGATAACTACAAGGGGTGTTAAAAAAATCCCGTATCTGAAATATCCGAAAATCCGTATCCGAAATATCTAAAATTTCGGGAAAACCGGATAATCCGAATTTTTGGATTCGGATTCGGATATGAATTTAAATTTTTTTGGATAATCCGATTATCCGATATCTGAAAACTAATTTTGTTTATAAATATATATATATAGTATATGAGCATTATATTTAGCTTGAAATATAGTAAAAAATAGTAAATAATCAGATTCGGATGTAGATTTATGAATGTTCTTAGTTTTCAATGTTGGAAATTTGGAAAATCGAATATAAGTTTAGTTTTAATCTATGCGCGAAATGGATTTTTTTTATAAATTCGGATATCCGTTTGGATATCCGAATCCGTATCCAAAATTTCGGATATCCGAAATTTCGGATATCAATATTCACTATCTGAATTTTACGGATATCTGAAAACCGGATAATCCAATCTTGAACACCCCTAATTACAACAATATAAATATAGAAATATAATAAACATAATCGTTTGTGGTGGTCTCGATCATATTAGCTGGGCTATTATTTTGATGCGGCGGGAAACACAGATAATGTCAGGGTGCGCATTGTCACACCCCCAAAATACCACATGCGGAAACCCCCGCGAAGCGTGTGACGTACCAGGATCTAGCCACCAATCACATTGAACTAATAACAAGATTTCAAATAAAAACTTTCATTTATTAACATAAAGTATTACAAAACATCAAATGTAATTCATCGTGTTCAGCGGAAGCATAAATCATTTGTTAAGTGCTTCATAAACCCTATGTACGAAAACCATTAAACTTGTCTCGCGATTCCATGTCTTTCGACCCATGACCACTCCAGCCTCCCAAACAGCAAGTCCCAATGATATAAACCTATAGACCTGCAAGCATGCAGAAAAGTGTATTAGACAACGCTGGTGAGTTCAAAGTTTGTAAACACGTTTAGTTACCAGATATGAGTTTAAAACATTTCAGAGATTCGATGTTGTTAATAACTCGATTACCGCAGATGGCTCCAGATTATTTGCCCTTCCCCAATGCTCTATCAAACATTGGTCAAGTGGTTAAGGTAATTAGTTCACGACCTTCCTCCCCGGTACGGTGTGAGGGTGCCAAACCTAATAGCGTTATCAACTAATAACCCCGTTGCCTCCCCGACAACCAATTTGGTATATAATGGGACTTAATGATAGATAGGAGTGTATTAACCAACATCCCGAGTTTAACATTCCAGTCAAACCCAAAAACCCAGTATTCCTCCCCGGAATACCTACCAGATGTCCCTCCCCGGGACGCATGCTTGAAAAAAAGCAGTGAACTCACCTTAGATTTGCTCGATATGTTACGTTACATTACCCGTTCCAAGTTGGTCAACCAAACCCTGCCGTGGTTACCAAAGATGATTAGTTTCGTAAACACATATCTAGATCACGTATTCAACAAGTCACATGTAACAACATCGTCATGTAACACATAGCAAACGTTTAGATTTCAAAGACTTTCATAACACAAGTTCACGTTTCAAACAATAGCTACCAATAAAATCAGTTTCATAATAATCAGTTCACGTATTGTCACAGATTGCATTCATTGCAAGGATCATCGTTTATCACATAGCAAGTATTCAATCGCATACAAGTCAAACCAGATTTCTCATTCTTATTGATATGCAATAAATAGATTTCATAAGCACAAACATCTATCATCATAAGCATCATAAACTGTATACACTGTTCTGTTGGTTTGCTCACTGTCATGGCGAAGAATCCACTCGACGAAGAACCAACTTCGTCGAATGCTCTCATGGCGAACAACCACCCGACGAACAATCATACTTCGTTGTATGTCCTCACGGCGAACAATCACCCGATGAAGAACCATACTTCGTCGTATGTCCTCACGGCGAACAATCACCCGGCGAACAATCATTCTTCGCCTAGAAGTGGGTGTGACGAAGGTCCACACTTCGTCCATGGCCAGACAACCTTCGGGTTACACTTTGTAAGTGTCGAATATATAGGATCCAACCCCTAAATCCCGTAACTGTTTCATCTTGGGAACAAAATCATTCACAGTTTCCATGACTAACATAAACCCTAATCAATACTAAATCACCAAGTTTTCCAACACAGATTATCATGTATCAACATCATGCGAAACACGATTTTCACGTTTACTCCCCACTAATTCATATGAGCTTTAATCTATGACAAATCAAGACATCAACACATTATACCAGATTTCCACACTTCATTCGAATAACCTCACTTCATTATCAGATTTGCACTACATTGGTTATTTATACGGATCAAATATCACAGCCATCTATTCATCAAACAACAACCCTAGTTCATTGATATTAGAACCATCGACCACACTAAACACCCACATAGATCATAGCTACTACTCATGTTACCAAACAATTAATCAATAATATAATCACAACTATACGTAATCAAGAACTGGAATCAAATAATAGTGGCACACTAACAGTGAAGATAGGAGGAGGATACTCGGAACAGAAGAGTTTTCAAGAAGGAGAAGGCTTGGAATGGAGGAGCTACCGTCGACGCCAAAAGGTGAGAAGGGGAAAGCGTGTAGGGGTTGATGCAAGTTTCACGTTTTGTAGAATAAAAGAAGTCATAAACAACTACATGGGCCGGCTTGCTGATCTGGGCCGAGAGCTCTAACGGAGAAGTCTCTCTTAGCGAAGATCATTCTTCACCAAGTTGAGAGTGTGACGAAGAATGACGAAGACCCAATCTTCGTCGGGGCGGTTGTGGCGAAGCTTCGTTCTTCGTCGACTTAGGTTTCCATTACACATTATACAGTAATCATCACACATATAATAACCAAGCATTGGAATTAAACATCACACATTTAATCATTCAGTAAACTACACGCGACACCACGTAACGTAAAACAAATTGCAAAAACAGGATTGTGGAACAAATGATGCGTGTAGGAAAGACCTTGAAATCTCAGGTTGTCACATCATCCCCAACTTGAAAGAAATTTCGTCCCGAAATTTGACAAGTAATCCAAAGCGGCAAGATGTTAAATCAGGATGACTGTGGATTTTTCCGCGGTTGCCACATGCATGATTCGGTCGGTTCGATTATTATCCTCAACCAAAGTCATCGTAGTCTATCTTACTAATCAATCGGTATTCGGTTAATCAGTTCAGTTTATTTGGTAAGACTGACGGTTTTTGGTTCAGTTCATTTAATTCGGTTAATAGCCAAAACCAAACTCAGGTTAAAACTTTTGCTTAGAAATCCATGAAATTGAAGTATAAAAACTTGGGCTAGAAATATATGAAGCAGTTGAGAAAAAGGGGATATGAAGATGGCATCTACATTGCACCTGACAAATCAAGCATGCTTGCAGATATTCCCTTGCTAGATGGTAGTAAGAAGACTGATGTGACCACAAATGCACTTGCTAAAGCAAAAGCTAGTGTAAAAAGGGATAAAGAGGCTAAGGATAAATCCAGGTGGGAACAGGAGAAAAGAGCATTTATGGAGCTGAATGAGCAGGGTATTTCTGAGCCAAAGGATGAAAAAAATTCTGAGCCAAAAAGAAAGAATCCCACTAGAAAAGTGAGGGAACCCAAACACACATCATCCAGACCCACAAAGCAAACTCCTAAACCTACTAAAAACCTCACACATCAATCTTCCACCCAAACAGCTGTTGTAACACCTGCTGTATCAACTACTGTTGGTACTTCAGTGGTTTCATCAGTTGTTAAACCAAACATCACCATTTCAACACACACCACTTCAACACACACCACTTCAACACACACCATAACCACTGCCTTACCACTACCACCAAAGATCACCTCACCACCAAAAACATCATCACCACCACCTTCATCTCCTGCTAAAAAGCAGAAGACAACAGATGTTACAACATCTGTTGTAATTGTAACAGTGGTTGAAACACCAGTTGTTTCAACAACTGTTAGTCAGCCACCTTCCATAACTCAAATCACCACTTCACAACCATCCAACACACCACCAGCCTCTCCTAAACTAAAAAGGAGAAGGATAATTTTACCTGATGATGATTCTCCATCACCACCACCAACATCTTCACAATCTCTTTCACTTGTCAATATTCCAAATCCTGTTCCTCTTTCCTCAGCCCAAGTCCAACATCCAATCACTACCATCACTCCTGCAGGGTTCCAATATCCTCTAGAACGCATAGCAGTCAGAGAAGAGATTAAATCCTTCTACTTTGAGGATGATCCTGCTAAAAGGAGCTTGCCATCAGTTGAAGGCTATCCCAGGCCTAACAACATTGAAGAATATATGAAAGTTAAGGCTCAACAAGCAGAGGATATCTCTAAAAGAAACTCACAAGGAAAATTTGACAAAGAAATTCAAAGGCATTATCAATTTCTGCTCACACAAGTCAGATCTTTGGAGCAGTTTGCAAAGAATGTATGTCAACAAATTTCAGAAAGAGCAGATGAATCCTTGAGAAAAGACTACCTTGACAACATCATGGCTTATAAGAAAAACAAGAGAGAAAAATACATGTTTAAAGAATGGATCATTCTTGAGCTTGAAAGTGAAGCAGCTAGGATTCAAGACATGATAAAAAACAAGGTTAGACAAACTCCTCCTGATTGGGCAAAGTACAAGAAGAATGTACCTGATAAGGTACTGGAGCTGAAGAGAATGAAAGAGGAATTAATCACAACTGATTAAGGAAGAAAGATCCAAAGGTTCCACAAAAACCTGACTATCCTGAAGCAGAGGTTTCAACAAGACCACCAAAGCTGCAAGTCAGGAAGGCCACTGCTCCACCTGGTTCCATTCTTTATCAAAGAAGAAGGCAAAAATAGATGGATGCAGAAACACCAGAGGATCAAGCAGCTGGTGATGAAATTTTAAAAATGGTTCTCAAACAAATGATGACTGATATTCCTGAACTTGCTAAAGCCCAAAGCACTGCTCAGTCAGTCATCACCATGCCACCATCTCCCAACTCCTCATCTAATAAAAATCTCCCAAGAAACCCACCAGACTCAAAAGTACTAAAATGGAAAACTGATAAACAGACCCATGTACTGACAGTGATCAAGTCTAGTGGAGAAGTGAAGAAAATATCAAGGGAACAAGCACTGGGCCTAAGTGTTGAAGATCTGCAGGATCTCTTTGATCTTCCACTGTGTAGGGATGAAGATGATACAAATGCCCTAGACTTTGAGTTACAACTTAAAGGTCAGATAAGGGAGCTGCTGATGAGGCAATAAAGATCTTCAATAATGAAGGGTTTTGGCATCATCTGTTCCAGGGGGAGATTGTTGGGATTGAACCCTATCAGAGGAACAGTTGATTAGAGCCAAAACCGGTTCAGAACAGTGGATCCAGAATAAGCAGATGTTATGTTTTCATTCTCTCCCCTTGAAAATGGTTTCAAAATCTGATGACCTCCAATCCACTGATCCTTACAACTGCTGACCTACAACTGCTGATCAAGTCAAAGACTGATGAAGAATAAAGCTTTGTTGGTCAATCTAGTGCTATGGGTCAAGCACTGCTGAAGATATCAAGTACTGCTGGAGTCACAACAGTGGAAGGATATAGCAGTAGTTTAGTCTTTCTTATGTAATGTAATGTAACCAGTAGTTAGCATAACAGTGTTTGTATAGATCAGTTGTTTAGAGTTTGTTAGGAGGTTAGATGTCACTTTCATGGTGACGTCAGCAAAGATGCCACAGTGGTTTGTCCGTGCCTATAAATAGAACAGTACCCTGTACTGTTCTATTAGCTCTTCACCACTTTTCTCCTGTACGAACAAACACTGTGAGCTCAGGCTGAGGGGGAGTTTGTTACATGCATGCATTGTAATCGTTGTTGAAATAAATTCAATCATTCAGTTCTATGTTGAAAATGTGTGTTAAAAGCAATTCTCCTGTTTGATTGTGTACAAAGTTTAATTCCATTTATATTCCGCTGCATTACTTGTTCATTGTTCATCTTAATTCTAAACGTAAAACACAATCAATACAAACTCAGATCCTAACAATTGGTATCAGAGCTCGGACAGTCAAATTTGATTTAACAATCATTTTGACATAAATAGTTCAGCTCACAATCATTGATACTGATAGTTGTTCGTTTTGTTGAAAAACAGAGTAAGGTTTAATTACCATCAAAGTTGATTAATCAGTACCTGTAAAACAACCAGGATGACGTCACAATCACAAGATGATAAGAATAACATCGGCTCACTTTTCAAACCACCCATGCTAAAACGAAATGAATACAACATCTGGGAAAGAAGGATGGGTCACATCCTTGCTCAACAGAACACTGGATGTTGGAGATCAGTTGTTTTTTGGGCCCCATGTTCCTATGGTGCCAAGTGCTGAGGATTCAAAGAAATTTGAACCTAAAAATATGAAAACTATACTGAAACTGATTTTCAAAAGTTTGAATTGGATGCCAAAGCATTTAGCATCATAGCATCTGCATTACCCAACGAAATCTATGCTGGACTGCTACATTGTAACAGTGCCAAAGAGCTATGGGATGCACTTAAGGAACAATTCGGGGGAACGGAAGAAGTTATTAAAAACAATAGGGAAATTCTGAATCAGCAGTATGAAACCTTCTGTCACATCAAGGGTGAATCATTGACTCAACAGTTTGAGCGATTCAGTTGTCTCATTAGTGAACTAAGGCGTGTTAAGGTTGTATTTCCTAATTCTACACAAAATAGCAGGTTTCTTAGATCACTACCTGAAAAATGGGATACAATTGCATTTGTTACTAGAAACTCTATTGAGTTCAAAGACTTCTAACACTGACCCAACTTCATGGTAGACTCCTGACCTAGAAAGGGAGTTAAACCAGAAAAAGAAGTTGCAAGAGTCTGGTAAAGTTACAGATGATTATTCATTTGGAAACACAGCTCTTCTGGGTCAAGAAGAGCCTGGCAGTAGTAAGGATCAGAGTTATGATCATTTTATTGACATAACTGCTGGAGGTAATTTCAACTCTGATCCTCACTCATCCAACTTTGTTTTCACAGCAAATGGAGAAAGCCAGAACTCTGATAATTTATGTTTTGAACTCAATGATTTGCAGCACTTTGATCCCACTGACTTAGAAGAAATGGACATCTTGCATCAATTGGCTTTGCTTAGTGTGAGAACAAGCAAATTCTATAAAAGAACATGGAGAAAATTCCCAGGGTTACATGGGAATTTAAAAGTGGGGTTGGATAAGTCAAAAATCAAGTGTTATAAGTGCAATAGGCTAGGTCATTTTGCTAGGGAATGCAGGAGTCAAACCACTAGTCCAATTATAACTCATCCCAGCTCAAACCCTAGACCACAACACCAAAGCACTGTGCACTATGCCCAATATACTCCTGCAACCCATGTTAACACTGCTCACTATGCTGCAACCCCTGTGCCTGTGCATTATGTTTAAACCACTGTGCCACAAATTCAGTATGTTCAAGCCCCTGTCCCTCAGGCACAAGTGCAACCTGTTGCACCTCAACAAGCTACTCCAACAGTGGTTCAACCAGATCAACAAAGCTTTTTCACCCAAGGCTTTGTTGACTGGAGCAGCATGCTTGATGAGCTTGGTGATGAAAATTTTGCACTCTATGCTTCTAATGATACTTTTAATGTTGAATTTTGTCTGATGGCATTAGAGTCAGTACCAGAAGGGGTAGAAGCTAAAGGTGAACAACTAAGTGCTGAAACAGTGGATGAAGTGGCTGAAGCAGTGGTTACTGCAGTTGCTGGTGAACTACTGCTGGGAGAAAATTTAGAAACCCTAATTGAACCACTGTTTGATCCCTGGTCCAAAGAAGACAAAGAAGAAAAAGAAGAGAAGAAAGAAGGTGAGGAAGAAGAGAGAGCTGATGAAGAAAGTGATCATCAATGTGATTGTGCCATGATGGCTGCTGCCAAGGTATCACCTCAGTTTCTTGAAAATCTGTGTTCAGACAAATGCATTATTGCATTTGCTAGCATTAAAGAGGTGAATGAAAACCTTAGGGATTAAGTCTTAACTGATGAAGTCAAATTTGAAAAGTCATTAAAAGAACTTAAAAACAAATTGGCTGAAAAAGACAAAGAAATCTGCAGTCTCAAAGAAGAGCAAAGCATAACCAAGAACCAACTCCAAACTATGGTAGAAAAATACCAAGTTTGTAAAAAGGAGTTGGAGTCCACCCAGATCACTTGTGAAAGATGGGTGGAATCTTGCAAAGGTTATGAGGTCATGCTTGAAAAACAGCTTGAAAGCAATGTCAAGTTTGGAATAGGATATAGAAAATATGATGAACTTGAAAACACTGCTGCAAAACAAGCTGGTTCATCTGAAATAAAACCAACCAACAAGGATGGCCAAGAAGTTAAGATAACTGAAAAACTTGGTAACAAAATCACTCTGGAAAGATCTGTGGGGTCCTCAACCTTTGAGGAAATTGAGAAATACCAATTTAAACCCACATGGTCTGATGAGTGTGACATTCTTGAAAATTTCAAACCTATGGATTTCACAACCACTGATGGTGTCACAGCTCCAAAAGCAAAGGTCATTCCTCTCAAAGACATCCCAACAGTGGTTCAAAACTCTGTTGCTAAGGAGTCTGAGAAAAGGAAGAAAAGAGAAAAGATCAAAAACCTGTTTTGTGATTTTTGTGAAAAGAAGAATCATCTAATAAAAGACTGTTTTCATCTAAGCATATGATCTAAACAAAACAAGGGTCATTATACCTGCTGAGAGCTGCACCATCTGTGGTAAAACAAACCACAAAACTTAAGAATGTGTGTATCTCAAAAACTTTGATGTAAAAAAGAATGAGTACACTGCAAAAACATCTTTGAGTTCATCAAATTCATCTGTCAAGTTCACCAAGAACCAACCACTGATTGTGCCAGTCCAAAGAACTGTTACAAAATAGCTGAACCAAACATCTGTCAAAAGAGATGTTCAGGTGACTGATGCACCCCCTGCCAATCAATTCAGAAGAGGTAAGGGACAACCACCATACCAAAGGATCCCACATGTTTATGAGGCCTACAAAAGGCCCTCTAAACCAAAAGTGAACAAGCATCCTTTTGGTTATCAGCAGATCATTGGGCAAGACCCCCCAATAGTGGTTAGAGAAAAACAGTCCCAAAACTGTCCAAACCCCTGACCTAACCACTGCCCATCCATCTGAACTTAACCTAGACACTACTGAGACCCCATCCAAAGCCATATTGGCTTTGGAGACCCTAATGAACTAATCCTTTACTACATGTGCAGGGAGCTTCTACATGCTTAGATAGTCTTTGGTATGTAGATAGTGGAGGCTCCAGGCACATGACAAGATGTAGAGCCCTTCTCAAATATTTTAAAACACATAGAGTGGATGATATATCCTTTGAGAATAATAGTAAAGGAAAGGTTCTGGAGTATGGTACTGTGCAGTCTGGTAAAGTTAAGTTTGAAAATGTCAATCTAATAGACAATCTAAAATTCAACCTCTTAAGTGTCTCTCAAATGAGTGATAAGAGCTATGGCTCATTCTTTACAAAAGAGTGTTGTAGGATTGTTGGACCAGAAATGGTTGAAAAGATTGAAGCAATAATAAAAACTGAAAAACTCAACTTGTTGCTCAAAGAAGTGGCAATGTTTATGTGGTGGATATATCAAAAGAGTGCCCCAGGACTGATGCATGTCTGTTCTCAGCTGCAACAAACAAAGAGACAGAATTATGGCACATGAGATTGGGGCACACAAATCTCAAGACAATCACTGCTATTTCAAAACGGGGTTAGTAAGAGGTTTACCTCAAAAACTGTTCACCTATTCTGAGCATTGTGTTTCCTGCTTAAAAGGAAAACAACATAAAAGCTCATACAAAACCATTGAAGAGTCCAAAACAACCAAGTGTTTGCAAATGCTTCACAAGGATTTGTTTGGCCCAGTTAAAGTCATGAGTCTTAGGAAGAAAAGATATTGTTTGGTTATTGTTGATGACTTTTCTAGGTTTACATGGACTTACTTTTTACACTCAAAAGATGAGACTGCAGGCATTCTGTAAGACTTTGTGAAACAGGTTGAAAAGCAGTTTGAATTGTCAGTAAAAGTCTTCAGGAGTGATAATGGCACGGAGTTCAGGAACAAGGAGTTAGATGATTTCTGTGTGTCAAAAGGAATTATGAGGCAATACAACATTCCAAGAACACCAGAACAAAATGGGGTTGTTGAAAGAAAGAACAGGACCTTGATTGAGGCTGCCAGAACCATGCTTGCAGATTCAGGTTTGCCATTAACTTTTTGGGCAGAGGCAGTAAACACTGCTTGCTATGTCCAAAACAGAGTTTTAATCAACCCCAGGCATCAAAAGACTGCCTATGAACTGCTGTATAAAATAAAGCCATTGATTTCATATTTCAAAGTTTTTAGCTACCCATGCTTCATTTTAAAATTAAAAGATTCTATCTCTAAGTTTGCAGCCAAAATTGATTGTGGTTATCATCTAGGATACTCAACCACTGCTAAGGCCTACAAAGTGTTTAACACAAGGACCAAAACAGTGGAAGAGACTTTGAATGTAAAGTTCAATGAACTTTCATCAATGAAAATCCCAGCAAACCCTGCAGATTTATTTGATCTTGATAAATTCATATTTGAAAGTGTTGTTGTCAAGCCTAACAATGCAGGTCCATCAGATAATTCATCATCAGACTATGGGTATGAAGTCATCATTCCTCAACAAAAGTCTGTTTCAATGGGAAGAGCAGCAGATGTTCAAAACAGTTGTCAAAGCTCAACCACTGCTACCTCAACAGTTGTTGACCAAAGTAGCCCATTAACCCCTTCTACCACATCCTCAAACACTGTTGATAGTCCACCATCAGTGGATAAAAGTCAGCATGTTTTCACACCAGTCCCACCTATTCCTCCACCTCCATTTGAAGCCACTGCTGGATCATCAAAGTCACCAGCAGTGGTTAGCTCAGATGACTGACATCTGCAGCCTTCACCATTAAATGCCATTGTTCCATACCAAGGAGATCTAATCTTCTTGAAATCTCATCCACTTGACCAAATCATTGGCAACATCAATGAAGGGGTGCTCACAAGAAGTCAATCCCAAAACATTTGTCTTTTTCCTGGTTTCCTATCTCTCCATCAGCCAGTCAAGTACCAAGATGTCACACCCCGACCACGTAAAACAACAAATCATGGCGGAAACGTCGGGGAGTGTTGTAACAGAATTATTGTTTCACAACCATGGAATACAAAAAGTTTTGTTTTATTTATTCATTAAGTAATTTACATTGTTTTAACACGAAACAAACAAGTTACATATTGACTATCACTGTTATTATGTCACTAAGGCCTCGTCCAGATCCTATGTGACTCATGCATCCTAGCAATCAACATCAAGCAACCACACCTGAAACATATGTAAAAACAAAGTCAGCAAAGAAATGTTGGCGAGCACATAGGTTATATAAGAGTGTCAGATTCATGGCTAGTTTACATGTTGCAATACTTATTAAAACCTTGTTTTGAAAAGAGTATAATATTGCAACATAATTAACCAACTCAAATCAAGCGGGTTATAATTTATAAAACCTCGTAGCCATGATTCTTAACCCAAAAACATTTGTTTTAGTAAACCAAATTGTAAAACATTTCATATTAACTTATTTAATAAATCTCGTATGGTTTATATCCTTTCGAAAACATCGTTATGTGACATCGTTTCAAAATCATTTACCCAAGTGAACTAAATAACGCCACGGTATGTAATATGATGAAAACACTTATATATAAGAAGTACCAGCGGCGTATCTACCATGTTTTCACCACATTACACCCGTCCAGTTATCTAAACACTTAACCAAAAACCAATCGTTTATCCAATTCGTTTAACTTGTTCAAATCATTTCCAAATCGTTAACTCATTTAAATCATCCTCGTTTTAATTGTGAAAACTATTTATGGTCGTCTCGCTAATAACATCCAAACCTTCGTGACTTGACTATCTCACTTCTCGCATTAACAAACCACCAAAGGGTAAGTTAACAATCACAGATTCAGTCGTTACCTACCTAACCCACACATAACCATGGGTGCAGTCTGATAACGGGATTTGTCAGATCCTTTGGTACCATAACCTAATACTGGTTGGTTCGGCCAAAATTAATGAATGTCTTCGTTATGTAACTACAACCAACAAGTTCGTTCACATTATCGAAAATCGTTATTAGTTTAGTATAAACCCTCTTAATCGTTTAGAAACCATCGTTAAAATATCGAAGTCATTTTGATACATATGAATCACCCCAAAACAATTGAAAACAGCAAAATAGGGGAACTATGTTGTCACACCCCGACCGCGTATAACATGCAACCGCGGCGGAAACGTCGGGGAGTGTTGTAACAGAATTAATTGTTTCTTAAACAGGAAATAAAGAGTTCTTAACATAATTAAACTAAGTCTATCTCCGTTTTATGTCTCTAAGGCACAGGTCCGCCCTAGTGTCACGATCATCATCTTACGGAAAAGCTCCTGAAAACACAAGAGAAAATAGGTACGTCAGCATAAAAATGCCTGTGAGATACATAGGTTTTGTGAAAATAGGATTCATGACTTATAAGTTTAGGAAAAATTGTTTAATAACAGTCAGTCATGAACCTTGTAAGTTGTTTTGTTTTGTAAATCATTAAAAGCAATGATATGTATAAATAAGAGAATAATGTAAGGTTAAATGAATAACCAAGTAAAAATGAGTTTGTATAAGATAAGTTGTTTTGTAAATCAATTTCTTGTGAAAATAAGTTGTTTATGTAAAATGTAATATGTCAAATATTGAAATGATTTAAGTAACGCTATGACATGTAATGTTATACAAACACTTATATATAGGAAGTACCAGCGGCGTATCCACCATGCTTGTATTATATTACACTCGCCTCGTTACTCGAATCATTTACCCAAACCAACCATCAATGTAAGTTGTTCATGTATAAATGAATTGTCATGTGTTAATGTGTAAACCATATTGAAATGTCTATGTCCAATGTAAACCACTAAATGTGTATATCAATGTCAAAATGTTTATGTTAATGTAGATCATGTAATGTTTACCCAAAAATATCATGTATGGTAAGTGAAATATATCAACTAAACCATATGTAAAATGCACAAAAACAAGGTATTGAAGTAAAACATGGTTTAAATCAAAGTTATGTTTTGTGGAACAAATGCATGCTATACTGTTACAAACATTTATGCGGTATTGTGAAAATGCATACATCCAAGCCTTGAGACTGTGGCGATAAACCCTTAAACAAATTAACGGTTTATCTAAGTTATGTATATCGATTTCGGTCATTCCTTCCAATCCACACAAACCTAGGATTTCAGGAACGGGAGTTGTCAATTCCTATGGTACCACTACCTACTAACGAACGGCGTAGCTAATGTTAATGAATGTATTGTTCCATTGTAAACAACCCAAATGTCATAACAAAATGTAAGCATGTGATGAAAACAACTGTACTAAGTACGCACACAATGGGCATACATAGCATGAAATGTAATGTAAAACAATGTACTAAGTATGCACACAATGGGCATATATAGCATGAAATGTAATGTAAAACAATGTACTAAGTACGCACACAATGGGCATACATAACATGAAATGTAATGTAAAACAATGTACTAAGTACGCACACAATGGACATACATAGCATGAAATGTAATGTAAAACAATGTACTAAGTACGCACACAATGGGCATACATAGCATGAAATGTAATGTAAAACAATGTACTAAGTACGCACACAATGGGCATACATAGCATGAACACAATGAAATCATGTACTATAAATGTACTAATGAACATAGCAAGTATACGATGTGAATCAGGAAAGCACGAAAATAACAAGTAGGCACATGTGTTTCACCCCAAAACAGTTTGGAAAACAGTAAAAGAGGGATCTATGTACTCACTTGAGATTGCTCAGAAGTCCTAAGATAACCACCAAGCAATGCTAGAGATCACGGAATCAAACGGCACCTAATATAGGTAACTATGTTAATAAACCGGACCTAATATCGGAGGATCGGATAGAATGAGGGTTCGTAAACCAAACGAGTATGGAGACTCGTGTAATATGGTTTAACAAAGCCCACATACTAAAACGAAACTTAACCTAAGTACTTACGACCCATTATGACTCGTTTAGGTAGCTTAAGCTACTTTAACGCGTCGTTCGCGTGAAACGCGTTCGGAACGCCTAACTAGTCCTATGACAAGTAAAATATGCCTTAACATGTCTAATATGGTTTCCAAATCAGTTTAGATGTCAAAAGTTATGTTACATATGTTTAAAACGAATTTTGGCATCAAAGGGGTATTTTGGTAATTTACCTAAGGCATATAAACTACCTATCATACAACTACTTAAACGAAGCGACCATAAGGTATAACCTCGGAAGGTTATTCCCTATATACTATGGTCACCTAATGTGTTTGGTCGGATCCTAATGATCGACCAAATGGGTCGGGTTCGAAGGTATAAGCGATTTATTAGATCGCTTACCCTTACGACCCTAGACAACGTGGTAATCATTAGGCATAGTCACAAGGGACTATAACCATCGTGATTACGCTCACGTTGCGAAGTTCAAATGAACTTCGCATTGACCATAAACTGGTCAATGCAGAAAGTCAAACAAAGTTTGACTTTCGGACTCGAAAAGCAATAAAAGAACGAAGGAACACTTACAAAGGGTCCCCGAATGCTAATCTAGATCAAAATAGCTCAGGTATGAAATAAAGGTTTCAACTTAGAGCACATAAGATCAGATTCTTGTGAGGAAAAGTGAAGGGTGGAGGTGGGTATTTATAGTTTTCGGTTCACCGTTAGGACCATTTCTTGGAAAAGGGGGCACGATCTAAGCCGTACACTTGTTGGAAAGTTGTGGTAACTCATTTGCCATCCACCATAAGAGTTTGACACTTGGCACTTGGCCTTTGGAGAGTGTTAAGGGCTGTTAAAAGCTGAAAAAAAAAACGTTTTGCTGCATCTGGCCCCTGTTTACGGACCTAGTTTGGCAGATTTACAGTTTCAGTCCCTGCAACCTCAAAACTTGGTTTTCGATGCGTTTTTTTGACACATTTAAGCCCCGTTAACCCCATTTCAAAGCTCTAAAATGAAGTTAAAGTATAGGGAACTTAAAATGTGTTCAAAAATATCTCGGGTGTCGGTTCGTTTAGCCGTACGGTTACGTTGTTCGGTTAATTACGACGGAATGCGCATAAGCGCGAAAAATGATCCAAATGGCGTGACGAATGGATTTTTTCTTATGCCAAACACTAAAATGAAATATTTTAGTGCATACATAAATTTTTGGATGTCCGGATGTATTCAGAATGTAAGTTATGCGCGAAAATGCAAACTTGTGCACTTTTTTGACGCTTTTAGTTCCTGAATGACCCCAAAAGTTTATTTTAGCATACCGAACCCCTCAAAGCCTATTTCTAAGCTATGTAAAGGGTATTTATGGTATGTTTAACTTATGGTCATGTTCCGGAATGTTCGTTACAGTTCAAATTGGCATACTTTCGCAGTTTGTCAAGTTTAGTCCCTGTAAGCGAATTAACTTGTTTTTGCCATACCAAAGCCTTCAAAACTTATTTCTAAGTTATGTAAGGGTTATTTAAGGTATGTTAAGTATATGTTGATGTTCCGGAGTATTTTTCGCATTTAAACTGATTACGTTTACGCACCAGTTTGCGTATAACTCTCCAGAAAGCGATATAGAGTTTGAAATTGAATAAAAGTCAAAACATGAAAAATGTAAAACACAACCAAACAAACATTGGGATCAAATAACATTGTTTTATTGATAATAGAACTGTTCACAATGATTACAAGCACAGATGTTACAGTCTCCCCTACTTGTGGAAATTTCGTCCCGAAATTTATTTAGAGGAAACTCGTGGAAAAAGATGCGGATATTTCGCCTTCATTTGATCTTCGCGTTCCCAAGTAAACTCGGGTCCACGTTTAGCTTCCCAGTGAACTTTGACCAAAGGAATGCGCTTGCGTTTGAGCCACTTGACTTCACGTTCCATGATTTCCACTGGCTTCTCAACAAATTTCAGTGTTTTGCCAACACGAATTTCGTCAAGCGGTATGTGGAGGTTCTCATCAGCTAAACACTTTTTGAGATTGGACACGTGAAAAGTTGGATGAACATTTCCAAGTTCAGGAGGTAACTCAAGTCTGTAGGCTACCTTTCCGATTCTTTCGACGATCTTGAATGTTCCAACGTATCTTGGTGCAAGTTTTCCTTTCTTTCCAAATCTGATCACACCTTTCCAAGGTGAGACCTTAAGTAATACTCGATCACCGACTTGAAATTCCAAGGGTTTCCGTTTTGGGTCCGCGTAACTCTTTTGACGGCTTCTAGCTGTCTGAAGGTTATCACGAACTTTCTTTATCTTGTCAGCTGTCTCTAAAATGAGGGCAGGTCCAGTAAGTTGAGCCTCGCCGATCTCATTCTAGCAGACTGGTGAACGACATTTTCGACCATAGAGAGCCTCGAAAGGAGCCATTTTGATGCTGGTGTGATAACTGTTGTTGTAGGAGAATTCAATTAACTGAAGATGTGAGTCCCAATTACCACCAAAGTCGATCACACAAGCTCTAAGCATATCCTCCAGAGTCTGGATTGTTCTTTCAGATTGACCATCCGTTTGCGGATGATAAGCCGAGCTCAGATTAAGTTGGGTCCCCATAGCAGATTGCATGGTTCTCCAAAAATGAGAAGTGAAACGAGCATCTCTGTCAGAAATGATGTTCAAAGGAACACCATGTCGAGCTACAATTTCATCCACATAGATTTTAGCAAGTCTGTCAGCAGGAAAATCTTCACGAATTGGTAAGAAATGTGCTGACTTAGTAAGACGATCAACGACTACCCAGATGGCATCATGACCTTTCTTTGTGCGTGGAAGTTTGGTAACAAGATCCATAGTAATGTTTTCCCATTTCCAAACCGGGATCTCTGGTTGCACCAATAAACCAGAAGGACGCTGATGTTCAGCCTTAACCTTAAGACAAGTAAGGCATTTTGATACGTATAAGGCAATGTCTTTCTTCATACCAGGCCACCAATAATGAATACGAAGATCCTTATACATCTTATCTGAGCCCGGATGAATAGAATAACGAGACTTATGGGCTTCATCCATAAGCAAGGTATGAAGATCATCCTAGCTTGGGACCCACAAACGGTCCATGAAGTAATACGATCCATTGTCCTTCAGTTCCAGATCAGGTGTTATGTGATAGGGAAATTCCTTATCCATCAAACCTTGTGAAGCACAAGATTGTTGAGCCTGAGAAATGCGTGCTTGGATATCGGATCGAGCTTGAATAACAGATTGAACACGTACACAATGAAGCTTAGTACGTTCCTTACGACTCAATGCACCAGCTACGACATTCGCCTTACCAGGATGGTAGCGAATTTCGCAGTCATAGTCGTTTAAAAGCTCAACCCAACGTCGTTGCCTCATGTTGAGTTCTTTCTGGTTGAAGATATGCTGAAGAATTTTGTGGTCCGTGAAAACCACACATTTTGTACCGTACAAATAGTGTCTCCATATCTTAAGAGCGAAGACAACTGCACCCAACTCCAGATCATGAGTGGTGTAGTTCTTCTCATGTATCTTCAACTGCCTCGATGCATATGCTATGACTTTGTTCCTTTGCATCAGGACACAGCCAAGACCCAATTTAGATGCATCGCAATAAACGACGAAATCATCATTGCCCTCAGGCAAAGTCAGAACAGGCGCGTCGCAAAGTTTCTGCTTCAAGTGTTGAAAAGCTTCCTCTTGTTTAAATCCCCAGTCAAAGGGTTTGTTCTTCTAAGTTAGAGCAGTTAGAGGAACTGCAATCTTTGAGAAGTTCTCAATGAAGCGGCGGTAATAACCCGCTAGACCAAGAAAAGAACGAACCTCAGTGGGAGTAGTAGACGTATCCCAATCCTTAATCGCACTGATCTTGGAGGGATCTACATGAATACCTTGTTCGTTGATGATATGTCCTAAGAATTGAACTTCTTTGAGCCAGAATTCACACTTGGAGAATTTGGCGAAAAGTTGCTCTTTCTTTAGGAGTTCCAGAGTAAGACGAAGATGTTGCTCGTGATTAGCTCGCGTCTTAGAGTATATCAAGATGTCGTCAATAAAAACAATGACGAACTGATCCAAATAAGGTTTGCAGACCCTATTCATTAAGTCCATGAAAATAGCAGGAGCATTAGTCAAGCCGAATGGCATGACTGTGAACTCGTAATGACCATACCGAGTGCGGAAAGCCGTCTTGGGAATATCTTCTTCATGCACCCGAAGTTGATGATACCCCGAACGAAGATCAATCTTCGAAAAATAAGAAGCGCCCTGTAACTGATCAAAGAGATCATCTATGCGCGGTAGGGGATATCGATTCTTGATGGTAAGCTTGTTAAGCTCACGATAATCGATACACATCCTAAATGATCCATCCTTCTTCTTGACAAAAAGAACGGGAGCACCCCAGGGTGAAAAGCTAGGACGGATAAAACCTTTGTCAGAGAGCTCCTGAAGCTGCCTAGACAACTCTTGCATCTCAGATGGTGCAAGACGATATGGAGCTCTGGCAATAGGATTTGCACCAGGTACGAGATCAATGTGGAACTCGACTTGGCGTGCTGGGGGTAGACCAGGTAACTCTTCAGGGAAAACTTCAGAATAATCCCGAACGACAGGAATATCTGAAATAGACTTACCCTTGCCTTTATCTGCTGTAACATGAGCTAAGAAAGCCACATAGTTCTTCCGTAGATACTTCCGAGCTTTAAAACAAGACATGAGCTTGAGACCACCAGACGGTTTCTCACCTTGAACCTGTAGGATCTCGCCTGTCGAAAGCGGCACACGAACAATCTTCTCAGAACAAACTATCTTTGCGCGATGCTTGGATAACCAATCCATTCCCACAATAACGTCGAAGCTTCCAAGTTGCATAGGCGTGAGGTCGATAGGAAAAAGATGGTCGTTAAGATTCAACTGGAAGTTGCGTAGAACAGAATCAAGAACAATGGGTTCACCACTAGCAACCTCTACTGTCAAAGGTTTACCTAGTTTCGTTCTAGACACTTGAAGCATTGGCTCAAAAGACAATGACACAAAACTCTTATCGGCACCCGTATCAAAAAGAACAGATGCAGGCTGATTATTAATAAAGAACGTACCGTTCACCACATTATCGTCCGCCTGCGCCTCTTGGGCATTCAAGTTAAAAGCTCGCCCTCGAGCTTGAGCCTGATTCTGGTTTGCATTCATCAATCTTAGGCACTGGTTACGGTAGTGGGTCAGATCCCCACAGTTATAACAAGCACCTGGTGGGTAGTGTGGTCGTGCAGCTTGACCCTGTTGCTGTGTAGGAGGCTGAGCAACTTGTTGAGCCGGGTTCTGAACTGTGCGATTCTGAGCAAACCAACAAACATCGGCAAGATGACCCGACTTCCCACAGTTAGTACAGAAACGGCACTGATGTTGCGGCTGATGGTGACTATTGCATCTATTGCACAAAGGTGCATTCCCTGAATAGGGTTTCTTAGCTGGAGGCTGTGCGGGTTGGTTGGGAGCTGCCTGGTTAGCTTGGGCAGTGACAGCATAGTTTTGGGAAGCCTTCCGCTTCCTAGACCCTCCCTAATTCTTCCCCTTCTTGTTTTGACCTTTCTTGCTATCTTCCTTATCAGATGTCTGTTTCTTGCCCTTGTCACCCTTCCGGTGTAACTTATTCTTCCGAATCTGCGACTCAGTCAATGTCGCTGCTAACTCGATAGCCTGACGGAGTGTGGTAGGGTTACTACCAGTAATGATGTCTTGTACCGAGTCAGGTAGGCCGTCGATGTACCTTTCGATAGCCTTGTCGAGTGGGGTAACCATTGTTGGGCATAACAGACTCAACTCCTCAAACCTATCAGTATATGCCCTGTGCTCGCCACTATCTTGCTTCAAGTCATCAAACTCTTTCTCCAACGCTCGCTGTTCATGGCGAGGACAGAATTCCCTCATCATAAAAGCCCTAAGTTCAGCCCAAGTTTGTGCTAGAGCAACTTCTGCACCTCGGTCTCTCATTACCCCGTTCCACCATGTGAGAGCCCTCTTCTGAAACACGCTCGAAGAAAACTCGACCTTGCGATTATCCGGACACTGCACATGGCAGAAAGTATTCTCAATGCTCTTGAACCATTAAAGAAGCCCAGTCGCTCCTTCAGAACCACTAAACTTGAGTGGTTTAGCCGAGTTAAAATCCTTGTATTTGCATGGAGCATTGTTATTGTTGTTGGCTTGGTGCCATTGAGCAAAGAGATTTGGGAATTGAGCAGCCATCTGCTGCGCAATAATTTCTGCCAGTTCGGCAGTCGCTATCTGGTTCTCGCGTCGAGGAGGCATTCTAAAAGAGGAAATCATGAAAGGAAACGAGTGAGATGATTGGATGAAGAGAATGAGATGAAACAAAATCAACAAAAGCAAAGATGGTGGTCATTCGTCCGCGTTACCAAGCAAACAAACGGCACACAGTGACTAATCAAAGTAAATGGATCAAAAATAATGTATCACGAAGACATGCTCGCCTATAAGTGAACACTCATCCCAAGAATTCCCAGGTAAGCACAACTGGTCTCGCGTCTGATGAGATATATACGAAGTGCTTGCCTAGACAGAAAACCCAGAATACAGGC
Organism: Helianthus tuberosus; assembly: GCA_030545235.1. NCBI lineage: Eukaryota > Viridiplantae > Streptophyta > Magnoliopsida > Asterales > Asteraceae > Helianthus > Helianthus tuberosus. The sequence goes on from CM060354.1 coordinate 122,934,734, forward strand.
ATTAACTCTTCCAGTTTGCACGTGTTCACATTATTTAAAACCCAAGACGTTGACGAGATTTTGAAAATTTGAAGGCACAAGGCCAAAAATTTAATCAAACTGGAAGGGTTCAAAACCTTACAAAAGAGGGTTCAAAACCTTGTAATAAATCATCCAAAAACAGATGATTGTTTTTCAAAAATCGTTTCGGAAAAATTTCGTTTTTTTGTTTTGTTTTGATAATCACCTAAGGATAGGTGATGTGCATGTTTTAAGATCTAAACACAAGATAACTTGCGTTAGGGTCCTAGAAAGGTTATAGTCTAGGTCAAAGAATTACTAATAACCTAATTCCCGATAACCATTGGCTCTGATACCAACTCTTCTGTCACACCCCGACCGCGTATAACATGCTACCGCGGCGGAAACGTCGGGGAGTGTTGTAAGAGAATTAATTGTTTCATAACCATGGCATTCAAAATTGTGTTTTATTTATAAACATAAGAGTTACATTGTCTTAAACAGGAAATAAAGAGTTCTTAACATAATTAAACTAAGTCTATCTCCGTTTTATGTCTCTAAGGCACAGGTTCGCCCTAGTGTCACGATCATCATCTTACAAAAAAGCTCCTGAAAACACATGTGAAAATAGGTACGTCAGCATAAAAATGCCTGTGAGATACATAGGTTTTGTGAAAATAGGATTCATGACTTATAAGTTTAGGAAAAATTGTTTAATAACAGTCAGTCATGAACCTTGTAAGTTGTTTTGTTTTGTAAATAATTAAAAGCAATGATATGTATAAATAAGAGAATAATGTAAGGTTAAATGAATAACCAAGTAAAAATGAGTTTGTATAAGATAAGTTGTTTTGTAAATCAATGTCTTGTGAAAATAAGTTGTTTATGTAAAATGTAATATGTCAAATATTGAAATGATTTAAGTAACGCTACGACATGTAATGTTATACAAACACTTATATATAGGAAGTACCAGCGGCGTATCCACCATGCTTGTATTATATTACACTCGCCTCGTTACTCGAATCATTTACCCAAACCAACCATCAATGTAAGTTGTTCATGTATAAATGAATTGTCAAGTGTTAATGTGTAAACCATATTGAAATGTCTATGCCCAATGTAAACCACTAAATGTGTATATCAATGTCAAAATGTTTATGTTAATGTAGATCATGTAATGTTTACCCAAAAATATCATGTATGGTACGTGAAATATATCAACTAAACCATATGTAAAATGCACAAAAACAAGGTATTGAAGTAAAACATAGTTTAAATCAAAGTTATGTTTTGTGGAACAAATGCATGCTATACTGTTACAAACATTTATGCGGTATTGTGAAAATGCATACATCCAAGCCTTGAGACTGTGGCGATAAACCCTTAAACAAATTAAAGGTTTATCTAAGTTATGTATATCGAATTCGGTCATTCCTTCCAATCTACACAAACCCAGGATTTCAGGAACGGGAGTTGTCAATTCCTATGGTACCACTACCTACTAACGAACGGCGTAGCTAATGTTAATGAATGTATTGTTCCATTGTAAACGACCCAAATGTCATAACAAAATGTAAGCATGTGATGAAAACAACTGTACTTAGTACACACACAATGGGCATACATATCATGAAATGTAATGTAAAACAATGTACTAAGTATGCACACAATGGGCATATATAGCATGAAATGTAATGTAAAACAATGTACTAAGTACGCACACAATGGGCATACATAACATGAAATGTAATGTAAAACAATGTACTAAGTACGCACACAATGGACATACATAGCATGAAATGTAATGTAAAACAATGTACTAAGTACGCACACAATGGGCATACATAGCATGAAATGTAATGTAAAACAATGTACTAAGTACGCACACAATGGGCATACATAGCATGAACACAATGAAATCATGTACTATAAATGTACTAATGAACATAGCAAGTATACGATGTGAAAGCAGGAAAGCACGAAAATAACAAGTAGGCACATGTGTTTCACCCCAAAACAGTTTGGAAAACAGTAAAAGAGGGATCTATGTACTCACTTGAGATTGCTCAGAAGTCCTAAGATAACCACCAAGCAATGCTAGAGATCACGGAATCAAACGGCACCTAATATAGGTAACTATGTTAATAAACCGGACCTAATATCGGAGGATCGGATAGAATGAGGGTTCGTAAACCAAACGAGTATGGAGACTCGTGTAATATGGTTTAACAAAGCCCACATACTAAAACGAAACTTAACCTAAGTACTTACGACCCATTACGACTCGTTTAGGTAGCTTAAGCTACTTTAACGCGTCGTTCGCGTGAAACGCGTTCGGAACGCCTAACTAGTCCTATGACAAGTAAAATATGCCTTAACATGTCTAATATGGTTTCCAAATCAGTTTAGATGTCAAAAGTTATGTTACATATGTTTAAAACGAATTTTGGCATCAAAGGGGTATTTTGGTAATTTACCTAAGGCATATAAACTACCTATCATACAACTACTTAAACGAAGCGACCATAAGGTATAACCTCGGAAGGTTATTCCCTATATACTATGGTCACCTAATGTGTTTGGTCGGATCCTAATGATCGACCAAATGGGTCGGGTTCGAAGGTATAAGCGATTTATTAGATCGCTTACCCTTACGACCCTAGACAACGTGGTAATCATTAGGCATAGTCACAAGGGACTATAACCATCGTGATTACGCTCACGTTGCGAAGTTCAAATGAACTTCGCATTGACCATAAACTGGTCAATGCAGAAAGTCAAACAAAGTTTGACTTTCGGACTCGAAAAGCAATAAAAGAACGAAGGAACACTTACAAAGGGTCCCCGAATGCTAATCTAGATCAAAATAGCTCAGGTATGAAATAAAGGTTTCAACTTAGAGCACATAAGATCAGATTCTTGTGAGGAAAAGTGAAGGGTGGAGGTGGGTATTTATAGTTTTCGGTTCACCGTTAGGATCATTTCTTGGAAAAGGGGGCACGATCTAAGCCGTACACTTGTTGGAAAGTTGTGGTAACTCATTTGCCATCCACCATAAGAGTTTGACACTTGGCACTTGGCCTTTGGAGAGTGTTAAGGGCTGTTAAAAGCTGAAAAAAACGTTTTGCTGCATCTGGCCCCTGTTTACGGACCTAGTTTGGCAGATTTACAGTTTCAGTCCCTGCAACCTCAAAACTTGGTTTTCGATGCGTTTTTGACACGTTTAAGCCCCGTTAACCCCATTTCAAAGCTCTAAAATGAAGTTAAAGTATAGGTAACTTAAAATGTGTTCAAAAATATCTCGGGTGTCGGTTCGTTTAGCCGTACGGTTACGTTGTTCGGTTAATTACGACGGAATGCGCATAAGCGCGAAAAATGATCCAAATGGCGTGACGAATGGATTTTTTCTTATGCCAAACACTAAAATAAAATATTTTAGTGCTTACATAAATTTTTGGATGTCCGGATGTATTCAGAACGTAAGTTATGCGCGAAAATGCAAACTTGTGCACTTTTTTGACGCTTTTAGTTCCTGAATGACCCCAAAAGTTTATTTTAGCATACCGAACCCCTCAAAGCCTATTTCTAAGCTATGTAAAGGGTATTTATGGTATGTTTAACTTATGGTCATGTTCCGGAATGTTCGTTACAGTTCAAATTGGCATACTTTCACAGTTTGTCAAGTTTAGTATATGTTGATGTTCCGGAGTATTTGTCGCATTATTTCTAAGTTATGTAAGGGTTATTTAAGGTATGTTAAGTATATGTTGATGTTCCGGAGTATTTGTCGCATTTAAACTGATTACGTTTACGCACCAGTTTGCGTATAACTCTCCAGAAAGCGATATAGAGTTTGAAATTGAATAAAAGTCAAAACATGAAAAATGTAAAACACAACCAAACAAACATTGGGATCAAATAACATTTTTTATTGATAATAGAACTGTTCACAATGATTACAAGCACAGATGTTACATATGTACTCACGTGAAGTGCAAAGTATCCTCAATCAAAAGAACTTCAACAAACTCAAGTAAACTTGAGAAATCAAGCAGCACCTAGTAATCGAATCACTAGTAAATAAATTGACACCTAAATCGGAAAATCGGATAGAATGAGGTCTTGTAAACCAAATGAGTATTGGAACTCATCGATATGGTTTAACAAAGCCTACATTCTAAATCGGAACCTAACCTAAGTGCTTTTGACCCATTACGACCCATTAAGGTAGCTTACGCTACTTTAACGCATCGTTCGCTCAAACGCGCGTTCAAGACGTCTAACTAGTCCTATGACAAGTATTATATGCCTAAACATGTTTAAATATGTTGCATAATCAGTTACGTGACAAAAGTTTATGTTACATATGCTTAAATACCAATTATGCATAAAAAGGGCATTTTGGTCATTTACCTAAGGCATAATAACTACTTATCATACAACTAATTAAACCTAAGTGACCATAAGGTATAACCTTGGAAGGTTATTCCTTATGCAACTATGGTCACTAAACGGGTCGAGTTCGAAAGTCTAAGCGGTTGTTTAGACCGCTTGACTTACGACTCTATACAAGCACTAATCTAAAAGTGACGAGCTAAACATGCTAAAACATATTTAGTTAAGTTAGAAAACAGGTTTTGGTATCAAAACAAACGGATTTGATACCCAAGAGTAGTTTGGTTACAAAATACACACAAATACGCATTTTGGCCGAAACTACGACTCGTCACTACGGCTAGTCAACGTGGTAATCAGTAGGTATAGTCACAAGGGAGTATAACCATCGTGATTACGCTCACGTTGCAAAGTTCAAATGAACTTTGTGTTGACCATTGACTGGTCAAAGATGAAAGTCAAACTCTGTTTGACTTTCATGCTTGAAACGCATAAAAGAACGAAAAAGGACTTACAAAGGGTCCAAGAATGGAAATCTAGATCCAACTTGCTCAGGTATGAGGTGCTAAGCCCCAACTTAGAGCAAATAGATCAGATTGTATGAGTTGCAACAATGAAGGGTATGGGTATTTATAGGAAAACTAGAACCGTTAGGATCGTTTATCGGGAAACGAGCTTCGATCTTGGCCCTCCATGTGTGCCCATGGTTTTAGAATACCATGGGTGTGCAAAACAAGCCCATGGTATTAAGAAAACAATGTGTAAAAGCCTAGATACCAGCTGTTGAATCAAAGAAACAGTTTGCTGATCGGGGTGTTCTGTCGTGGCCCACGTAGCCAGAGACACCAGGCTTACGCGGCCCGCTTGGCAACTATCCAGAATTTGCAATTTGGTCCCTGCACTTGAGAATCTTGCATTTTGGCTCAATTTTGACACGTTTAAGCCCCGTTAACCTCATTTCAAGGCTCTAAACTGAAGTTAAAGTATAGGGAACTTGAAATATGCTCAAAATCATCTCGGATGTCGGCCCGTTTGGTCGTACGGTTGTGTTGTTTGGTTAATTACGATGGAAGTCGTAACAAACGCAAAAACGATCCAAATTAAGCGACGAATGGAATTTTATCATGCCAATCACTAAAATAAAATATTTTAATGATTACATAAATTTTTGGATGTCCGGATATATTCAGAACAAACTTGATTTCAACACACCAAACCATCCAAAACTTATTTCTAAGTTATGTGGAGGTTATTTAAGGTATGTTAAGCCTATGTCACTATTCCGGAGTGTTTGTCGCGTTATCATGACTACGTTTATGCACCAGTTTGCGTATAACCTTCCAGAAAGCGATTTAAAGCTTGAAATTGGAATCGAATTAAATTGTAAAATCATCAAACACAAATACACATATGATAACACTAAAACACATATAATAACACCAAAGCACATTGTTTTATTAACAGTCAACATGGTTTTACATTGTACAACAATTACAGAACACAGTTGTCATAGTCTCCCCTACTTTAGGAAATTTCGTCCCGAAATTTTATTTAGAGGAAACTTGTGAAAACAAATGCGGATATTTCGTCTTCATCTGGTCCTCACGTTCCCAAGTAAACTCTGGGCTACGTTTGGATTCGCAGTGAACCTTGACCAATCGAATCTGTTTGTTCTTCAACTGTTTGACTGCACGGTCCATGATCTCCACGGGTTTCTCAGTAAAGTGCATCGTTTCATCGATTCGGATCTCGTCGAGAGGGATGTGAAGATCAGCATCAGCTAAACACTTTCGCAAATTGGACACATGAAAAGTCGGATGAATATTTCCAAGCTCTGGAGGTAGCTCTAGTCGATAGGAAACCTTTCCAATCCTTTCCACAATCTTAAATGGTCCAACATATCGAGGTGCAAGTTTTCCTTTCTTTCCAAATCTCACCACTCCCTTCCAAGGTGATACCTTGAGTAGGACACGGTCTCCGACTTGAAATTCTAAGGGCTTGTGTCGCATATTCGCGTAACTCTTTTGACGGCTTTGAGCTGTCACAAGATTATCGCGAATTTTCTTGATTTTGTCTGTTGTTTCCAGAATGAGCTCAGGTCCAGTAAGCTGAGCTTCACCGATCTCATTCCAATAGACAGGTGAACGACATTTGCGACCGTAGAGAGCTTCGAATGGTGCCATATTAATACTAGCATGATAACTATTGTTGTAAGAGAACTCGGTCAGTGGAAGATGAGAATCCCAATTACCACCAAAGTCTATCACGCATGCTCTAAGCATATCCTCCAAAGTTTGAATCGTCCTCTCAGATTGTCCATCTGTTTGGGGATGATAAGCAGTGCTTAGATTTAGTTGGGTTCCCATAGCAGATTGCATGGTCTTCCAGAAATGAGATGAAAACCGAGCATCACGATCGGAAATGATATCCAAAGAAACACCATGTCGTGATACAATCTCATCAACATAAATCTTTGCAAGTTTATCAGCAGATAGATCCTCACGAATCGGTATAAAATGAGCTGACTTCGTTAACCGATCGATAACAACCCATATAGAATCGTGACCTTTAGATGTACGCGGTAACTTAGTGATGAGATCCATAGCAATGTTCTCCCACTTCCAAACCGGTATCTCTGGTTGTACCAGCAAACCAGAAGGTCGTTGATGTTCAGCCTTGACTTTGAGACAAGTTAGGCATTTCAATACATACAAGGCAACATCCTTTTTCATACCAGGCCACCAGTACTGAGTACGAAGATCCTTCTACATTTTATCAGCACCAGGATGGATAGAATATCGAGACTTATGAGATTCGTCCATTACTAAGGTGCGAAGATCGTCTTGTTTCGGAATCCACAAACGATCCTTGAAGTAGAGTAAACCATCTTCTTTCCTTTCGAGTTTAAGTTCGAGTTGAAGCGGTAGCTCATATTTCAATAAGTCTTTGATCACACAAGATCGTTGAGCTTAAAGGACACGAGATTGAATATCAGATAGAGTTCGGACAGAATGAAGCTTGACTCGCTCCTTTCGACTAAGTGCATCGGCTACGACATTTGCCTTACCAGGATGGTAGCGAATCTCGCAATCATAATCATTTAAGAGTTCAACCCAGTGTCGTTGCCTCATGTTCAACTCCTTCTGATTAAGAATATGCTAGAGACTTTTGTGGTCTGTGAAAACCACACACTTTGTGCCATAAAGATAGTGTCTCCAGATTTTAAGCGCGAAAACCACTGCTCCCAACTCAAGATCATGATTCGTATAGTTCTTCTCGTGTACTTTTAGCTGTCTTGACGCATAAGCTATCACTTTACCTCGTTGCATAAGAACACAACCAAGGCCTAGATTCGACGCGTCACAATAGACAACGAAATCATCATTTCCATCGGGCAAAGATAGAACAGGAGCATCACAGAGCTTCTGTTTCAGCGTTTGGAACGCTTCTTCTTGTTTGGGTCCCCACTCAAAAGGCTTATTCTTCTGAGTCAAAGCAGTGAGTGGAACCACGATCTTAGAGAAATTCGAAATGAATCGACGATAATATCCAGCAAGACCAAGAAAAGATCGAATCTCTGTAGGTGTCGTTGGTGTATTCCAATCCTTAATAGCAGCTATTTTTGATGGATCCACATGAATACCCTGCTCGTTGACTATATGACCCAAAAATTGAACTTCTTTAAGCCAAAACTCACACTTGGAGAATTTAGCAAAAAGTTGTTCCTTCTTCAGGAGTTCCAGTGTCAAACGAAGGTGTTGCTCGTGATCGGCTCGAGACTTCGAATAAATGAGAATATCATCGATGAACACAATGATGAACTTATCTAAATAAGGTTTACAGACCTTATTCATTAAGTCCATAAAGATATCTGGGGAATTTGTCAAACCAAAAGGCATGACAGTGAACTCGTAATGCCCATATCTCGTGCGGAAAGCAGTTTTGGGAATATCTTCCTCGAGAACACAAAGTTGATGATACCCAGAACGCAGATCGATCTTGGAAAAGCATGAAGCACCTTGCATCTGGTCGAAGAGATTATCAATTCGAGGTAGGGGATATCGATTCTTAATGGTAAGCTTATTAAGCTCACGATAATCGATACACATTCGAAAAATCCATCTTTCTTTTTCACAAAGAGGACAGGAGCGCCCCATGGTGAAAATCTTGGACGGATGAATCCTTTATCAGATAACTCTTGAAGCTGTTTCGATAACTCTTGCATCTCCGACGGTGCAAGACGATAAGGTGCTTTCGCAATCGGGTTGGCATTGGGTACAAGGTCAATATGAAACTCTACTTGACGAACTGGAGGCAAACCAGGTAGTTCATTGGGAAACAACTTTGGATAATCCTGAACAATCGGAATATCCTGAATACTCTTGCTCTTGCCTTTCTCCTCGGTGACATGTGCCAGAAAAGCAACATATCCTTTTCGCTAATAACTTTGGGCTTTTGTACAGGACATAAGCTTCAATCCACCAGACGGTTTCTCGCCATGAACTTCTAAAACTTTACTAGACGATAGAGGAATACGAACAATCTTATTGAAACAAACCACCTCAGCATGGTGTTTGGTTAACCAATCCATTCCAACGATAATATCGAAGCTCCCAAGTTGCATCGGTGTGAGGTCAATGATCAAGGTTCAACTGACAATCACGAATAATAGAATCGAGAACAAGAGGTTTACCAGTAGCAACTTCGACATATAATGGTTTCCTCAGTTTAGTTCTAGGTATCGCAAGCAAAGGCTCAAAAGATAACGAAACAAAACTTCTATCGGAACCAGAATCAAAAATAATAAATGCAGGTCGATTGTTAACAAGAAATGTACCATTGACAACCTCGTTGTCAGCCCTCGCTTCGTTGGTATTCAACTTGTATGCTCGTCAACGAGCGGGATTCACATTCGCGTTGACATTCACGTTCGGATTCGCATTTGCATTCACCAACCTCGGACAGTTGTTGCGGAAGTGACCAAACTCTCCACAATTGAAACATGAACCCGGTGGGAATCTAGCAGCATTCCCCTGAACTGGAGCCTGATTCTGAACAACCTGATTCTGACCCAAACGACAGATGTTGGCCAGATGCCCAAGCTTACCACACGTAGTGCATTGCTTACAAGCTTGTTGTGCAACATGATGACCGTTGCAGCGAGCACAATGAGGTGCGGTACCAGCATACGCTTTCTTTGCAGGAGGTTGAGCTGGTGGGTTCTGAGCAGTAACTGCAAAATTCTGAGCACCCTTTCGCTTTCTCTACTTCTTCGATGACTCACCTTTCTTACCCTTACCCTTTTCCTTGACAGAATCGGTCGACTTCTTCTTATCACCCTTGTGGGTAAGTTTACCCTTCCTGACTTGAGACTCAGTTAGGGTAGCAGACAACTCGATCGCGTGACGAATAGTAGTAGGATTAATGCCAGTCACAATATCCTGTATGGAATCGGGTAAACCATCGATATACCTCTCTATTGCTTTCTCCAACAGGGAAACCATAGTAGGACATAAAAGACTGAGTTCCTCAAAACGATCCGTATACGCACGGTGTTCTCCCCCATCTTGCTTTAGATCGTCAAACTCTCATTCCAAAGCTCGAATTTCGTGACGGGGACAAAACTCTTTCATCATGAGAGCTCGAAGCTCTTCCCATGTCTATGCTAATGCCACTTTGGCACCCCTATCACGCATCACTCTGTTCCACCACGTAAGAGCACGCTTCTCAAACACACTTGATGCAAATTCAACCTTACGCCCATTCGGACATTGCACATGTCTAAATGTGCTCTCGATACTTTCGAACCACTGCAGGAGCGCATTTGCTCCTTGAGACCCAGAAAACTTTAACGACTTAGCAGAATTGAAGTTCTTGAAATTACACTGAGCATTATTGTTGTTATTGTTGTTATATAATTCATGGATCTGGGTCACTACGCCTGGAAGCACAGCAGCCATTTGCTGAGCGACAAGGGCTGCGACTTCTTCAGCAGTAAAAGATTGTGCATCACGTCGAGGAGGCATTGTCTAAAAGGAAATATGAGAAACGAGTGAGGTTGATAATTAGGAAAGACAAAAGAGGTATCGACAAAACACAAGGAAGGCGGTCATTTGTTCGTTACCTCGAACAAATAAACGACACGCAGTGACTAATCAAAGTAAATGAGTCAAAATAATGTATCGTGAAGACATGCTCGTCTATAAGTGAACACTCACCCCAAGAGTTCCCAGGTAAGAGTGACTGGTGCGATTATGTGGATTTGTACGAACACTCTAGCCTTAGACAGAAAACTCAGGGTACAGGCATTCATTCTTCCAGTTTGCACGTGTTCACATTATTTAGACCCAAACTTTGATGAGATTTTGAAAACTGAAAAGGCACTAAGCCAAATATGAGTCAAACTGGAAGGGTTCAAAACATAGTAATCAATCGTCCTAGAACGGATGATTAATTTTCGAAGCAGATTCGAAATTTGTGTTCTCATTGTGGTTATCACCTAAGGGTAGGTGACGGTTTTGTTTTAAAAAAAATCTAAACGCAAATTTCCTTGCGTTAGGGTCCTAAAACTTATAGTCTAGCTCAAATCATTACTAATAACCTAATTCCCTATAACCATTGGCTCTGATACCAACTCTTCTGTCACACCCCGACCACGTAAAACAACAAATCGTGGCGGAAACGTCGGGGAGTGTTGTAACAGAATTATTGTTTCACAACCATGGAATACAAAAAGTTTCGTTTTATTTATTCATTAAGTAATTTACATTGTTTTAACACGAAACAAACAAGTTACATATCGACTATCACTGTTATTATGTCACTAAGGCCTCGTCCAGATCCTATGTGACTCATGCATCCTAGCAATCAACATCAAGCAACCACACCTGAAACATATGTAAAAACAAAATCAACAAAGAAATGCTGGCGAGCACATAGGTTTTATAACAGTGTCGGATTCATGGCTAGTTTACATGTTGCAATACCTTATTAAAACCTTGTTTTGAAAAGAGTATAATATTGCAACATATTTAACCAACTCAAATCAAGCGGGTTATAACTTATAAAACCTCGTAGCCATGATTCTTAACCCAAAAACATTTGTTTTAGTAAACCAAATTGTAAAACATTTCGTATTAACTTGTTTAATAAATCTCGTATGGTTTATATCCTTTCGAAAACATCGTTATGTGACATCGTTTCAAAATCGTTTACCCAAGTGAACTAAATAACGCCACGGTATGTAATATGATGAAAACACTTATATATAAGAAGTACCAGCGGCGTATCTACCATGTTTTCACCACATTACACCTGTCCCGTTATCTAAACACTTAACCAAAAACCAATCGTTTATCCAATTTGTTTAACTTTTGCAAATCGTTTCCAAATCGTTAACTCATTTAAATCGTTTAAATCATCCTCGTTTTAATTGTGAAAACTATTTATGGTCGTCTCGCTAATAACATCCAAACCTTCGTGACTCGACTATCTCGCTTCTCGCATTAACAAACCACCAAAGGGTAAGTTAACAATCACAGACTCAGTCGTTACCTACCTAACCCACACATAACCATGGGTGCAGTCTGATAACGGGATTTGTCAGATCCTAAGGTACCATAACCTAATACTGGTCGGTTCGGCCAAAATTAGTGAATGTCATTCGTTAAGTAACTACAACCAACAAGCTCGTTCACATTATCGAAAATCGTTATTAGTTTAGTATAAACCCTCTTAATCGTTTTTGAAACCATCGTTAAAATATCGAAATCATTTTGATACATATGAATCACCCCAAAACAATTGAAAACATGTGTATATGCCTAAACATGTTTAAATATGTTTAACTAGTCCTATGACAAGTATTATATGCCTAAACATGTTTAAATATGTTGCATAATCAGTTACATGACAAAAGTTTATGTTACATATGCTTAAATACCAATTATGCATAAAAAGGGCATTTTGGTCATTTACCTAAGGCATAATAACTACTTATCATACAACTAATTAAACCTAAGTGACCATAAGGTATAACCTCGGAAGGTTATTCCTTATACAACTATGGTCACTAAACATGCTTAGTCGTATCCTAATGATCGACCAAACGGGTCGAGTTTGAAAGGACTTATGACTCTATACAAGCACTAATCTAAAAGTGATGAGCTAAACATGCTAAAACATGTTTAGTTAAGTTAGAAAACATGTTTTGGTATCAAAACAAACGGATTTGATACCCAAGAGTAGTTTGGTTACAAAATACGTAAAAATATGCATTTTGGCCGAAACTACGACTCGTCACTACGCCTAGTCAACGTGGTAATCAGTAGGTATAGTCACAAGGGACTATAACCATCGTGATTACGCTCACGTTGCAAAGTTCAAATGAACTTTGTGTTGACCATTGACTGGTCAAAGCTGAAAGTCAAACTCTGTTTGACTTTCGTGCTTGAAACGCATAAAAGAACGAAAGAGGACTTAAAAGGGTCCAAGAATGGAAATCTAGATCCAACTTGCTCAGGTATGAGGTGCTAAGCCCTAACTTAGAGCAAATAGATCAGATTGTGTGAGTTGCAACAATGAAGGGCATGGGTATTTATAGGAAAACTAGAACCGTTAGGATCGTTTATTGGGAAACGAGCTTCGATCTTGGCTCTCCATGTGTGCTCATGGTTTTAGAATACCATGGGTGTGCAAAACAAGCCCATAGTATTAAGAAAACAATGTGTAAAAGCTTGGATACCAGCTGCTGAATCAAAGAAACAGTTTGCTAATCTGGGTGTTCTGTCATGGCCCGCGTAGCCAGAGACACCAGGCTTACGCGGCCCGCCTGGCAACTATCCAGAATTTACAATTTGGTCCCTGCACTTGAGAATCTTGCATTTTGGCTCATTTTTGACACGTTTAAGCCCCGTTAACCTCATTTCAAGGCTCTAAAATGAAGTTAAAGTATAGGGAACTTGAAATATGCTCAAAAACATCTCGGATTTTGGCTCGTTTGGTCGTACGGTTGCGTTGTTCGGTTAATTACGACGGAAGTCGTAACGAACGCAAAAACGATCCAAATTAAGCGACGAATGGAATTTTATCATGCGAATCACTAAAATAAAATATTTTATTGATTACATAAATTTTGGGATCTCCGGATATATTCAGAACGTAAGATATGCCCGAAAATGCAAACTTTTGCACTTTTTGACGCTTTTAGTCCCTATTGATCAATAAAGTTTGTTTTAGCATACTGAACCCCTCAAAGCCTATTTTAAGCTATGTAAAGGATATTTAGGGTACGTTTAACTTATGATCAAGTTCCGGAATGTTCATTACTATACAAATCGGTATAGTTTCACAGTTTGACACAATTAGTCCCTGCGATCGAACAAACTTGATTTCAACACACCAAACCATCCAAAACTTATTTCTAAGTTATGTAGAGGTTATTTAAGGTATGTTAAGCCTATGCCACTATTCCAGAGTGTTTTTCGCGTTATACTGACTGTGTTTACGCACCAGTTGGCGTATAACCTTCCAGAAAGCGATTTAAAGCTTGAAATTGGAATCGAATTAAATTGTAAAATCATCAAACACAAATACACATATGATAACACCAAAACACATATAATAACACCAAATCACATTGTTTTATTAATAGTCACCATTGTTTTACATTGTACAACGATTACAGAACACAATTGTCACACAAGAGGCACTGAAAGACAACAGCTGGGTAGAAGCCATGCAAGAGGAGCTCCAACAGTTCAAAAGACAACAAGTATGGGAACTTGTACCACTGTCAGAGGGTGTAAGTCCTATTGGCACAAAGTGGGTCTTCAAAAACAAAACTGATGAAAGGGGCATTGTTGTCTAGAATAAAGCTAGGCTTGTGGTTCAAGGGTTCAGACAAGAAGAGGGCATTGACTATAATGAAACATTTGCCCCTGTAGCAAGACTTGAAGCTATCTGACTATTTCTGGCCTTTGCTGTCAACCACAACATCAAGGTGTATCAAATGGATATCAAATGTGCATTCCTCTATGGTAAGATTCAAGAAGAGGTTTATGTTTGTCAACCTCCAGGCTTTGAGGATCCATTTAATCCAAATCATGTCTACAAGCTAAATAAAGCTTTGTATGGCCTGAAACAAGCACCAAGAGCCTGGTATGAAACTCTTTCCACTTTCCTAATATCCATTGGTTTCACAAGAGGTAAAATAGATAAAACATTGTTTTTAAAATGGAGAGGAAAGGATTTGATGATTGTCCAGATTTATGTGGATGGCATCATCTTTGGAAGCACATGTAATAAAATGTGTGAGGAGGTTAGGCAACTCATGACAACTGAGTTTGAAATGAGTGCAATGGGTGAACTCCAGTGCTTTCTTGGTCTCCAAGTTAGGCAACTGCAAAATGGCACTTTTATCCATCAAGGCAAATATGCCAAATAACCTTTAAAGAAATTTGAGATGGATGACTGTAAACCATGTACTACACCCATTGCAACCAATAAAATTGTCATGTCTGATGAAAAGGATGATTTGGTTGATCAAACTTTATATAGAAGCATAATTGGGTCTTTATTATACCTAACTACATCTAGGCCAGACATCATGTTTGCAACATGTGTTTGTGCAAGATCCCAATTAGCCCCCAGAAAGTCAAACCTTATTGCTGTAAAAAGGATATTCAGATACCTAAAAGGTGCTCCCACACTTGGTATCTGGTATCCAGCTGATGGTAAAGTTGAGCTTTCTGGTTTCTCAGATAGTGATTTTGCTGGATGTGACAAGACAAGGAAGTCCACTTCAAGAGGGTGCCAATTCCTAGGCAGTTGCTTAGTGTCTTGGCAAAGAAAAAAGCAAGCAGCTGTTTCCACATCCACTGCTGAGGCAGAGTATATAGCTGCTGCAAGCTGTACAGCCCAACTGCTTTGGCTTCAAAATCAGTTGCTGGATTTTGGTATCACTGCCCTAAAGACACCTCTCATGTTGGACAGTCAGGCAGCAGAAAATATCATCAAAAATCCAGTCTCCCATTCAACCACCAAGCACATAGATATCAGACATCACTTTGTGAGGGATTGCTATGAAAAAAGGTTTGATTTCTCTGCACCATGTACCAACTAAGGATCAGCTGGCAGATGTGCTAACCAAAGCATTAGACACATCCACCTTTGAAAGCTTGATCTCTAGGATTGGTATGCTAAACATGGAATAACAAGCAAAATCTTGTTTTTCTATGAATAAAAGCATTAAAATGTTTTCAGAAAATAAAAAATCCATCCTTAAAAATAGCTAAAAATGAATTTTTCATTAAATCCTTAAAAGTCTGCCATAACCACTGCTTTGTTCAAACATCTGTTCCAATAAAGTCTGTCCACTGCTGAAAGTCATCCCCTGTTCTCTCATTTCCTTGATAAGCACTGTTTTTCAAAATCAGTGTTTTATCCACTGATATTGTCACACCCCCAAAATCCACACGCGGAGTGTCACCGCTTGGAGGCGTGACTGACCAGGATCAAGCCACCAATCATATTGAACAAGCATAAGTAAACATAGAATCCAACACAATATAATTGGTGTCAAAATCTAAAACATAGTTTAAGTTGCAAGCGGAAGCATAATGTTTAAAACCAAAACATAAGTTTAAACATTTCAGTGTTTAACATGGCACACAGCTGTCCATGTCCCACAACGACTCTTCTCCATGCAAGCTCCTGCTAAACCTGGTGACCTGCAAAGCATGAAGTAACGAGTCAACAACAAAGTTGAGCGAGTTCACAGTTGGGTGTTTGTTTTAGTTATTCCAAAAAAAACATAGTTTCCTTTAACTGGCATCCTCGCCGTGGGGGTTACCCCATAGTTGAAAACGTGTTTTGTTTATTCCCGTTTACTCTGGCAATCCATCCGTGGGGGCTACCCCATGTTTAATTATCTGGCTCTCTGGCCATGGGGGCTACCCCATGTTTATACTACTAGACTCGTTACCATATCGACCACTGACTTTAGTCATGTTTATGTGCCCTTAGCGTCAATGTCTATCATCATTGACGTGCCCAGATCCATTAGTTCACGCCCGTCCTCTGGGGCACGGTGTGAGGCTTGTCAGACCTAAATAGCGCTATCTAACTAATGACCCGCTCGCCATTGGCCCGGCGATTAAGTCGATATAAAAAGGAGGGACTTCGTGATAGAGTTTTGGTCAAGTGAAATTTAACTGTCCATAAGGACGAGGAATTACATTCCTGAACCCGTACTGTCCTACCCAAGAAGGATGAGGAATCCATATTCCTTAACCCATTCCCAACCCCTGGGAATCCCATGCTTTGTAGAAAGTGTGAACTCCCCTTAGGTTAGCTCGGCAGATAAACGAAAGGCCAATCGAGCTGCTAGGGTCAACCACATCCTAACATGGTTACCATACAAGTCAGGTCTAGGTTCAAGTAAGGCACGTATGTTCGCATCGATTTATCAAATCAAGACATGTAACAATCATGACATGCATGGCATACATTAGAACATGTTAAACAGATTAGTAACTAAGCCCAATAAACAATCGGCCCAACCTATTGTGCGATCAGCATAACTTGTGCGATCCACAATGGGTTGTGCGATTCAACATAAGCCCGGCCCAAACATATAAACACGGCCCAACAATAATATACGTTGATCTTGTGCGGTCCGGATATCTTGTGCGATCCGGACGACTTGTGCGACTGGAATTTGGGCTTTGAGGCCCAACAGTAATGCAAATTCAAGTTGTTTGTGTGAGGCCCAAGACTTGTGCGATCGGCACCTTCTTTTGCGATCCACAGGTCTTGTGCGATCATGCATACCTTAGTTGTACACTATGATCCAACTTATTGTACATCGGTCTATCTTGTGCGATCAGATCAGATCTTGTACGATCTGATCTTGTGCGACCAAGGAGTCTTGTGCGATCAGTTATAATTTCTGAATTTCATGCAATTTAGTTACATCATTCAATAGTTTCCTTCTTTACACACAATCAATCAACACAATCAACAGTTTTAGATCATGCAAATCATCGATCAAACAAGGGTTTTATCATCTAATTCATATAAACCCTAGTCATATTCAAAGTATAAACAATAATTTATCAAATCATCGGTTTCAATTCATCATACAACACCTCATGTTCGATCATATAATGGGTCCGATTACACGAACATACAGCCGGTTAACAAGCATTCGGTTTTAAATCAATAATATGCAAATCCGATTAATATGAACATTATCAAATACACATATGTGAGCCGATTTCATGAGCACTAAGATTTAACAGTTTATATCATGTTCAATCACAAGATATCACTAGATCATCATGTAATACACCTAGATCATAACACCATCAAACATACAACCGATAATTATAAACACTAACCGATTGAGAGAAGAATAGAATCAATCCTAGCAGGAAAGCTTCGAGAGATGGGGATGTGTTGCCGTCGACTTTGAGAGGAGAGAAAGAGAGTAGGGTTTTGATGTGCAAAGTGTTTAGCCAAAACAATGAAGAGTATACCCCTTTCTCATGAGGTTATGTGACATAATGGAGTGGGTCGAATCCCAGCTTTGGGCTGCCCTTGGTTCGGATACAAAAAGTATAGCATGAAAGGGCTTGTGCGATCGGGTTGTGTTGTGCGTTTGGGCTCGTTTAATGCTATCATATTATATACATACATTCGTTACACAATAAACACATATCAAACATAGCATTTCATTAATCATCAAGGTTCACATACATTACATTAAACACAAAGATGGGTTCTGAAATACGAGTTGTCACATTATCCCCAAGTTGAAAGAAATTTCGTCCCGAAATTTAGCACGTACTCACTGAGGAAGCTAGTTAAGTTGCATGGTTTTCCTGGGGTGTCACATCCCCAAGTTCGCTATAAAACCAAGTTCAGGTTATAGTCTGGTTTTAACAAAAACGTTTTCCCTTATTAAAACCAAGTTCGCTATAACCAATGGCTCTGATACCAATCTGTCACACCCCCAAAATCCACACGTGGAGTGTCACCGCTTGGAGGCGTGACTGATCAGGATCAAGCCACCAATCATATTGAACAAGCATAAGTAAACATAGAATCCAACACAATATAATTGGTGTCCAAATCTAAAACATAGTTTAAGTTGCAAGTGGAAGCATAATGTTTAAAACCAAAACATAAGTTTTAACGTTTCAATGTTTAACATGGCACACAGCTGTCCATGTCCCACAACGACTCTTCTCCATGCAAGCTCCTGCTAAACCTAGTAACCTGCAAAGCATGTAGTAACGAGTCAACAACAAAGTTGAGCGAGTTCACAGTTGGGTGTTTGGTTTAGTTATTCCAAAAAAACATAGTTTCCTTTAACTGGCATCCTCTCCGTGGGGGTTACCCCATAGTTGAAAACGTGTTTTGTTTATTCCCGTTTACTCTGGCAATCCAGCCATGGGGGCTACCCCATGTTTAATTATCTGGCTCTCTGGCCGTGGGGGCTACCCCATGTTTATACTACTAGACTCGTTACCATATCGACCACTGACTTTAGTCATGTTTATGTGCCCTTAGCGTCAATGTCTATCATCATTGACGTGCCCAGATCCATTATTTTACGCTCGTCCTCTGCGGCACAGTGTGAGGCTTGTCAGACCTAAATAACACTATCTAACTAATGACCCACTCGCCATTGGCCCGGCGATTAAGTCGATATAAAAAGGAGGGACTTCGTGATAGAGTTTTGGTCTAGTGAAATTTAACTGTCCATAAGGACGAGGAATTACATTCCTGAACCCGTACTGTCCTACCCAAGAAGGACGAGGAATCCATATTCCTTAACCCATTCCCAACCCCTGGGAATCCCATGCTTTGTAGAAAGTGTGAACTCACCTTAGGTTAGCTCGGCAGATAAACGAAAGGTCAATCGAGCTGCTAGGGTCAACCACGTCCTAACATGGTTACCATACAAGTCAGGTCTAGGTTCAAGTAAGGCACGCATGTTCGCATCGATTTATCAAATCAAGACATGTAACAATCATGACATGCATGGCATACATTTAGAACATGTTAAATAGATCAGTAACTAAGCCCAATAAACAATCGGCCTAACCTATTGTGCGATCAACATAACTTGTGCGATCCACAATGGGTTGTGCGATTCAACATAAGCCCGGCCCAAACATATAAACACGGCCCAACAATAATATACGTTGATCTTGTGCGGTCCGGAAATCTTGTGCGATCCGGACGCCTTGTGCGACTGGAATTTGGGCTTTGAGGCCCAACAGTAATGCAAATTCAAGTTGTTTGTGTGAGGCCCAAGACTTGTGCGATCAGCACCTTCTTGTGCGATCCACAGGTCTTGTGCGATCATGCATACCTTAGTTGTACACTATGATCTAACTTATTGTACATCGGTCTATCTTGTGCGACTGTCTTGTGCGATCAGATCAGATCTTGTACGATCTGATCTTGTGCGACCAAGGAGTCTTGTGCAATCAGTTATAATTTCCGAATTTCATGCAATTTAGTTACATCATTCAACAGTTTCCTTCTTTACACACAATCAATCAACACAATCAACAGTTTTAGATCATGCAAATCATCGATCAAACAAGGGTTTTATCATCTAATTCATATAAACCCTAGTCATATTCAAAGTATAAACAATAACTTATCAAATCATCGGTTTCAAATCGTCATACAACACCTCATGTTCGATCATATAATGGGTCCGATTACACGAACATACAGCCGGTTAACAAGCATTCGGTTCTAGATCAATAATATGCAAATCCGATTAATATGAACATTATCAAATACACATATGTGAGCCGATTTCATGAGCACTAAGATTTAACAGTTTATATCATGTTCAATCACAAGATATCACTAGATCATCATGTAATACACCTAGATCATAACACCATCAAACATACAACCGATAATTATAAACACTAACCGATTGAGAGAAGAATAGAATCAATCCTAGCAGGAAAGCTTCGAGAGATGGGGATGTGTTGCCGTCGACTTTGAGAGGAGAGAAAGAGAGTAGGGTTTTGATGTGCAAAGTGTTTAGCCAAAACAATGAAGAGTATACCCCCTTTCTCATGAGGTTATGCGACATAATGGAGTGGGCCGAATCCCAGCTTTGGGCTGCCCTTGGTTCGGATACAAAAAGTATAGCCTGGAAGGGCTTGTGTGATCGGGTTGTGTTGTGCGTTTGGGCTCGTTTAATGCTATCATATTATATACATACATTCGTTACACAATAAACACATATCAAACATAGCATTTCATTAATCATCAAGGTTCACATACATTACATTAAACACAAAGATGGGTTCTGAAATACGAGTTGTCACAGATATGCTATCCACTGATAATAAAAATCACCCACTGCCTTCATTATTACCGTTGCACCCACTGTTCTTGTTCCATCAGTGGTTTTCATAAAACACTTGTCCTTCAATTCATCAGGGGTTGGCACGTGGACAGTACATAGCGGTCAGATCTTTTGTAACCGCTGCCACGTCAGCATTCACTTTCTCACTATAAAATCCTGACCAAAACCCCCAAACAGGGTTTTACTGTCGAATCGAATTCACAAAAATCCCTTTCTCAAAGCAGTTTCCATCTTCTTCTTCTCAAATTCATCTTCATCATGCCTTCTTCTCCAAAATCACCGTCCTTGTCTTCTAAAAAAGACGCTGAAATGGACCCCAAACCCATTGAAATTCCATACAAAGCTCCTCACAACTATCGGGGTCTACTCACAAAACCCGGTACCATCGATATCTATGATTCCATCATTGATACTATGTCATCTTCAAAGTACAAAACTTTGTTGACTGCCGATGCTCCAATCTTCCTGGCAACCCAGAGAGAATTTTGGAAAAATGTCACCCTTGAACTTCAAGGTAAAACAGCCATAGCCATCAATTCCTCGATAAAGGGTAAAGCCATTAAAATCACACCACAATCCATTTCAGAGGTATTTGAACTCGATGATCAGCAAGGTAAAACTTCTTTTCCCAAAATCGAGTACAAAACTGATTTTATTAAGAGGGGGTATGCTGAGAAAATGAAAAAGGATACCTTACAAAAAGGTAGTTTTCCTCCTGCAACAAGATTTTTATTTCATACCCTCTTGATGTGCGTCTCAAATAAAACAACTGCTTTTAATGAAATACCGTTAAAGATACAATACCTGGGTTATGCTATTCTACAAAATGAAAATTTTAACTACTCCCAGGTAATCTTTAATTATTTGGTTAAAAATGTTGATAAAAAACCATTCTTACTTTTTCCAAGATTTCTAAGTTACTACTTTCAAAAGAAATTTGGTAAGGATGATGCTCATGTACTCACACAAGGTGAATCTTTTCAAATAAACAGCTTAACAGTTGAAACCTTTACAAGTATCAACACCTTGCAAAACAAAAGCAGAGGTCCCTGAGCAGAATTTAGCAGCTACCACTGCTCCTCAGGTATCTGCTGCTGAGCCCACTGCTCTAGGTGATCACAACAGCAAAACAACTGTTGTGAAACCCACACCTAAAACCACCAGAAAGCCACGACAAAAGAAAACTCAAAAGCCCCCCCAAACCCAAATCAAAGGCAACTCTGGAGGATGAGATACCAGAGTAACTGCCAGTGACAGCACAAAAGTCACAAGAAACCACTGCTGCTACTTCCTCACAGCAGATGGTAGAAATATCTCAACCCATGCCTCAAACTCCTCCTGCTTCTTCTAAAAAAGAACAGGTTGTACACATAAGGACACCACAATATGATGCTCTGGAATAACTCGAATCCATCATCCACAGCCCAATGCCCGGGGCAAATTCGCTTTCTACACCCAACCTTACCTCCACAATTCCCCCACAAACAAAATTATTGTTGGATGCTCTTGATTTGAACCAGACACAAAGCAGTCCTTCACAATCACCCATTCATGAGAATATGCCTCAACAAATGACTGGGTCTGATGTATCAATCATTGCTAACCCACCAACAAGACCTGAGGAGGTTACACCCCTTGAGTTACAAGTAACTCTTGGTGGTAGTTCAAGTGAAGCAGCCACTACAAGTGCTGAACCCACTGGTTTGCATTTGGACAGTGGTTTCATCAATCAGACTTCCTTGAAGGCAATTTCTTCTTTGGGAACATTTGTGTATCCAGTTTTTATTGGTTCATTAAAAAGTGTTTCTCAAATTGAAGAAAGAGGTCCCCAGTACCAAGACAAAGGGGCATCAGTGGATGACTTCTGGGATACATTTCCTGGGCCAACCACTGTTACAACCACTCCAAGTGGGAAATCAGATGATCCCATTAAGTTGGGTGATGGTTTAATGTACCGAGAATTGACGGACAGAGTTGACAAACTGGATACCTCTGTTGCAGAAATTAAAGATATGCTGCAACAGTTGTTGAAAGTTCAAAAGGTACCAATCACTGCTGCTCCAGCTCAAGCACCTGCACCACCACATGCACCTGCATCAAATGAGCTCTGGAACTTGTTTCAACCTATGCTCATCCAACAAAGAGAACTTGCTGATCAGCAGCATGAGATACATGTTCAAAAGCAGAGAAACATGACGGAAGCTAGGTTTATGGATACCCAATCTGATATCAAGGCTATAAAGGCCCATTTATTGAATACCACTGGCACTGCTCCTCCCACTATCATCTTTGTGGATAAACCACCACCAGCTGATGCCAAAAAGGGGGAGAAGTTGAAGCAGTTGAGAAAAGGGGGATATGAAGATGGCATCTACATTGCACCTGACAAATCAAGCATGCTTGCAGATATTCCCTTGCCAGATGGTAGTAAGAAGACTGATGTGACCACAAATGCACTTGCTGAAGCAAAAGCTAGTGTGAAAAAGGATAAAGAGGCTAAGGATAAATCCAGGTGGGAACAGGAGAAAAGAGCATTTATGGAGCTGAATGAGTAGGGTATTTCTGAGCCAAAGGATGACAAAAATCCTGAGCCAAAAAGAAAGAATCACACTAGAAAAGTGAGGGAACCCAAACACACACCATCCAGACCCACAAAGCAAACTCCTAAACCTACTAAAAACCCCACACATCAATCTTCCACCCAAACAGCTATTGTAACACCTGTTGTATCAACTACTGTTGGTACTTCAGTGGTTTCATCAGTTGTTAAACCAAACATCACCATTTCAACACACACCACTTCAACACACACCACAACCACCGCCTTACCACTACCCCCAAAGATCACCTCACCACCAAAAACATCATCAACACCACCTTCATCTCCTGCTAAAAAGCAGAAGACAACAGATGTTACAACATCTATTGTAATGGCAACAGTGGTTGAAACACCAGTTGTTTCAACAATTGTTAGTCAGCCACCTTCCACAACCCAAATCACCACTTCACAACCATCCAACACACCACCAGCCTCTCCTAAACTAAAAAGGAGAAGGATAATTTTACCTGATGATGATTCTCCAACACCACCACCAACATCTTCACAATCTCTTTCACTTGTTAATATTCCAAACCCTGTTCCTCTTTCCTCAGCCCAAGTCCAACAACCAATCACTACCATCACTCCTGCAGGGATCCAATATCCTCTAGAACTCATAGCAGTCAGAGAAGAGATTAAATCCTTCTACATTGATGATGATCCTGCTAAAAGGAGCTTGCCATCAGTTGAAGGATATCCCAGGCCTAACAACATTGAAGAATATCTGAAAGTTAAGGCTCAACAAGCAGAGGATATCTCCAAAAGAAACTCACAAGGAAAACCTGACAAAGAAATTCAAAGGCATTATCAATTTATGCTCACACAAGTCAGATCTTTGGAGCAGTTTACAAAGAATGTATGTCAACAAATTTCAGAAAGAGCAGATGAATCCTTGAGAAAAGACTACCATGGCAACATCATGGCTTATAAGAAATACAAGGGATAAAAATACATGTATAAAGAATGGACCATTCCTGAGCTTGAAAGTGAAGTAGCCAGGATTCAAGACATGATCAAAAACAAGGTTAGACAACCTCCTCCTGATTGGGCAAAGTACAAGAAGAATGTACCTGATAAGGTACTGGAGCTGAAGAGAATGAAAGAGGAATTAATCACTGCTGATTATGGGTCTATAAACCAAGTGATGAGGTGGAAAGAAGACAAAGTCAGGACCACCTACAAAAGGTTGGAGGAACTAAGGAAGAAAGATCCAAAGGTTCCACAAAAACCTGACTATCCTGAAGCAGAGGTTTCAACAAGACCACCAAAGCTGCAAGTTAGGAAGGCCACTACTCCACCTGGTGCCATTCTTTATCAAAGAAGAAGGCAAAAACAGATGGATGCAGAAACACCAGAGGATCAAGCAGCTGGTGATGAAATTTTAAAAATGGTTCTCAAACAAATGATGACTGATATTCCTGAACTTGCTAAAGCTCAAAGCACTGCTCAGTTAGTCATCACCAGGCCACCATCTCCCAACTCCTCATCTAATAAAAATCTCCCAAGAAACCCACCAGACTCAAAAGTACTAAAATGGAAAACTGATAAACAGACCCATGTACTGACAGTGATCATGTCTAGTGGAGAAGTGAAGAAAATATCAAGGGAACAAGCACTAGGCCTAAGTGTTGAAAATCTGCAGGATCTCCTTGATCTTCCACTGTGCAGGGATGAAGATGATACAGATGCCCTAGACTTTGAGTTACAACTTAAAGGTCAGATAAGGGAGCTGCTGATGAGGCAATAAAGATCTTCAATAATGAAGGGTTTTGGCATCATCTGTTCCAGGGGAGATTGTTAGGATTGAACCCTATCAGAGGAACAGTTGATTAGAGCCAAAACCGGTTCAGAGCAGTGGATCCAGAATAAGCAGATATTATGTTTTCATTCTCTCCCCTTGAAAGTGGTTTCAACATCTGATGACCTCCAATCCACCGATCCTTACAACTGCTGACCTACAACTGCTGATCAAGTCAAAGACTGATGAAGAATAAAGCTCTGTTGGTCAATCTACTGCTATGGGTCAAGCACTGCTGAAGATATCAAGTACTGCTGGAGTCACAACAGTGGAAGGATATAGCAGTAGTTTAGTCTTTCTTATGTAATGTAATGTAATCAGTAGTTAGCATAGCAGTGTTTATATAGATCAGTTGTTTAGAGTTTGTTAGGAGGTTAGATGTCACTTTTATGGTGACATCAGCAAAGATGCCACAGTGGTTTGTCCGTGCCTATAAATAGAACAGTACCCTGTACTGTTGTATTAGCTCTTCACCACGTTTCTCCTGTACGAACAAACACTGTGAGCTAAGGCTGAGGGGGAGTTTGTTACATGCACGCATTGTAATCATTGTTGAAATAAATTCAATCATTCGGTTCTATGTTGAAAATGTGTGTTAAAAGTAATTCTCCTGTTTGATTGTGTGCAAAGTTTAATTCCACTTATATTCCGCTGCATTACTTGTTTATTGTTCATCTTAATTCTAAACGTAAAACACAATCAATCCAAACTCATATCCTATCAACCAATGGCTCTGATACCAAACTGTAACACCCCCAAAATACCACATGCGGAAACCCCCGCGAGGCGTGTGACATACCAGGATCTAGCCACCAATCACATTGAACTCATAACAAGATTTCAAATAAAAACTTTCATTTATTAACATAAAGTATTACAAAACAACAAATGTAATTCATCGTGTTCAGCGGAAGCATAAATCACTTGTTAAGTGTTTCATAAACCATATGTACGAAAACCATTAAACTTGTCTCGCGATTCCATGTCTCTCGACCCATGACCACTCCAGCCTCCCAGACAGCAAGTCCCAATGATATAAACCTATAGACCTACAAGCATGTAGAAAAGTGTATCAGACAACGCCTTGACTTTCGCACAAGTCAAGCGTCGTTCACATACGTTGCTATATGGATCTTCATGCCCGGTTGCCGGTACCAGATTTATAGATCCTGATATCTCCGATCAAAACCCAGACTACTAGAATATCAAGGCTGGTGTGCTTTGCTCAACACAAGCTCCCTACGGTTGTCGTATAGTGGATTCCATATTTGTTCTATGAAGTAGCGAATATCGTACGTCTTGCCAAAAGTTGCTCCTCCATGCCTCGCATGGACCCAACTTGAAGATTCTCTTCCTTCAATGCTTCAGTTTGAACAGGGCGAATCTGATCGGGTAGGTTAGAGTCGATGGTGGGCTACAAGCTCATACGTGTTTAGGTTCCATAGTCGTAATCACTCGAGAGTTCCATCCAGCGATGCCATCGCATATTTAGCTCTTTTTGAAACAAGGGTACACGGGAGGCCCTTGTGATCAGTCTAAGTAGTGCATTTGGTACCGTCCAAGTAATACCTCCAACTTAAATCCAAAGACCATGGCTTCCACCGCAGGTTGTGACTCGTGCAATTCTTCTTGTAAGTCCACCACGTAAGTCATCACTTTCTTCGTGCTGCGTCGGCGTGCAACTGGGATTCTGATTCGAACCATTATGGTATACCACTAGATCATCAGTACCCTCGGATAGAAACGATGCTCAGTGCATTGCAGAGTTGGGTTTCAAAAGCTGAAAAGATGTCCTCCTATTTTGTCTCCCACGAATACACAACACCCTGCTGTGCTGAAGAGATTAAGGCTGCGCGATCTTCAAAAATCATGTGATGAATCCGCGATAGTATCTAGCGAGACCAAGAAAATTGTTGTATCCCCGAAGGAATCTTTGGTGTCGATCAGTTTCTAACAAAATGGATCTTAGCGAGATCCATGTGTATTCCCACTTCGTTGATTACATGACCAAAAATGTACCTCTCGAATCCAGAAGTTACACTTAACAAGACTTCGCGTGGAGTGGCTCCTCCCTCAGGAGCTCTAAGAGATACAAGTGTCGCCCATGGTGTTCCTTTCTCCTGGAAATGATTCAAAACGTCATCAATAAACACAGTCGATTCATGTGATCCATAAAGCTGCTGGTGTGTTGATTAACCCAAAGGTCATGGAATACAAAGTCGTAATGGCCGCACTACATTCGATATGCCGTTTTAGGAACATGATCCTCTTGTACTTCCATCTGATGGAAGTTCGTTCGTTAGTCAATCCTCGAATGGGAGCTTGACCCTAGAAACTGGTCGACGAGCTGTCAATACATGGTCGAGGCAAACGGTTCTTGACTGTCACCTTGTTGAGTCCTTGATAATCAGTACATGTACGAAAAGGATTATCTTCTCGGATATAACTGAGACTCCCCAGAGCGAAAAACTAGGTTCGACAAAACTCCTGTCCAACAATTCCTGTAGTTGATTAGACAGTTCTTGCAACCCTCCTGGTGTAAGACGGTATGGAGTACGAGTAATCAGGGCTGCCTCTGGCGTGAGATCAAACTGAGATTCTTCCTAACAGTTGTGGAAGTAGACCTGAAAGTTCTTCGAGTAGCTCATCGGAAGAAATCACGAACAATTGATGAATCCTCGATCCTCTTTTCCTTAGCCTTATTATCAGTGACGAGTGCTAACATAGCGGGGTAATCCCTCTGTAGACACTTCTGGGTTTCATAGCTAAAATGACGTTAACCTTTGCGCCACTCTGACGCTTTAGAACAGATAACGATCCTCCACTAGGGAGAGGGATACGCAAAATTTTCTCCTCACAGGGTATATCTGCGCGATATCGGGATAACCAATCCACACTAACTACCGCATCGAAACTATCAAGAATAGCAGAAGGAAGGTCGATGTCGAACACCTGTCCTACAAGGTCGAGTTTGCACCCCAACGAACATTTGAGGCTTTAATTGACCTGCCATCAGCCGCTTCCACAACAGGTTCAGTTTCAAGAAGTATCAGGGTTGAATAGAACAGAGTCAAGACGATTAGCTACCAAGAACGTGCAGGCCACCACGTTGCTATTTTCCTGGTGTCGCCCACGCCCATCCTAAATGCCCTTTTCATGAGTATCATTCCCAGTGTTGTTGTTATCGTTACGAGGATTTCCAGTACTGGCATCATTCCCTTGGTTGTTTCCGTCTTGATTTTACAACGGCCAATCCATGTCGTAGGCACCTTCATTTCCATACTGTAGGCTACAATTACGAGTACCTTGATGTCGCCGTGACTGTGGCCTCTAATGTCGTTGCTTGTAACGGAGCCCTACGATCTTTCACCAACAGGGTCCATCTTTTCACGTTCCGTGTCACGTCCTAAGGCACTACTCATTGTGCTGGCAGTTACACATTCCACACTATAGTCAATTGCCATCGTTTATGTCGCGATTGATTCATAGGAGTTGACTCCCATAAGTCGCTGACTAGGGTTAAGGATTCGATTGAAGTCAATTTGCTGGTGTTCGTCGCCGGTAATCAGGGTCGTCCTAATACTGAGGTCGGTAAGGTACTACGCTCCTCCTCTTGTCCATCGATCTTGCAAGTTGATTGAGTAATACACGGTATGTTGCTAGAGTGTTGCAGAAGTGATCGCACTTCGGGATCTAAGGCGTCAACACGTTGAGTTCCAGCAAACGAAGAAAAGTGAGAAGGTATAGACCAATCATTCGATGCTGCGTCATCCAACTCAGAGACGTTCGTACTAGCACCTAACATTCTACACAGTTCGCTAAACGTTCAAATGTGTGTTCAGGTAATACTCGATAGCATCGAGATTCGTAAGGATTCTGAGAGGAGTGAAAAGATCGCGTTCGAGTATGAGACAATCACTGCTATGACTCCTATAGATTTGTTATGTTTCTCGTTGATCAAATAACGGAACATAACCCCTTTTTCACTTGTTAAGTCTCACTGGGACTCACATGCACCCCACATTATTATTATTATTATTATTATTATTATTATTATTATTATTATTATTATTATTATTATGTGTGCACCCACAATAATATTGTGATTTGCATGCTCATCTCAGTTCCTCCTAACTCATGTCAAATGGTTCCTCAGACTCAGACGAACCTTACAATCTGGAGCTGAGTGTCATGGTCGTATTCACGTATTCAGAACTGTTCGGTTACAGTCTAGTTTTATAAAAACATTTTTAAAACCAAGTTCACTATAACCAGTGGCTCTGATACCAAACTGTCACACCCCCAAAATACCACATGCGGAAACCCCTCAAGGCGTGTGACGTACCAGGATCTAGCCACCAATCACATTGAACTCATAACAAGATTTCAAATAAAAAAATTTCATTTATTAACATAAAGTATTACAAAACATCAAATGTAATTCATCGTGTTCAGCGGAAGCATAAATCACTTGTTAAGTGTTTCAAAAACCATATGTACGAAAACCATTAAACTTGTCTCGCGATTCGATGTCTCTTGACCCATGACCACTCCAGCCTCCCAGACAGCAAGTCCCAATGATATAAACATATAGACCTGCAAGCATGAAGAAAAGTGTATCAGACAACGCTGGTGAGTTCAAAGTTTGTTAACACGTTTAGTTACCAGATATGAGTTTAAAACATTTCAGAGATTCGATGTTGTTAATAACTCGATTACCGCAGATGGCTCCAGATTATTTGCCCTTCCCCAATGCTCTATCAAACATTGGTCAAGTGGTTAAGGTAATTAGTTCACGACCATCCTCCCCGGTACGGTGTGAGGGTGCCAAACCTAATAGCGCTATCAACTAATAACCCCGTTGCCTCCCCGGCAACCAATTCGGTATATGATGGGACTTAATGATAGATATGAGTGTATTAACCAACATCCCGAGTTTAACATTCCAGTCAAACCCAAAAACCCAGTATTCCTCCCCGAAATACCTACCAGATGTCCCTCCCCGGGACGCATGCTTGAAAAAGAGCAGTGAACTCAACTTAGATTTGCTCGGTATGTTACGTTACATTACCCGTTCCAAGTTGGTCAACCAACCCCTACCGTGATTACCAAAGATGATCAGTTTCGTAAACACATATCTAGATCACGTATTCAACAAGTCACATGTAACAACGTCCTCATGTAACACATAGCAAACGTTTAGATTTCATAGACTTTCATAACACAAGTTCACATTTCAAACAGTAGCTACCAATAAAATCAGTTTCATAATAATCAGTTCACGTATTGTCACAGATTGCATTCACTGCAAGGATCATCATTTATCACATAGCAAGTATTCAATCGCATACAAGTCAAACCAAATTTCTCATTCTTATTGATATGCAATAAATAGATTTCATAAGCACAAACATCTATCATCATAAGCATCATAAACTGTATACACTGTTCTGTTGGTTTACTCACTGTCATGGCGAAGAATCCACTCGACGAAGAACCAACTTCGTCGAATGCTCTCATGGCGAACAACCACCCGACGAACAATCATACTTCGTCGTATGTCCTCACAGCGAACAATCACCCGACGAAGAACCATACTTCGTCGTATGTCCTCACGGCGAACAATCACCCGACGAACAATGATTCTTCGCCTAGAAGTGGGTATGACGAAGGTCCACACTTCGTCAATGGCCAGATAACCTTCAGGTCACACTTTGTAACTGTCGAACATCTAGGATCCAACCCCTAAATCCCGTAACCGTTTCATCTTGGGAACAAAATCATTCACAGTTTCCATGACTAACATAAACCCTAATCAATACTAAATCACCAAGTTTTCCAACACAGATTATCAGGTATCAACATCATGCGAAACACCGTTTTCACGTTTACTCCCCACTAATTCATATGAGCTTTAATCTATGACAAATCAAGACATCAACACATTATACAGGATTTCCACACTTCATTCAAATAACCTCACTTCATTATCA
Source organism: Helianthus tuberosus (assembly GCA_030545235.1). Taxonomy (NCBI): domain Eukaryota; kingdom Viridiplantae; phylum Streptophyta; class Magnoliopsida; order Asterales; family Asteraceae; genus Helianthus; species Helianthus tuberosus. The sequence continues at coordinate 122,965,930 of CM060354.1, forward strand.
GATTTGCACTACATTGGTTATTTATACGGATCAAATATCACAGCCATCTATTCATCAAACAACAACCCTAGTTCATTAATATTAGAACCATCGACCACACTAAACACCCACATAGATCATAGCTACTACTCATGTTACCAAACAATTAATCAATAATATAATCACAACTATACGTAATCAAGAACCGAAATCAAATAATAGTGGCACACTAACCGTGAAGATAGGAGGAGGATACTCGGAACAGAAGAGTTTTCAAGAAGGAGAAGGCTTGGAATGGAGGAGCTGCCGTCGACGCCAAAAGGAGAGAAGGGGGAAGCGTGTAGGGTTTGATGCACGTTTCACGTTTTGTACAATAAAAGAAGTCACAAACAACTACATGGGCCGGCTTGCTGATTTGGGCTGAGAGCCCTAACGGAGAAGTCTCTCTTGGTGAAGATCATTCTTCGCCAAGTTGAGAGTGTGACGAAGAATGACGAAGACCCAATCTTCGTCGGGGCGGTTCGTTCTTCATCGACTTAGGTTTCCATTACACATTATACAGTAATCAGCACACAAATAATAACCAAGCATCAGAATTAAACATCACACATTTAATCATTCAATAAACTACACGCGACACCACGTAACGTAAAACAAATTGCAAAAACAGGATTGTGGAACAAGTGATGCGTGTAGGAAAGACCTTGAAATCTCAGGTTGTCACATCATCCCCAACTTGAAATAATTTTCGTCCCGAAATTTGACAAGTAATCCAAAGCGGCAAAGTGTTAAATCAGGATGACTGTGGATTTTTCCGCGGTTGCCACATGCATGGTTCGGTCGGTTCGATTATTATCCTCAACCAAAGTCATCGTAGTCTATCTTACTAATCAATCGGTATTTGGTTAATCAGTTCGGTTTATTTGGTAAGACTGGCGTTTTTTGGTTCAGTTCATTTAATTCAGTTAATAGCCAAAACCAAACTCAGGTTAAAACTTTTGCTTAGAAATCCATGAAATTGATGTATAAAAACTTGGGCTAGAAATATATGAAAATATGAATGGTTTAGTTCGTTTTGGTTAGTTTTGGTTAAATGAGGGTAAAGTAAAACTAATAACTGGTTTTTGATTAATCGGTTTTCAATTAGTTTAGTTTTTGGTTGATTTCAGTTCAGTTTCGTCTGTTTTTAGTTCGGTTTCGGTTAACGATTCAGTTATTATTCACCCTTAAACATTGTTAATGACGTAACATATCAATTTATTATTTAAAAATACTATAGCAATACTTGCTCACATTAAAAAGAATAAAATGCTCGTTTTGATGGTGTAAGTTTAAAAAAAATATTAACGAACGAAAAAAGTTATGCACATTTAAAAATCGTGGGAGTAGTTAGTTTCTTTATAAGATAATAAAGTGTAACTACTAACTAACTAACGATTAAGATGACGGATTAAAGTATAATTAAGATGATGGGATTAAAGTGTAATTAGTGTTTGAAAGACAAATTTATACACATTCTAGGGTTGTACCTTATGCATTAAACTAAAACATGTTCTTAACTTTTTGGTATTTTAAAATCATCATCATCATCATACTCAGTAATTCCCACCAATAGCAAAGCTAAGGTAGGGTCTGAGGAGGATAAGATGTAGACAACCTTACCTCTACCATGTATGAATAGAGAGGCTGCTTCCAGTGAGACCCACAACTTAATAGTAGTTTTGCATCAAGCCTTGGACATAAGGCATATAACACTCGGCAATTGGGACAAAGGCCGATTAGTGCATGTATCCATTTGTCTTTCGGCTATCAATGCCACCACATGATGCATGATTAACAGTCTGCCGCTTTTAACGTTATTTTCACAAAATTAGTAAAATAAAGTTAAAATTAGTGCAATTTCACTTTTGTCCCCTCGAGGGCCCACACATATATACATGATATGCACATGCCGCAATCGGGGCGTATTTGGTATTTTAAAATGATCTTCCTAAATGCATTATAATATAGTATAGATATTCTTAATATTCCCCGTCAAGATGGAAGGTCTAGGGTTAAGTCCAACCTTGGAAATAAGCATGTGAAACCGAGGCTTGAATAATTCAATGCCAAATGCTGAATCATTTCGGAGTGAAAAACAAGAGCATCTCTTATTATGTGTATGACGCTTGGTCAACCCTCTTGAACCTTTTCCCTAACAAAGTGCAAATTCAAGGCCAATTGCTTCATTCCGGAGTGAAACACAAGATTAGCCGAGTAGTGGGTGGCACTTAAATTATCATAGTAGATCGTAGGACTAATCATCGTCTTGAAACCCAATTCTGTTAGTAAGGTAATGAGCCACTGTTTAGCTCGAGCAATTGCTCTAAATTCTGCCTTTGTTGATTATTGAGCAGACAGTGTCTTGCATTTAGATTTCCAGGAAATATGGTTGCAACCCAAATAAACAATGAACCCTCTAGTACTACACCAAGTTTCCTTGTCAAACGCCCAATTAGTATCTGAAAAGGGATCTAAGCAGATAGGTGATTGGTTTTACAGCAATAAAAAATGGTAACGCAACCCATGTAAGTAGCGTAAAATCATTTCAAGAGCTGACCAATGATCGGCGGTATGTGCATGCATGAATTGTGATAGTTTATTAACTGCAAATCCAATTTCCGGTCTAGTATTGAACAAATACTGCAATACACCAACAATGGCTTCATATTCCGCTAGAAACTGAAGATGGGTAACACCAAATGATGTTAAACGTGTCTGAGCTTGTGATTGACGTTAATACAGTCTTACAATTGGTCATATTAGCACTAGAAAGAATACCTAGGATGTACATGGATTGAGGAAAAAGGAGACCCTTTAGGTCAGGAAGTACTTTTACACCAAGAATATAGGATATAACACCTAGATATTTAAGAGAAAAATTATTGGCGAGGATAGTGATAAATGAGTTTAAGGTAGAAACAAAAAGTACTTATGAAAATGGTATCATCAACATAGACAATCATATAGATAGGTGAGGAACATGTAGTGTTAATGAAGAGTGAAAGATCAGAAGTAGTGGGATAAAATTGTTGAGATAAAAGATAGGTTTTGAGCTCGGTGTACCCTGCGCAAGAAGCTTGACAAAGACCATATGTAGCTTTGTTGAGTTTGCAGACATAAGATGGATCAAATGAATCAATGAATCTAGTTCGATAAGCCATATAAACATCTTCATGTAGGTTGTCTTGCAAGAATGCAAAGATCGAGTACCAGGTTTCACAATAGGACTAAAAATCTTAGCATAATCAATGCCAGGCCTTTAATTAAAATGTGACAAACAAAAAATTAACAAGTATATCTGTACAACTCAATCACTGATTAACTATACAATACGTGAATATAGGCTTAATTACGTTATAATTGAGTCCACTAAGTCTAGCAATGTCTAGGATATGCAAGAGTATTTGCATCTACATGATCGTATTTGCCGCGTTGCGATACGAGAAGAACAATTCTAGTGACCGTTGGTGGATTATCCTATTAAACAAGATTAATGTTAAAAATATTATTCTTAACGAATAATCGAACTCGGAGAAATATATTTATATTAAGGGATAAGTATATCTTAAAATATTGATTTAGTGACACGATATCTCACGAAATGAGAATATAACTTTTGAACATAAAAATATATTATTACTAAATCGGATTGACCTTGTGAGGACATGAATATATACAAGGGGTTAGGCCCCGGGAAGACAATACAAATAATGGTACATATATGTAGATAGAATACATATATAAACAGTCAGATAATCACCTACTAACATGTCGAAACAAACAAGGGTTTTCAAAACAAACGAAAAAAGGATAAGTCTTAAAAAGGATTTGGTAAAAGACTTGTACATGAGAACAAACGATTAGACCTAAGTGCCTTAACGAATTAGGACACTTGTAGGTCAGACACGATACAGGGAACGTTGTATTGCTAGCACTGTGCACGGAACGCAAACTGTGAGTTTCACGACCCTGCCTTTAAATATTTTGTTTTCAAAATTAGGGGGAGATACATGTTTATACAATGGAATGATAGTTATGGAGTGAAATCAACTACATCATGTGTGCATAAGTGGTGTTGCATTAGTAGCCATAAGTCACATTACACACTAAGGAAGAATTAGATAGATCTATTGAGTATAGGCAAGCTCCACTCCTGGTCCTTGAGACCCCGTGGGAGTGTTTTTGTGTCTGACAGTCACGCACCACTAGGATTTAGTGGCCCAGTACGACGTGATACATTGTCGAGGTTTGGTTACTAGCTTATGTCGACACGTACATTTATTAATGTCCTAGCTAAACATTAATTGAACAACGAATTTCATTGACATTATGCATACCTATTTTTACTAAAGGGTTTATCAAATTTTTTAAAGATTCATTTGTGACAAAGCAAAACCTATGAACTCACAAACATTATGTTGACATTTTACTTAACATGTATTTCTAGGAAATAAAAGACGTTGCATGGTTTTTGGAAGTCAAGGACTAAGGATACATGAAACGATGCTATTTTGAGGGTTTGCCTCATTTATTTTAGAGTTAACTTCCATTTTGCTCCCTATGATTTGGTCATTTTAACGGTTTTGCCCCAATAGTTTATAAATAGCCATTTTCCTCCTTTATTTTTCTAACTTATCGTCATTTTGCTCCCTGTCTCTAACTCCATCCAAAAAATCCACTAACTAGAAGGGTATTTTGGTAATTTTATAGATAAAAGCAAGGGCAGGTAAGTCTTTTCACTTAAATAAACCTATAACTTGTTTATTTACATATATAAGTAATTCTTTTCTGATCCCCCATCTTTCCAACCACTCTTTCTACCGGCCATCACCATCCACAACCATGCGCCACCACCTGCAACTATCACCTGCCGACCACGACTAACGTGACTTTTAACTAAACGTTTTAATTGAGTTAAATCCAGGGAGTCAACTACTGAAATACCCCTACTTTTAATTGAACGTTTTAACTGAGTTAGAGCCAGGGAGCAAACTAACGACAAACTCGAAAGATCACGGAGGAAAATAGCTATTTTTAAACTATTGGAGCAAAACCGTTAAAATGACCAAACCACAGGGAGCAAACGAAAGTTAACTCTTTATTTTACCTTCTGCAAGATATATGGGCCAAAGCCTAGTCTTCATAACTATTTTTTGTTACAATCTAAACTTTTGGAACATGAAGTACTTGGTTCGTGTTTGTAAAACAAACTACTATGGTTTGTATCATCTTTCCAAGTAATATATATTTGGCATCGTTTTTTATTTTAAATCATGTGGAAGTTTACACATTGAATGCTATTGAAAACTTTCGTAATCACACCTCACACTTCCGCTACGAGCAGGGTGTGACATAAAATGTGTAGCCACTAATCATGCAACCTACAACATTTTAAGCAGAAGATAGTGGAATAGAAGTCCTTGTATTAATTGGCTAATGATCCTCAAACTCATCATTCATAACTTTATGCCAAGTGGGTGTTTTAGAGCCTATTTAGTGGAAGAAGGCTCTATAAGTGGAGCGGCTGAAGAGGCATACACAACAAAGTCATCATTATGAAATTTGGAGTTTGGTTTACGATGAAGGTTGATTTATATTTTCAGGATGCCTGTTGAATATGAGGTTTTATAAAATTCTGAATGTACTATTGCAACGTGCTTATTTTTATCTATGTTTTTCTATGTAAATTTCATTTATAACCGAGTTTGTCTGTAATGTACACGTAATCGAAGCACAAACATACAAGTAATCAAAGCTGCTTCAAGTTAAAGTTTTTGTTTTGTTTTTCCTTTACAACATTTAAAATACTGAGTAAAGTGCAATATGCGTCCTTGTGGTTTAGTGGTTGGATCAACATGAAGCCCCCAAACTTTTTTTTTTCGTCGCTTGAGTCCTTGTGGTTTAAAAATGTAACAATATGCGTCTTTCGGTCAACTAGATGTTAGGTTGACTGTTTGACTTTAGGTGAAATGAAAAGTTAACCCTTACAAGCACCTGTTACCACCATAACCACCTGCAACCACCCTTAACCGCTGAAACCATACATTCTCTCTCTTTTTAGGAAACCCACCATTGTCACCACCACCACCACACCATTAACACTGCATCCACCCCACTAGACCACCATCACTACCACATGGTTCTATCTCCAAAGTTTTTATTTTCCCCTTTTTCTTCTTCATCATATTCTTTCCCCGCTATTTCTATGGTTGATGCATACCCATTCAACCTCCTCATCTATTCGCTTAATTTATCTCTCTGAGAATATAACAACTCATCTATACACGTATATAAACCTAGTACCCAGATTGAAAACAATTTGTTACGGGTTCGTGTCAAAAATAAGATGAACGGTGGGGTTAAGGTTTTGATGTGCACAAAATGTAACATATAAATTACATCAATTGTGGCATAAAACTAACCTTTTTTTAGTACTAATGTTGGAAAAAATGTGTTTTTGTCTTCCTTTTGTATTTTCAGGATTAAATGAGCTCAAATTAACAAAAGAAGCAAAAAGACAGCTAAATCTAACATAAATACAAGAAAAGGAACAAACGTGGCATGCCCGACCTCCCCGACAGCATCTTCCCAAGCAAAACATAAGAACAGAAGGCTGAACACGCCCCGTGCTCAGTAAACACGGGGGCGTGCCCAAGTGCTAGCATAAAAGACAAAGCTATAGAAGCTTATATCGCCCACCACGGGGCCGTGCTCAGCGGACACGGGACCGTGGTCAACTATAAGATTCGCAGAATCCAGGCAAATTTTGATAGTACATATATGCTTCTGCACACGGGGGCGTGCCCAGCGGATACGGGGGCGTGGTCAACTAATGCAGACAAACTGCTATTAATGAAGGAAGAGAAGAGGACGGACACGGGGCAGTGCCCGGGCTGCTATTCAGGCTATAAATAGGGGTGCTTGGCTCATTTACAAACCATCCCTTGGCACACCACCTCTCTCACACTTCACCCACCACCCACCACCCACCACCATCACAACACCATCATCCACCACCATCATCCATTGTCCATCATAGAGTGTGTGAGTCGTCTCGGGATCCAAGATTGATCGTAAGAGTTCTTGACAATCAAAGGCCATGTTTGCCTAAGTCTCTTACATCACTTGGTGAAGACAAGTGTCTAGTGTAATACTTTTTATTTTTAATCTTTTCGCACTTTTTACTTGGTTATGTATTAATGACTTTAATAACTAGTTTCTTATGTTGAAGGTGATTCTTCCTTATCGTTTGTCCGTGGTGTCTTGGCACTATTTTACTGTCTATATAAAATAAAAGATTTTCACCATTTGTAGGATCGTTGTTGGACCCAAATGAGTCAATCAGTAGAGCGTATAATCCGATTCAAAGGCGGAATCAGTGAAACAGACGTGGAAATAGCTTGATACTATTAAATCTTTCACTTTGATTCAATATAACATCAATTACAACCTAAACAGATTTTGGCAGCACCTCGTTATAAATCCTGAAGCGTACCAAATGAAATGACAAGTGCCCTATTTATAGATGAGTAGGTTTCGCTTGAAATGGACATGACTAGTTCAAGTGAACTCTGATCTTGTTGGTTTCGCTTGAGTGTGACCAAGACTGTTTCAAGCGAACTCAGTTAATGTGGTTTCGCTTGAAATGGTCTCTGGTACTTTCAAGCGAACTCACTTCCTTAAACATTCTAATCTCAGTTTCTTGCACCTCGAGCACTATTTATCCTATTACATGATACAAGACGAAGTCAATAGACGTAATGCACTAACAGACTCCCCCTCGGATATTGACGAAGTCTTCAGTGTCTAGTCTTCAGTATGACACATCTTCAGTCTTGATCATTCTGCCTTCTCATCAAAATTGTAAAATTATAAGCATCCATCAATCCTTCTCTTCTTCCATCAACTTCAGGCTCCCCCTTTCGTTAAGCTTCCGTGCTTTGGGATCGACACCTAGCTTTCCATCTACAAGCTCTTCCATGCTTCAAGCTTGTCTTCAGACTCCCCCTTAGACTCTGCTCTAGGGATCATAATCTGGACTATCTGCAATCACTCAAACATCTATAAATACAATGTTTTCATATTATCAATCAACTTCTCTAATCCACTCCCCCTATCAACAAACTAAATGATTTATCAGCATTAAAGAATCCAACTCCCTCACAGTTAATCTTCCAAGTCCAAATTAATGACCTTGGAGATATCACAAACTGTTTTTGAAATTTTTAATTTTTAACATCAAGTTTCAAATTAATGAATTTGTTTTTATTTTCAGAAACATTATCAACTTACTTAGATTTTGAAACTCAGCATCTCAGACATCGGTTGTTGAAAATAAAGCAGAATCAAAAATCTTTTTGTATTTTCTGAAAATATAAAGCAGTAAAGAAATATGTACAAACATATTTACAAACAATATTTTTGTTTGAGTATGCGTCAGAGGATCATATCAGTTTTTAACAAGTCACAAGTACCGTTGAGCTTAGTTACACATTAAGAATTAAACAATTCACTTAGATTGTCGATATACTGATCCACTTAAATTTTCACACACATTTCCAACTGATTCAGGATATGAATTAGGTGTATTAAGAACTTAAACTCATTCATGTGTCCCACCTCTTGAATATACTCCCGTATCCAGATCCCAATATTCAGTCTTACAGGTGAATATACCTAGATGATATCTGTAAGGGGTTAGATGCGAGGGCCGTGAGAGCTCAGGTCGATACTTCTGTATACGCAGAGAGATGACGGCTTCGACTTTTCGGTGTGTCCCCTTTAGAGGATCTTTTGTATTACAACAGCAATGACTATCAATTTTATTGTTTCATCAATTTGCTGAGGGCTGCGCTATGTTTCAAGCAATGCGGAAAGTATTCTCCGGGACTAGGCTATTGCTTCCGCAAAATCAGAAGTCCCGGGATAATACCCCAGATATCACTGAGTATAAAGACCTAGTATCTCAGAAAAAGGGACCTTTCAAACGAGATTTCAGGGGTTACCTATATATCCAAGTAGTGTTCCCCACGAAATAAGCAAGTTTGAATTTAGGTTTATATCCTGAAAAAGTTTACTAAATGTATAAAAATCTACCGACACATCCACGGTGAGATCGTTTAACACATTTTAACTTTCCAATTCTTTAGAGTACTGTAACTGTCTACTGATGTACTATCATTTCCTCTTTTTACACAAAAACTCATTTTTTTCATTTTATCATGTTTTTGGCTTTTTCAAAATTTCAAATGTTTTTGTATTTTCTAACAACAATTTGTCCCCCTAAAATGCAAAATCATTTAAAGAAAATTTGACAACACGATGCTAAAAGCTTTGTCTCGCCATCCATTTTCTGCTAACTGTGCTCTGTTTTGCAGAAAAACTAATATAAAGTACCCCCATGATTTACAACCCATTGATTTTCGACAGTTTGAAAACCGTTTTTCAATCTTGTAAAAGTAATCATGTTTGTTCAGCCGTGAGGGTTTCGGCGTATTCAAGCAACATATTTTTGTATTTTTGAATATTTTTGACAAAAACAAAACATATTTTTTGTTTTTAAATTTTTCAATTTTTAGGGTTTTTGAAAATATTGTTTATTTATGTACAGAAAAACAAATAAACTCCCTGTTCAACCAAAACAGGATCCAGCAACCTCCTTTCCTCGTTGTGCCAGGCTGCTCTGAGTTCCAAACTCACAATCTTCAAATTCCATGAGCACCTGCACAAACAAACTAGTCAATTACTTAAACAATTTAGCCCAGGTCTGTTGAACCTTAGGCATTTCAACACAATAATTTTTATTCAATGCTAGAAACTCTTTGTCATTCTGAACAAAAACTTTTTCATCTTTAGCTTCAACTTTCTCATCTTTTACCAAAGTCACTTGTTTCTTAATACTCCATGTCTGACCTTTTGGAGTACCTCTTTTGTAAAAATGAGACTCTTTTTTAACATTCTATTTTTGAACAACTTTTGGTTTCCAAAACTCTTGTGGTTTTGTCATATCAACAGTTTTTTTCCAACTTTGAGTTATTCTGACTCTGGGTGTATGAGAATTCCAGGTCTGTCTAGAATCGAACCTATATGGATTTGACTTCCAATTTTGATTCGAAGCAAACTTGTTTGTGTTGTACCTCCAAGTTTGTTTTGAATCAAATCTGGTTGACCTTTGTCTCACATTCTCAGATTTTTGTTTCTCAGCATCAATCTTCTTTTTGTCAACATCCACAGGTTTCAAATTTGAACACTTGCGAGCAAGATGTCCTTTTTGATAACATTTAAAACATGTACTCATGGACACATCTTTGACCTATGGTTGTTTCTTTTTCTTTTGAGCTAGGAACTCTTCAATAGACTATTGTCCAATTTTAAGTTCTTTTTCTTTTTCTAAATTGTCTCCTTGAACAAAACTCATTTTTGTTTGATAAGTTGGCACTTCATTTTTCTTCCAATTCTGTTTCTTCTTATAACCCAACCCAGCCTTCATGTTTTTCTTCTTGAAACTAGGTTTGTTATACGAACCTCTATGACTCTTACCAGCAAACTTTGAAATTTCAGACTTCTCAATCTCAACCATTTTGAAAACTTTATCAACCTTTTCTGAAATCACATTCTGAATCGGGAATACAACATCTAAGAACAATTTGTCCGATCCAATCATGGTATAAACCAATCCTTTTGAATCATCATTCAAACTTTTCTCGGATTTTGTGTTTTTTAGATAACTATCATGAAGATTTCCTTCATCTTCATCCTGTGATTCAGATTTACCTGTATCAACCGACTCTTCTTTCAACACACTTTCAACGACTTTACCTACCACCTCTGAATCATGAGAATCATCAGATTTGGAATAGGTTATGTCAATGTTGTCTGGCAGTTGGTCTACCATGTTGAAAGCTTTTTCGACCTTTTTCCTCATCATAAAATGCATATTTTCCCGGTGGTGGAACTTGATGAAACTCTGAACCAATGCCTTTCTTGTTTTGCTCAGACTCACTATCTCCCGGTTTTATATTGAAAATTCGTTCAAGCACATATGAAGACACGTGATAACTTTTTAACTTGTTGTTATCCTGTTCTAGATCAGCAATCTGTCGCTTTAGCTTAGCAACATCCTCAATATATGAATTAACAACATCTAGGTTTTATAGAATACATTCGTTTAAGTTCTTTAGTTGTTTCAGAAAGATAATTCATTCTTGATTGAGCATATTTCATTTCATCTTTCACTTTTTCGTATGACTCTTTCGTAATATGATATGCTAATTTCATTGAGTCATATTCTTTCTTCATTTCTTGACAAGCAATTTCTTTTTGTGAACATTATTTTGTCATTTTAGAAATATTTTCTTTCAAAACTTCATTTTCTGTTTCTAACTTTTTACATTTTTCTGAAAGTTTTTCATCATTTTCTTTCAAAACTTTTTCTTTTTCTAGCATTTCTTTGCATTTTTCTTTAAAAATGTTTTCAATTTTAGTGAATTCAAAATCTCTTGTTCTGAATTGCTCATCTTTTTTAGTACAAGCTCTGCATGGTTCCATGCATTTCTTGCACTGATCAATCGGTTTTAAGATTTCAGAATCAGAATGTACCTCAGTGATTGGCACCTTGGTGTTTTCAGCTGCCTCTGTCTTCTTCAACTCAGCAACATTCTGATTTTCTTCAACATCGACTTCATCACCAGCATTACCGTCTTCCAAATTTTCATTCTTTACTTCTTCTTCTTCTTCTTTCCTCACCTCTTCTCCATTCTGCTGTTCTTTAGTAACAACTTTCTTAACCTTTTCATTCACCTCAACTTCTTCACTTTTGATTTCCTTCACAACCTCAACTTCAACAGCTTCTACTTTAACCTCTTCAGCAACCTTCTTCAGATTGTTCACCATTTCTTCAACACTCTTTTTCATTCTCTCTTCATCCTTTTTTCTCAGACACGATGTCATGGCATATCTGATCTCCTTTTCATGCCTTTTAGCATATGTGTCATCTTTCATCACATTTCTATAATATTCGGCTCTCAAAGGAATTATGAGAAGAACATCATAAAAAATTATGTCTTTCTTTGGAACAACTGGTTCTCCTTCTCTGTTGAAGTAACACTCTCTCTTTTTATCCCATCTTTTGTTGCTTACTGCACTCTCATACTCTTCCTGCATTTCATCCATTCTGTTCAACACAATGTTTCTTTCTTTGTAGGTCTTTTCTTTCAGAATCTCTTCTCTGGTTTTCACTTTGATCTCGGCTGTATCTTTGTCTTTGTTTTCATCTTGAATCTCAGCAACAAAAACAAACTTTCTTTCCTCTGTTATAGCTTTGCCATGAGCTGTTTTTCGAACATTCTCCAAACGATCTTCTTCTGGACAAATCTCACTCCAATCATAACCTTCATCATCATGAATTACAAAACAAGCTCTTGATCTGGTTTTATCTTCAATCATCTTTGGTTCTTCTTTGCTTCTGTGGTAGATCGCTTTTCTATAATAATCATCGTTGAAAGGACGTTCATTTCCTTCAGCAACTTCAGAATTTCTGCATTCTCTTTTGAAATGACCCTTTTGCTTGCATCTGAAGCAGGTCACTTTGGATTTGTCAAATCCAAGCTTCGTTGACGGACCTCCCAACGATTGCTTCCCTGTAATCTCCATATATCTCTGAGCTCTGCGAATGCAACTTGCCAAACACCAGCGAATGTCAATGAGCTCCATTTCTTCCGGATCAATCTGGTCGTAATCTTCTTTGGTCAATTCGGAGTTTCCAATTTTACCAGCTACTAGACCTTCATACGATTCCAGAACAGATGCAAGGAAACTCATTTGCTGCTTAGCTGCATTGATGCTCATCGACGGAGAATTCTTCAGTTTGAGAGCGATGTTGCACAGAATCTCCTCAGTTTCATCAGAAGTTGATTTTGAAGATGAATGATATCCAGAATGATAACTTGATGAAGTTGTTTGAGGTTCTTTCATTTTCTCTCCACTGAATGTTGTCTTTGGTGAACCAACACCTTTCTCCGAAGGTACACTGCCTTTGTAGTATAGACCAACATTCTGTTGATGTGAAGAACCAGTCATCTTGCTTTGCTTCTGTAACTCCAGATCATGACTCTCTATCTTTTCAAACAATGCATCAAGAGAAATTTCATCATACAAAGCATCATTTTTAAGATAAAAACAAACGTCTGCCACTGATCAGCTCGTGGTAACGCTTCAATGACTTTATCAATAATTTCCTCTCTTGTTTTCTCAATTTTGAAACGTTCAAGTTCAATTTTTAAATGACAGAATCTCTCTATCATTTGCCTCACCGACTCTCCTTTAATGTTATCAAATAAATCGAATTCTTTTTTAAGCAACGCAATTTTGTTCTTTTTAATCTGTTTACCCCCCTCAGCTTTAGCTTGTAAAGCTTTCCAAACAGATTTTGACGACCCATCATGATTAAGCAATGCAAAAATATCATTTCTAATTGTCGTCTGAATCAAAGCAATCATCCTCTGTTCAGCTGCATATTCTGCTTTGTCGTCTTTAGGTAATTTCTTGAATGGAATCTCTTCACCTTTATCATCCTTCGGTCTTTCATATCCAAACTCTAAACAAAACCAGCTTTCATGTGCATATGCTTTTGCCCAGTTAAGAAAACGTTCTTTCCACCATGTATAATCCTCAATGCTCTCCAAAGTTGGTGGCTTTGAGTGTGTTCCGTAGAAGTTATCATGCTTGATGTTTTCATTAATAACTTTTGTGATAGTTTTTGGTGTAACAGTGGTAATCTCGGACGATTCGGATGTGAACGCGTTGAAAAACGTGTTGTAGAATTCTTCAGCCATGATGTAATCCTGAACAGATACAATCAAACAAACACAATCAGTACAATCAATATCAAATGTCCTGAAATAAACTGACACTTGATTGGTGTGAAATGATCTTGACTCGGAATATTCACTTTCAAACGAACTGAGACTTCAAGCGAAACAACAAGTTGAAGTTAAATCCAAAGTTGACACTGAAAATCAGCTTTCAAGCGAAAGGTAAAACTGACACTTCAAACTGGATAGCACTTCAAGCGAAACCTGATGAACTTTCAAGCGAAAGCACGGATTTTAAGCGAATGTCGATTTGAAGCGAAACCAACAAGGTTTTTCAAGCGAACTGACTGTTTGAAGCGAAACCAACTATATTTTCATGTGAACTTAGACCAAAAAGCACTCTCAAGCGAACTCAGCAGCTATTTTCAAGCGAAACCCAAAGTGTTCGTTAAAGCGAAACCTAGTTTTTGGTCCAATTTTGTGATATTTACTTCGAATTTTGCAGTGAAACTTTCTAGGGTTTGTCAATATGTAGTTTTACACAATCTGTGAAAATTTGATCCAATTTTGACCGTTAAAACTTGTTCAGATTGAAAAAGAAGGTGTAGAAGTCAGAAAATAGATGATATCAAGCTAAACTCTTCTTCCTGAGCTCTGATACCACTTGTAGGATCGTTGTTGGACCCAAATGAGTCAATCAGAAGAGCGTATAATCCGATTCAAAGGCGGAATCAGTGAAACGGACGTGGAAACTGCTTGATACTACTAAATCTGTCACTTTGACTCAATATAACATCAATTACAACCTGAACAGATTTTGGCAGCACTTCGTTACAAATCCTGAAGCGTACCAAATGAAATGATAAGTGCCCTATTTATAGATGAGTAGGTTTCGCTTGAAATGGACATGACTAGTTCAAGCGAACTCTGATCTTGTTGGTTTCGCTTGAGTGTGACCAAGACTGTTTCAAGCGAACTCAGTTAATGTGGTTTCGCTTGAAATGGTCTCTGGTACTTTCAAGCGAACTCACTTCCTTAAACATTCTAATCTCAGATTCTTGCACCTCGAGCACTATTTATCCTATTACATGATACAAGACGAAGTCAATAGACGTAATGCACTAACACCATTCATATCTCCACGGTCTATATGGAGGTATGTTGGCTACCTGGTCAGGGGTTAAGGGAACGGTTTGGTAAGAGTCTTGCCTTGTTCAGTGTATAGATCCTGCAAGGACCTGGGTCAAATTTAGTAGGATCTCCTTCAATACTCACCGGTATTGGATGGCGGGGGTCCAAACTCTTTGATCCCCTCATATGTAAGCTACTATTAATACTTTAATCCGGCTACTTAGGACTGTATCCTTGCTGACTCAGACTACTTAGCCGAGGGTAACGTCACCTTCAAAAGAGGGGACTACCATAATATGCATTAATAACTTAATTAATTATCTTTCAATAATCCGACCCTTTAGGATTGTATCTTTGCTGACTCAGACTACTGGGTTGAGGGTAATGTCACCTTCAAAAGAGGGGCCTACTACAATAACTAAGATAATCTCTTAAAAAGTGCAAAAGTGCGGAAATAATCAAAGGTTACACTAAACACGAGTCGGAGCCAAGTGATTCATCTTGTCTATCTGTTTTTACTTTTATTTTATTTTTCAGCATTTTAGTTAGTTTTTTATTTTTTTATTTTAAAACCTTTTTCTAACTTTTGATTTGATTAGACGTTGAGGATAAACCGGTACTAAAAGCTCTTGTGTCCTTGGACGACCTCGGTATCTTACCAACACTATACTACGCTCACGATGGGTGCACTTGCCCATTTGTGTGTTTGGTATTAGTAAATATCGTGTTTTATAAATTTAAAACTTGACTAACGTGTAAAAAGGGCTTAAAATATACTTAAAATTATATACACACTTTATGCACATCAAGTTTTTGGCGCCGCTGCCGGGGACACAAGGATTTTAAGAAAGTTAGGAATCAACGGCCTAATCGTTTTTTCTAATTTTTCTGTTTTTTAGGAATTTCGTAGTTTTTCAGTTTCTGCAGAGCTCAGCACGGGCCGTGCCCAGCATTGTCACTGGCAGTTTTTATTTTCCGAGTTACAGAGAGTTGAGCACGGGGCCGTGTCCAGCTCCCCAGTAACAGGTATCCGGAAAACAATCACTGTATTTCCAACCACGGGCCGTGTTCACCTGAGCACGGGGCCGTGGTGAACCTTCTGACCCACGTTCTTTTATGTTTTTATTGCAGGACTTGGAACCCAGGCGCCACATCTGAACTTTCTACGTAGTGTATGAGCTCCAGTTCTAGTAGAGACATAAAAGAACCTCTTGAAGAACCCAAACGCTTTCTCAGAAAAAGACTTAAAGCTAAAAACCAAGAGAAAGTTTTGGGGGACCCACTTCCGATGGCGGACCAACGTACCCTCATGGATTACCTACGCCCCACCGTAGGTAATCTCGGCGCCGCTATCAATGCACCGAATGTCGAAGCCAACAACTTCGAACTTCGGCCACATTTGATACAAATGTTTCAAAACTCGGCAACCTTCCATGGGCTTGCGGACGAGGATCCTCATCTACATATTACTAATTTCTTAGAAATATGTGATACCTTTCGGATCAATGGAGCATCAAACGACGCTATCCGCCTTCGTATGTTTCCATTTTCACTAAAAGACCGAGCTAAGGCTTGGCTTAACACCCTCCTAGTTGGCTCAGTAAACACCTGGGATGAGCTAACCCAAAAGTTTCTATATAAGTATTTCCCTCCTGCTAAAACGGCTAAACTAATGACTAAAATTAATGCATATTCACAAGAGAATGGGGAATCCTTATATGAAACTTGGGAAAGGTTCAAGGAGCTACTAAGAAAGTGTCCTCATCACGGTCTTGCGGTATGGCAACAAGTATCCACGTTCTAAAATGGGTTGTTGCTACACACAAGACAAACACTTGATTCTAGCTCCAGGGGACTTTTAGGTAATCGTCGCCCAAATGAAATATATAATCAAATTAAGGAACTTGCTCAAACCAATTTTCAGTGGCACACTCCCCGAGGCAATAAATCTATTGCCCCGGGCGCTCATAAGATTGATGAAAGCACTTCTTTGCAAGCCCAAATCGAGGCCCTTTCTTCAAAAATCAAAAAGTTAGAAATGGCAAAAACAGTCTCGGTAATGGCTTGTGAAGGGTGTGGTGGGCCACATGAAAATTGGAGTTGTATGAAAGAATTAGATGATCAAACGGAAACGGTAAACTACCTTGATAATAGACCTAGGCCGTCGGGTCCTCCAACGGATACCTACAACCAAGGATGGCGTAACCACCCTAACCTTGGTTGGAGAGATCCCGGCAATAGTAGTAACCAACAAAACCAACGAACTAACTTTCAACAACCACAAAATTTTTCTCAACAACAACGTGGACGAGAAAGGCTTGAAGATACTGTATCTCGCCTTATCTCCGACACCGAAAAGAAAAGCTCGGATCAATTTCAACAGTTGGAATCGAATTTTAGAAATCAACAAGCTAGCATTCAAAACATTGAAAAACAATTAAATCAAATAGCTCAAAATTTCTCCAAGAGACCACAAGGCACGTTACCAAGTAATACCGAAACCAACCCAAAGGCGCAAGTACATCTCATAACATTAAGAAACCGTACCGTGGGTCCCGAAGAGGCTCCACTTCCACCAACTGAAAGAAGCCAATCTAGCCAAACCACAACTCCACCCGCACCCCAACAAGAGAAGGCTTCTCCACCAGTTCAAGAGCCCACTAAGAGTCCTCCGGTTCCATACCCCGGTCGGTTAATTCGTCAAAAGACTAATGAGCAATTCGCAAAGTTTGAAAATTTACTAAAACAATTGCATGTTAACATTCCATTTATCGAAGTCCTAACTCAAATGCCTAAATATTCAAAATTCATGAGGGACTTCCTCACTCATAAAAGGAAAATTGAATCATTGCAATTAGTTAACTTAGGCGAAGAATGCTCCACCTTACTACTCAACAAACTCCCGCAAAAGAAGATTGATCCTGGAAGCTTCATGATTCCTTGCTCAATTGGGGAATCCCCCATTCGCAATGCACTAGCCGATCTTGGGGCTAGCATCAACCTCATGCCCGCCTCAATGTTCAAACGACTCGGCCTAGGAAAAAACGAGCCCTACAAAGATGAGCATACAACTTGCCGACATATCCGTCAATTATCCACAAGGTGTCTTCGAAAATCTATTGATCAAAGTCAACAATTTCGTCTTCCCAGCCGACTTTGTCATACTAGACATGGAAGAAGACGCCGAAGTCCCTCTCATCCTAGGGAGGCCATTTCTAGCCACAACCCAAGCAGTGGTAGACATGAATGACGGAACACTAACATTGAAGTTTGGGGACGAGGAAGTGAAGTTTGGAGTTGGAAAAACAGTAAAAGACGAAGACCCGGTTAACTACATGAAGGTCATAGACTCAAGCTTGGATGACGCTCTCCGACGGTGTAGCATGGGATGCAAAACATCCAACTTGGGTAACATATTACCAGGCTTTGGGTCTAGCCAAGGACCCTTATAAACGTGGCGCACCACAGAGGCATTCCGCGAAACTATCCTTAGTTTAGTTTAGATTAATTTTTATGTTTTCTAGTTTAGTTTTAATTTTCAGGAATAAAACACACTCGGGATGGTGAAGGATAACAAGGGAAACTTGAACCAGCACCCCATGCACGAAAACAGGGCCATCCGACGAAATTTTCTTCATCACAACAAGTTCAGCACGGGCCGTGCCCGCCCAACACGGCCCCGTGCTGCACAGTCTGCAGAAAATGCCCAGTTCAGGTAACTGGACACGGGCCATGTTCACTGAACACGCCCCCGTGTCCAGGCTTCTGTTTCTTTTTACAAATTTCTGTTATTGGCGATCTTAACACGAGGCCGTGCCCGGATACCACGGGGCCGTGTCCAGAAGCCCAGTAACACAAATTTTGCTTTTTCACACATTTTTACACATTCAATCAACCTAAAAACTTATTTTTGGGACACATTGAGGACAATGTGTAATTTAAGTGTGGGGGGATGCTAAAACTTTGAATCTTGCAAGTCCTAATCACAAGCCTTACACAAAACTTTATTGGAACCGCTATTCACCCCAGATTTTTTCAAAAAAAAGTTTCATTTTTTTTTACTTGTCTAGGTTTAACTTGGGAATTTGAAGTTCTAAAAAGGTTATATTTTTACAAATTTACAACCGATAGCGTCGTGATAAAAAGAACCAACATAAGAAAATTATGAAACGGCATGACAAGCTTAGTTAAAATTTGATTATATATACTTGATCACATAAAAACTCATTCCCACAAAAAGTGAGTTTTGAGCCTTTATTGAGCATACAAATACATATCTTTAAACTAAATGCTCATTTTTTGTTTCTTGTGTGAATAGCTGCTTGGTTCTTACGACTCTAGAACTTGCCACGACGGTACATTCCCGGTCCTTACCAACTTAAACCCGAGTAAGTAAATGATGGAGGCATTAGGACTAACCCTTTTTATTTATACACCATTATTTTTTTTTACCACCTACCCAAAATCCCCCTAGTTAACCCCTTTGAGCCTAAACCTTTTCATTTCTTACCCCAAAAACAAACACCCTTTTTACCCACCAAAACCCTTTTTTATTTTAAACCCTTTGTTTTAGTAACAAGCTCGGTTTTTCTTATGACTTTTTTCAAAAAAAAAAATGTTGATGATGAAGTAAAAGAGAAATAAACAAAAAAGTTCATCCAAAATAACTTTGTTTGAATAATGGCTTCATCAAAATAAAAATTGCAAAAATAAAAAGTTTTACGAAAACCGACGCTTTTTACGTCTTTCGCCCTTTTACTAACCACTAACCCAACCACCTACCTTTAACCCAAGCCTAACCCTTCACCCAAAAGTCCTCTTGATATTTACAAAGGTATATAGTTAAAAAGGAGGAGGATTGATTGCTTGGCAAGCCTATGGTAGGAGTAAGTTCCGTGCCGCTCTCGAGTGATTCACTAAAATACATCTTCGGCCGAGTGTTGAGCGATCCCCCGTGAGGTATGTGAACTTGTATATAAGTGGAATTTTAAAAAGGCATGTTATGCCCTAATAAGTAATTTATCTTATGTAATGTTTTCTATATATCATGACGAATAGGATTGTAAATAAATAAAAATAAAACTTAATAAAGAATCTTGGAAATCCCGACACTCTATGACAAGCCCAAAAACCTTCTCTTCTACCCATTCCATTTGGGAGTGTAAAGCCACATTATAAAGAGTTTTGCTTGAGGACAAGTAAAGATTCAAGTGTGGGGGTATTTGATGTGCACAAAATGCAACATATAAATTACATCAATTGTGGCATAAAACTAACCTTTTTTTAGTACTAATGTTGGAAAAAGTGTGTTTTTGTCTTCCTTTTGTATTTTCAGGATTAAATGAGCTCAAATTACCAAAAGAAACAAAAAAGGCAGCTAAATCTAACATAAATACAAGAAAAGGAACAAACGTGGCATGCCCGACCTCCCGACAACATCTTCCCAAGCAAAACAAGAGAACAAAAGGCTGAACACAATCCCCGTGCTCAGTAAACACGGGGGCGTGCCCAAGTGCTAGCATAAAAGACAAAGCTATAGAAGCTTATATCGCCCACCACGGGCTCGTGCTCAGCGGACACGGGGTCGTGGTCAACTATAAGATTCGCAGAATCCAGGCAAATCTTGATAGTACAAATATGCTTCTGCACACGGGGGCGTGCCCAGCGGACACGGGGGCATGGTCAACTAATGTAGACAAACTGCAATTAATGAAGGAAGAGAAGAGGATGGACATGGGGTCGTGCCCAATGGACACAGGGTCGTGCCCAATGGACACGGGGCCGTGCCCGGGCTGCTATTCAGGCTATAAATAGGGGTGCTTGGCTCATTTGCAAACCATCCCTTGGCACGCCACCTCTCTCACACTTCACCCACCACCATCACAACACCATCATCCACCACCATCATTCATTGTCCATCATAGAGTGTGTGAGTCGTCTCGGGATCCAAGATTGATCGTAAGAGTTCTTGACAATCAAAGGCCATGTTTGCCTAAGTCTCTTACATCACTTGGTGAAGACAAGTGTCTAGTGTAATACTTTTTATTTTTAATCTTTTCGCACTTTTTACTTGGTTATGTATTAATGACTTTAATAACTAGTTTCTTATGTTGAAGGTGATTCTTCCTTATCGTTTGTCCGTGGTGTCTTGGCATTATTTTACTGTCCATATAAAATAAAAGATTTTCACCATTCATATCTCCACGGTCTATATGGAGGTATGTTGGCTACCTGGTCGGGGGTTAAGGGAACGGTTTGGTAAGAGTCTTGCCTTGTTCAGTGTATAGATCCTGCAAGGGCCTGGGTCAAATTTAGTAGGATCTCCTTCAATACTCACCGGTATTGGATGGCGGGGGTCCAAACTCTTTGATCCCCTCATATGTAAGCTACTATTAATACTTTAATCCGGCTACTTAGGACTGTATCCTTGTTGACTCAGACTACTTAGCCGAGGGTAACGTCACCTTCAAAAGAGGGGCCTACCATAATATGCATTAATAACTTAATTAATTATCTTTCAATAATCCGACCCTTTAGGATTGTATCCTTGCTGACTCAAACTACTGGGTTGAGGGTAACGCCACCTTGAAAAGAGGGGCCTACTACAATAACTAAGATAATCTCTTAAAAAGTGCAAAAGTGTGGAAATAATCAAAGGTTACACTAAACACGAGTCGGAGCCAAGTGATTCATCTTGTCTATCTGTTTTTACTTTTATTTTATTTTTCAGCATTTTAGTTAGTTTTTTTATTTATTTTAAAACCTTTTTCTAACTTTTGATTTGATTAGACGTTGAGGATAAACCGGTACTAAAAGCTCTTGTGTCCTTGGATGACCTCGGTATCTTACCAACACTATACTACGCTCACGATGGGTGCACTTGCCCATATGTGTGTTTGGTGTTAGTAAATATCGTGTTTTATAAATTTAAAACTTGACTAACGTGTAAAAAGGGCTTAAAATATACTTAAAATTATATACACACTTTACGCACATCAGGTTTCCATCCCAAACAACGTAAGAAAGACGATCCACAACATCATGGAGATCACCGGTAGTCACAATGAACCTCCACCATTAAAATGATTTTTTGGTTTGTCAATGGTGGTCAGTTTAGGATATGGGTTTGGTTCTTCATCTCCATCATTAAATCGTCAATGTTGCCGCTGGAAAAACGAGATCTGTTTTGGTGGCGTTTCAGGCGTGAGTGGTGTTAGTTCAGGAAATGTTAGATCAATCGAGTAGTGGGGGTCGATTTCAAGCAAGGTGGGGCTTTTTCCAATGTCCCCCTCTCTCTCTCGGTCAAATCCATCGACTTTTTCATTTTGAATCAATGAAAATCAGATAAAGATTGAATTTTTTGATGGATTTGTTTCAAGAATGAATCTTTTTGATGGGTATATTATTTCTAGGGTGGTTAGATGTGCCGGTGATGATGATGGTGGTGTGGCCGTGGAATGAAAAAAAAATGGGGTTTTAATGAAGAAGGGGTGTGAAGAAGGCGGTGGCGTGATTACATAATTTATCCCTAGTCAAACGATCAACCTAACGTTGAGTTGACAGTAGGACGCATAATGTAAGATTTTTAAACCTAGGGTTGGCATATCGGGTCAACCCGGTCTGTTAAGACACGAACATGATAAGACACAAACCCGAAATAGGTAAACACAAACACAACATGAAATCTTATCGTGTCAGGTTTCCCAAACACGAACACGAACCTGATAATAAACATGTTACACGAAACGACCTGTTAAGACACGAAAAAATTATGAGCTTATCATATGACCTGTTTAAGACACGTACATGACTTGTTAAGACACGAACATAATATGTTATTAGCCATTAAGGAACGTGTTTAGTTAAAAGACAAATACAAAACAACAATTTTAACACTAGATTTTAAGGTTGGTAGGGGTTTTACAATCACACTATTAATACAAATACAACACAACAATTTTCCCTTCTTGTACTCCTTCTTCCCCACTTGTCTACTGATGTGCGGTAGTTTAATAAAAACAAACTAAATTAACCTAATCTAGACACAAAGTAAAATTCTAGACTCTCTAAACTCGACTAAACTACTAACTGACAAGTGAACCGATCGACTCCAGTAAAGCTAAGTAAGTCCGGATATCGAACCCACATGAATTTATTTAACTACGCTAACTAGACTCTGTCTAGACCTAGACTAACATAGACACGATCCTAACCATTTTTATATTTGAGGGGAGGGGGTTCTAAATTTTCTAAAATTGCAATTTAAATTAAATTTATTAACTAAATTAACGAAACACGAATTAAGTCGGATTTTACTAAGTTGATGGAAACGAATGCCTAGACTGGAATCCTGGATTGTGACAGTAATAATTTATTATGATTATTAATTATTATGGAACCGGGATCTTTATATTCTAAACCTATCGAGACACCGAACAAGACCCTTGACCCTTCTCGAGAAGACACTTATGGAACTCTAAAGGCTGTTATGGTCACCGGTTTATCTAGACTCCCTCACGGGTTATCTAAGGGTTTACAAAAGTATCCTAATATGATTTACTCCCTCACATGCTATAAAGCTAGGATGGACTTGGAATCTCAATTTGACTTGTTAGACAACAATCACTAAGGCAACTAGTTCAGACTCCTTACGAAGACCCTACCTAGCAATTTAATGACGAAGACCTAACAATAATTTCGCACCTCACAACTATCAAAATTAGTAGAACACTCAAAATTATTAAATTACCGATTATTACTTCTAAGGTGTGTTGGCCAATTAACCTTAAAGATTATAAAATAAATCTATAATCTAGCATGAACCTATTCCGTGAAAGACATTCACCTAGACTCATACGAAATAATAAAAGACAATTAAACACTTTTAAGCATGCAAACACATCAAACCAATAAACCAAGTCGGCTACTTTTGCAAATAATCCATAATAATTAAATAAACATAATAAAGTTCAAAACTTTACAATCTCATCATCACAGTCTAGGCAGAAAATAAACTTAGCCAGTCATAGTCATTGAAATAATCAACAAAAGAGTATTTTTATAAACTAGAAACATGATCAAAGAACAAGAAACAAAGATATAAGAAACCTGGATGGCAAAACATGACCCAAATGCTTGTCTTGGCTTCAAACCTTCAACCGGTTGCTTCAAGCTCTCAAAAACGCTCCGAAAGGCTTAAACTTCAGCTGAGAATTTGTCCAAGTTAATGCAGTTTTGTAATTAGGGTTGACTTGTGGTTTAATTATGTATTTATATCATGTTCTAACACAAATCCAGCTGCAACTCAAACTTGTCTAGAACTTCAAGCCCTTCGCGCTACGCGAAGTGGAATTGCTAAATAGGTCGCGCGACGCGCCGCTATGAAACTGGATTTTGTTATTATTTATCTCCGCGTTTATCTAAGGCATTTCCACGAATTGGTGGCATGACGCCAAAGGGCCTTTTTCAAGATTTTCTCATTTTCCATTCCCGTTCAGTTGCGTCACGACCCGGTTCTCGTTGCTAACTCCTTTTCAGCTGTCACACCCCAATCGATGGCGGAAACATCGGAGCGCGGCACTGAGCGAAACAGATTGTCCAGGAGAAATCCATAACAACTAATAGTACCAAATATTTAAAGTTATGTCCCATACCATAACATATCCAGCAAAATAATTATTACAGACATAGTATCTCAAAGACAATTAAATTGTTTCGACAACTCAGAATTAAATGTGACGTTTCTAGACCTCCTATCTTGATTTCCAAACAGCAAGCATAGCATAAGCATCCTAAAAACCTGTCACATACGTTAAAATAAGTCAATACACATATTGTAAAGGTGAGCATACAAGTTTAATAGTATAGTAGATAGCGAAAGCAGTTTACGTATAACCAGCATGTAACACGTTGAATAGTGAAGCTAGCAAGTTATCGACAATGAAATATGCACAGACATGACTGTGAGTTGTAGAATGCGCAACACATATCACTACTGTGACACGTGAAGTAAAAACCCTTAACAACCCCTGTCCACGACAGGTGCTGAGTCCAAACTATAGTACTATCGTTGCTAAGGTGTCAGGCAACAATCACTGTGTAAACATAACATACAAGCATTCATCGAATAACACGTATAACATGCAGTAACGGCTAGTGTATAAAAGTGTTTGCGTTGTGTGTCGATTGTGATTTGAAATAGGTAATGTATGTAACATCCAAAAGTGCGTAAAGCAAAAGGGTTCGAGTATACTCACAGTTCGTGTTTAAATGAATAAACACAAGCTTGGATTGAAGGGAGTGCTGGAAAGTTAGCCTGATTACAGAGTGATAGTATAAGCGATGAATAGTGCGTTAAACAGCGTGTCAGTGGGTTAAGTGTCAAACAGTGGTTCGGTCGGATGACCATTCGGTCGGATGGTCATTCGTTTGGGATGGATGTGTTTGTGTATGATGTGACTTTGAAGTTTTCATTGTAGCATTTTAAAAGTTGAGAAGTATCTCTACCTTTCAGCTCATCCGGTCGAACGGTCATCCGGACGGATGGTCGTTTGCTCGGATGGCTATCCGTTCAAGTGAGATGTTTCAAGATCCAAGTTCCCTATTAGGATAGTCATTCGATCATCGGATGGTCATTCGATCGGATCACTATTCGTTGGAAACTGATATTTTGAAGTTTTGAAATTTTGTTTAAGTGTTGAAAATCACAAGTCATCCGATCGGATTGTCGTTCGATCGGATGGTGATCCGATCGGACGGCAATCCGTTCAGCGATCTATTCGTTTTGAAAACTTGTAAGATTTGCTAAGTTAGAAAGTTTTGTGGTTTAACCGAGACGGTATGACAACGTATTAAACAACGGAAACCCCATCAAGTCTAAGTTATCCGATCGGATGGGAATCACCCCGTCCGATCAGTTAACTGTTCTTGATGGAACTTCATGTTCCACCCGTTAAGTCGGTCCTCTCTTCGATAATAATCCATTCTCAAACCGGCACTTCACTAGAGGAAGAGTAGAAGGTCTGAACGAGCTCAGATCTTATCGATTTTTTGGGAAAGTTGAGAATGTTGAAGGAAAGTTTGAAACATTTGAACTAATGTTTAGATTTAGGTGAAATCAGTGTTTAAACATTGTAGAAATCCTTTATATGAGTTGTTCTTGGTGGAATGAGGTCACACTTTGAAGTTCATGAGAACCCATGATGACATCATCCTAGAACAGCCCAAATCCACCGATTTCATGGTGAAAAGTTAAGATTTGATGGTGAAATTGGTGAGAAAGTGTGTGTAGGTCAAGGAAGTACAAGATTTGAGATGAAAACTTACAAGAATTGCGAGGAATCAAGAGAAAAGGGCTGAGAGCGTGCTGGTCGGAGGAGATCTGTCACATCACATGAACAGTGATGTGACAGGTGAGTATTTATAGGTGAAGAGGAGAGAAGAGGCGGTGTAGTGATTCGATCGAAGGCTCGTTCGATCAGATGGCCATCCGATCAGATGGCTCGGGTGAGTTGATTTTTTTCTGATTTTTGTTTCGTGCATTGAGCGTTGCAAAGCGAGTGTCGAACAAGCGATGCGATAGTTTTAATTAATAGTTACACAAATAACATAACTAACATACAACAACATAAATAGCCTTTTCGTTTCTAGTTCGCGATGAGATTGCGTTGTGATAGAGTTGCGATTTCGTTTGCGATTATTCACCTCACACATATAATAAACATGCACAAATAACACATAATAGCACACACAAGTAAAATAATATCCAGACTGCGATTCAAGTTGCGATGCGATAGCAATGAGATAGCGTTATATAGATTAGCGTTTAATAGCGATTATTGCATTTACTCCACATAATACAACTAACACAACATAAATTAAAGTATCGATTAACAAGTCAAAGAGTACAAGTAATAATTAAGCAAGGAATGACATATTGAATTAGCAATCTTTTCTTCCTTTGACTTTGACTTGTATTTTGACTTCAAAAAGTCGGGTTTTTACAATCACACTATTATTACAAATCTCAATGTCAAATCTACACCACATTGCTATTAAGAACTTTTAGATGCATTTATATCTACAACATATTAATATTACAAATCACAATCATATAATATTGAATCTCTGTGAATATAGAGGTTCACTTTTAACATGTAATGATGAATTGAACTTTTTTTACATGCCTAATAATAAATGACGAAGAGACTGAGCCGGAATAACTAAACAACGGTAGAACTGAGTCGGAATAACTGAACATATGAGAAAGGCGAGTGGCTAGTCTGAAGTTAGGATAACCGATGTGGAGAATGAACAGATGAACTGACACCGGAATAACTAACAACCGATGAACGGATGGATGACCAGAGCAAGAATAACGAGTGATCGGGTTGAAGTGAATTTAGGATTATAGGGTTTTGATTTTGGAGCGTGAAACTGTGAAAGTGAATTAATGGATTTCAAATTTTGGGTAGACCTTATTACGTACCCCACGTCTGACTCCATATTTCCCCATATATTTTATAATTTAAAATTATAAACAGGTCACTAACGCGTCTTAACAGGTTAACGAGTTTTAACCTGTTTAAACACGAAATTTAAACAGGTCTTATCGTGTCGATCTGTTATAGACACGAAACATGTTAAGACCAAACCCAAAACATGTTAACTTTGTGTAGGTTCGTGTCGTGTTCATGTCAGAATTGTCAGCCCTATTTAAACCATAAGAACTCGGGTAGTGAAAAAAAAGGTTTGGGGGTTTCATGTTAATCCCACCACCAAACCACAAATATGCAAATTATAACTTACTCTAAAATATAACATTAAAATAAAAAAAATGAGTAAACTGCCATTTTGGTTCCTGTGGTTTGGGCATTTTTGCCATTTTAGTCCAAATCTCAAACTTTTTACATCTGGGTCCCTGTGGTTTGCATTTTGTTGCCATTTTGGTCCAAATTTCAAATTTGACCAGATTTCCCAATAATGACCTGCTATTTTGTCTTTACCCTCAGGGGCATTTTGGTCATTTTAGATTTATTATCTTTTTATTATAACTCCATTAATGACCTGCTATTTTGTTTTACCCCAATAATCTCCCCCAAAATCATCACACACCAAACCCTAATCCCACAACAATCTTCGTCATCTTCTCCCTGCAACGATAATGGTGGTTTGCACATGAACTACGTGTGTCTCTATAGTCTATATGAGTTATGAACATAACGATAACACTGACAGCAGGATTGAGCCTATAAACAGAGGCCACAAAATTCTTAACCGTTTTTCTCTCCACTCACACTATCTATGGCGGTGGTTATAGATCTCCTGCAACGCCCTAAGAAGCCGTTAATCACCTCATCGCCGCCATCTATCTCCGTCGCACATGACCGGAGTTTGAACCAGTACAATCACGCATCCAGCAGGCTTTTTCCGCTTCCAAATTCCACCACCAGCAGCTTCAGTTCACATCGAATCTATTCTCATTTGGCATTTCATTCATCTAAATCAGGTACAGTCAACTTTTCGTTCCTGTTGATTGAAATTTTGTTGATGATTCATCGGTTTCTGTAGATTACGGCTATGTATGCTCGATGAATTTGTTTAGCTCGTTGTTGTTTATTCACACAAATGAGTGATTAGGTTTACGTATACAGTATATAGTGTTTGTAGGTGTCAGTTTAAGATTGTTGTGGATGTTCTCCGTTGGATTGTTGCAGGGGAGAAGATGAAGAGATTGTTGTGGGATTAGGGTCTGGTGTGTGATGATTTTGGGGGAGATTATTTAGGGAAGATGAAGTTATGGGGCAATATAATCTGTTGTGTATATTTATTAGGCTCAAATCTGCCGGTTTTGATGATGTTCTTGATTTTCTGGAGAAGGTGATCGGAGATGATGGTGGTTGCTTTGATGGATTTACGGTGATGGATAGTGATCGGAGATGATGTTGGAGAAGGTGATCGGAGATGATGGTGGTGCGCCGTGAGAGATGGTGGTTCAGATCTGCCGGTTTTGATGATGTTCTTGATTTTCTAGGTTTTGATGATGATGTTTGAAGATGAATTTTCTGGGTTTTGATGATGTTCTAAGATGATATTCTTGATCTGGGTTTTATTGCAAAAAAAATGAAATTTAAAAAATGACTAAAATGCCCCTGCACTAAAGGACAAAATAATCAGTTTTCAACAGTCAAAATAGAGGGTTTTTGGATTTTGGACTAAAATGGCAACAAAATGCAAACCACAGGGACCCAGATGTAAAAAGTTTGAGATTTGGACTAAAATGACAAAAGTGCCCAAACCACAGGGACCAAAATAGCAGTTTACTCTAAAAAATATTATTTATAATAAGTAAAGTTAGTGTAACATACGAGGGGTGTTTAGGATTCCTTTTTAAAAGTTCTTTTTGATTTCTCTAAAAAGTTAATAAGTCAGAAATTGTGACTTATTAACTTCTTTTCTCACAACACAAGCAATCCCAAACAAATGAGTTAACTGCCTTTTTCGTCCTTGTGGTTTCTTCACTTTTGCCATTTCAGCCCAATTTTCAAAAATACACCAGTTTCCTTCCTGACATACTTGAAACGTGCCACTTCAGTCCAAAAATTCAAACCCAGTTAAGTCAGACAGGTTAAATAAAAGGTATTATTGTCAATTTATCTATCTTTTATTTTCACCTTATTTTATGAATTGACAATAAAATTGGGCTGAAATGAAAAAGTGAACAACCCACGTGAAAAATCACCCTTAAAAGTTAAAACAAGGAACTCTGGGCTTATAGCTTAGTGGTTATGGAAATGAGGGAAAGATTCCTGACCGAATGATCTTGAGTTCGATTCCTGATCCACCCGGGTTTTACCGGCTTTGCATTGTCGTGCCCTCGGGTAGGGCTGTTCAAAAAGCTCGCGGCTCGGAGCTCCCTCGAAGCTCGCTCGGATTTAGCTCGGAAAAAGCTCGCTCGATTTGGCTCGGTTTAAAAGTGAGCCGAGCCGGCTCGGCTCGGTTAGAAAGTGAGCCTAGCTCGGCTAGGCTCGTAACGAGCCGAGCTGGCTCGGTTCGGCTCGCTTTGTAGCTCGGCTCGGTTTAGCTCGAATTATTTTACTTATAATAAGTTTTAATTTTATATACATTATAATATATTACAAAAAAAAACTGATTATTATTTACATGTATATAGGTTTGTAATTTGATATTTATGGCATATTTGAAGATTGATTACCATACTAATGAACTAATATTGTATTTTATTGAAATTAAAACTTATTTTGCGTTGTTAAACTTGATTTTGGTTTGAATTGTATTAGATTGAACTTATTTTAAATATATTCTTTTAAATTATTGAATAATATTTTAGGTTATTAAATTTTAAGAGGTATATATTAGTTTTTTTTATAAAATCGAGCCAAACCAAGCCGAGCCCGAGCTTAAATTTTCAGCTCGGTTTCAAATCCGAGCCGAGCCAGCTCGGTTTATAATCGAGCCGAGCCCGAGCTTGGCCTGGCTCGGCTCGGCTCATGAACAGCCCTACCCTCGGGTGGGTGTAGGGTCGGGTTTTCCCAGAACTGATGGCATGGTGGGCTAGGGGCTCCGTGCGTGCAGGTTGGGCTGCCGCGGGCTACCTTTCGGCCAATGGGTGCCACATACGGAGTACCCGACGATTCTTATGTTAGACGTTAAAAAAAAAAATTAAAACAAGGAATTCCAAACACCCCACTTAGGGGTTGTTTGGTAGCCTCTGAATGGTCATTAAGAGGCTACCTCTTAATGGAACCATTAAGAATTTTACCAATGAGAAGGTAGAAAAATGTGACATATGATGATTTACCATTCAGAGGTTACCTCTTATTTATTCAGAGATTTTAAACCATTAAGATGTAGCATCTGAATGGTTAGAGACAACCAAACAGCCCCTTAAATCGATACCAACAGAAGTCCGTTTGCAGAAAAACCAAATACGACGGCTACCTCAAACGATATAACTTTGGGGGTAAACAAGAACAGATCTGATCGATCAACAATGGCGGAAGAGTTGGTGTTGGACACAGCGATCAGAGACTGGGTCCTAATCCCCTTATCAGTAGTCATGGTTCTCATCGGAATACTCCGCTACTTCGTCTCCAAGCTCATGCGCACTTCTCAACTGCCTGATTCCAAAATCATCAAAGAAGGGTTTGTTCAATTATGTATATGTTCATGTCTGAAGCTAGGGTTTGATCGTATTATACTGAATTTGATTTTGTTCTTGTCGGTCTATTAGGCAGGTGATAATTAGGGCTCGAAATCTACGTGCGGCTGCTAATTTCATACCTGTGAAGGCGTTTCGTGCTCGGAAAGTTTATTATACCAATGAGGTTTGACTTTTTGACTTGAGTGGATTTAGGTTTGTTTAAATTTGATTGTAAATGTGTATCTGTGATGGGTGAAATTGGTTTTCTGTTTGAAGTCTATGAGATTGAATGTTGGTTATGAGGCTGGATTTGATGTTTCCAACGGTCTTGTTTTCTGTGATTTGATCGAAATTTTTTTGTTGTCGAAGGCGCACTCAAGCGCAAAGAGTGAGCCTAGCGGGGGCTTTTTTAGGTGAGGCGCATAGTATAAAATTTAACTTTTTAGGGGTTTTAGAAGTGTTTTAGGCTTCTTTAGGTTGATTCCAGGTTTGTTTAGGGTTGGTATAATTGTTTCGGGCCTTTCAGACGATTTTGGTCTCAATTTTGTCGGAACTTGTCCTGAAAAATGTTCCTGTCGCCCTGAAAGTGGGCCTAGCTGTGCGCCTCGGTGAGCATTGACAACAAAGTCCAAATTCGTTGACATATTTGTTAGTAACATTGACCAAAATAGTGAAAAGATTATGAAAGGTTTAATTGCTTTTGGCTGTACGTGGATCAATGCCTCGCGTGCGTTAAGTTTTGGGACCTAAACGCGCTTTTTTAAAACCAAGTCTTGTACTTTATGAACTGATAAAGTGATGTGTATAAATCTTGGTTTAAAAAAGCAGGAAGCGCACAAAAGCGATGAGGTCTAAAACCGATTTTTAAAAAGCGAAGCGCAAAAGCGGTGACTTTTCGTACGCAAAGCGCAAAGTGATTATATAATTTATTTTATATATCCCATAAGTGTTTAGCATCCAATACCTATGATTTAGGTATAATTAAGCTTTATATATGTTTTAAAATGAAAAAAAAAACATAAATGTACAGCATAAAAAGCCTGTTGTACAACACTCAGAAGCATAGAAACACCCC
The DNA here is from genome assembly GCA_030545235.1 of Helianthus tuberosus. NCBI lineage: Eukaryota > Viridiplantae > Streptophyta > Magnoliopsida > Asterales > Asteraceae > Helianthus > Helianthus tuberosus. The sequence continues at coordinate 122,998,130 of CM060354.1, forward strand.
ATGTACAAAAAGCGTGCGCCTCAGCTGCGCCTTAGGTCGATTTTCACCCTGAAAAGTGGCCTCAGCTGCGCTTCTTGTACATCGTGCGCCTTATGTCACACAAGGCGATGGGGTTTGCGCCTAGATTCTCTTTGCGCTTAAGGCGCGCTTTTTTAAACCAAGGTATAAATACAATTTTGATGGAAGGATTCATTTAGGGATCAGGAAGGATGGTTTAGGCTACTTGCTTCTCGTTTGCTGGAATAGTTTTAATTGTATGTCACTGGAAGTCTTATTGCGAAAATTGGAACAAGGGCTATAATACTATTAGGTTGAAGAAGTCTTTTGAAGTCGAATATTCTACTTTTATGGACTGCTTTTTAGCCAGTCAGTTCATATGTTATATTTTATTTCAAGAAAATTAGCTAGCTTGTGGTTTTGAATTCACTAATTCATGTCAAGCAAGATTGGATCGGATCAAGATCCTACAATCTTATGGTCAAAATCACGATCCTATGCATGATCGGCATGTTTACTATACATTATCATAAAATTGTACCATTTTAAGATCAGGATAAAGATCTTAACAACCATGGTTTTGGCTACCCGGGTTCTTTTTGATTACGATTTTAAGATCAGGATAAAGATCTTAACAACCATGGTTTTAGCTATCCAGGTTCTTTTTGATATCATAAGAATGCTGAAAGTTATTCAAATTATAACTACTGGTTTATTTGTTCATATAATAATCAGGACATTGCTCTTGCATTTGCAGGAAAACGGTTTACTTCATGTTCCCAAGGGCCAGGCTCAGAATCCACAGGCACAAATGTTCTCTGATCCAAACATGGCTATGGATATGATGAAGAAGAATCTTTCCATGATCATACCACAGGTATGTTGTTTTACTTTGTTAAATTAGCTTCTTTCAACAAAACTGCTTTTTCTCTACGCGTGATCTTATCCCCTTCCCCTTGTACAGACCCTCACTTTTGCATGGGTTAACTTCTTCTTCTCCGGGTTCGTAGCAGGTATTTTCGTCCTTTTTTGCTTCTGTTACATTTTACCATTCAGTTTTGGCGGTTTACTTTTTGCTAACACATGCTATACTTGTTTCTTTGTATCCAGCAAAGATCCCTTTTCCACTGACTCAGAGGTTTAGATCCATGCTACAGAACGGGATTGATTTGAGTACTGTTGATGTCAGCTATGTTAGCAGTCGTTCTTGGTATGCCGTTAAGCATTTATAAAGTTCACTTTTTTTTCCTGAAAATAGTATTCTTTATTAAATCAGTGGTAACGCTAACTGAGTTTGTTGACGCATTATTGTTTGTCTTTATCAGGTACTTTCTTAATCTGTTTGGATTGAGAGGTTTGTTTAGTCTCATTTTGGGAGAGGAAAATGGTTAGTATGCTCTTTGTTCTCTTAAATTTTTATTAGTTGATAATGTTCTGTTAATTATTAATGAACACCGTTAAGGCGTTAATTATAGTGATCATCTGTTGGGAATTGACTTGCACATTGTTTTGCTATTATTAAAAAATGCAGCCACAGACGATACACAGCGTATGATGCAAATGAGTGGATTTGGCTTTGACCCATCAAAGGTAGTAGAAATGCGAATGGTTCTATATACAAATAGAGTTATGAGCAGTAGGGGGGTTGATTTAGTGATGGAAATATTGGCCCGTTTACCTCTCATGAAAGGGTTGATTTGGGTTAAGTTTGATCTCTATATCAGTAAAAATAACAACTTAAGCTAAAATTGGAACGGGTCAAATTGGTCATACAGGTTGAAAGGTAGCCCAAATTGTATTCTAAATGCAAACAACCTTACTAAAATCACTTTATTCAAAAACCTACTAAAAGTTTTACTTGTATTATTTTTTTCAAATCATTTGACATTTTTATGCACATATAATGTATATATGTGTGGGCGCTCGGGGGGGCAAGAGTGAAAGTGCACAAATTTTAACGTTATTTTACTAATTTCGTGAAAATAACGTTAAAAGAGGGGGATGGTTAATCACGCATCATGTGGTGGCGTTGATAGCCGAAAGACAAGGGAGTACATGCACTAATCGGCCATTGTCTTAATTGCTGAGTGTTATGTGCCTTATGTCCAAGGCTTGATCATGGTTTTAAAAAACGGTTGAGGCGTGCGCCTCGAGGCGAAACGGCCAAAAAACGATTCTGAGGCGCGCCTCAGGGGGTTTATACTGTTTGTGCGCCTCAGAGGGGCTGAGGCGCTAAAAAGGGTGCGCCTCAGGTGCGCCTCAGGGGTTTTAGAGATTTGTTTTTGATGTTTTTGCATTTTTGTGTCAATTTCAAGCAATTTCTGTCTTTTTTATATGTGTTTTTGATTATTTTGATGAATTTGGTGATGGATTTAGTTAGTATTACTATTTTTATAAGATATAGAATATTTATATTTATTTTTTAGTTCCGCCTCGGGCTTACGCCTCAGTTTGCCTCGAGGCTTACGCCTCGTGAGGCGAAGTGAAAACGCCTCGAAACTCGTTTCCGTTTTTTTAAACCTTGGGCTTGATTCAAAACTACTATCGAGCCGGGGGTCTCATTGGAAGCAGCCTCTCTATTCCTACGGGGTAGAGGTAAGGCTATCTACATCTTACCCTCCTCAGACCCTACCTTAGCTGTGCTATTGGTAGGATTTACCGAATATGATGATGATGATGATGATGATTTGACATTTTTGGTGTCAAGTTAAGTTCATAAAATTTCATGTCCTTAAAGACCCATGAAAACATTTTTTTTTATAGGCAGAAACCCTTGGCATGATCTTGTTATTTTGAATCTTAAATGGATTAATCTTGAATCTTTTTTCATAAATTTGACAGAGTTTAGGTGCGGAAAAAGACGGTTTAGATATAGTTCAGCATGATTGGGTCCTTCCGAAATTCGAGCAACGTGCCGAAGCTGTGCTCAGAAAACGCCTTAGCAGCTAACTTACCATGTTGGTCTAGCTGACTAGTGGTAAGTTATGATTATGGATATTTTGTTCTTGCATTTGGGAATTTTTGAAAGGAACTTATTTGTAATAGTTTTGATGACAAATGCTATCTGTAACACCATCAGAATTACTTTGATACTAGTTTCAGTACCCACTGTTGGATCATATGTATTTCATTTAGAACCATTTATTTAAATCATACTAAAAATACCGGAAATGTGAACCGAATTTGAATATGTGAATTTTGAACCGAACTGAACCAACCTCAATATTTCAATTATATATATACAGTGAAAGTGTATTGTACAATTTTGCTTAACGTACGTGATTAGGTTTTCTACCCCATGCGTGATTTCTGATTTTGTATATGCGTGATTATGGTTTTCAACATGCGTGATTAGGGTTTTTGAGTTTTATAACGTGCGTAATTTCATCTCGTACACATCGTACGTTTATACGTTAACCAACCCGGCAACCCCTATATATAATATTTATATATACCGGAAATGAAGTTTGTGTGTTATAACCCTACCCTTACTACTCAGTCTCTAGCGTTGGCCCTCTCTAGGTGTGTAAACTAGCTTAGCTCGAGCTTGTCTAAGCTAGAGTCCAATTTGTTTAACTTAGACCTTCTCCAATGTGCCTGTTTAGGAGTCACATCTAGCAAATCCTCAGGACGGGCTACATTGGAAGGGAGTGCATTTGGTTGTGCCGCCCTTATACACAGACATTGCATTGCATTTGGAGTGGTGTCTACTTGTAGGGCATGCCCATGTGGAATGGGGGGCATGGGCGAATGTACACTCTTTCCATTGTGATGATCTTATTATTAATTAATATACCACTTTACTAACAATTCTCTGATTTTACTAACTTCAAGTTTCTAATAACTTCAACATACTATTTATTATATTTTAAAAATTATATAATCTATTCGTATGCTCGGTTTTAGTACACATAAAGGGGTTCGGTTAATCGGTTGGGTATTACCTGATATTATAACTATTCCAAACCCGTGAACATTTTTAAAAGTAATCCCATGTGCGGCTCGGACCCAAAGATTAGGGAGTCGATCATCTTGGGTTTTGGATTTACCTATCGAGTTCGGATTCTTTTGCCATCATTAATGTAAATACATACATAAGACTGTCCGCAATGCAACGACCTGCATTTACTACATGCATCCTAGTCATCACTGGCACATCAGCTTTTAACCCATTCTTCCCACATGCATTCTCTCTTCTCTTTTTAACTCCAACCCATCCTTTCCACATGCATCCTCTCTCCTCCACATCACCATTTCATTTTCTATCTTAAAAACATTTAAAGGGCCCACCTTTACCTTCTCTCTCTCCTGCATGTTGGTGCACTTCCCTACATGCAAACCCCCTTAAATGCCACCTACCCCAATGCTTCCTTTATAAATGCATCTTCTACATCATCAAGTGCAACCCCCCAACAAGAAGCGTTGGGGGCAGTCTAACTATGTACAAGCTTAATGATATCCATGGCCTTGTGTGATCAGTGAAAATTATTTAGGTCATGTTAAGGGCTACGTAATGAAAAATTTTCCAGTGTCACTGTCTTGGTTTTTATATGTTCATGAACTTTTTTTTGCAAGGGTGGTTTACTCGGATCTTCGAAATTCACAAAAAATGATGCAAATTTCATTAATAAAGTCTAAAAAAACTTAAAAAATTATCACTTCTCTTTCTTTTGAGCTTACCGTGGCATCTTCAGAATGTATATGGTATATATTTCACTTGAATATCATGTGATTATGCAACGCAGATATATTTTTTATGGGTCATGTGACAACAATACTCACCATGTAGATCTGTCCCTGATCATCTTTATTGGGTGTCATGCAAGAAGTGGGTTGGGTCATATGGGTTGCTAGGTCCACGGGTTATATTTTTATTCTATTAATTTTTTGTTTTATAATTATAATAAACATTTTATAAAAGTTATACTTAAATCTACAATGATTGATATAAACATTTCAAACATTTATATAAATACTTTTATAACTTTTCAAAATTATACCTAAAACTAGAGTAAATTGCCATTTTAGTCCCTGAGTTTTGTCCAAATTTGCCATTTTGATCCAAATAGTTTTTTTTTTGCATCTGGGTCCCTGACTTTTCACTTTTATTGTCATTTTGATCCAATCCACTAAAAATGTTTGGATCAAAATGGCAAATTTTGGACAAAACTCAGGGACTAAAATGGCAATTTGGACAAAACTCAGGGACTAAAATGGCAATAAAGTGAAAAGTCAGGGACCCAGATGCAAAAAAAAAAACTATTTGGATCAAAATGGCAAATTTGGACAAAACTCAGGGACTAAAATGGCAATTTACTCCTAAAACTACAATGATTTGTATACGTTTTTTTTTATTATCTAAGGTAAAACATTAATTTCCTATAGCTAACGAAATGCATTCCACTAGTTTGATAGGTTATCATTACTATTAATATTAATAATATTTTAAATTGGTGACTCATGTGACTTAAAGACATCATTCTTACTTCTAGTATTTTTTTATTATCTAATATTTTATTTTATAAAATTGTATTTTATAAATAGGCCTCATATCCCTCCTATTCTACTCACCCACACTCTTTGTTTTCTTTTATCTTCTCATTCATATCCTCCAGGGAATCCCAATGGCAAGTGTTGAGGTAACTTTTTCTTCCATTTTATTATTTATAGCATTCAAAACTTAACATAATCTAACTAAAAATAATTTGAGGGTTCATAGAGGCAAAATGTTATAAAATTTTGCTTGCATCACTCATTAAAAAACCGGTTTTAGTGCAGACACACATGTCACGTATAAAAAAGCGACACCTAACACAACTGATTTTATAAGTGTCACATTTTTTTTAACGGCTAGTAGACCAACTGGTTGGTTTTCCATAGAAAAACAACTTTATAGCAATGTTGTTATATTTATATGGTTATTTCAGGTTGAATCAGCTACAATCACCTTGCCAGAGAAGGTAGAAGTACCAAAAGAGGTAGAGGCAATAGTTGCTACACCACCTGCACCCGAGCCAGAGGTCGAGGAGTCGACAAAGGCAACGATAGAGCCACTCAATGCTGATGCTCCACCACCAGTTGAAGATCCGCCCACCGTCCAAGACCACGTTGAAATTGAGAGTAAAGTGGTGGATGAGCCTAAAACCGACGAGGAACAAGTTAAGGCGGATACAACTCAAGAAGAGGTGAAGGAAACTGAGGCAGTCCCAGAAGAAACTCTGGCCACCACAGATGCTGTCATAGAAGAAACTGCGGAGGCTGTCATAGAAGAAACAGTGACCGAGGAGGCCAAAAAACCGGTGGAGGAAGATCAAACACCAACTGAGGTGGTTGTGAACACTGAAGTTGCAACAGAGGAATAGTGTGAGCTCTGCATTTGGATAGCAAGTTATGTTTATGTTAAGTACCTTGTATTGTTTGTTATTGGCAAGCTTTGTTTTCTATTGTGTGATGTTCAAAATCCAAGTGGCATGAATTGATTGGATCAAAAGACATGAAGTTTCACTATGGATTTTTTATTTTTAATACCAGGTTCTGTTTCGATATTTTAATACTTGTTTCATATATAACAGTATACATGCTTATAAAAATAAGAGTAAATTACAAAGTTCGTCCTTTATGTATGTCATTTATTACAAAGTATGTCCTTTATCTTTAATAAGCTCAGAAAACATACTCGATGTTTGCAAACCCTTACACATTATGTCCTTTAGCCCTAACTCTGTTATTTTTCATGGTTAAATCAGACCAAGGGTATCCCACATGAGGGTATATTGGTAATTTTACCAATTAATTTAAAATATCTCTAATACCTAAAACAAAAAAGAATTAAAAAAATAAATTATATCCTCTCTCTCTCATAACTCTCTCTCTCTCTCTCTTTAACCTCCTCTCTCTTAACTCTCTCTCCCTCTTTAACATACATCCTGTGCTCACCATAGACCTGCAATCCATAAGCAAAGAACCACAAAACCCCCCTAATTTACATGCCGAAAAGACTACTCAACATCTGGATACGATTGTTCAAATCTTATGTTTCACGAAACAGTGATGGAATGGATTGTTTCGGATCTGCTTGTGCGGTTATTCAGATCTGGTTTGGAATGGTGGTGACTGGTAATGTCACCGGCGGCGATTATTCAAAGGTACGGTGGTGGTGGTGCAGAGACTCTCTCCGCATCAGAGAATGATAAAACTCCACTACCTCCGGTACTCTCCTCACCTTCGCCGGCAACGCCTTTACACTTTTAGGCGGAAGTGGTGGCGGCGGCGGAGCTGCAGATTTAGCAGTTTTCGGTGGCGGCGGAGGCGGAGGAAACGGAGGTTGTTGCTCCGGCGACGATGACGTCAGCGGCCGTGGAGGCGGTTTCGGAACCCTAGGTACTCGAGAACGATTTACAGAATCTGAATTCATATCTAACGAATCACACCGAGAAAGCCTCGGTAGATTATCAATTTCTACCAGAATCGACTCTTTAGAGTTCGATTCCGTATAACATTTAGGATCATTAACACTTGTATTACTTGTATTAGCAGCATTTGCTATCGTATAGCCTCGTTTCAGGCTTTTTATCGTACGAGATTTACCCGATATGTCTATCAGTTGTTGCTGAAACCGTTGCGAATTAGATGTAGCAGCCTGTTGTGCCTCCAATGCCTTCGTTCTCCCACCACTACATTGGTCTAGGTCATATTTCTCTGGTATGTTGTAAACTGTTCTAACTGTTCGGTTGATCCCACCACTGCTTTGATTCTCCAAAATCCTTGCGACGGAAGTTTAGAGAGAGAGAGAGAAAGAGGAGATTGTAGAGAGAGATTGAGAGAGAGCAGGTAGAGTAAGAGAGTGAAAGTGGTGGTGGCAGATCGGTGGTGGTGGTGGTGATGGTGGTGGCAGGTGAGTTGTGGTGGTGGTGGGGGTAGGTGAGAGAGAGAAGGAGAAGGGGTCCTTTATAATTTTAAAATTGTTTTATTTATTGGTTTTATGATTATTTATTATAATATTTAGGATAAAATGACTAAAATACCCTTATGTGGGGTTGACTTAGTCAACTTTAACCATGAAAACTAATTGTGTTATGACTAAAGGACATAACTTGTAAGGGTTTACAAACATTGAGTATGTTTTCTGAGCTTATTAAAGATAAAGGACATACTTTGTAATATATGACATACATAAAGGACGAACTTTGTAATTTACTCTAAAAATAAACAACTTAAAAATGAAACACTAGTCTAGGATAATATAGGAACCTGATGTGTATAAACTAATAGGGTTAGGTTCATTTATTAACCACCCTCTTGATTGTGAATACTTGTGAACTAATCCTAGCACTTGATTATCAATACACAAGTGTAAATCAATGACCATGATTTGATGATGAAACTACACTAGTGTATTTTACGATTTGATGATGTAAATCTTGATGAAACTACACTAGTGTAAATCTTGATTGTGGTCAAGATTTGTTCACACAGTTCACAAATACATTAGTGTTCACTCTATAACCCCACCCTAAGGTAATAATGTAAGTAAAAACTCGAAGAGATATATTATAAGATAGGTTGTATGTTTTGATTGGATTTTGTATATTCTATACATCTTACAAGATAGGTTGTATGTTTTGATTGGATTTTGTATATTCTATACATCTTCAATACTAAAAAAACAGTGTTTTTAAGAATTGCAAGGCGCTAGTCGGCTAGTTGGGTACTGACTAGTGATTAATTAGAATTAATATGGATTAATCGGGGTGGGATTTTATATGTGTTTTTTAGTTTTATATGTATATACACATTTTTAGACTAAAATGCCCGGATGGTCCCTGTCGTTTAGTAACATAACACCTATAGTCTCAAACTTTTGAAAATTACACCGGTGCTCCCTGTGGTTTGACGAGTTGTTACTCGGATAGTAACAGGAGTGGATGTCCGTTAGTTTTCTCTGTTAAATCCATGTAAAATGACAAAATTACCCATTGCTTTTATTAAAATATAAGAAAAAACTAATTAATCATTTACAATATCAATTGGGCCTCACAATTAATTATTAATTATCAAATACAATATATAACACCCCACCCTCACCCCACCTCCCTCTCTAAATCTATGCATCTCTCTTCAAAACCACCACTACCACCAGTACCACCATGCCACCACTAAACCACCGGTCACCACCACCATACCAAACCACATCTACCAAACACCTCCAATCATCCATTGTAACAACCACAATCACAACGCCATCGTCACCCATGCCACCATTACCACACCACCTAAAAAGCCCCAATCTGCAAACCCTAAACCACCACCATTGCACCACCTCCCCCTGAACCCACGACTGTCGCACCACCTTCACTATTAACCCACCATCGCCGCACCATCTCCTCCTTGAACCCTCGACCGCCGCACCACCTCCACCCTAAACCCACCACCGCTGCACCAACTCCACCCTAAACCCACCACCACTGCACCACCTCCACCCTAAACCAGCCACCGCTACAACCCTAAAATACAGGGTTGGGTTTCGATGATGGTTGTTGTTGATTGTGTTGATGGGTGGGTGGCTATGGTGATGGTGGGGGTGGGGGTGGGTGGCAGTGGCGATGGGTGGCTACGGTGATGGTGGCCGGTTGATTATAAGGGAAGGGTAAATAAGGTTTGTCCCACACTTTTAATAATCCATATTTATTTTTTATTTTTGAAGGGAAGGGTAAAAAAGTAATTTCTGATGGACTTAACGGAGAAACTAACGGACAACCACTCCAGAGACTATCCGAGTAACAACTCATCAAACCATAGGGAGCACCAATGTAATTTCCAAAAGTTTGGGACTATAAGTGTTATTTTACAAAACCATAGGGACTATCTAGGCATTTTACTCCACATTTTTATATTTATGTTTTTTTAAAGTAAACATGTTTTAACATCTTTTTTGACCTATATTTTCAAGTAGATTGAATTAATTGCCAGAATTTACAGGTTTTGGTTAAGAATCTGGGACTACTGCTGATTTTTGGCCAATTGGGAGTGCAGTTATGTCTATCGCCTCAGTCAATCCAGTTCGTAGTAGAATATAGAAGAATACATAGCTTTATAGTGTAATATTAGGAAAAAGGCAAGGTGGCAATCTTGTAATTACTTAGAACTTTCTTTTATGCCTTTGCCTATAAATAGGAGGCTTATGCCTTAGATGTAGGACTTTTGCCATTTGCTACATTTGGAGAGCTTGGAGCTAGAGAGAGAAAGTAGAGAGAGAAAAGGCAAAAGGTGATAAACGAGGTACAAAATCAGGAGCGATACGTGAAAAAGAAAAGCGAAGTATCAAGCGTCATTTCTACAACACGTTCTACAAAGCGTTCACGACAGAGTCTTCCGAATCATCGAGTGTCACACCGAAAAGCTTATCGAAAGCAATGACTGAAAATATTAATCATGATAATTTTTATGGAACTCATTTGAAACCACCAAAACTTGACAATATTAAAGATTATACGTGGTGGAAAGAACGATTCATTAACGGGGCCAAAGCTTATGCGCACGAAAGCTGGTTTTGCATGGAATTTGATTATAGCAGGCCAGTCGATGATAAAAACGAAGAGATCCCACTTAAAAGCTTCTCCGTTGACGATAAAAAGAAATTTTCATACGAACAACGAATGATTGCTCTAATCCAACAGTCGATCAGAGATGATATATTCGCATTGCTTAATCACTGTGGCTCATCTAAATATGTGTGGGAAGCTTTACGGGTTAAAGCTGAGGGTGGTAAACAAATCAAAAAGAACAAAATAGCTTTACTTAAAAAGGAATTTGATTTGTTTGACGGTTTAAAAGGTGAATCTGTAAGACAAATGATTGAAAGGTTCTATCACCTTAAAATTGAACTCGATAGGTTTGGAATAACAAAAACCCGTGAAGAAATTATTGATAAAATCATTGAAGTATTACCACGAGTTGATCAGTGGCAAACGTTTGTGTTCATTTTGAAAAATGATGTGTTGTATGATACGATTACTCTTGATGTTTTGATAGAAAAGATAGAAAGTCATGAGCTTGAGCTGCAAAAGCAAAGCAAGATGAGCAGTTCTTCGCATCAACAGAATGTCGGTCTTTACTACAAGGGCAGTGTACCTTTGGTGACAGTTAGTGAATCGCCAAAGACTGCATATAGTGTTGAAAATATGAAAGACTCACAGAAAAGCTCATCAAGCTACAATCCAGGATATCATTCATCATCAACAACATCAAACTCTGAAGAACCTGATGAGATTCTCTGCAACATCACCTTAAAGCTGAAGAATTCTCCAGCAATGAGCATCAACTCTGCTAAACAGCAAATGAGTTTTCTAGCATCTGTTCTGGAGTCGTACGAAGGTTTAGTAGCTGGGAAAATCGGAAATTCAGAGCTAACAAAGGAAGACTATGACCAGATAGATCCAGAAGAAATGGAACTTAATGATATACGATGGTGTTTGGCAAGTTGCATTCGAAGAGCTCAACGGTTTATGGCGATTACCGGCAAACAGTCAATCGGTGGACCATCAACAAAACTGGGCTTCGATAATCGTAAGTGACCTGCTTCAAATGCAAACAAAAGGGTCATTTCAAACGAGAGTGCAGAAATTCTGAAGTTGATGGAACCGCAAATCCTTTCAATGATGATTATTATCGAAAAGCGATTTATCACATGAGCAAAGAGGAAACACCAAATTTGAAACAAATTGAGAATAATTCTAAAGAAAAATCAAGAGCATGTGTGGTGATTCAAGATGACGAAGGATTCAACTGGAGTGAATTTCTTCCTGAAGAAGATGATGTCGGTTACACGTTCACAACACATGGCAAAACCGAATCAACAAATAAACTTAGGGCATTTGTTGCTATTGTGAAAGAGAAAACAAAAGAAGAGATTCTGAAAGAGAAGACATACAGAGAGAGATGTATTGTTGGGTATCGAATTGAAGAAATGGAGAAAGAATATGAAGAAGCGAAGATTTATGGAAGGTATGACAAGAAACGAGAATGTTATGTCAACAGCAAAGGTGAACCAGTTGTCCACCGAAGGAAGTAGTGTTTGACGACGTTCTTGCAGTAATCCCTCTATCCGGCGAGTACTATTCAAATGTTGCAAAAGATAAACATTATGAGAAAAAGCTGGATAAAATCATAAGAGATGTCATGACAGCGAGTCTAAAACAAAGAGATGAAGAGAGGATGAAGAAGAATGTTGAAAGTTTGGTGGATGAACTGGAGAAGGTAGCTAAGGAAGAGAAAGAAAAAGAAGCTGTTATTGAAGAAAAGCAGAACGAAGATGATCTGAAGAAGAAAGAAAAAGCTGACGAGAAGCTTGAAAGTTTGGTTGAAGAGATCGATGTTGATGATGATGAACAACAGGATAAAGAAGCTGATCAGACGGCAGTGAAAGCTGATGTGCCAATCACTGAGGTAAATACTTCAACTAAATTTGAAGTCTTAAATAAAATTGTTGAACAGTGCAAGAAATGCATGGAAACGTGCAGTGCTTGTACTGAAAAAGATGAAAAATTCAGAACAAGAGACATTGAATTCACTAAAATTGAGAAGGTTTTCAAAGAAAAATGCAAAGAAATGTTAGAAAATGAAAAGGTTTTGAAAGATAATGACGAAAAGCTAACACAAAAATGCAAGCTTTTGGAAAAAGAAAATGAAATTTTGAAAGAAAAGGTTTCAAAAACGACTGAAGAATGTTTGCAAAAAGAAAATGCTTTTCAAGAAATGAAAAAAGGAGTATGATTCAATAAAACTTGCATATCATATCACAAAAGAATCATATGAAGACGTGAAGAGTCAAATGAAACTTGTTCAATCGAGATTGAAACATTGTTCTGAAACATCTGATACGCTTAAGAGACAGTATGAAATTAAGCAACAAGTTGTAAATTCTTACATTGAAGATGTTACTAAGCTAAAGCGTAAAATAACTGATTTAGAACAAGATAATAACAAGTTACACAGTTATCACGCTTAATCATATGTTCTTGCACGCATTTTCAATCTAAAACCGGATGGTAAAGATTCTGAGCAAAACAAGAAAGGTATTGGCTCAGAGTATCATCAGGTTCCACCACCGTTTGAGGAAAAATTCACATTCTATGATGACGAGAAGGTGGAAAAAACTTTTAACATGGTTGATCAATTTCCAGATAACATTGACGTAACCCATTCCAAATCTGATGATTCTAGTGATTCAGAAGTGGTAGGTAAGGTCGTTGAAAGTGTTTTGAAAGAAGAGTCGGTTGAAATAGGTAAATATGAATCACATGATGAAAATGAAGGTAGTTTTCATGAAGGTTATCTGAAAAACTCAGAATCCGAGAAAAATGCGAACGATGATTCAAAAGGATTGGTTTATACCATGATTAGATCGGACAAATTATTCTCAAATATTGAATTCCTGATTCAGAATGTGATTTCAGAAAAGATCGACAAAGTGTTCAAAATGATTGAAATTGAAAAATCTAAAATTTCAAAGTTTGCTGAAAAGAGTCACAAAACTTTTTAAAACAAACCTGATTACAAAAAGAAAAACATGAAGGCTGGGTTGGGTTATAAAAAGAAATAAAATTGGAAAAGAAATGAAACACCAAATTATCAGAAAAAGATGAACTTTGTTCACGGAACAAGTTCTGAAGAAGAGAAAGAACTCCAATTTAGACGACAATCTAATGAAGAGTTCTATGCTCAGAAGAAGCAATAACAACAGGTGAAAGATGTTTCAAAGAGAACATGTTTCAAATGTGATCAAACAGGACATCTTGCACGCAAGTGTCCAAATCCGAAACCTGTTGGTGTTGAGATGAAAAAGAAGTCTGATGTTGTGAATCAGAAGTCAACCAAATTTGATTCAAAACAAACTTGGAAACCGAAAATGTCAAAGGCTAACTCACAACAAACATGGAAACCAATGACACCCAGATTTAGAACAACATAAAGTTGGAAAACAACTATTGATGCAACAAAACTAAACCAGGTTTGGAAACCAAAAGTTGTTGTTCAAAATCAAAATGTTCAAAATGAATCACATTTTTACAAAAGAAGTGCTTCAAAAGGACAAAGCTGGGTGGTTAAGACACAACCTAGTTCTGTACATAAATAAACCATATATCTAAAACCCTAAAAATTGAAAAATTAAAAAAAAACCAAAAATATGTTTTTATTTTGTCAAAATTTGAAAAAATAAAAAATATGTTTGTTTTTAAATTTTGTCAAAAATAAAAAATTACAAAAATATGTTAAGTGAATATGCCGAAACCCTCACGGCGGAACAAACATGATTAATTTCACAAGATTGAAAAAGTGTTTTCAAACTGTCGAATATCAATGTGTTGTAAATCATGGGGGCATTTTTTCTGCAAATAAGAGCATGTGAAGCAGAAAATAGATGGCGAGACAAAGCTATCTACATCGGTTATCATTTTTTTCTTTAAATGTTTTGAATTTTAGGGGGAGTAAAAGCATTGTTAGAAAATCCAAAAACATTAGAAAATTTGAAAAAGCCAAAAACATGATAAAATTCAAAAATGAGTTGTGTGTAAAAAGAGGAAATGATAGTACATCAGTAGTCAATCACAGTATGCTAAAGAAATGGAATGTTAAAATGTGATAAACGGTCTCACTGATGATATGCCAGTAGGTTTTTACACGCTTAGTAGATTGTATTCGAGATATAAACCTAAATATCAAATACTTACTTATCTCGTGGGGAACATCTCTTGGATATATGGGTAACCCCTAAAATATTGTTTGAGAGATTGCCTGATTCTGAGATACTAGGTTTTTATACTGTTTGATATCTGGGGTATTATACTTTGTCTTCTGATATTGCGGAAGCAATGGCCTAGACCTCGTATAATACTTTACGTGCTTTAAAAGCTTACACTCTGTTTAAAAATTGATAAATATCGAAATATACAAATCAAGAGCAGTTGAAAAGAAGATTCCCAAAGGGAACACACCTAAAGTCGAGCCTTCATCTCTTTGACTAAATGGAAGTTCATACCTGAGTTCTCAAGGTCTCGCATTAACCCAGAGAACAGATATCAAATTGGTATATTCACCTGTAAGACTGAATCTAGGGAATCTTGATATAGGAGTATATTCTGAGGTGGGACACGCGAATAAGTTAGGTCCTTAAAACACGAAATCGTATCTCGAAATAGTTGAACTTTGTGTGAAAATTTAAGAGGATCAGTATACTCTAAGTGAATCGTTTAGAACTTAAAGTGTTTAAAGCTCAACGGTGCTAGTGATTTGTCATAAACTGATATGATCCTCTGACATGAACTCAAACAAAAATATTGTCTGTAAATATTTCTTTACTACTTTATGTTTCAGAAAATTACAAAAAGATTTTGATTCTATTTTATTTTCGACAACCGATGTCTGAATGCTGAGTTTCAAAATCTAAGTATGCTGATCGTGTTTCTGAAAAATAAACAAGTTCATTAAGTTGAAACTTGTAGTTTTAAAATAAAAAATTAAAACAGTTTGTGAAGTCTCCAAGGTCATTAATTTAGACTTGGATGATTAACTGTGAGGGATTTGGATTCTTAAATCGTCAAATCTATAAAGCAATTTGATAGGAGGAGTAAGTCAAGTAATCCTGGATATATTCTTATTGTTATATTTGTGATAAGAGCCAGGTTCTTAATTAAAATTTTTTGAAAGCCAGGTCATCATTCCTGGATAATCGAAAACGCTTTAAAGGTCGTATATTTGAAATGTTTCAGCTTATGCTGAGAGAACCAGGTTTTCAATCTTGGATGTTCAAAACGTTTTCACTAATAAATGTTTGAGATTTGCAGATATTGTACCAGATTACGATCCCAATAGCCGAGTCTAAGGGGGAGTCTGAAGACGAGCTCGATGCAAGGGGGAGCTTGTATCCGGAAAGCCAGGTGTCGATCACAAAAGCACGAAAGCTTAACGAAAGGGGGAGCCTGAAGAAAAAAAGTCTACCGACAGGGGGAGCCGAAGCTAAAGACAGATCCACGGGGAGTCTATTTGAGCAAGAGGGAGTCTGTGATTGCTGAAGATGATAAAGCTTCAAGAAGACTCAGAGAGAGAGAAAAGACTAGACACTACGAGATTGACTGCGGCAATATCCAAGGGGGAGTCTGTGAGTGCAGTTATGTCTATCGCCTCAGTCAATCCAGTTCGTAGCAGAATATAGAAGAATACAAAGCTTTATAGAGTAATATTTAGGAAAAAAGGCAAGGTGGCAATCTTGTAATTACTTAGAACTTTCTTTTATGCCTTTGCCTATAAATAGGAGGCTTATGCCTTAGATTTAGGACTTTTGCCATTTGCTACATTTGGAGAGCTTGGAGCTAGAGAGAGAAAGTAGAGAGAGAAAAGGCAAAAGGTGATTCACGTGATTGTACGATTTCATATCTTTCTATAGAATCACAGATTATATACGTTCTTGTGTTCGGTCCACCTACGTGTACGGATTCCGCACGTCACACGTATCGGTTCGCAATCGTTTCGGAGTCTTAAACGGTCCTACAACGCGCTTACACCAATTAGGATTAAATTTGACCATTTTTTACCACCTACTGATTAATTGGTCGATTAGATAACAATTACTCGTGAACCTCTGACTAATGATTAGTTAGTGACTAATTAGAGGCTAGTCGGGAATTTTACAACTTTGCTAAAAAAATAACAATATATAAGTACTCAATTGATATTTTCATTAAGAGTAAATTACAATTTTAGCCCTGTTGTTATATCATTTTCACCTTATTAGCCCAAAAAGGAAACTTTTGTCATCTGTACTCCAAACGTCTCTTTATCCAACTATTTTGTCCCCTGCAACTAACACCATCCATAACCTAGGTTAATAAATGGTCACATGCTCCTCACATGATGGGCAACTAAGTGCTTAATTGAATACTTCTCGTGCAGTCATTTCTTAAGTTAATCCAAAATGCTTAATTGGTTAGGTAGGTGAAATTACTTAATTGCCTATCATGTGAGGAGCATATGATCATTTATTAACCTGGGTTATGGATGATGTTAATCGTTGGTGCCAAAATAGTTAGATAAAGAGACGTTAGGGGTACAGATGACAAAAGTTTCCTTTTTAGGCTAATAAGAAAAAAGTGCTATAACCATAGGGCCAAAATCATTACAACTTATTAGTGCATACAAGATTCATTATTATAAATACATCCTTTTTATGTTAACTAGGTTTAAAGAAGTTCGCCGCGTTGCGGCGAATTTCTTTTATTATTTAGTCTGTGTTTACATGTGTTTTGAAATCACTACGAGCGTGTTGCGAACGGAACTGCTGACAAGAATAAAAAGAAAATATAGAAAAAAACACTAAAAGATAACCGAAAGAAAATCAACAAAAAAAGTTGTATGGTAAAGATGTTGTTCGTATGAAACCCATGGTCAGAGATGAGCAAATTGTTCTGGGTACCGGTACCAAATTTTCCGAACCGAAAGATCTTAAGTACCAATTCGGTACCGACTTTTGGCGTTCCTGGTACCGGTTCACTACCGTTTTTTACCTTCATATACCGGTATTGTAATTGATATTTTCGGTATCAGTACCGATTCTGTATCGGTTGGCACCGAGCTCATCCCTACCCCTGAAACTAAAAAAAGAAAAAATTAAAAGTTGAAGAATATAAAAAAAAAGTTGTACGATACCGTTGTTCGTACGGTAACCGTGATCAGGGATGAGCAAATGGTACCATGTAGCAACACTGAATTTTCCGAACCAAAAGATTTCCAATATCAATTCGGCACCAACTTTTGGCGTTTTCTGTATTAGTGCCAGATTTTACCTTCATGTACTGATACCGAACAGGACCGTCCCGGTATTTTCAATACCAGTACTGGTTCGATACCGGTTAACACCAAGCTTATGCCAACCCCTGATATTAAAAAAAAGGATTAAAGTTAAAAAGTAAAGAAAATAATTATTATTATAATATTAAAATAATAAAAGTATTAAAAAAAGTATATATTATTATAATGTTAAAATCACTATTCATTTCAATTCGTTTATTAATATACTAGGTTCGTTAACGGTCACGCGTTGCAGCGAAACGGAACAAAAATGTTATTTATAAATAAAGTATGTTGTTTAGAAAGCCACACCATTAGAATTGGTTTATTTTATCATTGTACCGTTTTAAGATACCAAATAAATACTCTATTTTGAATATAACTTTCTTTTTAATAAAACTAATACCGGAATGTCAAGAGAAAAAAATAAGCACAACTATATCTTAAGTTCTTAGAAAAAAAAGATTAACGAACGTAAGTTACCAAAGAAATATCAAATTAATTGATAAATGAAATATGATTAAAAATGATTTATTGAAAAATAAAATAATAAAAGAAATATGGTTTTATAAAAGGAAAACAACAATAAAATATATCAAAACTTAAAAGAAAATATAATAATAAATTATTATAATATTAAAATAATAAAATATGAAAAAATTATATATTATTATAAATTTAAAATCACTATTCATGGTCCTTTGTAAATGTAAATATAACTAGTTGATGCCGCGCCCGCGTTGCGGGGTGATTGCCGAATAATTCTCAATCAATTAAAAAAAGACTACTATAATTTTGCTAGGAAAAAAAAAACAAAAACGATGATAAGACCGTAATTTTGGGCTTAGGGCAAAACAGTAATTTTTCAGGACTAATGAGCCAGTGTTAGGCTGCTCCTTGACACGAAAAAAATTAAATCGAATAAACCAATTAAAAAAAAACCTTTATAGTTTTGCTAAAAAAAATTAAAACGATGGGAAAAACGTAATTTTTAACTGAGGGTGAAATCATAATTTTAATTCAGGGATAAATCGTAAATTAAATAGACCAACGGGGGAGTACCAAGAAGGTGCCTGCACGACTGTAATTTTACACTGGGGGTAAAATTGTAATTTCACCAGGAAAACAAAGAAAAACGATGGGCAAAATGTAAATTTAAGTTGAGGGAAAAATCGTAACTTGGCTGTGAAAAAAAAACTAATGGCAAAATTATAAATTTATACGGGGCAAAATCGTAATTTTGAACTGAGGGCAAAATTGGAATTTTTAGCTGGGAGTAAAAGCGTAAATTTATTTTTAAGTGGGGGTAAAAACATAATTTTGAACTGATGGGAAAATCGTAATTTTAAGGGGAAAAAACTAATGGCAAAATTGTAAATTGAAATGGGGCAAAATCGTAATTTTTAACCGAGGGTAAAATTGAAATATTTAGCTGGGAGCGAAAGCGTAAATTTATTTTTAAGTGGGTGCAAGAAATAATTTTAAACTAATGGCAAAATCGTAATTTTAAAGCGGGATAAAATCGTAAATTTATTAGGCCAATAGAGGAGTGACAGGCAGCTGCCTGACATTATTCTTTTGCCGCCCATTTAGCCCAATAAAGGGCCACACCTATTCCCATGTCGGCGCCAACACTTGTTTTTGTAATAGTTGAAAATAGTTATTATAATATTAAAATCACTGTTCATTTGAATTCATATAGTAATATATAGTAATAGTAATATTAACAGTAATAGTAATATATAGTATTAATTATTATATTATATAACTATTAAAAGAAAGTGGTGATGAACATTAAACAAATTTTTATTTGTTATTATCTTTTTTCTACTTTCTAATTAATTTATTATATTAATTAAACATATTTTATTTTTCTATTATAAGTTTTATCAAAATGATATTTTATAAATTTTTTGAGTATGCAGTTACAACATATCTATTTTTTTCTACATTTAGTTTTTTTTATTTGTCGACGCCATTTATCCTTTACATTATTTTAATAATATAAGTAATGCCTTATAAAATTTAGAAAATAACGTTGCGACATGCTTATCTTTATTTATATTTCAATATAAGTTTTGTTTGAATCGAACGGGTAAAATATAATTGATTTTCTTTTGTTTTTTATTGTGACGAAATGAACCAATACCGTGTGCACAACTTCGGTAGCAGTGTAGAGTATATTTCATATATTGTAAGCTATAACAAGTGTTCGTACCATATCCCTACCATGACTAACTAAACTGACACCGTCTTAGCAACATCAATGCCATGTCTATTTCGACTGAACAACATTGGTACTGTATCGTTATTATTGGAACCACTATTCGTTTTTGTGGTTTTCAAGCATTGTAAAACACATGTCAATATCATTTTGGTAATATCATTACTTTTATTTTTTGGTTGAATCTTTTAGTTACTATACCGAGTGCTGAAACCATACCGATCTTGTCATAAATCAAACTGATACTAGCTGTAGACCCGCCGCAACGCGCGAGGAATATTACTAGTTATAATAACAATATACATGTCATGGATATGTTAAATGTTCATATGCTCACAATCTATCCTCCGGGTGTTATAAGCACAAAGCCGTAAAGAAAGGACAAAATGATCAATAAACTCACAAAGAGAAGACACACGGTAAGTTGATGCCACGAATCAATTAATTCAGAGGCATCCTTAAAAATATATCGTTTAATTATACAATAATAAAAAACATGATAATAAATAAAGTAAAAAAATACCTAATAGATTTGTTCTCTTCGTGTTTGCATTCCTTGAAATTATTACATTACATCGTTTTCTTTTACTTTATCAAAAGGTTCTGTCTCGACAGCACAAAACATAGCATTGTTCAAATATTCCGGGCCCATTCGATTGTGTAAATCCGTCTTGACAAGCTTTAATTTAGAAAAAAACATCTTTCAACGGTTACGGTTGCAACTGGTAAAACCAAAGCTAGCTTTACTACCCTATAAACAAAAGGATAAGAACCATGTTTGGGGTTCACTATTATACAAGTTTTGTCATTTGGACTTAATTATTATACAAGTTTTATCTTTGGACTTGAATAGACACACACATTGGTCCATTTAACTGATGGGTCATTCATATTCCGGGTATGGATGATATGTGACTACATATTACATTCCATCCATTTTCAAACAAATAAAAAGCAAAGGTTTCAACCACTTCTTTTGGACACATGCAAGTTGGAATTGTATGTCTTGTAAACAAGCAATTTACATGCAACTTATCAACAAAACATTATACAAATACAAGCACAAGCAATCATTTATATAGCTTATATAAAATGATTGTTTATATTCAAAATTAGTAAAGCATTATTTTTTTCACTTGATTTTTTCCAACCGTTTAACGTCGTGAAATTGAAAACACCAACAACTTAACGTGGTTAAAAATGCAACACAATTTACATGCAATGCAACAGCAAAAACATGTACAACAATTAATTATACATCCTTAACTTGTAATAAGTGAAATTGGATTTTAATAATCTGAATAATGACTCATTACCGATATACTAACACTTCTCCCTTAACTTTCCGTTGCGTTTCCAAGAGCAATTCGACTCATAACTTTTATAGATTTACACTTGAAATCTACTCAATTTCAGTCACATGGATGATTTTGAGTGAAATGGGAATTCCATGTGAACGAAATTAATTGGCAATCAAGCATAAATCTAGTGTAAATTTATAGTAACTATAAGACCGTGGTGTATGGTGGGGTGGGGGTTTGGGGCATGGGTTGACACGTGGATATGGGACACTCAATACACAAACCCAAGTTTCATAGGGGTATGGTGGGCGTGGCTGGGCTGGCGTGGCCAAGCCACATCATTTTTTTAAATTTAAAATGGCCCTAGCCAACAAGCCAATAAGAGCCGCCCACATAGGATCGCTAGCATGCCCCACGCCCAGCCTTAAACTGCTGCCCAAGGGGCCACGCCCAAACCCAAGCTCACCCGGGGTGGTGACTTGGACGTTTCTCTCCAACCCCCGCCCAAACCCCCGCCCCATACCCCATACTCTAAACATGGGATTGCCTGGGTACAACATAAATGTTAAGAATGTCAGTGACTAAAATGTCGGTAATTATTATTATGAACCAACATCTAGGTTATAATTTGAATTATTAAAATCTATTAACGTTTGTGATAAAAAATAAGAAAAAAAAGTATTTTCAATTATTTTTGTAAACAACTAATGGGATTCTTCGCACTTTGCGGCGAACATTCGATTGGTATCAGTTTTATTTGTTTTAGTTTTTTTTGAACGACCAACGAATCCTACAAATGAGACAGATGCAACCAAGGAGTACGATATGTCAATCAACTTGAGCTGGTTCTCATTGAGAGTGTATATGATTGATGGTAGTTCCGAGTTCGTAAGGGTGAAGAACCCGTGATTATGGAGAGAGAGGATGTCGAGATATGTGTTATGTTATTATGAGAGTCTAACTAAAACTCTCTCTAGCTATTAAATAATAAGGGAAAATCGATTCATCAACAATTACCAACTAATATTAATAACGTATAATAATCATTATTTTGATCTATATAATATATATGATTATAATGGCTACATGATTAAATACCTATAATTATATATTTAATCCTACATTCTCCCACTTAGCCGAGTAATCATTTATTATACGTATTAGATAAGTCTGATCAGAAGTTAATACTCATTTTAGATTTAAACCAAGAACCGTAGCAGAGAAATACAACATTTGAGCCATCATTCAACCCAGGACCCTCATTAGTCATACTACGGCCTTAATTTAAAATCCAACAATTATGATTAAAATATACAAGTAGGATTAGGTTCAAGAGTGAACAACTTCTTAAGAGTGAATTGACTGAACTAAAGGATTGGAATTTGTATGCATACCTCCACCATACAATCACAATTATTCCTCAATTCCAATAATTGAAGAGGATATAGATAATTTACCCAAAATGGAATACGGGAAACCAGAGGATAAGAAACCTGAACCTGTCAAGTCTCGAAAGATAAAAATCACTAGGCCTGATAACACTGAAATCATTTTAGAAAAGCAGGCTTATCAACAAACATTTGTTAAATCAGAAAATGTTTTAAATCACACAGAAACCTTAAATTTTGAGAAAAATGTAAGTGTTGATAAACATTTTCAAGTGTTGAAAAACGCAGAATCTTGTGTGTCACAACAGTCACATGAAAATAAACCACTAACACAAGAGTCTGAAGTAAGAGATTCTAGAGTGAATGTAGACAACATTGAGTTTGCATTGATAAAAGGTTTGACTGAATTTATGAAAGAATTCAAAAATGGCAAACAGAGTGAATCTGCTTCCCCATGTGATGCAACTAGTGATACTTCTGAGACAACCACTCTTGAGGAATCAGAAATGGTTGAATCAGTTGATGTCAACAATGCATCACCTGAAGAAGCAAAGTCACCTCAGACTGAGATAGAGTCTGATGAATTTCCTGAATCATCAGTTTCATCTGATTCAACATGTGACTTTTCTATAAAGACTGATTGTGACAACTCAGAGTCAGTTGATTCATTAGAGTCAACAAATGAATCATCTGAAACAGTTGAATCGGATTCGATCAAAGAAGAATCAGAAGCAACATCAGGAGCTTATGTCGAGTTAAATGGTGATGAAACCACAGAAGCCCCTGCTGAGTCTTTAAACGAGAATAATTCTGATCCTTCTGAATCAATGGTGTCACTAGAATATGAAAGCAATACTGCTGCATCAAGTGATATCATTTGTGAGAAAATGAACGATACTAACCTTGTTTCTTCAAATGCAGACCAAATAATAATTGAGGATTGGATTGAGGGGGATGATGTTGTTTGTCAGAAAGCTGACGATGTTTGTTCTAAAACATCAAATTTGTCTGCTGATGCTCCTCCATATGTGAGAAAGGCTGTTTCTGAGCCAGCTTTGAGAGGCCCTTCAAATAAATATGTGCCTCCAAAGCCAACAGTTAGAAATGAAAAATGCTAAATGCAGTAAATGTGCTAACTGTTGTAAACATAAACAAATGAAACAGGGGAGAAAGGTTGAACATGCTGGAAACAAATCATCCAACAAGTCTTATAACTCAAATCCAGCATCAGTTGGATGGAATGGATCGGGATATGCTCCTTACATGAAGAAGCAAACCTGCTACAACTACGGCATACCCGGTCACATTGCAAGGAATTGCACACATCGTCCCAATGTGCCATGCTATACACAACATCAGAGGGTTACACCAAGGGACAGATCTTATTCTAAGCCAATGAAGGTTGAAAAGCCTAAGGCAATGATGAATAAGCATCCCCAGGTTAAACCATCTGATGGGGATTGGAATGCACGAAAAACAAAAGAAAACAAGCTTTGAAACCTAAACAAGTTTTGAAAAACAATAAGGTTGAAAAGCAAACTGTTTTGCCCAAGGCACCTAAGAAATTAGAGAAGCCAAAACAAGTTTGGAAAGCAAAACATAATGCAACAACATCACCAGTCCTTGAATCAAAAGGGAACATGTGCTTTCGAGAAATGTCTTATGTTGATGCTTCAGGAATACCTAGGACCACGATGGCCTGTGTACCAATGTCTTATTAATATCTTTACTTTTCAGGGACAACCAATAAGGAGCTGTTGACAACCTTTGGATGTCGATAGCGGTTGTTCCAGAGACAAAACGGGTAACATTTCACTGTTGTTAAATGTGTATTTCTTTACAGTCGATATGTTTCGTTTGAAGGAGATAAGAGAAGTAAGAAAGGATCAGCGAAAAGGTACAAGTTTGAATTTCGTATTCTAATTTCGATTTTGATTAGTCTTAAATCTTATGATGGAACGATTAGGCAAAAACAACAAAAATATTTTCATGTTCTTTTGTGTTTGTCTTTGTACATAAGTTTTCGTTGTTAGGTAAATTTGCGCATAAGATTTACGCACAAATTTAGGGGGATATCTAGAGATATATGTAAATAGAGAAAATGAGAAAATACAAAAAACATTTGAAAAATAGAAAAATAAAAAATAGTTTGTTGCATATATGGGAAATGAAATAATTTCACTATGTGGATTAAGGCTGACTCATGTAAGACCAATATTGAAATGGACTGACTCTAGAGCGATATGTTGGTAGGCTTTATCCTGATGGCTAGATTCTTTGACTGGTTCTGTGTAGAACACTAATATTATTCTATGACCTCAGGAAAGAACGTCACTTGGAATTAGGACATGGCTATTTGAATGCGTGTGTGACGTCCCGATACACACAATGTCCTTCTAGTTCTGAAATCTTTTCTGACCAACTCGTGTATCTCCTCTGTTTTGCTTGAGCAAAGACCTGGAGGTGCTAGGCAACGTCGGCTTCTGTTTTGCGTGAGTAAAGACCTAGCTGTACGTTGTCACTCTATAGATCAATTACACCCGAAAGAGGCCCTCTAGTGCCCAAAAGAAACCCGAAAAACCTATATCAAACTGAGAAAATCTCATTTGATCTGTATATTATATCCATCTCTGCCGCTGATCTATTCTGTTCTCTTCTCAATCCCGTCCCAGTCAAGGTTTCAGAATCCTAGAACGGGCTTGTGAAATATGTGGTAGGGAAACTGCATGTATGATAGCGTGTTCTGATTACAATTCCATGATTTGATTGTGATTTAAACTGAGTGCTCATATTAATTAAAATGAAAAACATGATAAATCAGTTGCAAACCGTTACATGAAAAAGGCCTAAGGAGATAAGTTTAAGTGGACAAACTTACTGGCAATCGCTCGGATCACCCAAAGTAAATTAGTGTTGATAAGTGTAGTCTAGCCTGAAACACTATGATTTGATCCCATTGCAACTGTAATTGTATATTAGTTTCTTTGTTTATTTGTGTTTCAGTTATATTAAAAATAAATCCAAAATAGAGTGCTTATTTGTTTTATTAAAAACTTTTAACCGTTCTTGAAGATTTGATTGATCATCATAAGTCGAAAGAAATTTGAATTGTGAAATCCGAGTACAAATACTTGGATGTACCAAGTGTTCATGTGGTATTTCCCTCGGCTGTTTAGAAATGTTGCTTATGAATTTCTGAGTGTGTGTAGAATTTAAAATTCAAATCAAGAAACAGGGGTTGTTGAAGATTGAGATGTTGTTGGCTGCTGACAAAGCATGAAGCATCACAACAAAAAGATGTGCCTGAGTCAGAAGAACCAGATACGAGTCATCATCTGATAGTGATAGTACATTTGAAGAAGTACCTATGAACCTACTTGAAAGAGAAGACATTGAAAAAGAAAGGAGTTGCTTAGAATCCTCCTCTTGCATTCTTTTCAACAAGATTTTTTCAAGAAGATGCTGATCGTGATTAAGAAGAACTAAAAGCCCAAGTTTGAAGATGAAAAGATGAAGTATTTTCCCACAGAGACATGATATCGACAACAGTTTGATAAAGACAGGCGTAAACCTACTCAATTATATGGCCCTACATAGAGAGCACTGAAGGCTTAAAGTTGTGGCTATAAAAGTTACCAATTAAAAATGGAGTTTATATTTTCAATAATTAGGGTTATCCCTACAAATGTATTGTCAAATGAAACTTGGGTTTTATCCCAATTATTACTATAAAAGTTTGGTGTTTAACTTTGATAAAAATATTTCCTAACTACGGTTGTGACATCTGTGCTTGTAATCATTGTATAAACTTTAAACAGTTCAATTACCAATAAAACAATGTATTTTGATCCCAATGATTGTTTATTTATGCTTGACAATTTGCATGTTTCGATTTTGTTTAATTTCAAACTCTAAATCGCTTTCTAGAGAGTTATACGCAAACTGATGCGTAAATGTAATCAGTTTAATGCGACAAACACTCCGGAACATCAACTTATTCTTAAAATACCTTAAATAACCTTTACATAATTTAGAAATAAGTTTTGAAGGGTTTGGTTGGCAAAAACAAGTTTATTCGATCGCAGGGACTAATTGCGACAAACTGCGAAAGTATGCCGATCCGTATAGTAACGAAGATTCTGGAACTTGATAATAGGCTAAACATACACTAAATATCCTTTACATAGCTTAGAAATAGGCTTTGAGGCGTTCGGTATGCTAAAATAAACTTATTTGATCAAACAGGGACTAAAAGCGTCAAAAAGTGCATAAGTTTGCATTTACGTTCTGAACATATTTGGACATCCAAAAATTTTTATAATCATTAAAATATTTTATTTTAGTTATTGAAATGCTAAAATTCCATTCGTCGTGTAATTTGGATCGTTTTTCGCGTCCGTTCGTGTTTCGTCGTAATTAACCGAATAACGTGACCGTACAACCAAACGAACCGACATCCGAGATGTTTTCAAGCATATTTCATGTCCCCTATACTTTGATATCATTATTGAGCCTTGAAAATTGGTTAACGTGGCTTAAACGTGTCAAAAATCAACTTTTATGCATGAAGGGGCCTGTTCTGCCAATGTTTGAAAGTTGCTGGTCTGGAGTCTAGGCGGGGCGCGAAGCCTGAGGGCTCTGCCTTCGCGGCCCACGATAGCTGGAGCTGGGCAGATTCCTGTTTTCATCAAACAATAGCTGTTCCTTGGGTTTTCTTCATGGTTTTTCAACACTATGGACTGGTTTTTGAGGTCCCATGGTATCCTAAACTATGTGCCACAAATGTATGGCTAGGATCAAAGTTCTAAACACTTGGAATGATCTCAACGGTTCATGAATTTCTATATAAACCCAAGAATTCTCATTCCCAACTTGCTCACTTCAGACTTTTTCCTCTTCTTCTGCTTATTTAGAGCTACCCCTTCTGGTTGAAAGCTCCAATCTTCAAGTTTTCTTGTTCTTGATCCAAGCTTGGACCCTTTGTAAGTCTCCTTCATGCTTATTTATGCATTTCAAGCATGAAAGTCAAACAGTGTTTGACTTTCTGCTTTGACCATTAATTGGTCAACACAAAGTTCGTTTGCACTTTGCAATGTGAGCGTAATCACGATGGTTATAGTCCCTTGTGACTATACCTACTGATTACCACGTTGATTAGGCGTAGTGACGAGTCAAAGTTTCGGTCAAAATACGTATTTATGCGTATTTTGCAACGAAGCTATTTTTGGATATCAAAACCCTTTTTTATATCAAACTTGTCTTCTAACTTAGTTAAACGTGTTTTAACATGTTTAACTCGTCACTCTTAGTTTACTGCTTGTTTAGGGTCGTAAGTCAAGCGGTCTAAACAACCGCTTAGACTTTTGAACCCGACCCGTTTGGTCGATCATTAGGATCCGACCAAACATATTTTGTGAGCATAGTTGCATAGGGAATAACCTTCCAAGGTTATACCTTATGGTCACTTAGTTTACTTAGTTGTATGATAGGTAGTTTATATGCCTTAGGAAAATGACCAAAATGCCCTTTTTGCGCATAATTTTATTTTAAGCATATGTAACTTAAACTTTGTCACATAAACTGATTATTAAACATGTTAGGGCATATAATACTTGTCATATGACTAGTTAGGCTATTCCTTTGCGCTTTTGCGCAAATGACGCGTTAAAGTACCGTAAGCTACCTAAACGGGTCATAAGCACCTAGGATAGGTTCCATTTTAGAATGTAGGCTTTGTTAAACCATATCACATGAGTTCCAATACTCATTTGGTTTACGAAACCTTATTTTATCCGATCTCCCGATTTAGGTCTGGTTTATTAACGTAGTTACCTATATTAGGTGTCGTTTGATATGTAGGATCGAGTTGTGACCCAAACGAGTCAATCGGAAGAGCTCTAATCTGTTTCAGAGGTGGAAACTAAGAAACAGATGTGAAAAACAGCTTGTTTCACTATTAAACGTCTTGTGTATTGATTAAAATGAGTTTACAGATCAAAGGACGCTTCGGCAGCAGTTCGGTACCGGAAACAAGAGCGTTACAAAAGAATCCGCTTGAAGGGTATTTATAGGAGTAAGATTTTGCTTGAAGATGACATGAACCGTTTCAAGCGAAATCAACATAGTTGATTTCGCTTGAAGTGTCACTTGTCACTTTCAAGCTAAATCACTTCCTTCAAGCGAAATTACCTTTAAAACAACCTAAAATCTCATATTTTCTCGTACAACGCACCCTGACCTAACAATTCTAATACTAGACTTGATACAAGACGAAGTCGACAGACGTATGCACTAACAGACTCCCCCTCGGATGTTGACGAGTCTTAAGTGTCGAGTTTTCAATGACTTTAGTCTTTATCAGTCTTCGGGCTTCCAGAATCTTGATCTGGCTCTTGCCTTTCTCCAATTTCTCTTGATCAGATCTCTTGATTCCTTGATTCCTTAATTTCATCAGCATCAGCAATCTCAGGATCAGAACCTGGCTCTTTGTCATTTAGACTCCCCCTCAACTTGTGCTGGGATCGTAGTCTGGCTATTTTCTGGTTCAGGCATTGCAACCAGGCTCTCCTGCAAATCCTCTACCCAAAACATAAGTTTCATAAAAAATAATATATAACAAACCTAGAAACCTTACTAACCACTTATAAACACAATCTGAACACAAAGATTTATCGTGTAAGACACTAATGAACCACTTGAATGAATATCATTTTCATTTCAAAAAATTTCAAACAAACTTTCCCAAACCTGTTCATCAAGTTTAGCACTCGGAATTTTGAAAATCAGCTTTTCAATATCAGTCGTCTAAAATCTTTTTGAATTTTTCAAAATTCATGATAAAACACACTGAAAATCTTTTTGGAGTTTTGAAATAACAGAAATGAAATGCAGTAAAGAACTATTTACATACAATATTTTTGTGAGTTTGCGTAAGAGGATCATATCAGTTTTTGAGATAAATCACCAACACCGTTAAGCTTTAAACATTTTAAGTTCTAAACGATTCACTTAGATTGTCAGTATACTGATCCATTTAACTTTTCACACAAATTTCAACTGTTTCGAGATACCAGATTAATGTCTTAAGCAATTTAACTTATTCGCGTGTCCCACCTCAGAATATACTCCCGTATCCAGATCCCAATATTCAGTCTTACAGGTGAGTATACCTAGATGATATCTGTAAGGGGTTAAATTGCGAAACCGTGAGAGCTCAGGCCAGAACTTCCGTTCAGCGGAGAGATGACGGCTCGACTTTAGTGGGTCCCCTTTAGAGGATCTTTTTTACAACAGCACATGATTTGCATTTTGCAATGTTTTATCATTTTTTATGCTGAGGGGAGGCTATATTTCAAGCAAGCGTAAAATATTCTCCGGGGACTAGGCCATTGCTTCTGCAAAATCAGAAGTCCCGGGATAATACCCCAGATATCACTAAGCATAAAGACCTAGTATCTCAGAAAGAGGGGTCCTTCAAACAAGATTTCGGGGGTTACCCATATATCCAAGAGATGTTCCCCATGATATAAGCAAGTTTGAAATTTAGGTTTATATCTCGTCATAATCTACTAAATGTGCAAAAACCTACTGGCATATCATCAGTGAGACCGTTTATCACTATTTAACTTTCCATTTCTTTAGCATGCCGTGATCGTTCACTGATGTACTATCATTTCCTCTTTTATACAACAAAACTCATTTTTTTTGAATTTATCATGTTTTTGGCTTTTTCAAATTTTCTAATGTTTTTGGATTTTCTGTGAAATTTTTTACTCCCCCTAAAATGCAAACACATTTTAGGAAATTTGAAAATAAACTGTACAATAAAGTGACAACTGATATCGAATTACTTCACTTCGCCACCCTCTTGGCATAAACAATCAGAACTCCCCCTCACAACAAACTATTTTCCCATTGTGATTTCAAAACACTTAAGTTTGTTTTAATCAATTGGTTTTTCCGGAAAATTAGTTTTGTTGATTTTCAAACCACTTATAGATTAGGTACAATCAAGTTCAACTTAATGACCTTGATTAACCATTTGAAGATGAAAACCTTCTTCAACCACTAGCAGGTTCACTCACCAAACAACATCACATGTAAATCAAAATATAACTATTTAAAGATATCACCTGTAGATTTACCAACCAAACAATTTAAGAATGATGTCGATTCCTGCTCCACGCTTACCAACCTGGGAGCTCCGGCAAGTCAGGAATTTATGGTGAAAATGCTGTCACCCAAGCCTGACCAGCCTTGGGTGATTTTGGTGGCAAACATCTGTCCCACCAACATTTTGATTTGTAAAATTCTTGAGCATCCTTCACTTTCCTGTCAACCATCTTTCCAAAAATATGTTTAACATTTCCATTAAACACCTTTTTAGCATCAAATTCTTTCTTATCAGCAAAGAATTGATCTGAAATCTCAACCCTACCTTTTGATTTCAGATTATCTTTTGTCAAAGGAGGAAAGTTTTCCTCGTTCAACTCAGAAACGGAATTATCAACCTTTTTCTCAACACATGACTCCTCTGATTTTATGGAATCAGATTCATTGTCAGAACTTCTTTCAGATTTTACAACCCATTTTTGTTTGCTTAAATCAACTCTTCTTTTGTAAAAACGTTTTGAACTTTCACCTTCTTCGGAAGTTGAATTTTCAAACACTTTTGATTTCTCAGTTGATTGTTTCTTCTCAAAGACAAGTTTTTCTTTCAGTTTTGAGTTAGAAGTAACTTCCTGTTTTGTGTTGTTGGACTGTTGGCAATTCCAAGCAATATGTCCAACTTTTTGGCACTTAAAGCAAGTTCTTCTGTCAACTCTTTGAGCAAAATTATTCACATTCCTCTTTACCTCAGTAAGAAACTCTTGGTTTGACTGTTTCCAGAATGGTTTCTTCTGCTCATCTTCAGAACTACCTCCTGCAACAAATGTTGTTTTTGGTTTATAATTTTTCTCATTTTTATAATTTTCTGAAGAATTAAAACCAAGACCTTTCTTTTTGAAATTACTGTTATGCTTTGGTTTCTTTTGAAAACCATAACCAGAACCGTAACCCTTTTTCTTGTTCAATCTCTGTTGAACTCTTGAAGTGTACTTTTTAGGTTTTTCAGCAAGATTTAAATCTTTTATTTCAGAAATATTAATTTCTGTTAATTTGAAAACCTGTTTGATCATTTCAGTTTTGACACTTCTTATTGGGAATTCTTCATCAGAATATAATTTGTCTGAATCATTCAAAGTATAAGCCACTTTGATTAATCCATCATTCAAATTAGATTTTGATAACAAGAATTCTTTATTGTAAACCCTTTTAATCGGTGAACTCGGACTCTTTTCTGATGAACTCGAACTTTCGGACTTAGACTCCAGTTTAGACTCTTCATCCATATCCAACACCTGATCAACCACTTTCTTTACTAACTCAGACTCATGATCAGTGTCAGACGATGTGAATGTAACATCAATATTGTCTGGTAATTCATCAATGATTTCAGACTTTAACTTGATGTTGACAGCATTTTTTAGACGCTCCTCGTTAGGATTCCTGGGAGAATAACTTTCATGGAACGGGGGCGGACATCTGTTATACTTGACACTTTGTTTCTTACCAGTATCAGTATCTTCAGACTTCTTCTCCATGAATGCTTCAAGACCTGCAACAGTCGGATAAACACGATCAATCAAATAATCACAAGTAGTGTAACTCAAAAGTAATCGTTTAATCCTTTCACTCTCAATTTTCTCAAGTTCCACTTCCTGTTTCAGCTTAGCACAGTCTTCAAAATACTCATTGATGACACTCTGCTTTGTCATTAATGTTGCGCTAATTTTTGTCATTGCATTTTCAATCTCTGAATTTGTTCTGTTCAGACTATCAACTGTTTTGTTGAGCACATCATACGACTCCTTCACATACTTCACATCAGACAGTAAATCTTCTTTTATCTTCTCCAAATCAGCAATCTTCTTATCTTTTTCATCACAAACTTTGCAAGATTCTGAACACTTCAAGCATGGTTTTTCAACTTCAACCATTTTTTCAACTATCTTTTCAACCTCGACAGTCTTTTCAACTACAACAAGTTTCTCAACTTCAACAATTTTTTCTATTTCAACAATTTTCTCAACTTCAACAATCTTCTCCACCACTTTCTCCACTTCAACGATTTTCTCTACTACTTTCTCAGTTGCTGGTTCAACATTTACTTCTCCAGCTTTTGTCTTTGTCTTTTCATCAGCTATCCTTCTTGCTGCTTCCAGCTCTCTCCTCAATCTGGTAATCTTCTTCTGATTCAGCATCTCCATTTTATCTGCAAAAAACAAATTAAAACTAGTAGGATCTATGCCTTTTCTAGCTTTGTTGAGATGTTCTTCCTCATCATCAGTACCAATATCACTTCCAAGATCTGGAAAAATCGGGATTCTTTTCTCACTAGTCCCATCTTCACTCAGAATTCTAACAACAAAACCTGAACCGGTTGGAATATATTTATCCCAGCTAAAACCCTCTGCAACAAATTCATCATCTTGATCAATGATACCAAAATAAGCTTTTCTATTTTCATCTTCGATCATTTTCCTTTTGTCATCCACAATTGGCCGAGCATGTGTAGTTTGTGGTTCCTTTTATTGAGTAATCTGATGAAAAATTGATTTCTGATAATAATTGTTCTTTTCTTGATTCCCGGTTTCTTCTTGGTTTTTGCATTCTCGTTTAAAATGACCTTTTCCTTTGCAACGAAAACATGTAACTTTCGATTTGTCAAAACCCAATGGAGAAGTAGCCATCCCTCAAAATTCATCTCTGCCAGTAATCTGTTGAAACTTTTCTGCTCTCCTACAAGCACTGGCCAAACACCACTTCACATCCATCAACTCAAGTTCCTCTGCATCAATTTGGTCATAATCTTCTTTTGTAAGCATCAGATTTCCAATTTTTCCTGCAATCAAACCTTCATACGATTCCAACATAGCAACGAGTGATGCCATGTGTTGCTTGGCTATCTCTGGAGACAAATTTTGACCATTTTGAATATTCAACGTGACATTGCACTGCATATTTGTTGAATTCTGTTGTTGAGGACTTGATGTTTTAAAGTTTGGATCAAAGCTTGAATATGCAGATGAAGATCCACCACTCTGTGTCACATTACTACCCTTTGGTTCAGACAAACTATCAGCACTAAAACCAGTTTGAATCTTTGGACTAGAACTGGGAGTAGCCTCAAACTTGTTCCCTCAATAATACAAACTAACATCTTGTTTGGCATTTGGATTCGTCATTATAGCAGTTTTCTGAATATCCAGCTCCTGCTCTTCAATCTTTTGAATAAACTGTGCCAGATTCATACTCTCAGACTTTCTTGTGTGTTTTAAAATCATCAAATAAGTTCCCCACTTATGTTGTGGTAATGCTTCAGCTAGTTTATCGACCCACTCATCATCCTCTTTATCAATGTTAAATCTTTTCATTTCCAAAACTAGATGACAATATCTATCAATGGTCTGCTTTGTCATTTCATGGTCGAAAGCTGAAAACATATCAAATGATTTCTTCAATAATGCCTTTTTGTTCTTAATCATATCTGCGCTTCCTTTGAATTTCTAAATCAATGCTTCCCAAATAGATTTAGCCGTATTATCATGTTGGAGCAAAACAAATATATCTTCTTTAATCGCTTGTTGAAGAATACTGATCATCATTTTTTCACTTGTAAATTTCAATTTGTCACCCTCTGAATAGTCACAAATAGCTTTTTCAATCCCACGTTCATTCTTTGGTTTCTCATACTCTTTCAACAATGAACACCATGCATCAAATTTGTATGCTTGCACCCAGTTCTCGAATTGATTTTTCCTTCCTTGAAAATCTTCAATGTACATAAGTTTTGGCGGTTTTTGGTGAGTTCCCGTTTCATTCTCACTGTACACTGTTTCAGCAGCTGTAACTGGTGTGACTGGTGTGGCAAACGCATTATAAAAATCCTCATCCATGTCTTGAAAAAT
Organism: Helianthus tuberosus; assembly: GCA_030545235.1. Classification (NCBI taxonomy): domain Eukaryota; kingdom Viridiplantae; phylum Streptophyta; class Magnoliopsida; order Asterales; family Asteraceae; genus Helianthus; species Helianthus tuberosus. The sequence continues at coordinate 123,032,892 of CM060354.1, forward strand.
ATTTTCACCAAAAAACAAGTTCCAAGAAAAATGCTACTCTCAAGCGAAATCACCCTTGAATAAAAAACACCTTGAAGCCGAACTTCAGGTTTCGCTTGAAACAACACATGTTCAAGCGGTATAACTTCTTGAAGCGAAATAACAGATTTCGCTTGAAGCAATTCAAGCGAAACAACCCTACTGAAGCGAAAATAACGATCTCAAGCGGAATCCAGACAATATTTCAAGCAGAAATATGATTTCAAGCGAAATCAACCAACCAATCTCTCTTGAACTGTCGCTGAAGTCATCAAGTCCGATCTGTTTTCAAGCGTAATTAAGTGTTTTATCAAGTTTTAATCTGATTTTAGGTTCAAAACTCTCAAGGATTCATTAAAACATAAATTCAAACACAATATGTGAATTTTAGAACTTTTAGACCGTGAAATTTTATAAATTTTCAAAAAGAAGGTGTAGAAGTCAGAAAAACGGCTGTTTTTGGCAAGAACTCTTCTTCCTGAGCTCTGATACCACTTGTAGGATCGAGTTGTGACCCAAACGAGTCAATCGGAAGAGCTCTAATCTGTTTCAGAGGCGGAAACTAAGAAACAGATGTGAAAAATAGCTTGTTTCACTATTAACCGTCTTGTGTGTTGATTAAAATGAGTTTACAGATCAAACGACGCTTCGGCAGCAGTTCGGTACCGAAAACAAGAGCGTTACAAAAGAATCCGCTTGAAGGGTATTTATAGGAGTAAGATTTCGCTTGAAGATGACATGAACCGTTTAAAGGGAAATCAACATAGTTGATTTCGCTTGAAGTGTCACTTGTCACTTTCAAGCTAAACACTTCCTTCAAGCGAAATTACCTTTAAAACAACCGAAAATCTCCTATTTTCTCGTACAACGCGCCCTGATCTAACAATTCTAATACTAGACTCGATACAAGACTAAGTCGACAGATGTATGCACTAACATGATTCCGTGATCCTTCTAGCGTTATTTGATTATTATCTCAAGACTACTAAGCTATATAAAGTGAGTACATAGACCCCCCCCCCTTTTAAATGTTTTCAAGGTGATTATGTGAGTACATAGTCCCCTCTTTTACTGTTTTCAAATATTTTGGGGTGAAACACATGTGCCTACTTGTTACTTTCGTGCTTTTCGTGCTTTCATGACATATAATTGCTATGTTCATTAGTATGCATATAGTACATGATTTCGTTATATTTTGATATGTATGTTGACTGAGCATGCTAGCACATTGATTTCATAAACATTTTTGTTGCATATGTTTACTCATCATATGGACACATTGATTTACATTACATTTCTGCTATGTATGTTTACTGAGCATGGTAGCACAATAATTTACACTACTTTTCTGCTTCGTATGTTTACTTAGCAAACTTAGGGGCTGTTTGGCTAAGCTTATTTTGGGCTACTTATAACTTATTTGCTTATTTGAAAAGCAAATAAGTCATAATGGAATGACTTATTTACTTATTCCTCTCACATAATAAGCTAACCCAAACACCTTTTAACTTTTCAAAAAGTAAATAAGCAAATAAGTCACTAAAATAAGCTTAGCCAAACAGCCCCTTAGTACATTGTTTTCACATAACATGCTTACATTTGGTATGGCATTTGGTTTGTTTAACGAAACTAAAATACGTTCATTAACATTGATCACGCCGCTCGGTGGTACGTAGTGGTACCATAGGACTTGACAACTCCCATTCCTGGAATTCTAGGTTTGTTTGGATGTAAGGAATGATAGAATTTGAAAACATTTTAATAAACCTTTGATTTGTTTAAAGGTTTATTTTATAGTCTCAAGGCTTGAATGTATGCGTTTAACATTACCGCATAAATGTTTGTATCAGTAAAGCATTGATTTTGCAAAACATAACTTTTGACTTAAACTATGATTTATTTCAAATCCGTTGTTTTGTACATTTTTACCTATGTGGTTGAGTAAATACTTTTTATTCACCATACATACATTTTATTACACATTGACATTATACATATGGTTTAAGTTGATACTTTTCGCTTGCCATACATACTATTTGATTATACCATACATGATTTACATTTGACATTAGACTCTGTATACACATAAACATTTTGGTGGTTAATGGGAAAGTGATTTAAATGACGAGGCGTTTTGTAGGATCGAGAAATGACCCGAACAAGTCAATCGGAAGAGCTCTAATCTGTTTCAGAGGCGAAAACTAAGAAACAGACGTGAAAAACAGTGTTTCACTATTAAACGTCTTGTATATTGATTAAAATCAGTTTACAGATCAAACGACGCTTCGGAAGCAGTTCGTTACCGGAATGATGAGTATTATCAAATGAATCCGCTTGAAAGGTATATATAGAGGATGGGATTTCGCTTGAAGATGACATGTATCATTTCAAGCGAACTCACTCATGTTGATTTCGCTTGTGGTGTCACTTGTCACTTTCAAGCTAAATCACTTCCTTCAAGCGAAATTACCTTTAATACAACCTAAAATCTCCATTTTTCTCGTACATCGCACCCTGATCTAACAATTCTAATACTAGACCCGATACAAGACGAAGTCGACAGACGTATGCACTAACAGACCCCCCTCGGATGTTAACGAGTCTTAAGTGTCGAGTCTTCAACGTCTTCAGTCTTTATCAGTCTTCGGGCTTCCAGAATCTCTATCTGACTTTTGCCTTTCTCCAAAATCTTTCTTTCTCTAACTAACATACTCCCCCTCAACTTGTGCAGGGATCGTAGTCTGGCTTTCGGATCTCTTAACTTTCTTGATCAAATCTCTTGATTCCTTAAGTTCATCAGCATCAGCAGTTCCAAGATCGTGACCTGGTTTAATTCTTGCTCAGGAACGAAATCTGGCTTACCTGCATTATCTCTACCCAAAACATAAGTTTCATAGTAGATAAGATATATCAAATTTAGAAACTTTGGTAACCACTTGAAGATACAATCTAAACACATCTTTTTCAAATGTCGTATAAAAAGATTTATCATGTAAATCACTGATGAACCACTTGTATGTATGTAATTTTTCATTTCAAACATCTTCAAACAAACTTTCCCAAACCTGTTCGTCATGCTCAGCACTCGGAATTTTGAAAATCAGCTTTTCAACATCAGTTGTCTAATTTTTTTTTAAATTTTCAAAAATTTATGCTAAAACACACCGAATTTTTTTTTGGATTTTTTATATAACAGAAATGAAATGCAGTAAAGAAATATTTACATACAATATTTTTGTGAGTTTGTGTAAAAGGATCATATCAGTTTCTGAGACAAAACACCAACACTGTTAAGCTTTATACATTTTAAGTTCTAAACGATTCACTTAGATTGTCAGTATACTGATCCAGTTAAATTTTCACACAAAGTTCAACTGTTTCGAGATACGAAATTAATGTTTTAGAGACTTAAACTTATTCGCGTGTCCCACCTCAGAATATACTCCCGTATCCAGATCCCAATATTCAGTCGTACAGGTGAGTATACCTAGATGATGTCTGTAAGGGGTTAAATTGTGAAGGCCGTGAGAGCTAAGGTCATAACTTCCGTTCAGCAGAGAGATGACGGCTCGACTTTAGGTGGGTCCCCTTTAGAGGATCTTTTTTTACAACAGCACATGATTAACATTTTTCAATATTTCATCATTTTTTATGCTGAGGGTAGGCTTTTATTTCAAGCAAGTGTAAAGTATTCTCAGGGGACTAGGTCATTGCTTCCGCAAAATCAGAAGTCCCGGGATAATACCCCAGATATCACTAAGCATAAAGACCTAGTATCTCAGAAAGAGGGGTCCTTCAAACAAGATTTCGGGGGTTACCCATATATCCGAGAGATGTTACCCATGATATAAGCAAGTTTGAATTTAGGTTTATATCTCGTCACAATCTACTAAATGTGTAAAAACCTACTGGTACATCATCAGTGAGACCGTTTATTACTTTTTAACTTTTCATTTCTTTAGCATGCTGTGATCGTCCACTGATGTACTATCATTTCCTCTTTTTGACAACAAAACTCATTTTGAATTTTATCATGTTTTTTTTTACTTTTTCAAATTTTCTAATGTTTTTGGATTTTCTGAAATTTTTACTCCCCCTAAAATGCAAACACATTTAAAAGAAATTTGAAAACAAACTGTACAATAAAGTGACAACTGATATCGAATTACTTCACTTCGCCATCCTCTTGGCATAAACAATCAGAACTCCCCTCACAACAAACTATTTTCCCATTGTGATTTCAAAACACTTAAGTTTGTTTTAATCAAATGGTTTTTTCGAAAAATTAGTTTTGTTGATTTTCAAACCACTTGTAGGTTAGGGGATAAACTCATCATTTTGTTCTCCAAAATACCACTTGTAAGTATGGTCCAATCAAGTTGAACTTAATGACCTTAATTAACCACTTGTAAGTGAAAATCTACTTCAACCTCTTGTAGGTTTACTTATCAACTCAAACCACTTGTAAATCAAAACATAACAATTTAAAGATATCACCTGTAGATTTACCAACCAAACAATTTAAGAATGATGCCGATTCCTGCTCCACTCTTACCAACCTGGGAGCTCCGGCAAGTCAGGATTTTCAGTTAGCAAAAACTTTCCCCCAAGCCTGACCAGCCTTGGGAGATTCTGGGACACATCTATCACACCAGCATTTTGACTTGTAAAATTCTTTTGCACCCTTAACCTTTCCATCCATCATCTTCCTGAAAATATGTTTAACTTTGCCATTAAACGCCTTTTCAGCATCAAATTCTTTGGTACCATCAAAGAATTGACCTGAAATCTCAGTTTTACCAACCTTCAACTTCAAATTTTCCTTCGACAACTTGGGAAAATTTTCATCGTTCACCTCAGGAACAGAATTCTCATTCTTCTTCTCAATAGATGACTCCTCTGATTTTATGGAATCAGACTCATTGTCAGGACTACTTTCAGAACTTTTAACAACCCATTTTTGTTTATTCAAATCAACTTGTCTTTTATAAAATCGTTTTGAACTTTCACCTTCTTCGGAAGTTGAATTTTCAAACACTTTCGATTTCTCAGTTGATTGTTTCTTCTCAAAGACAAGTTTTTCTTTCAGTTTTGAGTTAGAAGTAACTTCCTGTTTTGTGTTGTTGAACTGTTGGCAATTCCAAGCAATATGTCCAACTTTTTTGGCATTTAAAACAAGTTCTTCTATCAACTCTTTGAGCAAATTTCTTCACATTCTTCTTTATTTCAGCAAGAAACTCTTGATTTGATTGTTTCTAGAATGATTTCTTCTGCTCATCTTCAGAACTTCCTCCTGAAACAAATTTTGTTTTTGGTTTATAATTTTTCTCATTTTTATAATTTTCTGAAGAACTGAAACCTAAACCTTTCTTTTTGAAGTTACTGTTAAGGTTTGGTTTCTTTTGAAAACCATAACCAGAACTGTAACCCTTTTTCTTGTTCAATCTCTGTTGAACTCTTGAAGTGTACTTTTTAGGTTTTTCAGCAAGATTTAAATCTTTTATTTCAGAAATATTAATTTCTGTTAATTTGAAAACCTATTTGATCATTTCAGTTTTGACACTTCTTATTGGGAATTCTTCATCAGAATATAATTTGTCTGAATCATTCAAAGTATAAGCCACTTTGATTAATCCATCATTCAAATTAGATTTTGATAACAAAAATTCTTTATTGTAAACCCTTTTAATCGGTGAACTCGGACTCTTTTCTGATGAACTTGAACTTTCGGACTTAGACTCCAGTTTAGACTCTTCATCCATATCCAACACCTGATCGACCACTTTCTTTAATAACTCAGACTCATGATCAGTGTCAGACGCTGTGAATGTGACATCAATATTGTCTGGTAATTCATCAATGATTTTAGACTTTAACTTGATGTTGACTGCCTTTTTTAGACGCTCCTCGTTAGGATTCCTGGGAGAATAACTTTAATGGATCGGGGGCGGACATCTGTTATACTTGACACTTTGTTTCTTACCAGTATCAATATCTTCAGTCTTTTTCTCCATGAATGCTTCAAGACCTGCCACAGTAGGATAAACACGATCAATCAAATAATCACAAGTAGTGTAACTCAACAGTAATCGTTTAATCCTTTCACTCTCAATTTTCTCAAGTTCCAACTCCTGCTTCAGCTTAGCACAATCTTCAATATACTCATTGATAACACTCTGTTTTGTCATTAATGTTGAGCTCATTTTTGTCATTGCATTTTCAATCTCTGAATTCGTTCTTTTCAGACAATCAACTGTTTTGTTGAGCACATCATACGATTCCTTCACATACTTTACATCAGACAGTAAATCTTCTTTAATCTTCTCAAGTTCAACAATCTTCTTATCTTTCTCCTCACAAACTTGGCAAGATTCTAAACATTTCAAACATGGTTTTTCAACTTCAACCGCCTTTTCAACTATCTTTTCAACTTCAACAACTTTCTCAACTTCAACAATCTTTTCTACCTCGACGATTTTCTCAACTTCAACTATTTTCTCCACCACTTTCTCCACTTCAATGATTTTTTCTACAACTTTCTCAGTCACTGGTTCAACATTTTCTTCTCCAGCTTCTGTCTTTGCTTTTTCATCAGCTAGCATTCTTGTTGCTTCCAACTCTCTCCTTAATCTGGCAATCTTCTTTTGATTCAGCATCTCCATTTTATCTGCAAAAAATAAATTAAAACTGTCAGGGTCTAAGCCTTTTCTAGCTTTATTAAGATGTTCTTCTTCATCATCAGTATCAACATCACTTCCAAGATCTGGAAAAATTGGGATTCTTTTCTCACTAGTCTCATCTTCACCCAGAATTCTAGCAACAAAACATGAACCTTGTGGAACATATTTATCCCAGTTAAAACTCTCTGCAGCTAGACTTGAACCTTGTGGAATGTAGTTATCCCAACTAAATCCTTCAGCAACAAACTCATCATCTTGATCAATTATTCCAAAATAAGCTTTCTTATTTGCTTCCTCAATCATTTTACCATGAGCAGTCTTTGTATCCTTTTGTTGAGGTTGTTGATCAATCTGATGAAAAATTGACTTCTGATAATAATCATTATTTCCATCTTGTCTCCCAGTTGCTTCTTTGTTTTTGCATTCTCGTTTAAAATGGCCTTTTCCTTTGCAACGAAAACAAGTAACCTTAGATTTGTCAAAACCTAATGGAGAAGTTGCCATTCCTCGAAACTCATCTCTACCAATAATTTGTTGAAACTATTCTGCTCTCCTCCAAGCACTAGCTAAACACCACTTCACATCCATCAACTCAAGCTCCTCTGCATCAATTTGGTCATAATCTTCTTTTGTAAGCATCGGATTTCCAATCTTGCCATCAATCAAACTTTCATAAGATTCTAACATAGCAACAAGTGATGCCATGTGTTGCTTTGCTATTTCCGGAGACAAATTTTGACCATTTTGAATGTTCAAAGTGACGTTGCATTAAAGATTTGTTGAATTCTGTTGTTGAGGACTTGATGTTGTATGATTCAGATCAAAGCTTGAAAATGAAGACGAAGATCCACCACTCTGTGTCACATTACTACCTTTTGTTCCTGATGAACTATCAGTACTAAAACCAGTTTGGATCTTTGGGCTAGGACTGGGGGTAGCCTCAAACTTGTTCCCTCGATAATACAAACTGACATCTTGTTTGGCATTTGGATTCGTCATTATAGCAGTTTTCTAAATATCCAGCTCCTGCTCTTCAATCTTTTGAATAAACTGTGCTAGATTCATACTCTCAGACTTTCTTGTGTGTTTTAAAATCATCAAATAAGTTCCCCACTTATGTTGTGGTAATGCTTCAGCTAGTTTATCGACCCACTCATCATCCTCTTTCTCAATGTTAAATCTTTTCATTTCCAAAACTAGATGACAATATCTATCAATGGTCTGCTTTGTTGTTTCATGGTTGAAAGCTGAAAACATATCAAACGATTTCTTCAATAACGCCTTTTTTTTAATCATATCTGCACTTCCTTTGAATTTCTGAATCAATGCTTCCCAAATTCACTTAGCTGTATTATCATGTTGGAGCAAAACAAATATATCTTCTTTAATCGCTTGTTGAAGAATACTAATCATCATTTTCTCACTTGTAAATTTCAAATTTTCACCCTCTGAATAGTCACAAATAGCTTTTTCAATCCCACGTTCATTCTTTGGTTTTTCATAATCTTTCAACAATGAACACCATGCATCAAATTTGTAAGCTTGCACCCAGTTCTCGAATCGATTTTTCCATCCTTGAAAATCTTCAATGTACATGAGCTTTGGCGGTTTCTGATAAGTTCCTGTCTCATTGTACACAGTTTCAGCAGCAGTAACTGGAGCAATCGGTGTAGCAAATGCATTGTAGAAATCCTCGTCCATGTTTCGGAATAATTTTTCACAAAAATACAAATCTCAAAGGAAATACTGATCCAAGCGAAATAGCTGTCTCAAGCGAAACTAAAATCTGAAGCGGAATCAACCTGAAGCGAAATCCCTAATTTCGCTTGACCCACCACAATTTCAAGCGAAATAATGTCTTGAAGCGAAATAGCAGTCTTCGCTTGAAGCAACTCAAGCGGAATAATCCTTCTGAAGCGAAATCAACGAATTCAAGCGGAATCCGGTCAAAAATTCAAGCGAAATACCGTATTTCAAGCGGAATCTCAAGCTAATCTCGCTTGAAAGCTACTGACGTCATCACAATTCGATCTGTTTTCAAGCGGAATAAGGTATTTTTACCAGTTTTAAGCCGAATTAATGTCCAATTCTTTCAAGGATTACTTAAAACATATTTTCGACCACAATATATAAAATTTAGAACTTTTTGACCGTGAAAACAGTTTCAATTTCAAAAAGGTGTAGAAGTCAGAAAATGAAGCTGTTTTGGCAAGAACTCTTCAACCTGGCTCTGATACCACTTGTAGGATCGAGAAATGACCCGAACGAGTCAATCGGAAGAGCTCTAATCTGTTTCAGAGGCGAAAACTAAGAAAGAGATGTGAAAAACAGTTAGTTTCACTATTAAACGTCTTGTATATTGATTAAAATCAGTTTACAGATCAAACGAAGCTTCGGCAGCAGTTTGTTATCGGAATGATGAGTATTATCAAATGAATCCGCTTGAAAGGTATATATAGAGGATGGGATTTCGCTTGAAGATGACATGTATCATTTCAAGCGAAATCACTCATGTTGATTTCGCTTGAAGTGTCACTTGTCACTTTCAAGCTAAATCACTTCCTTCAAGCGAAATTACCTTTAATACAACCTATAATCTCCTATTTTCTCGTACATCGCGCCCTGATCTAACAATTCTAATACTAGACTCGATACAAGACGAAGTCGAAAGACGTATGCACAAAGACGTGTGTAATATGATAAAAGCATGGTGGATACGCCGCTGGTACTTCCTATATATAAGTGCTTTTATGATACTACATATCGTAGCGTTATCTAAATCATTTCAACAAATACATGATACATTTTACATAAATGACAGATTTTCACAGGAAATTAGTTTACAAACAACATATCGTATACAAACTCATTTTACTTGGTTATTCAGTTAACCATATACTTTCTTTATTATCATTTGAATTTCATATCGATTTTCGTATGATTTATAAAAGAAAACTTTTTACAAGATTTATGACTAACTTTTTGTTAAACATTTCTTTTAACTTACAAGTCATGAATCCTGTTTCAACAAAACCTATGTATCTCACATGCATTTTTATGCTCACATACCTATTTTCACATGTGTTTTCAGGAGCTGATGTATAGGGTTGATCATGATACACTTAGGCGGACTCTGGCCTTAGTGACAATAAAAGATGCAAGACTAGTTTAAATTATGTTATGTTTCCTTTGTTTTAAGACAATGTAATTTTTAATTCAAATAAAATGAAACTTTAAATGCCATGGTTGTGAAACAATAATTCTGTCACTCCACTCCCCGACGTTTCCGCCGCGGTTTGTTGTTTTACGCGGTCGGGGTGTGAAATGAGAGTTGGTATCAGAGCCAATGGTTATAGGGAATTAGGTTATTAGTAATGCTTTGACCTAGACAATAACTTTTCTAGAACCCTAACACAAGTTATCTTGTGTTTAGATCTTAAAACATATACGTCACCTATCTTTAGCTGATTACGAAAACAGGAACACAATTTTCCAAAACGATTTTTGAAAATCAATCATCTATTCTTAGATGGTTTGTTATAAGGTTTTGAACCCTCCAATTTTCCAAAAAGATTTGAAAATAATCACCCACCCTTTGGACGATTCTTTTTTGGCTTAATGCCTTCCAAATTTTCAAAATCTCGTCAATTTTTGGGTCTAAATAATGTGAACACTTGCAATCTGGAAGGGTGGATGCCCGTACCTCGAGTTTTCTGTCTAGGCTAGAGTGTTCGTACAAATCCACATAATAAGACCAATCACTCTTACCTGGGAACTCTTGGGGTGAGTGTCCACTTATAGGCTAAAGCATGTCTTCGCGTACATTATTGTGACCCATTTACTTTGATTAGTCACCGTGTGTCGTTTGTTTGCTTTGTGGTAATGAACGAATGACCACCATCCTTGCTTTTTGTCGATATTTGTAACATTCTATTCTTATCCAATGCCATCTCACTCATTTTCTCTCATGTTTTCCTCTTTAGAAATGCCTCCTCGATGTGACACTCAGCCACCTAACACCGAACTGGCAGCTATCACTGCGCAGCAAATGGCTGATGCACTCCCAAATCTCATCGCTCAAATTAACCAAGCCAACAATAACAATAATGCACCTGCTCCGTGCAACTTCAAACAGTTTAATTCGGCTAAACCGCTCAATTTTAGTGGTTCTGAAGGGGCAACTGGGCTCCTGCAGTGGTTCGAAAGCATTGAGAGTACCTTTCGTCATGTTCAGTGTCCTGAAAATCGCAAAGTCGAATTTGCTTCTAGCATGTTTCAAAAGAGGGCTCTTACTTGGTCGAATGGGTTAATGAGAGATCGTGGTGCTGAGATTTCTTTGGGTCAAACTTGGGAAGAGCTTAGGGCATTAGAAAGGGAATTTGATGACCTGAAACAAGACAGTGGTGAACACCGTGCGTATACCAACAGATATGAGGAACTGAGCTTGCTTTGTCCCACAATGGTTTCCCCACTTGATAAGGCTATCGAGAGGTATATCGATGGTCTGCCTGACCCTGTACAAGATATCGTCACTGGTAGCAACCCTACCACAGTTCGCCAGGCCATTGAGTTGGCTGCAACTTTGACCGAGTCGCAAAATCAGGAAGGGTAAACTTCACAAAAAGGGTGATAAGAAATTGTCTGACAAGACTGAGAAGCAAAAGGGTAAGAAATATGAGTCTTCTAGGATATCGAGGAAGCACAAGGCTTCCAAGAACTTTGCTGTTACAGCGCAGGCAAACCAAGCTGCTCCAAATCAGCCCGTGCAACCACCTGCCAAGAAACCATACATTGGCAATGCACCTTTGTACAATAGGTGTAACAACCACCATCAACCGAACGTTCAGTGTCGTTATTGTACCAACTGTGGGAGATCTGGTCATCTTGCTAACACATGTCGTCTTCCCCCAAACCAGAATCAGTCAGCCCAAAACCCTGCTCAGCAACCTGCACAACAACCTGCTCATCAACCAGCACAGGCTGCACAACCTTACTATCCGCTTGGATCTTGCTACAATTGTGGGGATCTGACCCACTATCGAAATCAATGTCCGAGGTTAGCTAATGCGGATCAGGCTCAGGCTCGTGGACGAGTCTTTAATATGAATGCAAACGAGGTGCGAGCAGACAACGAGGTGGTGAATGGTATGTTCTTTGTTAATAATCAGTCTGCTTCTGTTCTTTTTGATTCGGGTGCCGATAAGAGTTTTGTGTCATTATCTTTTGAACCTTTGATTCACACGACTAGAACAAAACTAGGAAAACCTTTGACAGTAGAAGTTGCTAGTGGTGAACCCGTTGTACTCGATTCTGTTCATCGAAATTGTCAGTTGAACCTTAATAACCATCTTTTTCCTATTGATCTCACGCCTATGCAACTTGGAAGTTTCGATGTTATAGTAGGAATGGATTGTTAGCCAAGTTCCATGCAGAGGTGATTTGTTTTGAGAAGATTGTCCGTATTCCGCTTTCGAATGGTGAGATCTTAGAGGTTCATGGTGAGAAACCTAATAGTGGTCCCAAACTCATGATGTGTATTAAAGCTCAAAAGTACAAGAACTATCTTGCCTTTTTGGCACATGTCATAGAGGAGAAAGGAAAAGGTAAATCTATTCAAGACATCTCTGTAGTTCGGGATTATCCAGAAGTATTTCCTGAAGAATTACCTGGTTTACCCCCAGCACGCCAAGTTGAGTTTCGTATTGATCTTGTACCAGGTGCAAATCCCATTGCTAAATCTCCGTATCGTCTTGCACCATCTGAGATGCAAGAGTTGTCTAAACAGCTTCAAGATCTTTCTAACAAAGGTTTTATCTGTCCGAGCTTTTCACCTTGGGGTGCTCCCGTTCTTTTTGTTAAGAAGAAAGATGGATCTTTCAGATTGTATCATGAGCTTAACAAGCTTACCATCAAGAATCGATATCCCCTAACTCGCATTGATGATCTCTTTGATCAGTTACATGGTGCTACTTGTTTTTCGAAGATTAATCTACGTTCTGGGTATCATCAGCTTCGAGTGCTCAAGGAAGATATTCCCAAGACTGCATTCCGCACAAGATATGGGCATTATGAGTTCATTGTTATGCTGTTCGGTTTAACTAATGCTCCTGCTGTTTTCATGGACTTGATGAATAGGGTTTGTAAAGCCTTATTTGGACAAGTTCATCATCGTTTTAATTGATGACATCTTGATTTATTCTAAGACACGAGCTGATCATGAGCAACATCTCCGTCTCACTATGGAACTCCTGAAGAAAGAACAACTTTTTGCCAAATTCTCCAAGTGCGAATTTTGGCTTAAGGAAGTTCAATTTTTGGGACATATCGTCAACGAACAAGGTATTCATGTAGATCCCTCCAAGATCAGTGCGATTAAGGATTGGGATACGCCTACTACTCCTACTGAAGTTCATTCATTTCTTGGTCTTGCGGGTTACTACCGCCGCTTTATTGAAAACTTCTCCAAAATTACAGTTCCTCTCACTGCTCTAACTCAGAAGAACAAACCTTTTGAATGGGGATCCAAACAGGAAGAAGCTTTTCAGACCTTGAAACAGAAACTCTGCGATGCACCTATTCTGTCTTTACCCGAGGGCAACGATGACTTTGTTGTATATTGTGATGCATCAAATTTAGTCCTTGGCTGTGCTCTTATGCAAAGGAACAAAGTCATAGCCTACGCATCAAGACAGTTGAAGGTTCATGAGAAAAACTACACGACTCATGATCTTGAGTTAGGTGCAGTAGTTTTTGCTCTCAAAATCTGGAGACACTACTTGTATGGTACAAAATGTGTGGTTTTCACTGACCATAAAAGTCTCCAGCATATTTTCAATTAGAAAGAACTCAACACGAGGCAACGACGTTAGGTTGAACTCCTAAATGACTACGACTACGAAATTCACTACCATCCTTGTAAGGCGAATGTCGTGGCTGATGCATTGAGTCATAAAGAGCGTGTCAAGCTTCATTGTGTCCGAGTTCGATCTGATATTCAAACCCGCATTTCTCAGGCTCAACATACTTGTGTTACACAAGACTTGATAGGTAAAGAATTACCATTTCATGGACCGTACCTTGCTTATGGATGAAGCTCATAAGTCTCGTTATTCTATTCATCCTGGTGCAGACAAAATGTATAAGGATCTTCGAACCCAATTTTGGTGGCCCGGTATGAAGAAAGACATTGCCTTATACGTATCCAAATGCCTTACTTGTCATAAGGTTAAGGCTGAACATCAACATCCCTCTGGATTATTGGAGCAACCAGAGATTCCCGTTTGGAAATGGAAAAACATTGCTATGGATCTCATTACCAAGTTGCCACGCACTAAGAAAGGTCATGACGCCATTAGGGTAGTTGTTGATCGTCTTACAAAGTCAGCACATTTCTTACCAATCCGTGAGGATCTATCTGCCGAAAAGCTTGCTAAAATCTACGTGGATGAGATTGAATCCCAACATGGTGTTCCTTTGAACATTATTTCTGATAGAGATGCTCGATTTTCGTCGCGCTTTTGGATAACCATGCAATCTGCTATGGGAACCCAACTTAATTTGAGCACAGCTTACCATCCGCAAACAGATGGTCAATCTGAAGGAACACTCCAGACATTGGAGGATATGCTTAGAGCTTGTGTGATTGATTTTGGTGGTAGTTGGGATTCATATCTACCATTGATTGAATTCTCCTACAACAATAGTTATCACTCCAGCATCAACATGGCTCCTTTCAAAGCTCTCTACGGTCGAAAATGCCATTCACCAATCTACTGGAATAAGATCGGTGAAGCTCAGCTTACTGGACCTGAGCTCATTCTAAAGACTACAGATAAAATCAAGAAAATTCGCGACAACCTTCAGACAGCTAGAAGCCGTCAAAAGAGTTACGCGGATAGACGATGCAAGCCTCTGGAATTTCAAGTCGGTAATCACGTCTTACTTAAGGTTTCACCTTGGAAAGGTGTGATCAGATTTGGAAAAGCAGGAAAACTTGTACCAAGATATGTTGGACCATTCAAGATCGTCAAAAGAATCAGAAAGGTGGCCTACAGATTAGAGTTACCTCCTAAACTTGGAAATGTTCATCCAACCTTCCACGTGTCCAATCTCAAAAAGTGTTTGGCTTATGAGAACCTCCGCATACCGCTTAATGCAATTCGTGTTGATAACACGATGCATTTCGTTGAGAAACCTGTGGAAATCATGGAACGTGAAGTCAAGTGGCTCAAGCACAAGCGCATACCTATCGTCAAAGTTCGCTGGGAATCTAAACGTGGACCAGAATTTACATGGGAACATGAAGATCAGATGAAAGCGAAATATCCGCATCTATTCTCACAAGTTTCCTCTAAATAAATTTCGGGACGAAATTTCCACAAACAGGGGGACTGTGACATCTGTGCCTGTAATCATTGTATAAACTTTAAATAGTTCAATTATCAATAAAACATGTATTTTGATCCCAATGTTTGTTTATTTATGTTTGACAATTTGCACGTTTCGATTTTGTTCATTTTCAAACTCTAAATCGCTTTCGGGAGAGTTATACACAAACTGATGCGTAAACGTAATCAGTTTAACGCGACAAACACTCTGAAACATCAACATATTCTTAACATACCTTAAATAACCTTTACATAACTTAGAAATAAGTTTTGAAGGGTTTGGTGTGGCAAAAACAAGTTTATTCGATCGCAGGGACTAATTGCGACAAACTGCGAAAGTATGTGATTCGTATAGTAACAAACATTTCGGAACTTGATCATAAGCTAAACATACCCTAAATATCCTTTACATAGTTTAGAAATAGGCTTTGAGGGGTTCGGTATGCGAAAATACACTTATTTGATCAAACAGGGACTAAAAGCATCAAAAAGTGCATAAGTTTGCATTTATGCGCATATCTTACGTTCTGAATATATCCGGACATCCAAAAATTTTTGTAATCATTAAAATATTTTATTTTAGTGATTGAAATGCTAAAATTCCATCCGTCGTGTAATTTGGATCATTTTTCGCGTCCGTTCGTGTTTCGTCGTAATTAACCGAATAACGTGACCGTATGACCAAACGAACTGACATTCGAGATGTTTTCAAGCATATTTCATGTCCCCTATACTTTGACATCATTATTGAGTCTTGAAAATGGATTAACGGGGCTTAAACGTGTCAAAAATCAACTTTTATGCATGCAGGGGCCTGTTCTGCCAATGTTTGAAAGTTGCTGGTCTGGAGTCTAGGCAGGGCGCCAAGCCTGAGGGCTCTGCCTTCATGGCCCGCGATAGCTGGAGCTGGGCAGATTCCTATTTTCAGCAAACAGCAGCTGTTCCTTGGGTTTTCTTCATGGTTTTTTCAACACTATGGACTGGTTTTTGAGGTCCCATGGTATCCTAAACTATGTGCCACAAATGTATGGCTAGGATCAAAGTTCTAAACCCTTGGAATGATCTCAACAGTTCATGAATTTCTATATAAACCCAAAAATTCTCATTCCCAACTTGCTCACTTCAAAATTTTTCCATTTCTTCTACTCATTTGGAGCTATCCCTTCTGGTTGAAGGCTCCAATCTTCAAGTTTTCTTGTTCTTGATCCAAGCTTGGACCCTTTGTAAGTCTTCTTCTTGCTTGTTTATGCATTTCAAGCATGAAAGTCAAACATTGTTTGACTTTCTGCTTTGACCATTAATTGGTCAACACAAAGTTCGTTTGAACTTTGCAACGTGAGCGTAATCGCTATGGTTATAGTCCCTTGTGACTATACCTACCGATTACCACGTTGATTAGGCGTAGTGACGAGTCAAAGTTTCAGTCAAAAAACGTATTTATGCGTATTTTGCAACGAAGCTATTTTCGGGTATCAAATCCCTTTGTTTTGATATCAAACTTGTTTTCTAACTTAGTTAAACATGTTTTAACATGTTTAACTCATCATTCTTAGTTTAGTGCTTGTTTAGGGTCGTAAGTCAAGCGGTCTAAACAACCGGTTAGACTTTCGACCCTGACCCGTTTGGTCGATCATTAGGATCCAACCAAACATATTTTGTGACCATAGGTGCATAGGGAATAACATTCCGAGGTTATACCATATGGGCACTTAGTTTACTTAGTTGTATGATAGGTAGTTTATATGCCTTAGGAAAATGACTAAAATGCCCTTTTTGCGCATAATTTTATTTTAAGCATATGTAACTTAAACTTTGTCACATAAACTGATTATTTAACATATTAGGGCATATAATACTTGTCATAGGACTAGTTAGGCTATTCGTTTGCTCTTTTACACAAATGACGCGTTAAAGTAGTGTAAGCTACCTAAACGGGTCATAAGCACTTAGGATAGGTTCCGTTTTAGAATGTAGGCTTTGTTAAACCATATCACATGAGTTCCAATACTCATTTGGTTTACAAAACCTCATTTTATCCGATCTTCCAATTTAGGTCCAGTTTATTTACGTAGTTACCTATATTAGGTGCCGATTGATTCCGTGATCCTTCTAGCGTTATTTTATTATTATCTCAAGACTACTAAGCTATATCAAGTGAGTACATAGACCCCCTCTTTTTAAATGTTTTCAAGGTGATTATGTGAGTACATAGTCCCGTCTTTTACTGTTTTCAAATATTTTGGGGTGAAACACATGTGCCTACTTGTTACTTTCGTGCTTTTCGTGCTTTCATGACATATACTTGTTGTGTTCATTAGTACGCATATAGTACATGATTTCATTATCTTTTGCTATGTATGTTGACTGACCATGCTAGCACATTGATTTCATAAACATTTTTGTTGCATATGTTTACTCAGCATGTGGACACATTGATTTACATTACATTTCTGCTATGTATGTTTACTGAGCATGCTAGCACAATGATTTACACGACTTTTCTGCTTCGTATGTTTACTTAGCATACTTAGTACATTGTTTTCACATAACATGCTTACATTTGGTATGACATTTGGTTTGTTTAATGAAACTAAATTACGTTCATTAACATTGATCACGTCGCTCGGTAGTATGTAGTGGTACCATAGGACTTGACAACTCCCATTCCTGGAATCCTAGGTTTGTTTGGACATAAGGAATGACAGAATCCGAAAACATTTTAATAAACCTTTGATTTGTTTAAAGGTTTATTTTACAGTCTCAAGGCTTGAATGTATGCGTTTAACATTACCGCATAAATGTTTGTATCAGTAAAGCATTGATTTTGCAAAACATAACTTTTGACTTAAACTATGATTTATTTCAAATACATTGTTTTGTACATTTTTACCCATGGGGTTGAGTAAATACTTTTTATTCACCATACATACATTTTATTACACATTGAGATTATTCATATGGTTTAAGTTGATACTTTTCGCTTGCCATACATACTATTTGATTATACCATACATGATTTACATTTGACATTAGACTCTGTATACACATAAACATTTTGACATTGGTTTAAACAAAACATTTTGGTGGTTAATGGGTAAGTGATTTAAATGACGAGGCGTGTGTAATATGATAAAAGCATGGTGGATACGCCGCTGGTACTTCCTATATATAAGTTCTTTTATGATACTACATATCGTAGCGTTATCTAAATCATTTCAACAAAGACACGATACATTTTACATAAATGACAGATTTTCACAAGAAATTAGTTTACAAACAACATATCGTATACAAACTCATTTTACTTGGTTATTCAGTTAACCTTATACTTTCTTTATTATCATTTGAATTTCATATCGATTTTCATGTGATTTATAGAAGAAAACTTTTTACAAGATTTATGACTAACTTTTTGTTAAACATTTCTTTTAACTTACAAGTCATGAATCCTGTTTCAACAAAACCTATGTACCTCACAGGCATTTTTATGCTGACGTACCTATTTTCACATGTGTTTTCAGGAGCTGATGCATAGGGTTGATTGTGATACACTTAGGCGGACTCGGGCCTTAGTGACAATAAAAGATTCAAGACTAGTTTAACTTATGTTATGTTTCCTTTGTTTTAAGACAATGTAATCTTTTAATTCAAATAAAATTAAACTTTAAATGCCATGGCTGTGAAACAATAATTCTGTCGCTCCACTCCCCGACGTTTCCGCTGCGGTTTGTTGTTTTACGCGGTCCGGTTGTGACAACGTTCCTGATGTATTCCGCTGCCATATTAATAAACACCGATACCACCAGCTCTGAGTCTCGCGGCACCTGCTCCCGGGGTAGGGGTCGGGGGCTGCGACACAATTAGTAGGCCTTATGGGCCTAGATGACCTCCTGAGTTGATTATCGGGTTCAGTGTCATCTTGGTTTTGAGCGTTTAATGTACCTTCGTTGTGTAGTAATGGGTTCTGATTGTGGAGGTGGATTTGGAGTTTGTGTAGTGACATTAGGTTCAATTGTTGCATCGGGTACAAGAGGAGTAAACAAAGTTATGGTAAGCAACGAGTCTCTCCCCCCACGTCTTGTACTTCTTGCAATTCTTCGTAAGGGTTGGTACAACTCCAACTAACCTTAAAATCCTATAGGAACGTAGCACGCTTGGTTTCTACAATACGAGTGACGAGGGAATGACAATTGTTTCGATAACCCTTTGAGTGATCAGGATACCCAATAAAGAAACAAGTAACTCTTTTAGGGTCAAGTTTCCTTAGGAAAGGATTGTAAAGTTTTGCTTCAGCAATGCAACCCCATACTTTCATATATTTAAGACTCGGTTTCCTTCATGTCCAAAGTTCATAAGGAGTTTTAGGGACAAACTTTGAAGAAACTCTATTGAGTATATGAACAACTGCTTTTAATGCTTTTGTCCAGAGAATAATGGTAAATTAGTGTTGGCTAACATACTGTGCACCATGTCCATTAGGGTATAATTTCTTTGTTCAGCGACACCGTTTTGCTGAGGAGTACCTGGTATGGTGTATTGGTTTACGACCCCCTTACCCTCACAAACTCATAAAATGGACCAGGAACTTGACCCACATCAGTATGTGTTCCATAATATTCACCACATCTATTTGATCTCATAGCTTTAATTTGACATCTAGTTGATTTTCAACTTCAGCTTTGTAATCTGTAAAAGTTGTAAGTGATTCAGATTTTCCTTAATGAGATACAAGTACATGTAACGAGAATAATCTTCAATGAAAGTGATAAATAAAGTATGTCTAGTTATATCAAGGATAGGGTAAGGACTACTAATGTCAGTGTGAATCAGTTCTAATAAATTAGAGCTCCTAGTGGTACCTTTCTTATTTGCGGATGTCAAAATACCTTTAAGTCATTTGACACGTGTTCCAAAGTCAGTGAAATAAAGAGGTGTCAAGACTTCGTCCTTTACGGGTCGAGTTAATCGTTCTCATGAGATGTGGCCTAAACGTTGATGCCATAGCATGGATGAAGTATCTAAGTCTTCTTTCTGTTTCATCTTTGTTATTGCTTCATTAATATTATATGACGACAAAGATTTCTTAAAGTCATCATCTAGTTCTAATCTACAGAGACCATCATCTAGAATGCCAATAACATACACTGAATCATAAAGAGTAGAGAGTTTGCGATAACCATGGGAAAACCATCTATGTCTAACTTCGGTGCTGATACAAGGTTCCGAGTAACCTCAGGAAGATACAAGGTATCACAAAATGCATAAACTAGTTTTCATAAATAATTTTAAGGTCCCCACAATCTTCATTTCTAGTTTTTTTATCATTCCTCATTTTTAGTGTTTTTTGGTTTCTTCCCAGCTGTAGGTCCATATCACACGGATCGATAACAAGATTGAAAACCCACTAAAAGTGTAGAATCCTCTTAGTAGATCAAACAAACACAGAAAACAAGTAAAAAGATAGCAAACACAATATTCACTTTTAAACGCGATATTCTATTTGTTATCCAACGAAACATTTACAGTCTGTTAATACCACACACGAACTCTCACAACCTCTCTCTGTGTAATTCTCTCAAACTATCTGTAATGTCTCTCACAGTGTCTTACTGAATGACTTACTCAAACGCTAATGCATAACCTGTTTATATATCACATATCCATGCAAACTGGGCCTAACCCAACCTCACTAAACAATATAACTCATACACACTCAAAGAAAATAACCCAGAACTCTCAGAAGCTATCATTCCCTGGGACTCCCATCGCATTCTTTTCCTTTGAATGTCACAAGTCCATGCAGTGTGGAACTCCACTTCTATGGACACTTCTTTGGAACTCCTTAACACGACTAGTCAACATGATAACTCACTAAATTGTTTTAAACATTTACAAGATATCCAAAGACCTAACTATTAAGCTGTTGTCAGAGAATATGTACCAACAAACTCCCCCTTGAAAATAGCTTCATAGGTTAACTTTGTCTTTAAACATCCTTCATGTCACACCCTGACTTTTGCGGAAGCGTGATTATGGTGTGACTTTCTTAATACCATAGCAATCAATCATAACAACACTATATGATAAAACCATTAGATGTTCATCCATAAATTAAGTTTGAAAATATCACAACATAATTGTCTGAAACGTAGACTCCAAATTTAATTTACAAACCATAACATGTTTTAAAGAGTTCACGAAGACTCGACAAAAGACCTTAAATAATACCGAGTTTAGAACCATGTATCTCGTCCAGGATTAAGATACATCTCCTAAACCCTAATGAATCCGGATGACATCTTTTTATTCATGACGCAGCTTGGAACATGCAAACAGCCGCCAGATCCACTTAATTTCCTGAAATACATGTAATTTGAAAACATCAACAAAAGTTGAGCGAGTTCATGTGTTTGTCTGTGTATATGAGTAACCTTTAAAGTATGTCTATATGTATGTAAATCCTGGTATGAGAGCATTAAGGAAAAACAGATCACCAATGGTTTGCAAGGCCAATGGTACGTGTGAAGTGATGCAGGAAAACTCAAACCTAGCGGATTTTGCCACGGCTTTAGTATGTGGACATAGTCACCACATGGGCCACCCTGGTCCTCATGGGTGTGGGCTCGCTACACCCAAATAGATCTATCACTCATGTCCCTCGGTCCTACGACGAGGATTAATGGCCTTAAGTGTTGTACCCACCACTCACATGATCAAGTAGTAACCTTCCTTAGCTAACCATACCAGGTATAAAACGTTTGTAAACAATTGTAACATGTATTTCACCCCCGAAGTTATAAAACTGAAAACAGTTAAAAGAAAAGGGGGACATGAACTCACTGTCTTGCGTCTTCGATAAGCGTAACTCAAGTTCCTTCAGCAACACGACTACCTACAATGTACTAAGGTCTATTAGACGAACGGGTCATGCCTTGTCTTAGTATTAATTTTTTTGAGTTACGTTTCAGATATCATTCCAATTTATATAATTATTGTCAAAATAACTAATATTCCAACTTAAATTATATTTATAAATTTTGGAATAATTGTCAAACAATATTTTCGTAATAATACTTCTCAAGTGTTTATACTTGCATTTCCTTCCCAAGGATGGGGGTATCTTATACATGTGTATTTTGTCATATTTTGGGGTCGTATTCCGGTGTGGGTTTATACGTACGAGAATATGTATTTTCTTGTAATTGTTAAGTATTCTTATACTTGATTTTGTGTTGAACTTTCCGGAATATTATTTCTAATAAAAGTCCACTAATATATATTTCCCAAAATATATATTTAGGAATTATTAATTAGAAAATTATTCATAATTTTTCCTTTTGTCAAAACTATTTGTAGTTCCAAAATAATATATTTTCAAGTCTAACTTTTGAAAA
The DNA here is from genome assembly GCA_030545235.1 of Helianthus tuberosus. Lineage (NCBI taxonomy): Eukaryota > Viridiplantae > Streptophyta > Magnoliopsida > Asterales > Asteraceae > Helianthus > Helianthus tuberosus. The sequence continues at coordinate 123,055,371 of CM060354.1, forward strand.
TATATATAAATTTATTTTTACCCAAAAATATTGTATTTCAAGTTTATCCAAGAAAATATATATTTTTCTTAAAAATATTATATTTCCTAGTAATTCCCAAGAAAACATATATATTTTTAATCGTAAAAAATTATACATTTCCTTCTTTTCAAAATACGATTTAACTTTGTGATAGTCATAAAAATCATATTTTCATTTCTTGTGTCCAAAATATTATTTATCAAAAATATATTTATAAATGTATTTTCTGGAATATTTTGTAAGTTGCATTCTTTCGTTCTGTTTCCCAATATTATGTGATTAACTTGTGTATTTATTCCTTGAGATTTTTGGTATTATTTTGGATTATAATTTCTTGGTATTTTGTTAAGTTATATTATTTCAAGTCCTAAATAATATAACTAATACACAATTGGTATTTTGTTAAGTTATATTATTTCAAGTCCGAAATAATATAACTAATACACAAAGTATACAAATAATCACACATGTGACATCTGTGCCTCCACGGCCATCAAACAAATACCAAATCAATGAAATATTGTATTTCATACTTGGGATTTGTATAAATATGTGTATCATTTGCACATATCAATTCTTGTTCGATTTCGAGCTCTAAATCGCTTTCTGGAAAGTTATACACGAACTGATGCGTAAACGTAATCAGTATAACATGAAAAACACTCCAGAATAGTGACACAGGCTTAACATACCTTAAATAACCTTTACATAACTTAGAAATAAGTTTTGGATGGTTTGGTGTGTCGAAATCAAGTTTATTCGCTTACAGGGACTAATTTCGACAAACTATGAAAGTATGCCGATTCATACTGTAACGAACATTCTGGAACTTGATCATAAGTTAAACATACCCTAAATATCCTTTACATAGCTTAGAAATAGGCTTTGAGGGGTTCGTTATGCTAAAATAAATTTATTTGATCAATCGGGACTAAAAGCGTCAAAAAGTGCATAAGTTTGCATTTTCGCGCATATCTTACGTTCTGAATATATCCGGATATCCAAAAATTTATGTAGTCATTAAAATATTTTATTTTAGTGATTGGAATGATAAAATTCCATTCGTCGCTTAATTTGGATCGTTTTTGCGTTCGTTACGACTTCCATCGTAATTAACCGAATAACGCAACCGTACGACCAAACGAACCGACATCCGAGATATTTTTGAGCATATTTTAAGTTCCCTATACTTTAACTTCATTTTAGAGCCTTGAAATGAGGTTAACGGGGCTTAAACGTGTCAAAAATGCATTAGAAATCAAATTTTGGGCCTGCAGGGACTAAAAGTGTAAATCTGCCAAACTTGCTTAGGCGTCCCGCGTAAGCCAAGCTTATTTCTTATGCGGCCCACGAGAGCCCATCAGACAGAAACATTGAATCTGGCTTTCCAGCCTGTTTTTGATGGTTTTAGCAGCTGATTTGGGATATCTTGGGCTAGTTTTGATGGTTTTTAGTGTGCCCCTTGTATTACAATACCATGTGCCCACATGGAGGGTCAAGATCGAAGCACGTTTTGCGAGGAACAATCCTAACGGTTGTGGGTTTTCTATAAATACCCAACACTTTCATTCTCATTTCTCACAAATCTGAGCAAATTGGATCAAGATTTCCTTACTTGGACCCTTTGTAAGTATTCTTTCGTGCTTTTATGCATTTTTAAGCACGAAAGTCAAACTGTGTTTGACTTTTGGCTTTGACCAGTCTTTGGTCAACACGAAGTTCGTTTGAACTTCGCAACGTGAGCGTAATCACGATGGTTATAGTCCCTTGTGACTATGCCTACTGATTACCACGTTGATTAGGTGTAGTGAACGAGTCATAGTTTCGGTCAAAATGCGTATTCATGCGTATTTTGCAACCAAACTATTCTTGGGTATTAAAACCCTTTGTTTTGATATCAAACTTGCTTTCTATCTTAACTAAACATGTTTTAACATGTTTAGCTCGTCACTTTTAGATTAGTGCTTATATAGGGTCGTAAGATAAGCGGTCTAAACAACCGCTTAGACTTTCGAACTAGACCCGTTTGGTCGATCATTAGGATCCGACCAAACATATTTTGTGACCATAGTTGTATAGGGAATAACCTTTCGAGGTTATACCTTATGGTCACTTCGTTTAAGTAGTTGTATGATAGGTAGTTTATATGCCTTAGGAAAAATGACCAAAATGCCATTTTTATGCATAATTGGACTTTAAGCATATGTAACATAAACTTTTGTCACTTAACTGATTATGCAACATATTTAAACATGTATAGGCGTATAATACTTGTAATAGGACTAGTTAGACGTCTCAAACGCGCGTTTGCGTGAACGACGCGTTAAAGTAGCGTAAGCTACCTAAACGAGTTGTAATGGGTCGTAAGCACTTAGGTTATGTTTCGATTTAGTATGTAGGCTTTGTTAAACCATGTCATATGAGTTCCAATACTCATTTGGTTTACGAAACCTCATCCTATCCGATCTTCCGATTTAGGTCCGGTTTATTTACATAGTTACTTATATTAGGTGCCGATTGATTTCCGTGATCCCTCTAGCTTTGCTTGGTTGTTGTTCAAGACTTCTAAGCATTCTCATGTGAGTACATAGTTCCCCTATTTTACTGTTTTCGATTGTTTTGGGGTGATTCATATGTGTTAAATGATTTCGATGTTTTTAACAATGGTTTCGAAAATGATTAAAATGGTTTATATTAAATTAATAACGATTTCGATAATGTGGATAAACTTGTTGGTTGTAATTACATAACGAATAACATTCATTAGTTTTGGCCGAACCGACCAGTATTAGGTTATGGTACCATAGGATCTGACAAATCCCGTTATCAGACTGCACCCATGGTTATGTGTGGGGGTTGTGGGTAACGACTGAATCTGTGATTGTTAATTTACCCTTTGGTGGTTTATTAATGCGAGTTTCGAGATAGTCGAGTCACGAAGGTTTGGATGTTATTAGCGAGTCGACCAAAAGTAGTTTTCACAATTTAAAACGAGAATGATTTAAACGACTAGAGCGATTTTAATGAGTTAAACGATTTGGGTGAACGATTGGTTTTTGGTTAGTGTTTAGATAACGGGACGGGTGTAATGTGATGAAAACATGGTAGATACGCCACTGGTACTTCTTATATATAAGTGTTTTCATCATATTACATACCGTGGCGTTATTTAGTTCACTTGGGTAAACGATGTCACACAATGATGTTTTCTGAATAATATAAACCATACGCGTTTTATTAACGAATTTTATTAACGATTTTTTACGAGTCGTTTTACAATTTGAATTAATTAAATAAATGTTTTGGGGTTAAGAATCATGGCTATGAGATTTATAAATTATAACCAACTTGATTTGAGTTGGTTAATTTTGTCGCAGTACTATACTTTTCAAAACAAGGTTTTTAATTAGGTATTGCAACATGTAAACTAGCCATGAATCCGACACTCTCATAAACCTATGTGCTCGCCAGCATTTCTTTGCTGACTTTGTTTTTACAAATGTTTCAGGTGTTGTTGAATGATGTTGATTGCTAGGATGCATGCTCATATAGGACTGGACGAGGCCTTAGCGACTTAATAACGATGATAGACCATGTTTAGCTTGTTTATTTAAATTTCAAGACAATGTAAATGTTTAATATTTAATAAAACGAAACTTTAAATTTCCGTGTGTTATAAACAATGATTCTGTTACAACACTCCCGACGATTCCGCCGTGATTTGTTGTTTTACGAGGTCGGGGTGTGACAACACACATGTGTCTTTATTGTATATATATATATATTCTAAATATATATCTAGCCATTTTTATTTATAAAAACCAACCTCCAATATTTGTATTTTTTTGAAACAAAATTTATGGCAATATGGAAACTCATGGTTAAAATATACTTGTAAATACTTGTTTGAAAATATTTTTCTAAGTGTTTATATTTTTAGAAAATTTTGCCATAGTTTCCCCTAAAAATGGAGGTTCCCATGCTTTCAAAGCATGTCATTTTCTTTTAAAATCATCCCAAGAAATCAACAATTCAATCAACACTTACCAAGTGCCAAAATCATGCAATTTATACAACAACATGAACTTGAACTTTTATAAAAACTTGTAGTAACTTACTATGCTGTTAAGTAAGCCTTGTTACCCTAAAAAATATGGTTATTTGTTTGTAAATCTTATTCTTGTAAAACTTAGTCTTTTACAACTTGTATGATGACTTTTCAAAAATCAATCTTCTTGTATTTTTCTTGTTAACAATGTATTTCTATACTTGATTCACCACTAAAAACATGGTTAGTTTCTTTAAAATCCATGATTATGTAAATCTTGTGATTTAACTTAGTTTCTTGAGAAAACTAGTTTTGAAATCACCCAAGTTTATGACTAGTAACATGTTACATACTTCATCATTCACAAAATCATTTTTATTTTCAAGTTCATGAGAAACTTAAAGTATGATCATCTTGGTCTTTCACAAGATCATCACCTCAACTTGCTAGATCATGTGTTTAATCACAATCTAGTAAGTTTCATATGATGTCTAACATCATAAACATAAATAATCAATCATCAAGAAGAAAAACAACACTTATCAACATGTATTCTTATGGTTTCGAGCTTTATGTTAGAGATTAACATCTTGTTCATTAGTGTTCTTTATGATTAACAACATATAACATCTTTTAACCAACTAAATAAGAAGTAACAAGGGATTTTAAGAGCCTTACTACTAGCACAAGGCTAGGGATGAAACTCAAGAAGATGAAGATGATAAACTAGGTGGTTAATAGCAAATGGTGAAGGTCCTTCAATCTCCAAAGCCACCAAGCTTCCTTATCTTGCTTTTAACACCTTGTGATGAGTATGGATTGTATGAAAATGAGATGAAGATGATGGTGGTGTGGGTGGTGGCTCACGGCCGAGACCAAGGGAGGAGGGAGAGAGAGTGATGGTGTTGATGTGTGTGTTGGTTGAGAATGAGCTCTAATAATTCCATACACTACTTATAACCATTTTATATGTTTAACCCATGGATAATGTGTTCTCTAAGTACATAACAAGATCTATTAGCAAATCAAGTAAAATCAAAGATAATCAAGGTGTGGGGCCACCTTGTAACCGTCCACAACAAGGGGGGGGGGGTACTAGTTGAGTGGTGATGGTAAGTTAAGTTAAATGGTTAGATTTCAAGTGCATAATTAGATGTTTTAGTTACTAGGTATTTTTAGTGGGTGTTATGATGTTCGGGGATCACAACTAGCTCAGAAACATTAAAACAATGCTTCTAGTGTAATTTTGATGTTTCGGGTAGTGTCCGGTTGTTCGGTTGTATACTGGTTCGTTAAAGTGCTATACTATACCGTTTAATGTTCTTTATGTACCTTTTTGTGACACTTTTAATTCCCGACACTTAGGAAAGCATTCAGGACCATTTAGTCATATTTTTTCATGATACTAGCTTGTTAAAAGACTGATTTTTGCTGAATTATGCTGAATTCAGCACTTTGGGCGAGTTTTAGGCACTTTCCGGCACTTAAACTATCATTTAGGAATGTAGTTTTGTGGTCCTTACTTCCCTACACACCATACTAGTGTAGTACTTAGTCTCTGGCCCATATTGGGTCTCAAAACACTGTCTATCTATGTGCTGAGTTCTGTCAGCATTTTTCTGAGTTATCCGCTAACTGTGCTAACTGTGCTTTGTGCATCATTTATGTCAATATGTTTTGCATGTAATAATGATGTGACATTATGCAGTATGTGATGCACATGTAAGTATGATGCAGTAATCAGAAAGTAGTTAAGTATAATTCAGCATAGTCATTAAGCATTAATTAATTGTACGGATACCTGGATTTTTGACGGTTGTCACATTCTCCCCCTGCTAAGAAAATTTCGTCCCGAAATTTTAGTTCTGCTACTAGTTGTAGGGGAGTTGGGGAACAACTGCGGGTACTTTGCTTTCATGCAGTCCTCACGCTCCCAAGTGAACTCTGGGCCGTGACGCGCGTTCCAACGAACCTTGATGAGTTTAACACTACTCCTACGAGTCTTGTTAACCTTCCAATCAGTAACCTCAACAGGTTCTTCGGTAAAGTGGAGTGTGTCGTCAATGTGAACTTCATCGGCAGGTATGACAACTGTTTCTTGAGTTGGACTCTTTTTCAGATTAGATACATGAAATCTATCATGGACTCCATTTAGCTCCACGGGTAGATCCAACTTGTAAGCTACAAGACCAATCCTCTCCAGGATTTTGAACGGTCCAATATATCGCGGGTTCAACTTTCCACGCTTCCCAAAGCGTGCTACCCCTTTCCAAGGTGAGACTTTTAGTAAAACCATATCTCCCACTTCAAACTCCAAAGGTTTCCTTCTTTGGTCCTCATAGCTCTTTTGTCGATCACGAGCCGCCTTAATGCTCTCGGATTTGTATGATCTTATCTGTCGTCTCTTGAACCAATTCGGGACCAACAAGCTGTCTATCACCCGCATCTGCCCAGCATAATGGTGATCGACACTTGCCTCCGTAGAGAGCTTCAAACGGTGCAGCTTGAATGCTCGCATGGTAGCTGTTGTTATACGAGAACTCAACCAAAGGTAGATGGGTATCCCAACTGCCACCCAAGTCCATTACGCAAGCTCGCAACATATCTTCTAGCGTTTGAATCGTTCGTTCGCTCTGGCCATCTGTCTGTGGGTGAAAAGCAGTACTCAGATTCAACTGAGAACTAAAGGCTTCTTGGAAGGATTGCCAAATCCTTGACACAAATCTTTCGTCTCTATCAGAAATAATCGAGAGAGGCACTCCATGTCGTGCAACTATCTCTCGGAGGTACAGCTCAACTAGCTTACCTGTGTTATCTTTTTCTCTGATCGCTAAAAAGTGTGCAGATTTTGTCAGACGGTCTATGATTACCCAAATCGTGTCATGACCTCTGGGTGTCTTTGGTAACTTCGTTATAAAATCCATTGAAATCTGCTCCCATTTCCACATGGGTATTTCAGGTTGCTGCAGAAGACCTGAAGGCTTCTGATACTCGGCCTTTACCTTGGCACAAGTCAAACATTTGCCATCATACGTTGCAACATCGCCTTTTAGTCTTGGCCACCAGTAAAAATCCTTTAAATATTGGTACATCTTATCCGATCCTGGATGGATCGAGTACCTTGACTTGTGAGCTTCATCAAAAATCACGTCTCTAAGACCACCAAAGAGGGGAACCCAAATTCGTTTCATGAAATAAAACGTTCCTTCCCCATTAGGTACCAACTGTTTCTCCATCCCACGGAGATATTCATCCTCAAGATTCTCCTTCTTAAGAGCTTCTCTCTGCGCAGCACGGATGCGCAATGAGAGATCTGTCTGTATAATCATTTCCAAAGCCCTAACCCTTATGGGCTTGATTCTTTCTTTTGGACTCAAGGCGTCTGCTACGACATTCGCCTTTCCTGGGTGATACTTGATTTCACAATCATAATCGTTTAACAACTCAACCCATCGTCGCTGTCTCATGTTAAGCTCCTTTTGATCGAATATATGCTGTAAGCTCTTGTGATCAGTAAAGATCGTGCATCGGGTGCCATACAAATAATGTCGCCAGATCTTTAATGCAAACACCACTGCGCCTAATTCCAAATCATGCATGGTGTAGTTCTTCTCATGAACCTTCAACTGGCGTGAAGCATAAGCGATGACCTTCAGTCGCTGCATCAGTACACATCCCAATCCCTGACGCGAGGCGTCACAATATACTACGAAGTCGTCGGTGCCTTCGGGTAGGGATAAAATAGTTGCATCGTAAAGCTTGTTTTTCAGCAACTGAAAAGCTTCCTCTTGTTTATCTCCTCATTCGTACTTCTTATCCTTTTGAGTAAGGGAGGTCAGCGGTTGAGCGATTTTCGAAAAATCCTCAATGAATCTGCGATAATATCCTGCCAAACCTAGGAACTGACGGATCTCGGTTGGCGTCTTCGGAGTTTCCCTATTCTTGATCGCCTCGATCTTGGTGGGATCCACATGGATTCCATCTTCGTTCAGTACATGAACAAGGAACTGAACCCGCGCAACCAGAACTCGCACTTTGAGAACTTTGCGTATAATTTCTCTTTCTTGAGCAGCTCTAAGGTAGCTCTTAGGTGTTGCTCATGCTCTTCCTTCATCTTTGAATAGATCAAAATATCGTCGATAAACACAATCACAAATTCATCGAGATATGGCTTGCAAACTCTATTCATCAAATCCATAAATACTGATGGCGCGTTTGTTAAACCAAGCGGCATTACCAAAAACTCGTAATGTCCATATCGAGTCCTAAAGGCAGTCTTTGGAATGCTCTCTTCTTGAATTCTCAACTGGTGATAACATGATCGAAGATCGATCTTGGAGTAAAAACTCGAACCAAGCAGTTGATCGAAAAGTTCATTAATCCTCGGCAAAGGATACCGATTCTTGATGGCTAACTTGTTTAGCTCCAGTAGTCGATACACATACGAAAACTACCGTCCTTCTTTTTAACAAACTGTTGGTGCATCCGTCTGTCGACTTCGTCTTGTATCGAGTCTTGTATGTATATAGATAGATCAGAGCATGTAGTACGAGAAATTTGTCAAATATGGGTTTAGAGGTAATTTCGCATGAAATTACAGCTTGGTAATTCCATACGAAATTACTTGGTAATTCCATACGAAATTACTTGGTAATTTCACACGAAATTATAATTTCATGTGAAATGTAATTTCGTTTGGAAATTCCATGCGAAATTACCTGGCCTATATATAGGTGCTGTCTGATTTCGTTTGAAGGAGTTCTAACTTTCTGGATTCAGTACCGAAGTGCTGCCGAAGTGTCTACTCGCTGTAAAACTTTGTCAAATCAATCAAAAGATAGTTTAAAGTGTATTTCTAGCTGAATTGAACTCGATACGTTTGTTTCCGCCTCTCGTATTGAGAAAAACTCTTCTGATCGACTCATTTGGGTCAGAAAACAATCCTGCAAGTGGTATCAGAGCTTAGGAGGAAGAGTTCATACCAATTCAGCTGAAAAATTCTGATTTCTACACTTCTTTTTCAAAATTAACAAGTTTTTACGGTTAAAATGACTTGAATTTCACACATTATACGCGCAATAGTGTTTTAACAAACCCTTGAAAGTTTCAGACTTAAAATCAGACAAAAACCTAATCAATTTTGGCAAAAACAGCTCGAGATGATGACATCAGCAGTATTTCACACGAAATTAGGTTCTTATTTCGCATGAAATAGCCTTATTTCGCACCAGAGTGTAATTTCGCTTGAGTATTTCACATGAAATCACATATTTCGTTTGAAAGGTGTTATTTCGTACGAAATTAGTAATTTCGTATCAAGTTGGTTATTTCGCACGAAATCAGGTATTTCGTGTGAAGCTGGTATTTCGCTTGAATTGATATTTCGTGTGAAGTTGGTTATTTCGTTTGAAGGAGTAATTTCGTTTGAAAGTGTCTGATTTGTGAAAATTGTTGCCTAAAATATGGAAGAGGAATTTTATAACGCATTTGCTACTACCCCGACTACTCCGGCATCTGTTACTCAAAACTTGAACATGGAAAATGAAACAGGCACTATGCAAAAACCGCCTAAGCTCATGAATATCGAGGAGTATAAAGGATGGGAAGAACGATTTGAGAACTGGGTTCAAGCAAATTATTTGGATGCTTGGGAATGTGTTGAAACGAAATATATTAGACCATTGAATGATGATGAAGAAGAGATTGCTATTAAAGATCTAAGTGTTGATGATAGAAAGAAGTACAAAAATGAAAAGATGATGATCACTCTATTGCATCAAGCGGTTAAAGAAGATATCTTGGTTTTATTGCAACACAATGGAAGTGCATATTCTATCAGGAAAGCATTAAAATCAAAGTTTGTTGGAAGTAAAGAGATGATTAAAAACAAAAAATTCACTTTTGAAAAAAGAGTTTGATCTATTTCGTGGTTTGAGAACTTAGAGCACTAAGCAGATTATTGAAAGATATTGCAATTTGTTAGTTCAAATGAAGAGAGTGAGCATCAATAAAGATAATGAAGAGTTGATAGAAAAGTTGGCTGATGCATTACCACATGAAACTTGGGGCACATATCTCATGATGCTGAGAAATAAGAAAGATTTTGGAAATTTGACACTGAATAAATTCATAGAGAAAATTGAAGCTCAAGAGATGGAACAAAGAAAGATCTCAAGAATGAAAGATTTTGATGGTGAACAAGATATCGGTCTTTATTACAAAGGAGGTATCAGTGATAAAACTAACATGTCACCAAAGGTTGAGACTGCATTCAATGCTAAGAGCTCATCTGGAGGATCATCTAAAGGATCAAACAGCAAAACGAGTTTTTCTTCATATCCATCATTTGATCCAAACTTTTCCACAACCAAGAATGGCAAGAAGTTACAATGCAATATTGTTTTGAATCTTGAAAATGGTGAAAATTTCTCAGAAGAGGTTGCAAAAGGTCACATGTCGTTGTTGGGAACTGTATTAGAATCGTATGAAAGTTTAGTTGCAGGAAAGATCGGGAATCCAATGTTGACAAAAGAGGATTACTATCAGATTGATGCTGAGGAGATGGAATTGATGGATATAAAGTGGTGTTTGGCGAGTGTTTTGAGAAGAGCCGAAAAGTTTAAACAAATTACGGGAAGAGATGATTTCCGTGACGCGAATGTTTCTACTTTAGGTTTTGATAAATCTAAAGTTACTTGTTTTCGTTGCAGGGAAAAAGGACACTTCAAGAGAGAGTGCACAAATCGCGAAGCAAGTGGAGCTTAAAATCCATTCAACAATAATGACTACTATCGGAAAGCAATTTATCATCAAGTTGCTCAACACCAACAAGAGCCACAAACTGCACATGCCAGGAAGACAATTGAAGAGTCATCAAAGAGAGCCTGTATGGTGAATCAAGAAGATCAAAAATCATCAAAAGGTTTCAGTTGGGACAAATATGTTTCAGCTGGTAGTAAAGCATGTCTGATAAACCAAGATGATGAAAATTTACCAGAAGGGTTTAGCTGGGCAAGTTTCAGTTGGGATGATTATGATCCTAACAAAACTTCAAATCATAAAGCTTTTGTTGCTCGAGTTGCTGAAGACAGTGATAATGATGATTATTATTATGCAAGGAGAATGGAAAAGCATTTAAAAATGATGGAAGAGAGTGACAGTGATGATGAAAAAGCTAAAAAGAAAAAGAAGAAAGTTAAAAAAACCTGTCAGCAGTGATGATGAAGAAGTTCCAGTGATAAGGAAAAAAGTCAAAGATATTCCAGTTTTCACAGTTGAAGTTGAAGTTAATGCACAAAAGAGTCCGGTGATATGTGAAAATTGTGAAGCAGTAAAGAAGCTAAACAGTACATTGATTCATAACATGAACAGATTGAAAGAATCCTATGATGTTCTGAATAAAGCAATGAATCAGTACAATCAGTCAAGCAGTGAACAAGCAACAACAATGAAGACACTTCAAGGAGCTTTTATGACTAAGCAGAAAGTTGTCAACAATTACATTGAAAAATGTGTTGTGCTTGAACAGAAACTGAAAACCCAAAGGATTGAAACAGAAAGAGTTAATAGGTTATTAAAAAGTTACTCGTATACTTCTTATGTTATTGACAGGATTTATCCAACAGTGGAAGGCATGAAGACATTTGATGAAGAGGAAGTATCTGAAGACAAGAGTTCTGAAAAGAAAAAGGATACTGAAGTGAAGATTTCTGGTAAGAAACAAAGTGCCAGTTATACAAAGTGTCCACCCCCGCTTGAAAATGGATATTCTCCATGAAAACCAAATTCAGAAAGAGTCAAAAAGGCAACCAATTTACAGTGGGAGTCTGAGTCTACAGAAAATTTGCCTGACAACATTGATGTTACTTTCACATCATCTGACACTGATCATGAGTCCGAATTAATAAAGAAAGTGGTCGATCAGGTGTTGGATAACGATGAAACCGAGGAGTCAAAGTCGGAGTCAAACTCAGAGTCAAAGTCTGACAAGTCAAAGTCAACAGTCAAAAAGGACAAACGGGTTTACAATAAAGATTTTTGTTATCAAAATCTAATTTGAATGATGACACAGTCAAAGTAGCATATACTTTGAATGATTCTGACAAATTATATTCTGATGAAGAATTTCCAATAAGAGGTGTTAAAACTGAAATGATAAAAAAGGTTTTCAAACTAACAGAAATTAATATTTCTGAAATAAAAGATGTAAATCTTTCGGAAAAACCTAAAAAGTACATCTCAAGAGTACAACAAAGAGAAAACAAGAAAAAGGGTTACAGTTCTGGTTCTGGTTTTCAAAAGAAACCAAACCATAATGGTAATTTCAAAAGGAAAGGTCTTGGATTTATTCCACCGAAAAATCATAAAAATGAGAAAACTTATAAACCAAAAACTGTTTTTGTTTCAGGGACATCATCTGAAGAAGAAAAAGAGCAGTTGTTCAGGAATCAATCAAACAAAGAATTCCTTTCAAAGAAGCAAGAGGAAATGGAGAAAAATGTTGTGCAACAGAAAAAGGAAACGAGAACCTGTTATCAATGCAAAATTGTTGGTCATATTGCCAGGAACTGTCCAAAGGCAATTCAAATAAAACAGGGAGTCTCTGAAAAATTGAAAGATAAGATGGTTGAGAATGAACCACCAACTAAACAATTCAAAGTTTTCAAAAATTCGAAGTTTGAGGTTGGTGAATGTTCAAAAGGATTTTACAGAAGAAAAGTGAATCTTGACAACCACAAGTGGGTTGTTAAGAAATCTGATGATAGTTCTAGCAATGATTCTGATTCGTCAAAATCAGAGGAGCTATTTTCAGGCAACAAATCTGATTCCATAAAATCAGAGGAGCCACGTGTTAAGTTAAAATTGGAAACATCAGTTCCGTCAATGGATGATGCAAATTTTCCACCATTGAGGGCTGAGAATTTTAAACAAAAAGTTGGTAAAATTGAGATTTCAAATAAATTTTTCTCTGAAAAGAAAGAATTTGATATTGAAAAAGCCTTTAACCCCGTAGTTCAAAATATTTTTGGAAAAATGGCTGATAGGAAAGTCAAAGGGGTAAAGGAATTTTATGAGAAGAAAACAAAGAAACCAGGTAAAGTTGGGTCGTCCCAGGTTTGTGACTGGGATGGAACCTATTATGATGATTGAAAACCAGGACTTGCCGGAGCTTCCAGGTTGGTAAGTGTGAAGCAGGTATCGGTAAGTGATTTCGACTTACAAGTGGTAAATCAGGGACATTAAGTTGTACTTGATTTTCTACTAGTGGTATTTGTTGAATGTTTTTAAAATTGTTATATTTTTCAAATGGTTGAAAGAACAAAGTGATGCTTTAATTCCCTAACTTACAAGTGTTATGAAATCAACAAAACTTATTTTCCGGAAAAACCATTTGATTATAACAAACTTAAGTGTTTTGAAATCATAATGGGAAAATAGTTTGTTGTAAGAGGGAGTTCTGATTGTTTATGCCAAGTGGATGGCTATTTGAAGCAATTCACAACAGTTGTCACTTTATTTGTACAGTTTGTTTTCAAATTTCTTTAAATGATTTTGAATTTTAGGGGGAGTAAGAAGTTTCAGAAAATCCAAAAACATTTGAAAATTTGAAAAAGGCAAAAACATGATAAAACCAAAAATGAGTTTTGTTGTGAAAAAGAGGAAATGATAGTACATCAGTGGACTATCACAGCATGCTAAAGAATTGGAAAGTCAAATGTGATAAACGGTCTCACTGATGATATGCCAGTAGGTTTTTACACATTTAGTAGATTGTGTTGAGATATAAACCTAATTTCAAACTTACTTATCTCGTGGGGAACATCTCTCGGATATATGGGTAACCCCCGAAATCTTGTTTGAAAGGTCCCTCTTTCTGAGATACTAGGTCTTTATACTCAGTGATATCTGGGGTATTATCACGGGACTTCTGATTTTGCGGAAGCAATGGCCTAGTCCCTGTATAATACTTTACGCTTGCTTGAAATATAGCATTACCCCCAGTACAAAAAATGATGAAACATTGAAAAATGCTAATCATGTGCTCTTGAAGAAAAGATTCTCTAAAGGGAACACACCAAAAGTTGAAGCCGTCATCTCTCTGATTTTGTGGAAGCAATAGCCTGAGCTTTCACGGCCCTCGCATTTAACCCTTTACAGATATCATCTTGGTATACTCACCTGTAAGACTGAATATTGGGATATGGATACGGGAGTATATTCTGAGGTGGGACATGCGAATAAATTTAAGTCTCTAAAACACTAAATCCATATCACGAAACAGTTGAACTTTGTGTGAGAATTTAAGTGGATCAGTATACTGACAATCTAAGTGAATCATTTAGAACTTAAAATGTATAAAGCTTAACGGTGTTGGTGATTTGTCTCATATACTGATATGATCCTCCTACACAAACTCACAAAAAATATTGTCTGTAAATATTTCTTTACTGTTTTGGTTAAAATAAAAAATCCAAAAAAGATTTTCAGTGTATTTTCGCATAAAATTTTGAAAAAAAAAAGAAATCGACAACTGATGTTGAAGAGCTGATTTTCAAAATTCCGAGTGCTAAACATGATGAACAGGTTTGGGAGAGTCTGTTTAAATTGAGAAAAAAGATTTTGAAATATTTTTCCCACAAGTGGTTATCAGAAAGTTTTAAATGAAAATGTTATTCATACAAGTGGTTCATCAGTGTTTAAAAATATTAAATCATTTTGATCGATACTTGCAAATGATGTTGTGTTTGTATCTTCAAGTGGTAAGCAGAGAATAAATTTGTAAAATTTTAAATTTGTGAAATTTATTTCTTGGTTAAGAGTGTGCAGGTTAGCCAGGTTTTGATCCTAATCAGGATGTGAGCCAGGTCATGTTCTTGAACATGTGGAAGCCAGACTGCGATCCCAAGCACAATTTAAGGGGGAGTCTGAAGTTGTATAGAGTCAAGTTCTGATTCTAGATCTGATGTTCATGCAAGCTGATGATGCTGATGAACTTAAGGAATCAAGAGATCTGATCAAGAAAGTGTAAGAGACAGCTACAGATCTTCAGAATTAGAATGAGATAAGAGCCAGGTGGAGTTCTTGGATATGAAGAGATAGAGATTGAGGATGATTTACATTGTTAGATATTTCGGGAGAAGTCGAGAAGACTAATAAAGACTGAAGATAGAAGACTCGACACCGAAGACTTCGTCAACATCCGAGGGGGAGTCTGTTGGTGCATCCATCTGTCGACTTCATCTTGTATCAAGTCTTGTATGTATATAGATAGATCAGAGCACGTAGTATGAGAAATTTGTCAAATATGGGTTTAGAGGTAATTTCGCACGAAATTATAATTTCGTGTGAAATGTAATTTCGTTTGACAATTCCATGAGAAATTACCTGGCCTATATATAGGTGCAGTCTGATTTCGTTTGAAGGAGTTCTAACTTTCTGGATTCAGTACCGAAGTGCTGCCGAAGTGTCTACTCGCTGTAAAACTTTGTCAAATCAATCAAAAGATAGTTTAAAGTGTATTTCTAGCTGAATTGAACTTGATACGTTTATTTTCGCCTCTTGTATTGAGAAAAACTCTTCTGATCGACTCATTTGGGTCAGAAAACGATCCTACACAAACAGCACTGGAGCTCCCCAAGGCTAGAAGCTTGGTCTAATAAATCCCTTGTCCAAAAGTTCTTGAAGTTGTGTTGATAGCTCTTGCATTTCTGAGGGTGAAAGTCGATAAGGTGCCTTGGCCACAGGCTCGGCGCCTGGAACCAAGTCAATATGGAATTCGACTTGTCGCAGCGGCGGAAATCCTGGCAAGTCTCCGGGGAAGACTTCAGGATATTCCCTCATAATTGGGATATCTTCCAGCTTCTGCTCAGCGGCTTCCTTGTCCACAACGTGTGCCAAGAAGGCAACACATCCTTTCCGCAAACATCTTCGGGCTTTCAAACAACTGATGATCCTTAGAGGCGTATCATGCTTCTCTCCATGCACTAAAATTGTCTCTCCATTCGCCATCGGAACGCGAATGATCTTCTCGTGACATACGATCTCTGCTCGGTTGCTCGACAACCAATCCATTCCAACTACCACGTCAAAGCTTCCAAACTCGACTGGCCAAAGATGAAGCGTAAACTCGTGCTCCCCAATCTCTATTACATAGCCTCTAATGACTTCATTTGCTTGTACTAGCTTTCCATTAGCTAGTTCTATCGAGTATGGAATGTTTAGCTTACTAGCTACTAACCCAAGCATATTCTTAAATTCTAGGGATACAAAGCTATAATCGGAACCAGTATCAAACAGTACAGATGCAAAGCGTTGGTTGATAGGGAACGTACCAGTGACTACATTCGGATCTTGGCGAGCTTCCCTAACTCCAATGTTGAAAACCCTTCCCTGAGCTTGGTTGGTTCTCGGACAATCACGCTTGAAATGCCCAACATCTCCACAGTTAAAGCAACCTGGTTCCCGACCATTTCCATTTCCATTTCCGCCCTGGTTGTTGTGCGCTCCACGGTTTCCATTACCAGCTGGGTTTCCATTGCCACCATGATTTCCGTTACTGCTATTTCCTCCTTGGTTGCAGTTTCCATACCCATCTCCACCACGATTACTGTTTCCATTCCCATTGCCATTACCTCTCTGACCACCATTACCACGACCAGTACCAGCCCAACACGTCTCCTTCGAATGACCATTCTTTCCTCAAGACTCACAGTTCCTAACCCGGCAATGGCCGGCATGATCGTACTGGCACACATCACATTTGGGCAGAGTGACCATATACCCTTTTCCTTTGTTTTCAACACCAGTCTTGACTTCAAACGGTATCTTTCTTCTTGTTAGCACTGCTGGTACCTTTCTTGAAATTTGAGAACTTCCTTTTGTTCTCACCTGATGACTCAACACGAGTCTCCTTTTTCTTCTGGTCAGAGATCGAAAATTTGTTCAACCTGATCGCTTCTTCAGTTAGCGCCACACTCAGATCAATGGCCTTGGTGATCGTTGCAGGCTTTGATGTCGTCACCATGCTCATGATTTGGGGTACCAATCCCCAAATAAAACGCTCAATGCGCTTAAATTCCGGATCAACCATGTAAGGTACAACGCGAGATAGGTCATGAAATCTCTGCACGTATTCAACAATCTTTGGACCATCCATCTTGAGGTTCCAAAACTCAGTATCCAATTTCTGTATCTCAGCCCTTGAACATTACTTCTTGCGCATAAGTTCCTTCATCTCATCCCATGTCATGGCATATGCAGCCTCTTCTCCCAAGGTCTAAACTTGGAGATTCCACCATGATAGCGCTCCATCTAAGAACAATCCAGATATGTAGGTGACCTGGTACTCTAGCGCACACTTGCTCATTCTTATCACATAATCAATTTTCTCCGTCCATCTAACAAAAGCTACAGCACCCCCGGTGCCATCGAAATTCAGAGGCTTACAGTCTAGGAACTGCTTATAGGTACAGCCTGAACATGCAACATCATTCACAGAAAGCATTAGCGAACGCACATGGAATATCCAAATATAACGTAATGCGTCTTTAGTGACTTAAACATTACCAAGAGGGGGGTTACTTCCCGAGGTACCTCCGCTATGTTCAGAGCGCAAGGCCTCATGTTGTGCTATCACTCGTGAAATCCGTTCTTGTAGCTCAGCCTCTGTTGTGGGCAACTGGTTGTCTCTTTGAGGAGGCATCTTCTAAAGAAGATCGTATAGGTCAGGTCTTATGCATATAAGTATGTAGTACGTGTATGTAATAACATTTATCAACGTAAGTAAACACATAACATCACATTCATATCACCAATGTATGATTCTACAATGCATATAATGAGAATATTGTGATTGAGCTTGTATAAATCATCGACCACAAATACAGTTTCACATGTTCTACAAATGTATCGTATCACATCAAAAGGGACTATATGGTCACACTACCCTTGTCCGAAATGTCAATCAATCTACAACAGTCATAAAATCAAAATGCGGTCTTGAAAAGGCTTCGTAAGCTAGGCTCAATAGCGACACTCTCATCAAAAGTAAGCTACCTGCATAAAACCAAAAACTGGCTTTGCTGATGGTGGGTGAGGAGGAGGTGGAGGAACGAAAAGTAAACTACGCACATGCGCTAACTCATTCTTAAGAGCATTAACGCGATGCAACAGATAACTAATCTGCTGCTCCATGGTAAGAAATCGAACGTCAAAATCTGGGTAAGGCAGAAGAAGAGCAGGTGGAGTCGCAAAAGATGACTGACATGAACAAGGTGGAGGACGTGGAATCCTCTCTAGCTCCATGACTCTACGACACAAAATCTCATACTGAAGCTGCAAGGACAAGAGTAGCTCATCCCTCATGTAGCCAATAAAGTGGGAGGGATGGTATGGATCATAGACTGGCATAGTGTTCGGCGAAAACCATATGAGTGGCTCGCCTGATGGTGCAGAAGTAAAATGAGTAGCAGGTGTATACTATGGCATGTAAGGAAATGCGGCTGACACGTGTGAAACATGGTCAGGCTGCTGGCTAGACGGACCTTCCCCTGGACGGGGTGGAGGGATATCCTGCAAGAATGTGATCGGTAGGTCAGTGCGGTGAACATCGGATATAATCGGGTGAAATGGGGAAACATCAACAGGTGCATGTATGTGAGGGGGAGTAACAGGCTCAACAAAAGGGGGTATATCATCATCGTCCTCTATCCACCCATTGCTGGTGAATGCGTATCTGGGGTCTATCTAATCAGCAAAAGCAGCATGGTCAGCGGGTGCAGGGATCGGATCGGGTACAAGTGGTGTAACAACAGGTATGCCAACAGGTACAGGGTCATGGTTAGGCAGGGGATCAGGAGCAGGTATAGGCTCGGGTGCTGGCATCGGCTTAGGAGCAAGTGCCTGCTCAGGATCAGCTGGTATGGGCTCCAGATCAGTGGGTGCATCAAAAGGCTGATCGTCAGGAGCAAAGTCAATCTCATGCCCAGGCTTAACGTCATGATCAAAGTCGTGTGGAATAACAGGTGCAACAGACAGGGCCGTGTCAGAATCAGAATCAGTGGGGTAACGCTGCAATCCCAGTGCATGCAAAGTGGTGGATGACACAGACTCGAAAGAATCTGGAGCAGAATGATCAGCAGAAACCTCAACAATACGAATCCCAACGAGTGGAACAACAATGACATCATCAGCTGGAACTCCATCACCCTGGGCAGCATCTGGGGAACCATCAATGAAAAGATTGACATCATCATCAGACAAGTCATCAAAAGGAAAATCCTCGAGAGGAAAAGCCGCAAGAGGCAAAGGGGTGAAGATCGGAACCACGACATGCTCATCATCGGGGTGTCCGAGGATGAGATGGTCCTGGTCTGGAATAGGAATAAGGAAGGGATCCTCGTCGGGTAAACCATCAGTATGCGGTACATCGTCGCCAAAGTCAGGTAATGCAAAAGGCTGGAAATCATCGTCATCGTCACTCTCAGTGTCGGAGGTAAAAGTATCAGGGTCTGGGATAATCTCATCGTCCGAAACAATGGCCATGGGGTCGACAGTATCTGACAGTCCACTCTCAGATGAGGACATAATGTCTGTAACAAAACAATCACAACATATGCACATATATCAACAATCATTATTATGCATGTAAGTAATAACAATGTAAGCACATATTCATCCTAGTCTTTCCAGACTATCCCACCCAGCCTCTCAGACTAAACTACTTAGTCTCTCAGACTAAACTCCCAAGTCTCTCAGACTGCCCCAACTAGTCTCTCAGACTAACTACCCAGTCTCTCAGACTGAATTACCCAGTCTCTCATACTGAACTATAAATGAATTCTTTGAAATGTGATTTGTGTCTTTTATTTGTAAAAATGTTTGTTTCCTGGATCTGGGCGTTTCATGTATGCAATGAAAATATGTTGTGAAAACATTTTCATGAGAGCCCTAATGATCGTAGTCTAGACTCGAGAAAGAATCCTAGTTCGCTATGATCGAAGCTCTGATACCAAGCTGTCACACCCTGACTTTTGCGGAAGCGTGATTATGGTGTGACTTTCTTAATACGATAGCAATCAATCATAACAACACTATATGATAAAACCATTAGATGTTCATCCATAAATTAAGTTTGAAAATATCACAACATAATTGTCAGAAACGTAGACTCCAAATTTAATTTACAAACCAAAACATGTTTTAAAGTGTTCACGAAGACTCGACAAAAGACCTTAAATAATACCGAGTTTAGAACCATGCATCTCGTCCAGGAT
The DNA here is from genome assembly GCA_030545235.1 of Helianthus tuberosus. NCBI lineage: Eukaryota > Viridiplantae > Streptophyta > Magnoliopsida > Asterales > Asteraceae > Helianthus > Helianthus tuberosus. Next base: position 123,075,714 of record CM060354.1, read on the forward strand.
TAAGATACATCTCCTAAACCCTAATGACTCCGGATGACAACTTTTTATTCATGACGCAGCTTGGAACATGCAAACACCCGCCAGATCCACTTAATTCCCTGAAATACATGTAATTTGAAAACATCAACAAAAGTTGAGCGAGTTCATGTGTTTTTCTGTGTATATGAGTAACCTTTAAAGTGTCACACCCCTTTCTAAGGTGGAAGCACGAGGTGTGATCATGAAAGGTTTCCATTGCATACGATTGGTAAACATACTACATGCTCATAAAAATAACTTCAAATGCCAAACATTACATTACTGAACACATAGATTAAGTGTCTACATCGCGAGACAACACATTGTCTGAAAGTTTACAACTTTATTCAACAATAAACATAAACGACATCCAAGAGCATGAGTAAAGCCGCGCGCACATCCACTTTTAGTTACCTGAAATACATGTGAGTTTTGGAAAAACGTCAACTTAATGTTGGTGTGAATTCATGCAGTTCTTGTATTGAACGTTTGTATACTTTGTATGAAAAATATGGTATATGTCTTGTATAAATCAAGTATTCTTGTATAAATCACGTGCTCTTGTTTAAATCAAGTATTCTTGTATAAATAACGTATTCTTGTATAAATCACGTACTCTTGTATAAATCAAGTATTCTTGTATAAATCACGTATTCTTGTATAAATCACGTATTCTTGTATAAATTACGTACTCTTGTATAATTCAAGTATTCTTGTATGTATCAAGGTTGTTAATGGGTTGCAAGGCCATTAACATGTGACATGACATAGGAAGCGACCAAACCATAGGCATTTTTCTAGTTATCGATTCTGAGACACAAAAGCACTACTCGGTACTCGTTCTCACCGAGAGTGTGGCTGCCCGAAAACCCGTTAGATCTAACCTTTTGTTCTGCGGTCTAGGTATATTGTTGATTAATGGTGCTTATGGTACCCTATTCGTGACACGATTTCTCGTATCATTTCTCGTATCATTCCATAAAACGCATCATATTTGGTACTCGTTCTCACCAAGAGTGCTTACTGTTTTTGTATCCATCATACCATTTGTAAACATTGTAATATTTGTAACATGTATTTCACCCCCGAAGTTATAAAACCAAAAACAGTTAAGAGAAAAGGATGAGCATGAACTCACAACTTTGCGTTCATGCGTCGTAAACTTCACCGGATTTGCTTATCTAGCGTTGTGACCTAAACGTGTTTTATTAACGTTAGTCACTAGACTTGTATCGCAAAAGTACAAGTCACTATCTTTTGTATATGTGTTCTTGTGTTAAAAATAATTTATATTTTTAACTATGTATCTTACTTATATTATTTTCTCAAAAATAAATATAAGTATCTTCTATTTTTCACCCGAATTATGTATTTTGTCCAAAGCTTCATTTCATGTTCATAACTTGTCCAAGTTATTTATTCTACCAAGTAATATATTTTCATAAATATATTCTCTTGTATTTGTCTAAGCATGTTGTATGTGTATTTTTGTATCTTCACTCCTTAGGAGTATTTAGTGTATTTTCAAGTCCTAATACACTATTACATGTAATACATACTACATACACTTAGCACAAAATCTTGTGATAAATAAGTATATATATCTTTCTCAAAAATATACATACGTAATATCAATTTTAATCTTGAAGAAATCATCATTTCTTAACACAAAAATTAGGGAAACCTTGGTAAATAGTTTTGGATATATTTTTAGGGAATAAGTTTCTCAAAAACTTATATTTTTCTAAGTGTTAAAATTTATAGCAATTTTGACAGAGTTTCACCTAAAAATGGAGGTTTTCCATGTTTTCAAAACATGTGTTTATTTTCTTTTAAATCATCATCAAACATCAACAATCTATTCTACACTTATCAAGTGCCAATAATCAAGTAAATCACTACATCATGAACTTGAAGTTTCGTAAAAACTTGTAGTAATTTTACCATGTTATTTAGTAGGTTTAGTTACACTTAAAAACATGGTTGTTTGTTTGTAAATCCCATTCTTGAAGGATTTGGTAATTTACAACTTGTAAGATGATTTTTCTAAAAATACTTCTTTTGTATTTTTCTTGCTTCATAAGTGTTTATACACTTGTTTTTCTAATAAAAAAATAGTGTAGGTTTAAGTAAAAACCAAGATCTTTTAAAAATCATATTTTAAAGTTGGTTTTCTTGGAAAACCATTCATAAATCTTGGATTTATAAGTTTACTAGCTCATTTTGTTTATTACTTTTCAAGAAATTATTTTGTTTTCAAGTTCATGTCTATGTACAAGGATGATCTTCTTGTGTTAACGCATAATCATCCTCTATCTTGCTAGATCAAGTGTTCAATCACAATCTAGCAAGCTCCATGTAGTGATTAACATCAATATTTCTAGTAATCAACAAGCAAACATCTCACATATACTAAACAACATCATTCTTTCCATTTTTCATCTTATGTTAGCATTATGTTTCAAGATTCATGTTCATATTCTTTAGTGTTCTTGTGTTCAACAATATATGTCATCTTTTAACCATCAAGATATGAAGAGATAAGAGATTATGAGGGCTCACCACTAGCAACAAGGCTAGGGAAGATTACTAGAACTTGAAGATGACAAAATGGTTGGATAAAAGCAAATGGGTGAGGTCCTTCAAGATCCACAAGCTTCCAACTTCCTAAATCACCTTCTAGCACCTTATGTGAACATTAAAATGCTTGGAATATGAATGAAAATGGATGGTATATGGGGGGTGGGTGTGAGCCGAGAACAAGGTGAAGGGATGGAGGTTGATGGTGTTGAGTGGTGTGTGAAGAAGATGGAGTATTTTCATATCTTCTTATAGTACTTGCATATCTTTCTACAAATCTCTTGAGATCTAATAAGATTACATGATATCTTGGCAAGATTTTTAGAGATTTAGCAAGATTACAAAATCAAAAGTGGGGCCCTTCTAGTAATATTTTGATGCTCTGGGTAAAGTCCGGTTGTTCGGTTAAATACAGGTTCGTTAAAGTGTTAAATTGCACCGTTTAGTGTCCTTTATGTATCCTTTTGTAACCCTTTTAATTCCCAACACTTAGGAGGGTATTCTGGATAATAAAACATGAATTCTGCACAATATTTATGTATTAAAAAGCTGATTATAGCTGAATTTTGTAAAATTCTGCACTTAAAGTGCGTTTCGGGTGCTTTTTAGTGCGTATTCTAACTTCCGGAATGTTTATATGTTAACCCTTGTATGTACTCTTGGGTTTTAATGTATTCTTGTCATTGGACCTACACCTAGGCTCCAGTTCTATTGTCTAACTGCTTTCTACAGAATTGTTGACACAATGTGTCTTGCCGGTGAGTTTACTAGTATTTCTGACGCAACGCTATCATTAATGCATAAAGCAATTTTTGTAGTATAAAACATGCATGAATTCACTTGTTTAGTATGTAATCAGACAATGTTGACATTTAAGCAGAAAATTGCAGTCATTAAATAATAATTAATGTGTACGGAATTTTCTGGTTTGGTGCCTGTTGTCACAGTCTCCCCCCGTTAAAAGAATTTCGTCCCGAAATTCAGGCTGAACTAACTCTCGCAGGAGTCTTCTTGAACAGGTGGGGGTACTTTTCTTTAAACTGGTCTTCACGTTCCCACGTGTACTCGGGTTCGTGCTTAGAGTTTCAATGTACTTTGACAAGTTTGACACTGCTCCTTCTGGTCTTGTTGACTTTCCAGTCGGTAACCTCAACGGGTTGTTCTGTAAATCGGAGGGTGTCATCAATATGCACTTCATCCGTAGGGATGATCACGTTTTCTTGTGTTGGACTCTTCTTGAGGTTGGATACATGGAATGTATCATGTACTCCATTAAGCTCTTCCGGTAATTCCAACTTGTATGCCACGGTACCAATTCTTTCCAAGATCTTGAATGGTCCGATGTATCGGGTATTCAGCTTCCCACGTTTTCCGAATCTTACTACGCCCTTCCAAGGTGAGACCTTCAACAAAACTTTGTCTCCCACCTCGAATTCTAATGGTTTTCATCTTCGATCAGCGTAGCTCTTTTGTCGTTCTCGAGCCGCCTTAATGCGCTCTCGGATCTGCATAATCTTGTCGGTTGTCTCTTGTACTAGTTCAGGACCAACCATATGTTTATCTCCGGTGTCTGCCCAACATAAGGGCGATCGGCACTTGCGGCCATACAGAGCTTCGAACGGTGTGGCTTTTATGCTTGTATGATAACTGCTGTTGTAGGAAAACTCAACTAAAGGTAGATGAGTATCCCAGCTGCTGCCTAGGTCCATGACACATTCGCAAAGCATATCTTCTAATGTTTGTATAGTTCGTTCGCTCTGGCCGTCTGTTTGTGGATGGAAAGCCGTGCTTAGATCTAGTTGAGATCCAAAGGCTTCCTGAAAGGATTGCCAGATCCTTGAGACAAATCGTCCATCTCTGTCTGAAATAATCGAGATAGGCACTCCATGACGTGCCACAATCTCTTTTAAGTATATCTCTACGAGCTTTCCAGTGCTATCCTTCTCTCGGATTGGTAGGAAATGCACAGATTTCGTCAATCGATCAACTATTACCCATATCATATCATGCCCTCTAGGGGTCCTGGGTAATTTCGTTATGAAGTCCATCGAGATTTGTTCCCACTTCCACATGGGTATCTCTGGTTGTTGCAGTAGCCCAGATGGTTTCTGATATTCAGCCTTAACCTTAGCACTGGTTAGGCACTTTCCAACATAGATAGCAACATCACTTTTAAGTCTCGGCCACCAATAATATTCCTTTAAATCTTGATACATTTTGTCCAATCCTGGATGGATCGAGTATCTCGACTTGTGCGCTTCATCAAGGATGATTTCTCGTATACCGCCATAGAGCGGAACCCAAATATGCTTCTTAAAGTATAAGGTTCCCTCTTCATTTAGCACCATGTATTTCAACAAACCCTGGAGGTATTCAGCTTTACGGTTTTCCATCTTAAGGGCCTCTTGTTGTGCGTCGCGAATACGTTCAGTAAGGTTCGTTCGAATAGTCATTTCTAATGCTCGAACCCTTAGGGTCTTAACCCTTTCTTTTCGGCTTAACGCGCCTGCTACAACGTTTGCTTTTCCAGGATGGTACTTAATCTCACAGTCATAATCATTCAGCAGTTCGATCCATCGTCGCTGACGCATGTTTAATTCTTTTTGGTAAAATATGTGTTGTAAACTTTTGTGATCTGTGAAGATTGTACATCGAGTACCATATAAATAATGTCGCCAGATCTTCATGGAGAATACCACCGCACCTAGTTCCAAGTCGTGCGTGGTGTAATTCCTTTCATGTACTTTCAACTGTCTTGAAGCGTAAGCGATGACTTTCTGGCGTTGTATAAGCACACAACCCAAACCTTGACGCGAAGCGTCGCAGTATACCACGAAGTCTTCAGTGCCTTTGGGTAAAGATAGTATTGGTGCATCGCATAGCTTATTTTTAAGTAGCTGGAAGGCTTCTTCCTGCTTGTCACCCCAGTTGTACTTCTTGTCTTTCTGCGTAAGGGTAGTCAGCGGTTGAACTATCTTGGAGAAATTCTCAATAAACCGTCGGTAATAGCCCGCTAAGCCCAAAAATTGTTGAACTTCAGTTGGGGTCTTGGGAGCTTCCCAATTCTTTATTGCTTCAATCTTGGATGGGTCTACATGAATGCCTTTCTCGTTCACTACGTGACCAAGAAACTGTACTTCGCGAATCCAGAATTCGCACTTTGAAAACTTTGCATAAAGTTTCTCTTTCTTTAGTAGTTCCAGAATGGTCCTGTGGTGTTGTTCGTGCTCTTCTTTCGTTTGAGAGTAAATCAGGATATCATCGATAAATACAATCATGAATTTATCGAGATATGGTTTGCATACGCGGTTCATTAGATCCACACATACCGCTGGCGCGTTCGTCAGTCCGAATGGCATCACAAGGAATTCGTAATGCCCATAACGTGTTCTGAATGCAGTCTTAGGCACGCTTTCCTCTTGGATTCTTAACTGATGGTATCCAGATCGAAGATCGATCTTGGAATAGTAGCTCGATCCTTTCAATTGATCAAATAAGTCATCAATCCTCGGTAGTGGGTACCGATTCTTGATAGTGAGCTTGTTTAGTTCTCTGTAATCAATACACATCCGCAGTGTTCCATCCTTCTTCTTTACGAACAATACTGGAGCTCCTCAAGGCGAGAAGCTTGGCCTTATGAATCCTTTATCCAACAACTCCTGGAGTTGTGTAGATAATTCTTGCATTTCGGATGGTGCAAGCCGATAGGGTGCCTTGGCTACTGGAGCGGCTCCTGGAATTAAAAGGGTTACAAAAGGATACCTCCACACCCCTTTCTAAGGCGGAAGCACGAGGTGTGATCATGAAAGGTTTTCATTGCATACGATTGGTAAACATACTACATGCTCATAAATATAACTTCAAATGCCAAACATTACATTACTGAACACATAGATTAAGTGTCTATATCGCGAGACAACACATTGTCTGAAAGTTTACAACTTTATTCAACGATAAACATAAACGACATCCAAGAGCATGAGTAAGACCGCGCGCACATCCACTTTTAGTTACCTGAAATACATGTGAGTTTTGGAAAAACGTCAACTTAATGTTGGTGTGAATTCATGCAGTTCTTGTATTAAACGTTTGTATACTTCGTATGAAAAACATGGTATGTGTCTTGTATAAATAAAGTATTCTTGTATAAATCACGTGCTCTTGTATAAATCAAGTATTCTTGTATAAATCACATATTCTTGTATAAATCACGTATTCTTGTATAAATCACGTACTCTTGTATAAATCAAGTATTCTTGTATAAATCACGTATTCTTGTATAAACCACGTATTCTTGTATAAATCACGTACTCTTGTATAATTCAAGTATTCTTGTATAAATCACGTTTTCTTGTATGTATCAAGGTTGTTAATGGGTTGAAAGGCCATTAACATGTGACACGACATAGGAAGCGACCAAACCATAGGCATTTTTCTAGTTATCGATTCTGAGACACAAAAGCACTACTCGGTACTCGTTCTCACCGAGAGTGTGGCTGCCCGAAAACCCGTTAGATCTAACCTTTTGTTCTGCGGTCTAGGTATATTGTTGATTAATGGTGCTTATGGGACCCTATTCGTGACACGATTTCACATATCATTTCTCGTATCATTCTTAAAACGCATCATACTTGGTACTCGTTCTCACCAAGAGTGCTTACTGTTTTTGTATCCATCATACAATTTGTGAACATTGTAATATTTGTAACATGTATTTCACCCCCGAAGTTATAAAACCAAAAACAGTTAAGAGAAAAGGATGAGCATGAACTCACAACTTTGCGTTCCTGCGTCGTAAACTTCACCGGATTTGCTTATCTAGCGTTGTGACCTAAACGTGTTTTATTAACGTTAGTCACTAGACTTGTATCGCACAAGTACAAGTCACTATCTTTTGTATATGTGTTCTTGTGTTAAAAATAATTTATATTTTTAACTATGTATCTTACTTATATTAGTTTCTCAAAAATAAATATAAGTATCTTGTATTTTTCACCCGAATTATGTATTTTGTCCAAAACTTCATTTCATGTTCATAACTTATCCAAGTTATTTATTCTGCCAAGTAATATATTTTCATAAATATATTATCTTGTATTGTCTAAGCATGTTGTATGTGTATTTTTGTATCTTCACTCCTTAGGAGTATTTAGTGTATTTTCAAGTCCTAATACACTATTACATGTAATACATACTACATACACTTAGCACAAAATCTTGTGATAAATAAATATATATATATCTTTCTCAAAAATATACATACTTAATATCAATTTTAATCTTGAAGAAATCATCATTTCTTAACACAAAAATTAGGGAAACCTTGGTAAATGTTTTTGGATACATTTTTAGGGAATAAGTTTATCAAAAACTTATATTTTTCTAAGTGTCAAAATTTATAGCAATTTTGACAGAGTTTCCCCTAAAAATGGAGGTTTCCCATGTTTTCAAAACATGTGTTTATTTTCTTTTAAATCATCATCAAACATCAACAATCTATTCTACACTTATCAAGTGCCAATAATCAAGTAAATCATTCTTTCCATTTTTCATCTTATGTTAGCATTATGGCTCAAGATTCTTGCATTCCCGAAGATCTGCCAGGACTACCTCCACACCCCTTTCTAAGGCGGAAGCACGAGGTGTGATCATGAAAGGTTTTCATTGCATACGATTGGTAAACATACTACATGCTCATAAAAATAACTTCAAATGCCAAACATTACATTACTGAACACATAGATTAAGTGTCTATATCGCGAGACAACACATTGTCTGAAAGTTTACAACTTTATTCAACGATAAACATAAACGACATCCAAGAGCATGAGTAAGACCGCGCGCACATCCACTTTTAGTTACCTGAAATACATGTGAGTTTTGGAAAAACGTCAACTTAATGTTGGTGTGAATTCATGCAGTTCTTGTATTAAACGTTTGTATACTTCGTATGAAAAACATGGTATGTGTCTTGTATAAATCAAGTATTCTTGTATAAATCACGTGCTCTTGTATAAATCAAGTATTCTTGTATAAATCACATATTCTTGTATAAATCACGTATTCTTGTATAAATCACGTACTCTTGTATAAATCAAGTATTCTTGTATAAATCACGTATTCTTGTATAAACCACGTATTCTTGTATAAATCACGTACTCTTGTATAATTCAAGTATTCTTGTATAAATCACGTATTCTTGTATGTATCAAGGTTGTTAATGGGTTGAAAGGCCATTAACATGTGACACGACATAGGAAGCGACCAAACCATAGGCATTTTTCTAGTTATCGATTCTGAGACACAAAAGCACTACTCGGTACTCGTTCTCACCGAGAGTGTGGCTGCCCGAAAACCCGTTAGATCTAACCTTTTGTTCTGCGGTCTAGGTATATTGTTGATTAATGGTGCTTATGGGACCCTATTCGTGACACGATTTCACATATCATTTCTCGTATCATTCTTAAAACGCATCATACTTGGTACTCGTTCTCACCAAGAGTGCTTACTGTTTTTGTATCCATCATACAATTTGTGAACATTGTAATATTTGTAACATGTATTTCACCCCCGAAGTTATAAAACCAAAAACAGTTAAGAGAAAAGGATGAGCATGAACTCACAACTTTGCGTTCCTGCGTCGTAAACTTCACCGGATTTGCTTATCTAGCGTTGTGACCTAAACGTGTTTTATTAACGTTAGTCACTAGACTTGTATCGCACAAGTACAAGTCACTATCTTTTGTATATGTGTTCTTGTGTTAAAAATAATTTATATTTTTAACTATGTATCTTACTTATATTAGTTTCTCAAAAATAAATATAAGTATCTTGTATTTTTCACCCGAATTATGTATTTTGTCCAAAACTTCATTTCATGTTCATAACTTATCCAAGTTATTTATTCTACCAAGTAATATATTTTCATAAATATATTATCTTGTATTTGTCTAAGCATGTTGTATGTGTATTTTTGTATCTTCACTCCTTAGGAGTATTTAGTGTATTTTCAAGTCCTAATACACTATTACATGTAATACATACTACATACACTTAGCACAAAATCTTGTGATAAATAAATATATATATATATCTTTCTCAAAAATATACATACTTAATATCAATTTTAATCTTGAAGAAATCATCATTTCTTAACACAAAAATTAGGGAAACCTTGGTAAATGTTTTTGGATACATTTTTAGGGAATAAGTTTATCAAAAACTTATATTTTTCTAAGTGTCAAAATTTATAGCAATTTTGACAGAGTTTCCCCTAAAAATGGAGGTTTCCCATGTTTTCAAAACATGTGTTTATTTTCTTTTAAATCATCATCAAACATCAACAATCTATTCTACACTTATCAAGTGCCAATAATCAAGTAAATCACTACATCATGAACTTGAAGTTTCGTAAAAACTTTTAGTAATTTTACCATGTTATTTAGTAGGTTTAGTTACACTTAAAAACATGGTTCTTTGTTTGTAAATCCCATTATTGAAGGATTTTGTCATTTACAACATGTAAGATGATTTTTCTAAAAATACTTCTTTTGTATTTTTCTTGCTTCATAAGTGTTTATACACTTGTTTTTCTAATAAAAAAAATAGTGCAGGTTTAAGTAAAAATCAAGATCTTTTAAAAATCATATTTTAAACTTGGTTTTCTTGGAAAACCATTCATAAATCTTGGATTTATAAGTTTACTAGCTCATTTTGTTTATTACTTTTCAAGAAATTATTTTGTTTTCAAGTTCATGTCTATGTATAAGGATGATCTTCTTGTGTTAACGCATAATCATCCTCTATCTTGCTAGATCAAGTGTTCAATCACAATCTAGCAAGCTCCATGTAGTGATTAACATCAATATTTCTAGTAATCAACAAGCAAACATCTCACATATACTAAACAACATCATTCTTTCCATTTTTCATCTTATGTTAGCTTTATGTTTCAAGATTCATGTTCATATTCTTTAGTGTTCTTGTGTTCAACAATATTTGTCATATTTTAACCATCAAGATATGTAGAGATAAGAGATTATGAGGGCTCACCACTAGAAACAAGGCTAGGGAAGATTACTAGAACTTGAAGATGACAAAATGGTTGGATAAAAGCAAACGGGTGAGGTCCTTCAAGATCAACAAGCTTCCAACTTCCTAAATCACCTTCTAGCACCTTATGTGAACCTTAAAATGCTTGGAATATGAATGAAAATGGATGGTGTATGGGGGGTGGGTGTGAGCTGAGAACAAGGTGAATGGATGGAGGTTGATGGTGTTGAGTGGTGTGTGAAGAAGATGGAGTATGTTCATATCTTCTTATAGTACTTGCATATCTTTCTACAAATCTCTTGAGATCTAATAAGATTACATGATATATTGGCAACATTTTTAGAGATTTAGCAAGATTACAAAATCAAAAGTGGGGCCACCCTATTTGCAACCGTGAATGATATGGGGGGGGGGGGGGGGCAAAGCGTAACTTCCAACCTCTAATTTTAATAACAAGTTAGTTTACAAGTGTAGTTTTTTTAGGGAGTTGTGTGTTATTATGTTATAAGAGGTGTTATGGTGTTCGGGGACCATAACTAGTTTGGAACCATTAAAATAATGCTTCTAGTAATATGTTGATGCTCCGGGTAAAGTCCGGTTGTTCGGTTAAATACCGGTTCGTTAAAGTGTTAAATTGCACCGTTTAGTGTCCTTTATGTATCCTTTTGTAACCCTTTTAATTCCCAACACTTAGGAGGGTATTCTGGATAAAAAAAAAATGAATTCTGCAAAATATTTATGTATTAAAAAGCTGATTATAGCTGAATTTTGTAAAATTCTGCACTTAAAGTGCGTTTCGGGTGCTTTTTAGTGCATATTCTAGCTTCCGGAATGTTTATATGTTAACCCTTGTATGTACTCTTGGGTTTTAATGTATTCTTGTCATTGGACCTACACCTAGGCTCCAATTCTATTGTCTAACTGCTTTCTGTAGAATTGTTGACACAATGTGTCTTGCCGGTGAGTTTACTAGTATTTCTGACGCAACACTATCATTAATGCATAAAGCAATTTTTGTAGTATAAAAATGAATGAATTCACTTGTTTAGTATGTAATCAGACAATGTTGACATTTAAGCACAAAATTGCAGTCATTAAATAATAATTAATGTGTACGGAATTTACCGGTTTGGTGCCAGTTGTCATATAAAGTATGTCTGTATGTATGTAAATCCTGGTATGAGAGCATTAAGGAAAAACAGATCACCAATGGTTTGCAAGGCCAATGGTATGTGTGAAGTGATGCAGGAAAACTCAAACCTAGCGGATTTTGCCACGGCTTCGGTATGTGGACATAGTCACCACATGGGCCACCCTGGTTCTCATGGGTGTGGGCTCGCTACACCCAAATAGATCTATCACTCATGTCCCTCGGTCCTACGACGAGGATTAATGGCCTTAAGTGTTGTACCCACCACTCACATGATCAAGTAGTAACCTTCCTTAGCTAACCATACCAGGTATAAAATGTTTGTAAACAATTGTAACATGTATTTCACCCCCGAAGTTATAAAACTGAAAACAGTTAAAAGAAAAGGGGGACATGAACTCACTGTCTTGCGTCTTCGATAAGCGTAACTCAAGTTCCTTTAGCAACACGACTACCTACAATGTACTAAGGTCTATTAGACGAACGGGTCATGCCTTGTCTTAGTATTAATGTTTTTGAGTTACGTTTCTGATATCATTCCAATTTATATAATTATTGTCAAAATAACTAATATTCCAACTTAAATTATATTTATAAATTTTGGAATAATTGTCAAACAATATTTTCGTAATAATACTTCTCAAGTGTTTATACTTGCATTTCCTTCCCAAGGATGGGGGTATCTTATACATGTGTATTTTGTCATATTTTGGGGTCGTATTCCGGTGTGGGTTTATACGTACGAGAATACGTATTTTCTTGTAATTGTTAAGTATTCTTATACTTGATTTTGTGTTGAACTTTCCGGAATATTATTTCTAATAAAAGTCCAGTAATATATATATATATATTCCAAAATATATATTTGGAAATTATTACTTAGAAAAATTATTCATAATTTTTCGTTTTGGCAAAAATATTTGTAGTTCCAAAATAATATATTTTCAAGTCTAACTTTAGAAAATATATATAAACTTATTTTTACCCAAAAATATTGTATTTCAAGTTTATCCAAGAAAATATATATTTTTCCCAAAAATATTATATTTCCTAGTAATTCCCAAGAAAACATATATATTTTTAATCGTCAAAAATTATACATTTCCTTCTTGTCAAAATACGGTTTAACTTTGTGATAGTCATAAAAATCATATTTTCATTCCTTGTGTCCAAAATATTATTTACCAAAAATATATTTATAAATGTATTTTTCGGAATATTTTGTAAATTACATTCTTTCGTTCTGTTTCCCAATATTATGTGAGTAACTTGTGTATTTATTCCTTGAGATTTTTGGTATTATTTTGGATTGTAATTTCTTGGTGTTTTGTTAAGTTATATTATTTCAAGTCCTAAATAATATAAGTAATACACAAAGTATACAAATAATCACACACATGTGTCTTTATTGTATATATATATATATATATATATATTCTAAATATATATCTAGCCATTTTTATTTATAAAAACCAACCTCCAATATTTGTATTTTTTTGAAATAAAATTTATGGCAAGGTTTATATGGAAACTCATGGTTAAAATATACTTGTAAATACTTGTTTGAAAATATTTTTCTAAGTGTTTATATTTTTAGAAAATTTTGCCATAGTTTACCCTAAAAATGGAGGTTCCCATGCTTTCAAAGCATATCATTTTCTTTTAAAATCATCCCAAGAAATCAACAATTCAATCAACACTTACCAAGTGCCAAAATCATGCAATTTATACAACAACATGAACTTGAACTTTTATAAAAACTTGTAGTAACTTACTGTGTTGTTAAGTAAGCCTTGTTACCCTTAAAAATATGGTTATTTGTTTGTAAATCTTATTCTTGTAAAAATTAGTCTTTTACAACTTGTATGATGACTTTTCAAAAATCAATCTTCTTGTATTTTTCTTGTTAACAATGTATTTCTATACTTGATTCACCACTAAAAACATGGTTAGTTTCTTTAAAATCCATGATTATGTAAATCTTGTGATTTAACTTAGTTTCTTGAGAAAACTAGTTTTGAAATCACCCAAGTTTATGACTAGTAACATGTTACATACTTCATCATTCTCAAAATCATTTTTATTTTCAAGTTCATGAGAAACATAAAGTATGATCATCTTGGTCTTTCACAAGATCATCACCTCAACTTGCTAGATCATGTGTTTAATCACAATCTAGTAAGTTTCATATGATGTCTAACATCATAAACATAAATAATCAATCATCAAGAAGCAAAACAACACTTATCAACATGTATTCTTATGGTTTTGAGCTTTATGTTAGAGATTAACATCTTGTTCATTAGTGTTCTTTATGATTAAGAACATATATCATCTTTTAACCAACTAAATAAGAAGTAACAAGGGATTTTAAGAGCCTTACTACTAGAACAAGGCTAGGGATGAAACTCAAGAAGATGAAGATGATAAACTAGGTGGTTAATAGCAAATGGTGAAGGTCCTTCAATCTCCAAAGCCACCAAGCTTCCTTATCTTTCTTCTAACACCTTGTGATGAGTATGGATTATATGAAAATGAGATGAAGATGATGGTGGTGTGGGTGGTGGCTCACGACCGAGACCAAGGGAGGAGGGAGAGAGAGATGGTGTTGATGTGTGTGTTGGATGAGAATGAGCTCTAATACTTCCATACATTACTTATAACCATTTTAGATGTTTAACCCATGGATAATGTGTTCTCTAAGTACATAACAAGATCTATTAGCAAATCAAGTAAAATCAAAGATAATCAAGGTGTGGGGCCACCTTGTAACCGTCCACAACAGGGGGGGGGGGGGTACTAGTTGAGTGGTGATGGTAAGTTAAGTTAAATGGTTAGATTTCAAGTGCATAATTAGATGTTTTAGTTACTAGGTATTTTAGTGGGTGTTATGATGTTCAGGGATCATAACTAGCTCAGAAACATTAAAACAATGCTTCTAGTGTAATTTTGATGTTTCGGGTAGTGTCCGGTTGTTCGGTTGTATACTGGTTCGTTAAAGTGCTAAACTATACCGTTTAGTGTTCTTTATGTACCTTTTTGTGACACTTTTAATTCCTGACACTTAGGAAAGCATTCAGGACCATTTAGTCATATTTTTGCATGATACTAGCTTGTTAAAATGCTGATTTTTGCTGAATTATGCTGAATTCAGCACTTTGGGCGAGTTTTAGGCACTTTCTGGCACTTAAACTATCACTTAGGAATGCAGTTTTGTGGTCCTTACTTCCCTACACACCATACTAGTGTAGTACTTAGTCTCTGGCCCATACTGGGTCTTAAAACACTGTCTGTCTATGTACTGAGTTTTGTCAGCATTTTTCTGAGTTATCCGCTAACTGTGCTAACTGTGCTTTGTGCATCATTTATGTCAATATGGTTTGCATGTAATAATGATGTGACATTATGTAGTATGTGATGCACATGTAAGTATGATGCAGTAATCAGAAAGCAGTTAAGTATAATTCAGCACAGTCATTAAGCATTAATCAAGATTAATTAATTGTACGGATACCTGGATTTTTGGCGGTTGTCACACTTCAGTCTTTGGTCTTTGGATAGCTTCAGCTACAAATAATTGTTGACATCAACACACACCCCTTTAGCTGATGCATCGAATATCCAAAGTTTTAATTCATTGTAGATCAACTTGTTAGCAATGGCTGGTTAGGCAAATGAGCAAAAACTCTTCCATATCCTTTTGAAATGTAGTAGATGGATCCGGCGGGATAGGGTTAATCTCCATCCTCTCCCTATACTGGGCAATATACTCTTCAAGATCTGTCATACCGTCATAAAGCTTCATATTTGGATTTTAGAATCTTTTCAGGATTTCAACATCACAGATAGGATAAGCAAACCGAGATATCCTGTGATCCTGGGATACTTCCGGTATGGGCTGCCCTACCCCAAGTACACTTGATATCATATCCTTCAGCTTCTGGAGTTCTTTGGACAGTGCCGATGTTACACCTGCATCCTGCGAAGATCCAAGATTGTTAGTAGCAAGAGTATTGGTATTATTAGACAAGTTACCAGCTTGGTGATTCTGGCCATATCCTGGAGCATATCCTGGGCCCCTCACAGTCGTTATTCTAGCCGTTGAGGGTATCTCAGGAGCATTGCTCTAGGAACGGCTTGGTATGATATTGCCCTGATTATCCTCAGTATATACTGCTGAACTAAAGTTTAGCATCCTAGGCTGCAATGAGGTAACAGTATCCTTAGCAGGTCTCTTGGAGTTGGACTTCAAGAGTTGTATTTCTCTCATTATCATCTGCTTAGTTTCCTGTTGTTGCTTTATTTGATCCTGTATATTACCAAACAAAGTTAAAATTTCATCGTTAGAAGCCATAACAGGGGTTCTCGCTGGAACACCAGATCTGTAGACGTTTTGAGCGGGAGGAGTGTCTCGGGATATCTGGCTTGCATTTCTCCTTGGAGGAGCTTGAACTTGTGGAGGTGGAGGAAGCACCAAACCAGTTGTAGCAGGTATTGAGGAAGAGCTCATGTTTGATTTTGAAGCCATTGAAAACAGTTATGAAAAAAATTTGAAAATAAAAAGCCAAGTAATGATTTTAGCAAAGCTT
The DNA here is from genome assembly GCA_030545235.1 of Helianthus tuberosus. NCBI lineage: Eukaryota > Viridiplantae > Streptophyta > Magnoliopsida > Asterales > Asteraceae > Helianthus > Helianthus tuberosus. Next base: position 123,092,103 of record CM060354.1, read on the forward strand.
TTAGTAGAAATAGTACCACTTGCCCCATGGTGGGCGCCAAATTGTTTTGGTAAAAAATTACCGAAGCAATTAAGTGATCAAATTAGTTTATGAGGTAGTGTGCTATCGGTGTTTACAAAAAAGATGTCAAGTTGGTTGTTTAAAAAAACAGTTTCAGGATATAGCTTGAGGATATCAAACTATATTAACAATCAAACAATGAGTAGAAAATGTAAAGGTTGACACATGATGTATGAGGAAAGCCCTTGATCAATTTAGATCACCGGCATAAAACCTCAGGAGCTGACAATCGTCGGCTGCCTTGTTCTTCTTATTACTTCATATAACAGGATACAACTTCGGGATAATGCTCAGATTAGCTCTAAGTGTTACAACGATTGTATAGAGTGAGTGAGTGGTAAATTGCAGAAATAGCAAGTGAAGTGTGATTGTACAAGAAAGAGTGTTCGAATGTGTGTGTATAACTTCTGATCTGGTACCCCCTTTTATAGTTATAAAAATCAAGTAAATATCCTCTAAACTAGGGACTCTATCGGATATTCCCTCTTGACCATTGTGGACTTCTTCCACAGCTCCAACGTCCATCTTTCAACTGGTTTGAGCGAGTCTTCAATAGAACCAAGCCCACACGTCCGTTAATACCTTACAACCAAAGAAAATTGTTAGTTGGCGAGTAGGATACCCCCACGGGATGTTACCAATATCCTGGTTCAGTATCATGGTCGCAGTATACAAAATATTAGGATATGTCATTAGGATATAAGTTCGAAATTCCACCCATAACAACCTAGTACACATGTGTATACGGTGATGTACACATGTGTATATTGTTATGAAGGTGTAGGATCGTTTTGCGACCCGAACGAGTCGTTCAGAAGAGATTTTATCAGTTTCAGAGGCGGAAACTAAGAAACCGACGTCGAAACAGCTTGAATATCACTTTAAACACTGATTATATTGATATTATATCATTTACAATCAGTCCTCACACCGGCAGCACCTCGGTATGGAATTTCAGAACTGTTACAAATGACATGCACACAACCCTATATATAGTAGTTAGGTTTTGCTTGAACTATACACGTTCACCTTGAAGCAAAACCCTCAAATAAAGTTTCAAGCGAAACCCACATTAAATGTCACATTCAAGCGAAACCGACAAAATACATAAATTTGACTTGAAACTTGCTTTGTCTTCTTGTGATGATGTCATTTGATGATGTCATATTGTGATGTCATCATTCAATATGATGACATCACTCTTGTAAAGATCTGCAACGAACCCGAGACTCGACATAAGACGAAGACGACAGATGAATGCACCAACAGACTCCCCCTCCGATGTTGACGAGTCTTAAATGTCGAGTATTCTCAATCTTCAGTCTTTATCAGTCTCTTTTCTTTCTTAGCATATACCAAAATCTTCTCTTTGGCTCTAACCTCGTCAGACTCCCCCTCTCATCATGATGGGATCGCTATCTGGAATTAGCTATCACCTAGAGATCACATCCTGGTTTTAATTCTGTTCAGCTCAATTCCTGCACACATTTTCTCATCAAAAACATAAGTTTTCACTTAAATCAATAAGAAAAACTTACTAATAATAGTTACATCAAGTTCAAATTAATGATCCCGATTAACTAATCAAACTTTCTTTCTCAAAATCAAAATTTCTCAACTCAATACACACACTCCCAAACCAGTTCATCATGTTCAGCACTTGAAATTTTGAATATCAGCTTTCCAACATCAGTTGTCGAAAATCCTTTTGTATTTTTCAAAATTTATGCTAAAACATACTAAAAATCTTTTTGGATTTTTGAAAGTAATGAAATGCAGAGAAGAAATATTTACAGACAATGTTTTTGTGAGTTTGTGCAAGAGGATCATATCAGTTTTTGAGACAAATCACCAACACCGTTAAGCTTCATTACATTTTAAGTTTTAAACGATTCACTTAGATTGTCAGTATGTTTGTCCACTTAAATTTTCACACAAATTTCAACTGCTTCGAGATACGAAATTAAGGTTTTAAGAACTTAAACTCAATCGCGTGTCCCACCTCAGAATATACTCCCGTATCCAGATCCCAATATTCAGTCTTACAGGTGAGTATACTACAATGATATCTGTACATAAATTAGGTAATGCGAGGGCCGAGGGATCTCAGGTCGATACTTCCGTATACGCAGAGAGATATCAGCTTCGACTTTAAGGAATGTCCCATTTAGAGGATCTTTTAGCTACAACAGCAGCGACTATCAATTTTATTGTTTCATCAGCATGCTGAGGGTTTATGTTATGTTTCAAGCATTTGCGGAAAGTATTATCCAAGGACTAGGTCAGAACCATCGTTCAGCAGAAGTCCCGGAATAATACCCCAGATATCATTGTGTATAAAAACCTAGTATATCAGAAAAAGGAATCTTTCAAACGAGATTTCGGGGGTTACCCATATATCCGAGAGATGTTTCCCCACGATATAAGCAAGTTTGAAATTTAGGTTTATATCTCGTCACAATCTACTAAATGTGCAAAAACCTACTAACACATCATCAGTGAGACCGTTTATCACTTTTTAACTTTCCATTTCTTTAGCATGTTGTGATAGTCCACTGATATACTATCATTTCCTCTTTTTGACAACAAAACTCATTTTTGCATTTTTCAATGTTTTTTACTTTTTCAAATTTTCAAATTTTTTTTTAATTTTTACTCCCCCTAAAATCAAAATATGTCTCAATTTTGATTTTCTGGGAAAATTTGAAAACAAGCTGTACAAGAAATGTGACAACATGATGAGAATTACTTCAATTCTCCATTCACTTGGCTTGAACAATCAGAACTCCCCCTGATGACAAAACATTTTCCCATAGTGATTTCAAAACACTTAAGTTTGTTTTAATCAAAATGGTTTTTCCGGAAAATAAGTTTTGTAAGTCATTTCTCAAACATGGAGTTTCATCACCTTGTTCTCTTCAACCACTTGTAAAAACTAACATTTGTAAGATCAATCCACAAACATCACTTGTAGAAAATCAAGTACAATTTAATGTCCCTGATTTACCACTTGTAAGACGAAATATCACATTCATGAATTTCTCAAGAAATGTGCCGATTCATGTTCCACGCTTACCAACCTGGGAACTCCAGCAAGTCAGGTTTTTCATTTAAACAGATTCACCCAAGCCTGACGGTCCTTGGGTGATTTTGAATTCTTGTTCAACAATGGTGGAAAATTTGCATCATCCATTGTTAAACCTGAATTCTCAGTTTTTACCTCAACTACCGGCTCTTCTGGCTTTACCGTACCAGAATCATTGCCTGCACATGGCTTGTCTGACTTTGATCTGTCAGATTCATCGCCTGAAGGTGGCTTGTCTGACTTCGACACGTCAGATTCATCGCCGACATGTGGCTCCTTTGTTTCCGAAGAAACAGATTCATTGCCACAAACTTTCTTCTTCTTCTTTTCCTCTTTCGTCCTCAGATTTGTATCCGATGAATTCGTCTTGCTTGACTTTGCCATCGAGGGAATCGATTCATCAGAACTCTTATTTTTAACAGATGAACCCGAGGACAAAATCCTTTCGAGATACTCTCTCGCTTTCTTCCTCTTTTTCCTCAGTCTGTCTTTTTGCCCCTGCGAAAGCTTCACTTTCGGTTTTATAACTTTCTGTTCTTGAACTTTAGGTTCTTGAATTTTCTGTTCCTTGGGCTTGACATTGACTGGTTTCTTCACCTGCTTCTGAGATTCATCCCTCGATCTTCTCATTGATATCATTGAGCAATCTCTAGCAATGTGATCAATCATGTTGCAGTTAAAGCATCTCCTTGATTCAAACCTCCAACTCTGGCAGTTAACAGCAATGTGTCCTTGATAGCCGCATCTGTAACACACTCTGTTATCGTACCAATCACTATTTTCAGTCCAAACATTCAGATCATAGCACTGTTTGGCTTGGTGATAATCCTTGCTCCTCTTGTTTGCTGGATTTGGCTTTTGAGCACTGTGGTCAAACCTGCACCACTTATTACCAACAGTTTTTGAATTTTCATTTTCCAATTTTTGTGAGTTTTTATCACGATTGGATGATTTAACCGATGAGCTTTTATTTTCTTTTTGAAGATTTTTCGGTTTTTTATCTTTTTGTTTTTGTTCCACATTCTTCTTTACAGGTTTTTGCTTTGAGCATTCACCTTTCTCAGTCGAATGTAAAACAGTTTCTTTAAACATTTCTTTTAATTTCAAAAATGTTTTCTTTTTCTCATCATCATCAGTTTTCTCATCACAATCTTCAACTTTGACATTGTCAAAATTTGTGACATTGTCACTTATTGGAACATAATTGATCGGTTTTGGACAGGGATAATCTGGTGTTGATGACGAAGTCTCAAAACCTTTCAATTTCTCTTCAAGCTCTTTGATTTTAATCCGAGCTTTTTCAGCTTCATTTTCAAGTCGAATTATTTTCTGAAGATGAGAGTTTATTTCAATCTGTTTTTCAAGATTATTTTTAAAAATGGCAGATTTCTCATCTTCTAAAATCTTCATTTGACTTTGAAAATCTTTTTCAAATTTTAATTTTTCATTTTTAAATTCTTTTTCTTTTTCTTTCAAAATCTTGTTTTTCAATGTCAAACTGTTCAAATCACTTAACAGTTTGTCATTTTCAGATTTCAACCTCTCACAATTTTCCTGCAAATCAAAAATATGTTTCTTATCAGCTTTCATCTCATCTTTCAAAACTGAAATTTCTTCAGTCTGTTCCTCTCCCACTTGAACACCTTTACTCTTGCTCTTCTTTAATATTGATTTTACACTTTGACTTTTCTTCTTCTCAGCATTGATCACCATCTGTTCTTCAATCTTTTTAATGAGTGGACAAATTGTCAGTTGGGAAAATTCTCTAAAAGTCTTCAAGTTTAAGATATAATTTTCCCATTCTTCTCGAGGTAAAGCACTAACAAATTTTTCAACCCATTCTTCTGATTCTTTTTTAATACCCTTCTCAGACATTGAGCGAACAAGATGGCTATACCTCTTAATGATACTCTTTGTACTTTCTCCTGGACAACCTGAAAATGAATCAAATTCTTTATTTAATACATTTATTCTATCAATAGTTTCTCTTGTCATATTAAAGAAATTGATATCCATGATTCTTGTAGTTCAAGTGGAATAGCCTAACAATCAGATTCAAGCGGAATAGCAACCTGTCTTTTAAGCGGAATACCTGAAACAAACAAACAATCAGTTTAAATGAATTGAATATGTGAATGTTTGTGACGGTTGAATCGATCTAGGACTCGTGTCGAAGATTCATGAACTCGATTAAATTTTGATGAAGTGAGATTTCTGAATGAATGGGCCGACAGATCTTTCACATGGGCTTCAACACTTTAATCAATTTATAATTTGGTCCAACAACAATTTCCAATTCAAATCAAATTTACTTTGACTTCAAAAACCACTAACTCGACAACAACATTAATTGATGGTACACCAAAAGCACATGGGCCAAAGTATATTGTGTATCACTGTACCAATTTCTTTTTTATTATAGCCGACAACCCAATTGACAACTAAAATTCTATTTGGCCTTCATTCTTGAGCAGTATGATCACATGAATTGATAAAATCTTGTGCCGACAACAATTAATGATGATCACATGTATCGGTAAATGATACTGACACACTCAACCTACTCATCACATGCAACTAACAATCTTCTATAACGTTTCACACAAATCGAAGATAACCACCTCGGGAATGATTATCACGTGAATGAACCGATAAGTCTTGAAATAACAACAATCACATGCAATCCTTGGAACAATTCAAAACAATCAATTACTTTGTATGTCGACAAAGTCGATTCACGTGATCACATGACACACTTTGACCAACTTTCACATGTAATCCGATAAAACAAGACTTGATTTTAATTGAATTTTCTAATTAAATGTGGCCGACAACTTTATCCTTTACATGCAAACTGGAATTCTCACTAGACCTCCATTTACACTAGCAGACAACTTTAGTTGTTAAATTCAAACAACTGACATCACTTTGAATCACATGAACTGATACACGCATGTGATATCTTTTCCCAAAGAACTGACAACCTTGATTAATGAATCACAATACACGAAGCTATTTTTCAAGCGGCCATCAGTTTTAAGTGAGACTTACGATATAACCTCAAGCGAAACAGGTCAATTTCAAGCGAAAGCCGGTGTTTCGCTTCAACAACTACCAAAATTTCAAGCGAAAGCCAACAGATTTCAAGCGAAAGCCTGATGACGTCAGCAAATGTCGAACCAATTTCAAGCGAATGTCATGTTTTTAACTAGTTTTAAGTCGATTTAAGCTCAGAAACTTTCCAGGATTTGTTAATACATGATTACGCACAAGATATGTGAATTTGAACCGATTTTATCCGTGAAAAAATTTTAAGTTTGAAAAAGAAAGGTGTAGAAACAGAAAAAGTGACAAAAACAGGCTGTTTTGGCAAGATCTCTTCCTCCTGAGCTCTGATACCACTTGTAGGATCGTTTTGCGACCCGAACGAGTCGTTCAGAAGAGATTTTATCAGTTTCAGAGGCGGAAACTAAGAAACCGACGTCGAAACAGATTGAATATCCCTTTAAACACTGATTATATTGATATTATATCGTTTACAATCAGTCCTCACACCGGCAGCACCTCGGTATGGAATTTCAGAACTGTTACAAATGACATGCACACAACCCTATATATAGTAGTTAGGTTTCGCTTGAACTATACACGTTCACCTTGAAGCGAAACCCTCAAATAAAGTTTCAAGCGAAACCCACATTAAATGTCACATTCAAGCGAAACCGACAAAATACATAAATTTGACTTGAAACTTGCTTTGTCTTCTTGTGATGATGTCATTTGATGATGTCATATTGTGATGTCATCATTCAATATGATGACATCACTCTTGTAAAGATCTGCAACGAACCCGAGACTCAACATAAGACGAAGACGACAGATGAATGCACCAACAGAAGGTTTATTAATACACTGGGTTGAACACATATGTACAAAGAATTTTTTTATTTGTCTGCAACCTGGGTTGTACACTATCTACACATGTGTATAAGCAGTCGATACACAGGTGTACAAAAGGTTTTTTATGTGACAACCGGTACTTAACGCCTCTTAATTACACGATTAACAAACGTTTAAGGTGATAATAAATAGCGTTTAAGGCATGAATTAACTTAATTAGGCTTTTGGAACGCCTAGGATCACCTATCTACCCTTACAGTGTGCGTATGGTGATTTTCGGGAAATCTGCTGAGCGATAAGCGGTAATGAACTGATACCATACAAAATACTGACAACACCGACAAATACGAATTTTATATGCACAACTTATATATATGAATGTGGTTTTACGAAGATATCAAGCTTTTGAACGTCATAAAACGCGTACACTGTAGATAAGCTCCGACAACGAAACGGAAGCATCGGACACTTACATTTCCTTTAAAACTGAGATATGTTATGATATATTTAGCTTCGTTTTCAAATTTTATTATCCGTAGTTGAAACCGGATCGCAAAACGGACAAGAAACGGTAACCGAGTCATTTTACGCGTTTTTAACGCAACCAAGACAAATACACGTCTAATAACGATATACTACACAATTTTTAGTGTTTTGGTTCTAAAGATTTTGTTTTATGACATTTTACGATGATCAAGTTCGAAAACGGGCTTCCAAAAACATATCAGGCCGCGCAAAACGGGCTAGTGGGCCTGGGGCCCAAGCCCACTTGGAAGACCTATTATATAAACACCTTATCTCATTTTTTTGGTCATTTGAAACCCTAAACTCTCCTGTGCACACAAATACACCTCTACTCTCTCCTTATTCTTCGATTACATACACACAAGTTGACAACCACCCTTATCTCTCTTAATCTCTGGTAAGCGGAACTCGTGACTCCGGCCTGCGTGTGACAACTGTGCTCTGTAAACGATGTACGATGTAAAAAAAATATCAATTATCAATAAAACAATGTGTTTTGGTGTTAATATATGTGTATTTGTGTTTGATGATTTTACGATTTGATTCGAGTTCGATTTCAAGCTTTAAATCGCTTTCTGGAAAGTTATACGCAAACTGATGCGTAAACGTAATCAGTTTAACACGACAAAACACTCTAGAATAGTGATATATGCTTAACATACCTTAAATAACCTTTACAAAACTTATAAATAAGTTTTGGAGGGTTTGGTGTGTCGAAAACAAGTTTATTCGATCGCAGGGACTAATTGTGTCAAATTACGAAACTATGCCGATTCGTATGGTAACGAACATTTCGGAAGTTGATCATAAGCTAAACATACCCTAAATATCCTTTACATATCTTAGAAATAGGCTTTGAGGGGTTCGGTATGTGAAAATAAACTTATTTGATCAACAGGGACTAAAAGCATCAAAAAGTGCATAAGTTTGCATTTTCGCGCATATCCTACTTTCTGAATATATCCGGACATCCAAAAATTTTGTAATCATTAAAATATTTTATTTTAGTGATTGGAATGCAAAAATACCATTCGTCGCGCAATTTGGATCGTTTTTCGCGTCCGTTCGAGATTCGTCGTAATTAACCGAATAACGCAACCGTATGACCAAACGAACCAACATTCGACATAATTTCAAGCATGTTTCAAGTCCCCTGTGCTTTAACATCCTTGTAGAGCCTTGAAAATGAGTTAACGGGGTTTAAACGCGTCGAAAATGGCTTAAACGAGCTGCAGGGACCATTTCTGCCATTATTGCAAACTTTCTGGAACTGGGTTGTGGTGGCGTCGCCCAACCCCAATGGGGTGTTTCTGTGGCGGCACGCCACCCCCTCATCTGGGCAGAAAAAACATTTTTAGCAACCAGCTTGAACTTGGGGGTCTTTTATGTAACTTTTTCAATACCATGAACTAGTTTTGGAGATCCCATTGTATCAAATACCATGTTCCACAAGTGTAGGGTCAAGATTACACCTTCTAAACACTTGGAATGATCTCCTTGATCCTAACTTCCTATAAATAGAAGTGGGTTCTTGGCCATTTTCCTCACATTTGATCTCAATTCCTTCTCTAAGTTGAAGCTCTCCTTGTGAAGCTTCATACCTGAGAATTTTGAGTTCAAATCTTCCTTGCTTGGACCCTTTGTAAGCTTCTTTCATACTTTTTATGTATTTCAAGCATGAAAGTCAAACAGTGTTTGACTTTCTGCTTTGACCATGAATTGGTCAACACAAAGTTTGGTTGAACTTTGCAACGTGAGCGTAATCACGATGGTTATAGTCCCTTGCAACTATACCTACTGATTACCACGTTGATTAGTCGAAGTGACGAGTCAAAGTTTCGGTCAAAATACGTGTTTATGCGTATTTTGCAACGAAGCTATTTTCGGGTATCAAAACACTTTGTTTTGATATCAAACTTGTTTTCTAACTTAGTTAAACATGTTTTAACATGTTTAACCCCTCACTTTTAGTCTAGTGCTTGTATAGGGTCGTAAGTCAAGCGGTCTTGACAACCGGTTAGACTTTCAAACCCGACCCGTTTGGTCGATCATTAGGATCCGACCAATCATATTTTTGTGACAATAGTTGTATAGGGAATAGCTCCCGAGGTTATACCTTATGGTCACTTAGTTTAATTAGTTGTATGATAGGTAGTTTTATGCCTTAGGAAAATGACCAAAATGCCCTTTTCATGCATAATTGGTATTTAAGCATATGTAACTTAACTTTTGTAACTTAAACTGATTATTCAACATATTCAAACATGTTTAGGCATATAATACTTATCATAGGACTAGTTAGGCGTCTCGAACGCTCTTTTGCGCGAACGACGCATTAACGTAGCGTAAGCTACCTTAATGGGTCGTAACAGGTCGTAAGCACTTAGGATAGGTTCCGATCTAGGATGTAGGCTTTTTAAACCATATCACATGAGTTCCGATACTCATTTGGTTTACAAGACCTCATTCTACCCGATCACCTGATTTAGGTATCGAGTTATTAACTAGCGATCCGATTACTAGGTGCTACTTGATTTCCTTGATTTGCCTGAGCTTCGCTATGTTCATTAGATTGAGGATACTTTCCAAATCAACGTGAGTACATAGTTCCCCTATTTTACTGTTTTCAATTGTTTTGGGGTGATTCATATGTGTTAAATGATTTCGATGCTTTTAACGACAATTTTCTAAAACGAATACTATGGTTTATATTAAACAAGAACGATTTCGATAATGTGAACGAACTAGTTGGACGTATTTACATAACAAATAACATTCATTAGCTTTGGCCAAGCCGACCAGTATTAGGTTATGGTACCATAGGATCTGACAAATCCCGTTATCGGACTGCACCCATGGTTATGTATGGGGGTTATGTGGGTAACGACTGAACTTGTTAATTGTTAACTTACCCTTTGGTGATTTGTTAATATGAGTTGAACGATGGACGAGTTACGAAGGTTTGAATGTATTCTACGAGACGACTAAGTTTTCACAATTAAAACGAGAACGATTTGTACGAGAACTATTTTGAACGATAGAACGATTTTGAACGATTGAACGAGTTGAACGATTTAAACAAGTTAAACGATTTGAATGAACAATTGGATTTGGTTAGTGATTAAATAACGAGACGGGTGTAATGTGATAAAAGCATGGTAGATACGCCGCTGGTACTTCTTATATATAAGTGTTTTTATCATATTACATTCCGTAGCGTTATTTAGTTCACTTGGACGAATGATTTTCAAACGAGACACGCAATGATGTTTACTAAACTATATAAACCATACGAGTTTTATTACGAGAACGATTTACGATTTGGGTTGCGATATACAAATGTTTTGGGTTAAGATTCATGGCATCGAGGTTTTACAACCATAACCAATCTGTTTTGACTTAGTTATTCATTTTACAATACAAATGTTTTACAAAACAAGGTTTTCTAACATCGATTAACGAAGTTGTACGAGTTATTTCAACATGTAAATGAGCCATGAATCTGACACTCACACAAAACCTATGTGCTCGCCGGCATTTCTTTGTTGACTTTATTTTTACATATGTTTCAGGTGGTGTTGAATGATGTTGATTGCAAATAGGATGCATGCTCACTTAGGACTGGATAAGGCCTTAGTGACTAAATAACAAATGATAGACGATGTGTTTGTGTTTTAACTTAATTTCAAGACAATGTTAATGTTTAATATTTAATAAAATGAAACTTTTTGAATCCATGGTTGTGAAACAATGATTTTGTTACGACACTCCCCGACGTTTCCGTTGCGGTTTCATTGTTTTAACGCGGTCGGGTGTGACACGGCCCCGACTCTGACAAACCCACCTCTTACACCTGCACCACACCCCGCCTGATCCTCCTCCTCTCACTACCACACACCCCCTCATTTTCTCTTGAATCCGGTCGTCGGAGATTCTCCAATCGGCGACCGGTGGCGGGGATTCGTTCACCTGCTGCTCTGGTAACCACATATGATGATCCAACCTCCTGCCTGACTTTAAATACACCACACAACACCCCCTTTTTCTCTACTGTAACCGGAGATCTGGAACTCCAGCGATACCTCTCCAGGCGGCGACGAGGTTCGAGAGGTATAGAGAATAGAAAGAGTGAGAGAGAGAGAGAGAGAGAGAGAGAGAGAGAGGGAGGCAGAGAGGGTGAAGCAGAGAAATCGGAGGAGTCGATTTCCGGTGATGGGTTGCCGGTGACGAGAGGCGACGGCAGTGTTATATTGTTCCAACAAGTTTTCCGGTAAAACACCCCCTGTCTTCTTTTCCATGTTATTTTTTTTTTATTTTTTGTATTTGCCTGATTATTGATGATGGTGTTGGTGGTTCTGTAACGGTGGTGCACCGTTTTCAAAAAATAAAAGGGCGGTAGTGGTGGCTGACGGTTACCAGGGCCACGTCGGAAAACCTTAAGGCGGTGGTGGCCGGTGGTGGTTGTGAGCGACGTCGGGAACACCACCAGTCAGTGGTGGTGGTCACTGCTACTGGGTTCGGGTAAGTGGTGGTGGTCACTGTTGCTGGGTTCGGGTCACAGTACGTTCGAGCCAACATCGTTCCAGATTGGGTTATGGTTCAACGGATATGGGTTCGGTTCGAGTCAGCGCCAGTCAAGATTGGTCAACGAAAGTCACCGGTCTAAACAAGTCAACGGTTTGGTCAACCGTGGTCAAAGTCAGATTTGGTTCGGTCAACGAAGATCAAAACAGTCAACGCAAGACCCGGTAACTTTTAATCAACGCGAAATTTTGTTTAGATTGATATAAATTTGTTATAAAACAATAGTCTATTAGCAACCAATATACACAATAAACATGAGAACATAGATCATGTAGAGAAAGAAATATGGAGAATGAGATAATTCTTACAATATTGAGTATATCATATAAAATACATAGGACCTCTATATATAGGCCATATTATTAATACAAGAGTAAGTAAAGAGAAGAGAGTTAAGAACGTGGAGAGTCACCACATTATGATGCATTCATAATACTCCCCTTTGACTATCCACATGTTGAAATATAATAGTCTACTATTCTTTTAATACACTAGGTGATGCTGCCTCGTTAAAAACCTTGCTAGGAAAACCCAGTGGGATAAAACCATAGCTAAGGAAAAAAGAGTGCAATGCGTATTTTCTCCCCCAGATACTTTTGGATCAGGTGTGTTGCCTCATTAAAAACCTTACTAAGAAAACCCAATGGGACAAAACTTAGTCAAGGGAAAAAGAGTGCAACTTGAATAAGTCTCCCCCTCATTTTAACATGTACCCTTTAAGTGACGTGTGTCCATCTTCCTTGAAAGTCGAATAAAGCTTTTGTAGCGAATGATTTGTCGTTTGATCCCTTAATGTGCAATCCTTTATGTTGAGCAATGTTGTATAATCTTCTATTGAGACTTTAGGTGCCTCCTTCCAAACAAAATATCATATGTCCACGACTGTGTTTTGTTACATTCCTGCATCTATAAGACTAACCAAACTTGTTTTGATGGGTTAGTAAAATATAATTAAATATCGTTTATACCTGAAATATTTCTTTGAAATCATTCCAATGTCTCTTCGATTGACAAAGGTTATATCATGACAATAAGATCAAGTGAAAGATATTATAACCATACATAGCTAGCAAAAAATTTTAATGCACTTATGCATTTAACGATGGTACTTCTAGAATGAGGATCTCTACTTTGGTAGGAGATGATAATAGGCATTTCTTATAACAAATGAGTTAACAACCTTTAACATACTTTAAGGTTAAACTATGTCCATACTAAAATATCCAAACATCGTCTTCTAGATGTACTTGAGGGATTAGTAAAATATAATTACATATATACTCGAACTGTAGTTCGAGTAATAATTAGACCGTGCCAAGGTCATTCAAAAATTCTTCCTCTAAAAGCTCGATAATTTCTCTCAATGATACCTAGACATCATTACTGTAAATTGCGATTATAGTGAACTTTTAAAAGTACAATGTTCATAGAACATGGCTAGTTTAGTCAAACTTATATCCCTTTTTATGCAAATATCTCGAGTTGTATAACACTTGACCCAACTATTTTAGCCCATACGTATTTTGTCAACTTCATATAGTACGTTCTTGAGGTTTTTATATCAATGTTTCTAACATTATCAATCCATGAGGGAATTCTGCCCATCTTATCCAAATATACATGTGCATTCACTCATCATGAGTTTTACTACATAAACTTACCCATATAACACATAGATATCTATATCATATGCAAAAATGACATGAACACTTACAATTATTTTCAAAATCCATATTGTACCATGCGTGTACACTATTTATTAAGATATCACAATCACTGGGTACAAATTTCTATGTATATTTATTGGTGCACAAGAATTACATCATTAAGAAGTTTTGATATACCTTTAGGGAACTCAATTGCTTTAGAAAACGCATCAGGAGTTCAATTGTAAACAAAAACGAATCTATATACAAAGATCATATTGTTCTCGAGAACTTAACTTACATGATTTTGATCATTCAAATCCTTTAAGGACCTTCATGTACACTTTTAGTATCAAGTGATACATAACATTCATAGACGCACATCAATTCTCTCTCTATATTACCAGACTAATAAAATATTGGAAAGTCAATGCATCCACCACTAGAGAATACGTTTCCTCATAATCAATCATAGGTCTTTATGAAAATTCTTGTGCCACCAATTTTGACTTATATCACTTAATTTGATTTTAACATGATTTGCGTAAAAGACACATTTGTATCCAACATATTTTACAACTTCAGTTGTATGGACTGTTGGTCCAGAAACTTTCCATTTCATTAGAGAACTAAACTCTGCCTTATTTGGGTCTTTCTATTTTGGCCAATCATTTCTTAATATTCATTCATAGGCAGATCTTAATCTTGTTCCTCATCATTTAATCATTTTAAGCACTACATTATATACAAAAGTATAACGACGTCGAATTTTATTTCAATTCCATACATATCTTAGACATGATACAACTTATCGAGATCTCTTTATTTTCAGGTACCGGAGGTTTTTCTTGAACCATCATGTCTATTGTCTCTTCAGTAGATCTTATTACTATAACCTCGACTTGACCATCTTAATTACTTGCTCCAATTTTTGAGGAATTTTATTATTAGAATCAACTAGTCTACCACATTTTAGGCATGCAATAGACTCATTACAAAAATACATGGTTGTTACTTGGGACACAAATATAACTGGAGCATAAGCAGTTGATTATGTGACTTACTTAGTCACTCTATTCAGGTCAGTGAACTTGTCTGGTAATTTTTTCTTTAATATTGGTAAATGAATTATACTTTAAACTTCTAGTTCATAGTTTATAGTATGAGGATCAAGATGACATGATAATTCATTTCACTTTTCCCTTTCCAACTGCTTGTTATCTCCCCCTAATGTTGGGAACATTCATTCACTAAAGTGAAAACCAATGAGCCATAAACAAATTTCTCACTAATGGCTTTAAGTATTCAATCATAGACGATTATTTATACCCAACATATTCTGAAACTTTTAGAAGTCCCATCTTTGTGCGGTGTGGTGGATAAGTTTCAATATATGTCGCACAACCAAAATCTTTGATGAGACATCTTTGGTTCCTGACCAAAAACCAACTATATGGGGAGAACTATAACTTATTGGCTTGATGTAAATTGATGGTACATAAAATTACATGTACCTAAATGAACTTTTGCTCCTCTCATGATCATTGGTTTTGTAACCAATAGTAGACGTTTAGTGAGCATCTCAACAATAACACTTATTCCAATGATCGTTAATAACTTGGGAATCAAATTCACTATTATCAAATAAATATACTAATATGGATTAATATGCTTGCTATCACATTAGCTAAGCCACAATCAAACAAGATTTATGTTGGGGATTTGATAACCATTTAGACGATGCATCGATTTAAAAAAAAAACTAAATGGTATCATGTTGGGACATGCATATCCTTTAATCGCTTCCAGAATATTTAGGTATACACACCCTTGTTTATTTTGCAAATATATAATTTCCCTTGAGAGCAAACATTACATGCTAATTATTATCTTAAAGAATCTTCTAGTTCTTCATTATGTTTCACATCATCATTGACTCGGTATGGTCTAACCGGTCATGCCAACTAATTAAATAATTATGATCCATAAACTTCTCGTTTATGATCGTATGTGTATTACTTGATTGTATGTAATACAAAACATAGATACGAGAGAATATATTATAACTTCAAGGTTAAAACCATCACGTTATGCAATCACTCCTTAGTTTGCCACTTTCGGTGGTCCATCTAATTATTAAACTGGTCATCATTACAATTCTTATAGTCAACCTTGTGACATTTGTGCCACTGCGACCATCAAACAAATACCAAATCAATGAAATATAGTTTTTCATACTTGGGATTTGTATAAATATTTGTATCATTTGCACATATCAATTCTTGTTCGATTTCGAGCTTTAAATCGCATTCTAGAAGGTTATACGCGAACTGATGCGTGAATGTAATCAGTTTAATGCAACAAACACTCCGGAACAGTGACATAGGCTTAACATACCTTAAATAACCTTTACATAACTTAGAAATAAGTTTTGGGGGGTTTGGTGTGTCGAAATCAAGTTTATTCGATCGCAGGGACTATTTGCGTCAAACAGCAAAAGTAAACCGAATCAAATGGTAACGAACATTACGGAACTTGATCATAAGTTAAATATGCCCTAAATATCCTTTACATAGCTTAGAAATAGGCTTTGAGGCGTTTGGTGTGCAAAAATAAACTTTTTGATCAATAGGGACTAAAAGCGTCAAAAAGTGCTTAAGTTTGCATTTTCGCGCATATCTTATGTTCTGAATATATCCGGACATCCAAAAATTTTTGTAATCATTGAAATATTTTATTTCATTTATTGGCATGCTAAAATTCCATTCGTCGCGTAATTTGGATCGTTTTTGCGTCCGTTACGATTTCTGTCGTAACTAACCGAATAACGCAACCGTACGACCAAACGAACCGACTCCAAGATGTTTTTGAGCATATTTCATGTTCCCTATACTTTAACTTCATTGTAGAGCCTTGAAATGAGGTTAACGGGGCTTAAATATGTCGAAAATGCATCGAATAGCAAGTTTTACACATTTAGAGACAGACCTAAACTGTCAATCTGCCATAGTTGTCTCTGGCGGGGCGCGTAAGCAGAGACCATCTCTTACGCGGGGCGCGAGAGCTGCCCAGTTCGGAAACCTAGTTTTCTGATTCAGCAGCTGGTTTCCTAGTTGTTTACATGGTTTCTCAACTCAATGGGCTTGTTTTGGGCACCCATAGGTTTGTAATTCAGTGGGCACACATGGATGGCCAAGATTGAAGCTCGTAAATTGAGGAACGATCCTAACGGTGGTCCAAACTCTATATAAACCCACAATGTTTCATTTGCAAACCTCACACTTGATTCATTTCTGCTCTAAGTTGGAGTTTCCACACTTCATACCTGAGCAACTTGAATCAAATCTTCCTTGCTTGGACCCTTTGTAAGTTTCTTTCATGCTTTTATGCGTTTTTAAGCGTAAAAGTCAAACAGTGTTTGACTTTCTGCTTTGACCTGTCTTTGGTCAACACAAAGTTCGTTTGAACTTTGCAACGTGAGCGTAATCACGATGGTTATAGTCCCGTGTGACTATACCTACTGATTACCACGTTGATTAGGTGTAGTGACGAGTCATAGTTTCGGTCAAAATGCGTATTTTGCAACCAAACTATTCTTGGGTATCAAAACCCTTTGTTTTGATATGAAAACCTGTTTTCTAACTTAGTTAAGCATGTTTTAACATGTTTAACTCGTCACTTCTAGGTTAGTGCTTATATAGGGTCGTAAGATAAGCGGTCTAAACAACCGCTTAGACTTTCGAACCCGACCCGTTTGGTCGATCATTAGGATCTGACCAAGCATGTTTAGTGACCATAGATGTATAGGGAATAATCTTCAGAGGTTATACCTTATGGTCACTTAGTTTAATTAGTTGCATGATAGGTTGTTTATATGCCTTACGTAAAATGACCAAAATGCCCTTTTCATGTATAATTGGTATTTAAGCATATGTAACTTAAAATTTTGTCACTTAACTGATTATGCAACATATTTAAACATGTTTAGGAATATAATACTTGTCATAGGACTAGTTAGGCGTCTCGAACGCGCTTTTGCGCGAACAACGCGTTAAAGTAGCGTAAGCTACCTAAACAAGTTGTAATGGGTCGTAAGCACTTAGGTTAGGTTTCGATTTAGTATGTAGGCTTTGTTAAACCATATCATATGAGTTCCAACACTTATTTGGGTTACAAAACCTCATCCTATCCGATCTTCCGATTTAGGTCCGGTTTATTAACATAGTTACCCACATTAGGTGCTGATTGATTTCCGTGATCCTTCTAGCGTTGCTTGGTTGTTATTCAAAGACTTCTAGGCTATCTCAAGTGAGTACATAGTTCCCCTCTTTTACTGTTTTAAACTGTTTTGGGGTGATTCATATGTGCTAAACGATTTCGAGTTTTCTAAACAAATACTATGGTTTATATTAAACTATCTGAACTATTTGAACTGTTTGAACCATTTGGCACTGTTTGATCTATGTGAATTATTTGAACTATTTGAACCATTTGAAACTGTATGATCTATGTGAATTATTTGAACTGTTTGAACCATTGGGTTAAGGAAGTGATTAGGTAACGGGGCAGGTGTAATGTGATAAAAGCATGGTGGATACGCCGCTGGTACTTCCTATATATAAGTGCTTTTAACACATTATATTTCGTTGCATTATCTAGATCACTTGGGCAAGTGTTTTCAAAACGAAGTTACATTACAAGATTTTTCTAACAATATAAACTATTCGAGTTTTATTATAAAAACGATTTACAATCTGGGTTTACATAAACAAGTGTTTTGAGTTAAGATTCATGGCATTTGAGGTTTTATAAACTATAACTAATCTGTTTTGACTTGGTTATTTCATTTTACATTACAAACATTTTACAAAACTAGGTTTTCTAATATCAATTAACGAAGTTGTTCGAGTTATTTCAAAATGTAAACGAGCCATGAATCTGACACTCCCACAAAACCTATGTACTCGCTGGCATTTTTATGCTGATGTATTTTCACATATGTTTCAGGTACCTTAGTTGATGATGTTTGATGATGATATTGGTGCATGCTCACATAGGAATGGACGAGGCCTTAGTGACTTAATAACAATGAATGTAAATTTGTTCATGTTTTGTTTCTAATTTCAATACAACATAATAAACTTAATTCAATAAAGTGAAACTTTAAGCCATGTGTTGTGAAACAATGATTCTGTTACGACACTCCCCGACGTTTCTACCACAGTTTGTTGTTTTAATGCGGTGGGAGTGTGACAGAAAAGTTGGTATCAGAGCTCATGGTTATAGGGAATTAGGTTATTAGTAATGCTTTGACCTAGTCTATAACCTTCCTGGGACCCTAACGCGAGTTTACTTGTGTTTAGTCATAAAACAATATCGTTGCCTATCTTTAGGTAACAACCACAACAAGAACACAAATTTCAAATCCCCTTTGAAAACTAATCATCTGTTCTAGGATGATTTATTATAAGGTTTTGAACCTTCAAAGTTTTCAAAATCTCGTCAAAGTTTGGGTCTTATTAATGTGAACACGTGCAATCTGGAAGGGTGGGCGCCTGTATCCTGAGTTTTCTGTCTAAGGCTAGAGTGTTCGTACAAATCCACATAATCGGACCAGTCACCCTTACCTGGGAACTCTTTGGGTGAGTGTCCACTTATAGGCTAAAGCATGTCTTCGCGATACATTATGAGGACCTATTTACTTTGTTCAGCTTTTGTGCGTTGTTTGTTTGCTTCGTGGTTCGAACAAATGACCATCATCCATGCTTTTTGGTCGGTAATTGTAACATCCTATTCTTACCCAATGCCATTTCACTTGTTTTCTCTCAAGCTTCCTCTTTTAGAATGCCTCCACGACGTGACAATCAGATACCTAATGCCGAACTGGCAGCAATCATTATGCAGCAAATGGCTGCTGCACTCCCAAACATCATTGCTTAATGTAACCAAGCCTACAATAACAACAATAATGCTCCCTGTAACTTCAAGACGTTCAACTCAGCTAAGCCATCAAAATTTTCTGGGTCTTAAGGAGCAACTGCACTTCTGCAATGGTTTGAGAGTCTAGAAAGCACCTTCAAACATGTTCAGTGTCCAAACGAGCGTTGAATTCGCATCTAGTGTCTTTGAGAAACGAGCTTTAACATGGTGGAATGGTGTGATGAGAGATAGGGGTGCCGAGGTAGCACTGGCTCAAACCTGGGAAGAGCTTCGAGCTCTGATGATGAAGGAATTCTGTCCTCGTCATGAAATCAGGGCATTGGAAAGGGAATTCGACGATCTTAAGCAAGATAGCGGTGAGCATCGAGCCTACACGGACCGTTATGAGGAGCTAAGTCTATTATACCCAACCATGGTTATGCCTTTGGATAAGGCAATTGAAAATTATATCGATGGCCTCCCTGACCCAGTACAAGACATTGTTACTGGTAGCGACCCTACTACAGTTAGACAGGCCATTGAGCTATCCGCTACCCTGACTGAATCTCAGATCAGGAAGGGTAAACTTTTCCGAAAGGCGATAAGAAACCGACCGATGAATCGAAACCAAAGGATGAGCAGACTGAATCCTCCAAG
Source organism: Helianthus tuberosus (assembly GCA_030545235.1). Classification (NCBI taxonomy): domain Eukaryota; kingdom Viridiplantae; phylum Streptophyta; class Magnoliopsida; order Asterales; family Asteraceae; genus Helianthus; species Helianthus tuberosus. The sequence goes on from CM060354.1 coordinate 123,112,476, forward strand.
AAGTGAAAGAAGCGAAAGGCTTCTCAGAACTTCGCCGTGGTTGCTCACAATGATCAAGCTATCCCTAACCAACCAGCCCAACCCCCTACTAGGAAGCCATACAACGGAACTGCACCCTTGTGCAACCAATGTAACCTTCATCATCATGCTAGTGTGAAATGTCGCAAATGCCTAATTTGTGGACTTATAGGTCATACAGCTAGGGTTTGCCAAGCTGCAGCTGCACCAAATCAAGCTGACAACAATCCTGCTCAAGCTCGTTTTCCACCAGGGTCTTGCTACAACTGTGGTGAGATGGGCCATTTCCGAAAGAATTGCCCAAGGCCTGTTAATGCAAATCCAGCACAGGGATGAGCATTTGACCGACTGGAAGACGATGCTGTTTAAAAATAATCGAAGTTTATGTATTATTTTCTTTTGTTATCAAGGTCTATGAAACAGTTGTTTCTGTTTATAAATAAATCTTTTATTCACATTACGATGTTCAAATGTGGTTACATGTATGTATGACATATCCCCTACGATGCCGACGATCAAGGAACCGCGTTCCTTATAGAACAAACTACTCCCAAAATTCTTCCATTTTATGATCACTTGCGATCTCCATGAAAATCCTAAGCACTCGTTTCTTCCAAGGAAACAAAGTACAAGGCGCAAGTTACAACTCTGGACAAATGCCCAAAGTACCACTATAAATTCCTTAATAGGGTACCTAAGGGTGCTTCAGTAAGTCCTTAATTGGATTCCTTGTATACCTTAATTCGAATGTTACGATTCCTTGTAATCAAAATCGGATTCTTATAAGATCATCCTAACTTTACGGATAGATTTTTGAAGACGTTGAAGTCCATTGACTGGGTTCCTACTGTACCTTAAATACCCATGTACAAATCAACAAGTTAATAACAATTAATAACAAGCTGATAACAAATTATTAACCAAGAAAACAATTATGTGCTTATGTGTTTATGTGTTGACCTAATCAAAGTTATCTCGAGCTTGTTCAAATTCTATCCCCTTCACATTATAAAACAAATTATGCGAACTGTGCAAGGAATTACGTAATTATGGATGCATACATAATTATGGAATTTAGTGAACAATAATCACAGCAAGTTTTGTCATGTATCTAGAGTTAACCCTATTCATTTTCATTTCTGACGAAGAACCCGTTGAGGAAAATGAAGCACCCATTTATTTTCGCTTCTGAAGAATATCCGTTGAGGGAAATGAATATCCTTTTGATTATTCCTACATTTCAATTTCTGACGAAGAACCCGTTGAGGAAAATGAAGCATCATTCATTTTCGCTTTTGAAGAATATCCGTTGAGGGAAATGAATATCATTTTGATTATTCCTTCATTTCCATTTCCGACGAAGAACCCGTTGAGGAAAATGAAGCATCCATTCATTTTCGCTTCTGAAGAATATCCGTTGAGGGAAATGAATATCCTTTTGATTATTCCTTCATTTCCATTTCTGACGAAGAACCCGTTGAGGAAAATGAAGCCATTCATTTTCGCTTCTAAAGAATATCCGTTGAGGGAAATGAATATCCTTTTGATTATTCCTTCATTTCCATTTCTGACGAAGAACCCGTTGAGGAAAATGAAGCATCCATTCATTTTCGCTTCTGAAGAATATCCGTTAAGGGAAATGAATATCCTTTTGATTATTCCTTCATTTCCATTTTTGACGAAGAACCTGTTGAGGAAACTGAAGCATCCATTCATTTTCGCTTCTAAAGAATATCCGTTGAGGGAAATGAATATCCTTTTGATTATTCCTTCATTTCCATTTCTGACGAAGAACCCGTTGAGGAAAATGAAGCATCCATTCATTTTCGCTTCTGAAGAATATCCGTTGAGGGAAATGAATATCCTTTTGATTATTCCTTCATTTCCATTTCTGACAAAGAACCCGTTGAGGAAAATGAAGCATCCATTCATTTTCGCTTCTAAAGAATATCCGTTGAGGGAAATGAATATCCTTTTGATTATTCCTTCATTTCCATTTCTGAAGAAGAACCTGCTGAGGAAAATGAAGCATCCATTCATTTTCGCTTCTGAAGAATATCCGTGGAGGGAAATGAATATCCTTTTGATTATTCCTTCATTTCTATTTCTGACGAAGAACCCGTTGAGGAATATGAAGCATCCATTCATTTTCGCTTCTGAAGAATATCCATTGAGGGAAATGAATATCCTTTTGATTGTTCCTTGATTTTCATTTCTAATAAAGAACCCATTGAGGAAAATGAATCATCCATTCATTTTCACTTCTGAAGAAAATATCCATCGAGGGAAAATGAATATCTTATTCTATAATCCTTCATTCCCACTTCTTACGAAGAACCCGTGGAGAAAAATGAATCATCCATTCATCTTCGTTTTTGAAGTATATCCACTGGGAAATGACAAGATTGTGCCTTGCATATCTTTGATGGGTTACTCTACACAAATAGATGACACCCTAGATTCCATGCAAGACAATTATTTAACACAGCGTCACAGACAGACTCCTACGAATAAATTTCAGGACGAAATTTCCTAAAGTAGGGGAGACTGTGACATCTGTGCCTCTGCGACCATCAAACAAATACCAAATCAATGAAATATTGTGTTTCATACTTGGGATTTTTATAAATATGTGTATCATTTTCACATATCAATTCTTGTTCGATTTCGAGCTTTAAATCGCTTTCTAGAAGGTTATACGCGAACTGATGCGTGAATGTAATCAGTTTAATGAAACAAACACTCTAGAATAGTGACATAGGCTTAACATACCTTAAATAACCTTTACCTAACTTAGAAATAAGTTTTTTTTTGGGGGGGGGGGTTTGGTGTGTCGAAATCAAGTTTATTCGATCGTAGGGACTATTTGCGTCAAACTGCAAAAGTATACCAAATCGAATGGTAACGAACATTCTGGAACTTGATCATAAGTTAAATATGCCCTAAATATCCTTTACATAGCTTAGAAATAGGCTTTGAGGCGTTTGGTGCGCAAAGATAAACTTTTTGATCAATAGAGACTAAAAGCGTCAGAAAGTGCATAAGTTTGCATTTTCGCGCATATCCGGACATCCGAAAATTTTTGTAATCATTGAAATATTTTATTTTAGTGATTGGCATGCTAAAATTCCATTCGTCGCGTAATTTGGATCGTTTTTGCGTCCGTTACGATTTCCGTCGTAATTAACCGAATAACGCAACCGTACGACCAAACGAACTGACATCCAAGATGTTTTTAAGAATATTTCATGTTCCCTATACTTTAACTTCATTGTAGAGCCTTGAAATGAGGTTAACGGGGCTTAAATATGTCGAAAATGCATCGAATAGCAAGGTTTACACATTTAGGGACCTAAACTATCAATCTGCCATAGTTGTCTCTGGCGGGGCGCGTAAGCAGAGACCATCTCTTACGCGGGGCACGAGAGCTGCCCAGTTCAGAAACCCAGTTTTCTGATTAAGCAGCTGGTTTCCTAATTTTTGGGCATGGTTTCTCAACTCAATGGGCTTGTTTTGGGCACCCATAGGTTTGTAATTCAGTGGGCACACATGGAGGGCCAAGATTGAAGCTCGTAAATTGAGGAACAATCCTAACGGTGGTCCAAACTCTATATAAACCCACCATGTTTCATTTGCAAACCTCACACTTGATTCATTTTTGCTATAAGTTGGAGTTTCCAAACTTCATACCTGAGCAACTTGAATCAAATCTTCTTAGCTTGGACCCTTTGTAAGTTTTTTTCATGATTTTATGCGTTTTTAAGCGTAAAAGTCAAACAGTGTTTGACTTTCTACTTTGACCAGTCTTTGGTCAACACAAAGTTCGTTTGTACTTTGCAACGTGAGCGTAATCACGATGGTTATAGTCCCGTGTGACTATACCTACTGATTACCACGTTGATTAGGTGTAGTGACGAGTCATAGTTTCGGTCAAAATGCTTATTTATACGTATTTTGCAACCAAGCTATTCTTGAGTATCAAAACCCTTTGTTTTGATATCAAAACCTGTTTTCTAACTTAGTTAATTATGTTTTAACATGTTTAACTCGTCACTTCTAGGTTAGTGCTTATATAGGGTCGTAAGATAAGCGGTCTAAACAACCGCTTAGACTTTCAACCGACCCGTTTGGTCAATCATTAGGATCCGACCAAGCATGTTTAGTAACCTTAGATGTATAGGGAATAACCTTCCGAGGTTATACCTTATGGTCACTTAGTTTAATTAGTTGTATGATAGGTTGTTTATATGCCTTAGGTAAAATGACCAAAAGGCCCTTTTCATACATAATTGGTATTTAAGCATATGTAACTTAAACTTTTGTCACTTAACATATTATGCAACATATTTAAACATGTTTAGGAATATAATACTTTTCATAGGACTAGTTAGGCATCTCGAACATGCTTTTGCGTGAACGACGCGTTAAAGTAGCGTAAGCTACCTAAACAAGTCGTAATGGGTCGTAAGCACTTAGGTTAGGTTTCGATTTAGTATGTAGGCTTTGTTATATGTCATATGAGTTCCAACACTCATTTGGGTTACAAAACCTCATCCTATCTGATCTTCCGATTTAGGTCCGGTTTATTAACATAGTTACCCACATTAGGTGCCGATTGATTTCTGTGATCCTTCTAGCGTTGCTTAGTTGTTATTCAAAGACTTCTAGGCTATCTCAAGTGACTTCTAGGCTATCTGAGGTGGCATGACCATGCCAGACCATGGCGTGGTCGTGTGTGCCGATGAACGTTCGATGATGACTGGTGCGATCTCGGAAATGACCTGATCTGAGGTTGATTTTGACCTGGATCGGTCATGCCTATGATCGGCACTGTCGTGCGGATCCCTGATCTTCGAGGATGTGCGTGCTGACTGATAGTGCATGCGAGAGTGCTGACTGCGTTTGGATTTTAAGACAATGTTGTTTGTGATGTTTTAAACTTAACTTAATGGATGAACATCTTTAGTTTTATCATATAGTTTTTTGTTATGGTTGAATGCAATGATATTAAGCAAGTCACACATAATCACGCTTCCGCAAAAATCAGGGTGTGACAGTTTGGTATCAGAGCTTTGATTGTAGCGAATTAGGATTCTTTCTCGAGTCTAGACTACAATCATTAGGGCTCTCAAGAAAATGTTTTTACAACATGTTTTCATTGCATACATGGAACGACCAGATCCATGGAACAAACATTTTTACAAACGGAAAGACAAGAAACATGATTGCAAGGCTTACATTTGTGGTTTAGTCTGGATAGACTAAGGATAGAAAGGATTCGTGGGGAATAATGAGGATACATGATTTCATGATACATTGTCTTTGAGTGAATACTAAATAATAGTGGTTAATATTTGTGCGTATGTTATGATTGTTCTGTTACAGACACTATGTCTTCATCCGAGAGCGGATTGTCCGATCCTGATGACCCTATGGCCCTCGTCTCTGATAGCGAGAGTGCACCCGAGCCAGAGATCTTTACATCCGATACTGAGAGCGACCCAGACATGATATCTGACGACGAGGACGACTTCCAGCCATTCGCGTTACCTGATTTTGGAGATGACTTACCGCTTGCTGATGGTATTCCAGACGAGGATCCTTTTGTTGTTCCCATTCCAGTCCATGATCATCTTATCATCGGGCATCCAGATGGTGAGCACATTGTGGCACCGATCCTTGCTCCTGTTCCTCTAGTGGTCATCCCTCCTGACGATTGGCCTTTTGATGATCTGTTGATGATGATGTTGATCTGTTTGTTGATGGTCCTCCTGATGATGCCCATGGTGACGGAGAGATAGATGAGGAGGTTGTTGCTATTCCACTTCTTGAGATTCCTATGATCGAGTTATCCTCTGATACTAGTTTGCATTCTGTCTCAGATTCCTTTGAGTCTGTGACGGCTTCCGCCTTGCAGGCAGTTGGATTACGACGCTATGCCACTGATTCCGATGATGATACGGCCATGTCAGCTGCACCATCTCCTCCACATGATCTCGAGCATGATCTTCAGCTAGATTTTGTTCCTGTTGATCAACCAGATGTTGCACGTGCTGATCCTGAGCCCTTACCTGATCATGACCCTATTCCTTTTGGCATACCAGACATTGCACCCCTCATACCTGACCCAGTTCCTGCACCCGTTAACCCTCCTGTTATTGAGCTACTTATTCCTCCACCTGCACCCGCACCCACTGATGTTGCTCCTTTTCATCCTGTGGAGTCCGACATCTATCATACTGATTTGCCTATTGTCTTCCTTCAGGATATACCCGCACCCCGTCCAGGGGAAGGTACTTCAGGCCAGCAGCCTAGTCATGATCCTTATGTCTCAGCAGCTTTTTCTCAGGCCCCTCAGTCTGCACCTTTTTCTCCTTTCACTTCTTCGCCACTCGATGAGCTATTCTGATGGTTCCCACCATACACCATGCCGATTTCAGATCCCTACCACCCCTCTCATTTTGTTGGTTATACACAGGATGAGTTACTTTTATCACTTCAGCTTCAGTATGAGATTAGGAGTCGCAGGATTTTGGAGCTTGAGCTGACTCCGCGTCCTTTACAATGTCCTTGTCAGCCTGCTTTTGTTCCCCCCCATTCATCACCATCTCCATTTTCACATCCACCTGCTCCTCTTACTCCTTTTCCAGAGTTTGATGCTCAATTTCTCACCGTCGAGCAGCAGATCAGTTATCTGCTGCGTCATGTCTATGAGCTTGAGGAGGAGCTTGCGCATGTGCGCAACTTGCTTTTCTTTCCTCCACTTCCTCCTCCACCACCACCATCAGCATAGCTGGTTTTTGGTTTTATGTCGGTTGCATTACTTTTGATGAGAGCACCACTATTGAGCCGAGCATGTAAACCCTTTTGGAGACCACCTTTTGATTGTATGACTTTTGTATATTGATAGACTTGTTGCCTTTTGATATGATACACTTTGTAAAGTATGTAACAATACTTTGTGGTCGATGATTTATGAAAGCTCAATCGTCATGTTCTCATTAAACACGTTGTTGATTTACATGTTTGTGCTATGATTGTGATGCTATATGCTTGCTTGCTATGATAAACGCTATTATGTATACATACTATTTATTATACGAATAAGACCTGACCTATACAATATTCTTCTTAGAAGATGCCTCCTCGAAGGAACACTCTGTTTCCCACAACCGAGGCAGAATTACAAGAACGAATTTCATAGGCAATCGCACAACATGAGGCCCTACGCTCTGAACACAGCGGAGGCACCTCCGGGAATAACCCACCTAACGGTAATGTTTAAGTCACTTAAGACACATTACAATACGTTTGGACATTTCCATGTGTAGGATCGTGTTCGGACCCAAAATGAGTCAATCAGAGGCGTTCTACACAATATGAAAGGCGGAAAGAGACATATTTTGTGTGATTCAGCAAGATATTCACTTTAACTGTCTTTCTGATTAATTTGACAAAGTTTTACAGCGAAACGACACTTCGGCAGCACTTCGGCTCCAGAATCACACATACACCAATTCACTCAAACGAAATCAGGCAACATCTATTTATAGGCAACCTAATTCCGCTTGAACATGATTCAAGCGGAATCACAGTTCATACGGAATTACCATTCATACGGAATTAGCAGTTTCAACCGAAATTAACATAGTGATTTCGTTTGAATTGTCATGTTCATTTCAAGCGAAATTATACTTTGTAATTTCGTTTGAACTTGCCTGTTAACCTATTTTCTCGTTTTCCGTGCCTTGATCTATCTAATACAATACAAGACTCGATACAAGACGAAGTCGAAAGACGCATGCACCAACAGACTCCCCCTCGAATGTTGACGAGTCTTAAGTGTCGAGTCTTTCAACGTCTTCAGTCTTTATCAGTCTGCTCTTTCTGAATTATCTGACACTGTAAAGCATCCTCAATCTTCTTTCTCTTTCTATCGGAATCGCAACCTGGCTTTATGCTCTTCTTGATCAGGTCTCTTGATTCCTTAAGTTCATCAGCATCCTCAGTTTGCGTGAACATCAGGATCTGAATTTCGCTTTACAATCTTTTATCCCAAGATCTGTGACCGGCTCTACTGTTTCCTGCACAAATCTCTACCCAAAAATAAATTTCACAAATTTAAAATTTGACAAATTTATATATCACTAGCAAATACTCTCCAGAATGATTTAACACTTTAAAAGCTTCTGATGAACCACTTGTATGCAAATATAAGATCTTTTATCATTTAAACACAGACTCCCCCTTACGAAATGCTCATCATGTTTAGCACTTGGAATTTTGAAAATCAGCTCTCCAACACCAGTTGTCGAAAATCTTTTTGAATTTTTGATTTATAATGAAATACAATAAAGAAATATTTACATACAATATTTTTGTGAGTTTGTGTAAGAGGATCATATCAGATTATGAGACAAATCACCAACACCGTTAAGCTTTAAACATTTTAAGTTCTAAACGATTCACTTAGATTGTCAGTATCCTGATCCACTTAAATTTTCACACAAAGTTCAACTGTTTCGAGAAACGAGATTAATGTTTTAGAGACTTAAACTTAATCATGTGTCCCACCTCAGAATATAACCTCGTATCTAGATCCCAATATTCATTCTTACAGGTGAGTATACCACAGATGATATCTGTAAGGGGTTAAATTGCGAGGGCCGTGAGAGCTCAGGTCAGAACTTCTGTTCAGCAGAGAGATGACGGCATCGACTTTTGGTGGGTCCCCTTTAGAGGATCTTTTTTTCAACAGCACATGATTTGCATTTTTCAATGTTTTATCATTTTTTATGCTGAGGGTAGGCTATATTTCAAGCAAGCGTAAAGTATTCTCCGGGGACTAGGCCATTGCTTTCGCAAAATCAGAAGTCCCAGGATAATACCCCAGATATCACTGAACATAAAGACCTAGTATCTCAGAAAGAGGGATCCTTTAAACGAAATTTCGGGGGTTACCCATATATCCGAGAGATGTTCCCCACGATATAAGTAAGTTTGAAATTTAGGTTTATATCTCGTCACAATCTACTAAATGTGCAAAAACCTACTGGCACATCATCAGTGAGACCGTTTATCACTTTTTAACTTTCCAATTCTTTAGCATGTTGTGGTCGTCCACTGATGTACTATCATTTCCTCTTCTTTTACACCAAAACTCATTTTTGAATTTTATCATGTTTTTTACTTTTTCAAATTTTCTAATGTTTTTGGATTTTCAGAAAATTCTTACTCCCGCTAAAATTCAAAATCATTTAAAGAAATTTGAAAACAAACTTGTACAAGAAAAGTGACAACTGATATCGAATCACTTCAATTCGCCATCCACTTGGCATAAACAAGCAGAACTCCTCCTAACAACAAACTATTTTCCCAAAGTGATTTCATAACACTTAAGTTTGTTTTAATCAAATGGTTTTTCCGGAAAATTAGTTTTGTTGATTGATTTTACCACTTGAAAATTGGGGATTCATTCATCACTTTGTTTTCTCAACCATTTGAAAAATATAACAATTTTAGATTTTATCAACAATATTACTTGTAGAAAATCAAGTACAACTTAATGTCCCTGATTTACCACTTGTAAGTCGAAATATCACCAGAGTGAATTTCTCAAGAAAGATGCCGATACCTGCTCCACACTTACCAACCTGGGAGCTCCGGCAAGTCAGGATTTTTGCTTATGAAAAACTGCCATCCAAGCCTGACCAAACTTGGATGTTTCCTCCTCAACTTCACTTGGGTAAAAAGTTGCTTTCTTTGTTTCATAAAATTCCTTTACCCCTTTGGCCTTTCACTCGACCATTTTCCCAAAAATCTTTTTAACATTTCCATTAAACACTTTCTCGACATCAAATTCTTTCTTCTCAGAATAGAATTGATTCGAGATCTCAACCTTTCTAATTTTTTATTTAAAATTCTCAACTCTCAATGGTGGAAAATTATCATCATCCATTGGAGGTACTGAGTTTTCTTCTTTAACCTTAACCTGTGGCTCTTCTGACTTTGTGGAATCATATTCATCGCCAGATTTCACATCAAATTTCTTTACATCTTCATGAAACCTTTTAACGACCCACATTTGGTTGTCATGTTCAGCTCTCTTTTTATAAAAACTTGTTGTTGAACACTCACCAACTTCATATGTTGAATTTTCAAAGATTTTAAATTTATCAGTTGGTGGTTCATTTTTCTCAACAACTTTTTCTTTGAGTTTTTTAGAGACTTCCTGTTTTGTTTTTGTTGCTTGAGAACAGTTCCATGCAATGTGACCAACTTCATTGCATTTGTAACAAGTTATTGTCTCCTTTCTTTGATTAGCTCCATTCTTCACATTCTCTTGCTTCTTGGCAAGAAATTCTCTGTTTGATTGTTTCCAGAATGAGCCTTTTGATTCCTCTTCACAGCTTTTCCCTGAAACAAATTTTGTATTTGTTTTAGAAGTTTTTTCATGTTTATAGTTTTCAGGTGGAATAAATCCAAGACCTTTCTTTTTGAAATTACCATTATGGTTTGGTTTCTTTTGAAAATCAGAACCAGAACCGTGACCTTTTTTCTTGTTTAAACGTTGTTGAACTCTTGAAGTGTATTTTTTAGGTTTTTCAGTAAGATTTACTTCATTTATTTCAGAAATATTGATTTTTGTTAGTTTGAAAACTTTTTGATCTTTTCAACTTGAACACTTCTTATTGGAAATTCTTTATCAGAATAAAATTTGTCAGAATCATTCAAAGTGTATGCAACTTCGAATGTTTCATCCTTCAAATTAGATTTTGATAACAGGAATTCTTTATTGTAAACCCGTTTAACCGACGACTTTTGATTGTCAACTGATGATGATTCCTGACTTTCAGAATCAGACTTTGACTCCGACTCCTCATCTGTATCCAACACCTGATCGACCACCCTTTTAATTAACTCAGACTCATGATCAGTGTCAGACAATGTGAACGTGACATCAATGTTTTTTGGTAACTCATCAGTTGTTTCCGTTTTTAACTTTATATTGACAGCCTTTTTGACCTGCTCCTCATTGGGTTTTCTAGGAGAATACCCTTCCCAAATCGGAGGCGGACACTTGTTATAACTAACACTCTGTTTCTTACCAGTATCCTTCTTCTTTGGCTTCTCATCTTGAAAAACTTCTAAACCTGCAACAGTTGGATAGATTCGATCAATTATATAATCAGAACTAGAATAACTTTGTAGTAAACGTCTAATTCTCTCATTTTCAATCCTCTCAGTCTCCAACTCTTGCTTCCACTTTGCACACTCTTTAATGTAATGATTGATAGCTTTTTGCTTCGACATCATCACAGCATTCATCATTGTCAGTGCATCTTCTCTTTCAGAATTTGTCTTTTGTAGATCAGTTACCGTTCTGTTCAAAATGTCATACGACTCTTTCACATAATTGAGATTGAACAGTAATTGTTCTTTCATCTTATCTTGCTCACTCAACTTCTCATTTTTTTTCTGCACATTGCTTGCAAGATTCCAAACACTTTAAGCAAGGCTTGATGACTTCCACAATTTTTTCTATTTCAACGATCTTCTCCACTTCAACAACTTTTTCAACTTCACTCACCTTCTCCTTTTCAACAATCTTCTTAGTAATTTTAACCTCTTCATTTTGAACAATCTTTTCATTTTGATCTTTCCTTTCACATTCCTTCTTTTTCAGTTCTTTTGCTGCTCGTCTCTTCTTCAACTTCTCCAAGCGATCTGCAAAATAAAATTGAAAACTTTCAGTAGTTAAATGAGTTTTTGCAATATTGATATGCATTTCTTCCTCATCATCACTACTGTCATCAGTTGGTGATAGATCAAAATCTATTGTCTTTTCTGAACGATCATCTGAAGAACTAGAATCAGATGGTGTTTGATCAAAAACTGTTGTTCTTTCTAAACTTTCATCTGATGAAACAGATTCTTCTTCTTGACTTTTCTCATTACTATCAAACGCTTTCATCCATTCTGTCATCAGATCAGGCTCTTGAACTATCTGTGCAATGAGAGCTACAACTTTTGAATCAGGTGGAATGTATTTGTCCCAGCTAAAACCTGTTGCCACCTTTTCATCATCTTGATCAACGATACCATAATAAGCTTTTCTTATTTGCATCTTCGATCATTCTTGCATGCGCAGTTTGTGGTTCCTTTTGTTGATATGGTTGATGAGCAACGTGTTGATATATGGCTTTCCGATAGTAATCATCTTTTCCAAAAGGATTCTTTGCTCCACTGGCTTCTTGATTTTTGCATTCTCTCTTGAAATGACCTTTCTCCCTGCATCGAAAACAAGTAACTTTAGATTTATCAAAACCCAAAGTAGACACATGTGCATCCAAAAAATCATTTCTTCCTGTAATCATTTTAAACTTTTCTGCTCTTCTCAAAACACTTGCTAGACACCATTTGATGTCCATGAGCTCCATCTCTTCAGCGTCTATCTGATCATAATCCTCTTTTGTCAGCATAGGATTTCCTATCCTTCCAGCTACTAATCCCTCATAAGATTCCAGCACGGTAGCAAGTAACGCCATGTGATCTTTAGCAACTTCTTCAGAAAAACTTTGACCATTAGGGAGATTTAATGCAATGTTGCACTGTATCACACAACCATTTCCACTTTTTGAACTTTGAGACTGAAAACTTGAAGTTGAACTCTTTGGATTAACACTCGGATATGAAGAAAATCCACTGCTACTGTTTGAATTTTGATCAACAGTTCCAGATGAGTTTCCAGCACTAAAAGCAGTTTGGATTTTTGGACTCATTTCAACCTCTTGAACACTGCCTTTGTAATACATTTTCACATCTTTTTGATTACTCGGATTGTTCATCCTTGCAATATTTTGTTGTTCAAGATCTTGACCTTCAATCTTTTCGATGAACTGAGAAATCGTCAAACCATCATATTCTCCGGTGTTCTTTAAGATCATCAAAAATGTACCCCATTCTTTCTGAGGTAAAGCATCAGCTAATTTGTCTCCCCATTCCTCTCGTTCTTTATTGATACTCAACAAAGACATTGAACGTACTAAGTGGAAATATCTTTCAATCAACTTCTTTGTATCTTCTCCTGGCAAACTTGTGAATAGATCATATTCTTTCTTAAGTAATGCCTTTTTACTCTTAATCATCTTCTCACTTCCCTCAAACTTAATTCTGAGTGCTTCCCTAATAGAACGTGAAGTTTTATCATGTTGAAGCAATATGAAGATGTCTTCTTTAATAGCTTGATGGAGTAAACTGATCATCATATTCTCTACTTTGTAGATGTCTCGTTCCTTATCTGTAAATTCAAAAATCTTTTTATCAACTCCCAGCTCAGTACGTGGTAGCACATACTTTTTCTCAACACACTCCCATGATCTCAAATAATTGGCTTGGACCCAGTTTTCAAACCTATCTTTCAAACCATAATACTCCTCAATGCTCATTAGTTTAAGGGGTTTTTGCATTGTTCCAGTTTCATTTTCCATGTTCATGTTTTGAGCAATGGAAACTGGAGTAGTCGGGGTAGTAGCAAACGCGTTATAAAATTCCTCTTCCATGACTCGATAACAAGTTTTTCAAAACTAACACTTTCAAACGAAATAATAACTCAAGCGAAATCACCCTTCAAACTGAATATCCTCTTCAAACGGAATACCCACTTCAAGTGAAATATCAACTTCAAACGGAATACCCTTTTCAAACGGAATCACAACTTGAAACGAAATCACTTATTTCGTTTGAAACTTTCAAGCGGAATTACAATCTGAAGCGAAATAAGACTATTTCAAGCGGAATTAACAACAATTTCAAGAGAAATTAGGTGCAAATTCAAACGGAATTATGCTGATGTCATCATTTCGATTTGAACTTTGTCAAATTGATCAAGTTTTAAACCTTTTTAAGATCTGAAACTTTCAAGGGTTTGTTAAAACACTATTTCGCGTATAATGTGAAAAATTCAGGCCATTTTAACCGTTAAAACTTGTTCAATTGATAAAAGAAGGTGTAGAAGTTAGAAAACAAAATGAAATCAAGCTGAAATCAGTAGAACTCCTCCTCCTGAGCTCTGATACCACATGTAGGATCGTGTTCGGACCCAAAACGAGTCGATCAGAGGCGTTCTACACAATATGGAAGGCGAAAATAGACAAATTTTATGTAATTCAGCAAGATATTCACTTTAACTGTTTTCTGATTAATTTGACAAAGTTTTACAACGAAACGACACTTCGGCAGCACTTCGGCTCTGGAATCACACATACACCAATTCACTCAAACGAAATCAGGCAATAGCTATTTATAGGCAACCTAATTCCGCTTGAACATGATTCAAGCGGAATCACAGTTCATACGGAATTACCATTCATACGGAATTAGCAGTTTCAAGCGAAATTAACATAGTGATTTCGTTTTAAATGTCATGTTCATTTCAAGCGAAATTATACTTTGTAATTTCGTTTGAACTTGCCTGTTAACCTATTTTCTCGTTTTCCATGCCTTGATCTATCTAATACAATACAAGACTCGATACAAGACGAAGTCGACAGACGCATGCACCAACACCATGTGCGTTTGCTAATACTTTTTGTGAATGATGTTGCTTGTACAGGCTGTACTTACAAGCAGTTTCTAGACTGCAAGCCTCTGAACTTTAACGGCACTAGAGGTGTTGTAGCTTTTGTGATATGGGCTAAGAAGACAGATTCGGTGTTGCGGATGAGTAAATGTGTGCCAGAGCATCAAGTCACTTACATTTCTGGACTATTCCTTGATGGAGCTCTGTCATGGTGGAACCTTCAGGTTCAGACTCTAGGTGAGGCTGCAGCGTATGCTATGACTTGTGTTGAGTTGAAAGTGCTGATGCGTAAGAAGTATTGTTCGAGGGCTGAAATTCAGAAATTGGAAACCGAGTTTTGGAATCTGAAAATGTATGGCCCTAAGATAGCTGAGTACGTGCAAAGATTCCATGATTTGTCTCATGTTGTCCCCTACATGGTAGAATCTGAGTTCAAGCGAGTTGAACGTTTCATTTGGGGATTGGCACCCAAGATTCTGAGCATGGTGACTACTTCCAAGCCACCAAAAATTACTGAAGCCATCGACTTGAGCGTGGCATTGACTGAAGAAGCAATCAGATTGGGCAAATTTTCGATTTCTTTGGGAAAGAAGAAAGAAACTCATGTCGAGTCGTCTAGAGAGAACAAAAGGAAGTTCTTGAATTTCAAGAAGGGTACCCAAGGAAACAACAACAGTGCTAACAAGCGGAGAGATGCTAACCCACCAGCCGAGGTCAGGACTGGTGCTGCAAGTTCTGAGAACAAAGGGAAAGGATACATGGGCACTCTGCCCATGTGTGATGTGTGTCAGTTTCATCATGCCGGCCAGTGTAGGTTTAGGAAATGTGAAACCTGTGCAAAGAATGGTCATTCTAAGGAAATGTGTTGGGTTGGTAATGGTCGTGGAAATGGCGGTCAGAGAGGAAACGAAAATGGTAATGGCAATAGCAATCGTGGTGGAAACGGTAATGGTAATAGCTTCGTATCTCTAGAGTTTAAGAATATACTTGGTTTAGTTGCAAGTAAGTTAGATATCCCGTACTCGATAGAACTAGCTAATGGAAAGCTAGTAGAAGCTAACGAAGTAATTAGAGGCTGTGTGATAGAGCTTGGAGAACGTGAGTTTACGCTTGACCTTCTGCTAGTTGAGTTGGGAAGCTTCGACGTAGTGGTTGGAATGGATTGGTTGTCGAGTAACCGAGCTGAGATCGTATGCCATGAGAAGATTATCCGTATCCCATTGTCGAATGAAGAGACGATCGTGATTCACGGGGAGAAGCAGGATAAGCCTCTATGGATTATCAGTTGTTTGAAGGCACGAAAGTTTTTGCGTAAAGGATGTGTTGCCTTCTTAGCTCATGTCATGGACAAAGAAGCCGAAGAACCAAAGCTCAAAGATATCCCTGTGGTGAGGGAATATCCTGCAGTCTTCCCCGAAGACCTGCCAAGATTACCGCCTCAATGACAAGTTGAATTTCATACTGACTTGGTTCCAGGCGCCGCGCTTGTAGCCAAGGCACCTTATCGACTTGCGCCTTCAGAGATGCAAGAGTTGTCGACGTAACTTCAGGAGCTTTTGGACAAGGGATGCATTAGACCAAGCTTATCGCCTTGGGGAGCTCCAGTTATGTTCGTCAAGAAGAAGGACAGTAGTTTTCCTATGTGCATCGACTACCGAGAGCTAAACAAGTTAACCATCAAGAATCGGTATCCTTTACCGAGGATTGATGATTTGTTCGATCAACTTCAGGGTTCGAGTTACTATTCCAAGATCGATATCCGATCAGGTTATCACCAGCTGCGGATCCAAGAAGAGAGTATACCGAAGACTGCCTTCAGAATTCGTTATGGACATTACGAGTTTCTAGTAATGCCGTTTGGTTTGAAAAATGCACCGGAAGTATTTATGGACTTGATGAATCGAGTTTGTAAGCCATATCTGGATAAATTCGTGATTGTATTTATCGATGATATTTTGATCTATTCACGGACAAAAGAAGACCATGAGCAACACCTTAGAGCCATCTTAGAGCTGCTAAAGAAGGAGAAGCTCTATGCTAAGTTCTCGAAGTGCGAGTTTTGGTTACGCGAAGTGCAGTTCCTCGGTCACGTGGTAAATGAGAATGGAATTCATGTGGATCCCACCAAGATCGAGGCGATTAAGAATTGGGAAACTCCGAAGACGGCAACCGAGATCCGACAGTTTCTGGGTTTAGCAGGGTATTACCGCAGATTCATAGAGGATTTCTCCAAGATCGCTCAACCGCTGACCTCCCTTACTCAAAAGGATAAGAAGTATGAATGGGGAGATAAACAAGAAGAAGCTTTTCAGCTGCTTAAGAATAAGCTTTGCGATTTACCTATTTTATCCCTACCCGAAGGCACCGACGACTTCGTGGTATACTGTGACGCCTCGCGTCAGGGATTGGGCTGTGTGCTAATGCAGCGACAAAAGGTTATCGCTTATGCTTCGCGCTAATTAAAGGTTCATAAGAACAACTACACCATGCACGATTTGGAATTAGGCGCAGTGGTGTTTGCTTTGAAGATTTGGAGACATTATTTGTATGGCACCCGATGTACGATTTTCATGGATCACAAGAGCCTTCAGCACATATTGGATCAGAAAGAGCTTAACATGAGACAGCGATGCTGGGTAGAGTTGTTAAATGATTATGACTGCGAGATTAAATATCATCCAGGAAAGGCGAATGTGGTGGCAGACGCTTTAAGCCGAAAAGAAAGGATTAAGCCCATAAGGGTTAGGGCTTTGGAGATGATTGTTCAGACAGACCTCTCGTTGCGTATTCATGCTGCACAAAGAGAAGCTCTTAAGAAAGAGAACTTGAAGGCTGAATATCTCCGTGGGATGGAGAGAAAGTTGGTACCTATCAAGGAAGGAACCTTGTATTTTATGGGATGAATTTGTGTTCCGGTTTTTGGGGGCCTTAGAGATGTTATTTTTTATGAAGCTCATAAATCAAGGTACTCGATCCTTTCAGGGTCGGACAAGATGTACCGGGATTTGAAAGATTATTAATGGTGGCCAAGACTTAAAGGTGATGTTGCTATGTACGTTGGAAAGTGTTTGACTTGTGCCAAGGTAAAGGCCGAGTATCAGAAGCCTTCAGGCCTTCTGCAACAACCAGAAATACCCATGTAGAAATGAGAGCAGATTTCTATGGACTTCATAACCAAGTTGCCCAGAACTCCCAGAGGTCATGATACGATTTGGGTAATCATGGACCGATTGACAAAATTTGCGCACTTTTTACGATCAGAGAGAAAGATAACACTAGTAAGCTAGCTGGGCTGTACCTAAGGGAGATAGTTGCACGACATGGAGTGCCTATCTCGATTATACCAGACAGAGATGGAAGATTTGTGTCAAGGATTTGGCAATCCTTCCAGGAAGCTTTTGGATCTCAGTTGAATCTGAGTAATGCTTTTCACCCACAGACGGACGGTCAAAGTGAGAGAACGATTCAGACTCTACAAGATATGCTACGTGCTTGTGTAATGGATTTAGGTGGCAGTTGGGATACTCATCTGCCTTTGGTTGAGTTCTCCTATAACAACAGCTACCATACAAGCATCCAAGTTGCACCATTCGAGGCTCTCTATGGACGCAAGTGTCGATCGCCGTTGTGCTGGGCAGATGCTGGAGACAGACAACTGGTTGGTCCCGAACTGGTCCAAGAAACAACTGATAAGATCCTGCAGATCCGAGAACGCATCAAGGAGGCTCGTGATTGCCAGAAGAGTTATGCGGACCGAAGACGAAAACCCTTGGAATTTGAAGTGGGTGATATGGTTCTGTTAAAAGTCTCACCTTGGAAAGGTGTGGCACGCTTTGGGAAGCGTGGTAAGTTAAATCCACGTTATATCGGACCGTTCAGAATTTTAGAAAGGGTTGGTTCTGTAGCATAAAAGTTGGAGCTACAAGCAGAACTCAACGGTGTTCATGATACATTTCATGTATCTAATTTGAAGAAAAGTCCAACTCAATAGACAGTGGTTATCCCTGCTGACGAAGTTCACACTGACGACACACTCCACTTTACCAAAGAACCCATTGAGGTTACTGATTGGAAGGTTAACAAGACTCGGAGGAGTAGTGTTAAACTCGTCAAGGTTTGATGGAATGCACATAACGGCCCAGAGTTCACTTGGGAGCGTGAAGATCGCATGAAAGCTAACTACCCGCATTTGTTCCCCAAGTCCCCTGCAGCTAGTAGTAAAGCTTACAATTTCGGGACGAAATTTTCTTAACAGGGGGAAAATGTGACAACTGTCAAAATTCCAGGTATCCGTACAATTATTAAACAATGATTAGTGCTTAATGACTGTGCTGAATTATTTCGATACTTGTGTTGATTTGATTAATATGCCACAAAAATTGCTAAAGAGAGCTTTGTATTATTATTATTATTATTGTTTTTTTACATATAATATATATAATTGACAACAAAGCTCAAGCGATAAACCACCTCCCCACACTTGAATTGTACATCGCCCTCGATGTACAACAAAAAAATAATAATTGAATAAGCAATGGAAATGCTAATTCAATACAAATAAAGGAAGGTAGGAACACGAAAACTCCCCTGAAATATAAAGGCTAGAATTGGAGCAAGACGAAGTAAAAAGGAGCATCCACAACGAACTACCAAGCCATCCACCAAACCAACATCTCATCGAGCCAACACTGCACACTTAGCAAACATGATCAAATTCACAAAGCTTTACCCAACCCATTTTACCCTTTGCCTTTTTTTATTCATTTAACCCACTACTAAAGCAATAAAAAAAACTAAACACCTACGACGGAGGGGTGTACGGACAACGGAAAATGGCACACCCCTCAAACACGAAATAATGATAAAAAGACGAGATGGATAACAAGACTACAACCTGTCACCGGATCCGGAAGGACCGGCGTCGTCCCGACAATCAAATCTAGATCTGCGTGTGAAGCGCGGAGGCGGCTGCGTATAAGGTGCATTGAGCGAGTTCGCCATATGTGTGACAACTGTCAAAATTCCAGGTATCCATACAATTATTAAACAATGATTAGTGCTTAATGACTGTACTGAATTACAATTAATGATTTGAATTGCTTTCTGATTATTGTCATACACATACATGTGCATCATATATTGAAAATGACTTATGATTATTGCATGCAAACTTTGTTGATTCAAATGATGCACGAAACACAGTTAGAACAGTAAGATAAATCAGAAAAATGCTGACGTATTTTAGTACATAGATAGACATTGTATTGAGACACAGAATGAGCCAAAAACCAAGCATTACACTAGTATAGTGTGTAGGAAAGTAAGGATCACAAAACTGCCTTCCTAGTGATAGTTTAAGTGCCGGAAAGTGCCTACAACATGCACAAACTGTAGAATTCAGCAAAAATCAACAAAATTCAGCATTCAAACACTCTAATATCATGCAGAAATATGGTTAAATGGTCCAGAATACTTTTCTAAGTGTCAGGAATCAAAAATGTCACAAAAGGTAACATAAAGCATACTAAACTGCATAATTTAGCACCTTAACGAACCGGTAACCAACCGAACAACCGGACACTACCTGAAACACCAAATTTGCACTAGAAGCATTTTTTTTTAATATTACCAAGCTAGTTATGGTCCCCGAACATCATAACACACTATATAACATCTAGTAACTAAATACCTAACTAATACTTGAATAAAAAATGTCCATAAATTTTGTTACAAAAATTATAAATATTGGAGGTTGGTTTTTGTAAATAAAAGTGACTAAATATGTATTTAGGAAAATATATATTTAGAAGTCACCATGTGTGTGATTATTTGTATATTATGTGTACTAGTTATGTTATTTTAGGCTTGAAATAATATAACTCATCAAAATACCAAAAATTACAATCCAAAATTTTACCAAATATCCAAGGATTAAATATACAAATTATACCCACAATATTGGAGAAACCAAACAAAGGAATATAACTCACAAAAATATTCCAGAAATTTTATTCATAAGTATATTTTGGAAAATGGTATTTTGGACACCAAGAGAACAAAAATATGATTTTTACAATTATTACAAAATTATATCATATTTTTTACCATAAGAAAATATATTATTTTTGGGTGAATAAAATATATATATTTTCTTGAAATTATTAGAAGATATATTATTTTTGGAAAGAAAATATATATTTTCTTGAATACGCATGGAATACATTATTTTTTGGTGAAAATAAGTTTATATATATATATTTTCTAAGTTAGACTTGGAAACATACTATTTTTGAGACTTTATGAGAAGTATAAATATTTTTGCCACGGGAAAAGTTATAAATAATTTTTCTAAGTAATATTTCCTAAAATATATATTTTGGAAATATAGATTGATGTATTTTTATTAAATATATTATTCCGGACAAAGATGATACAAAAATTAAGTATAAAGATACTTAATAAACACAATAAAAATACGTATTCTCGTACGTATAAATACACACCGGATTACGCCACCGATACTTGGCAAAAATATACAAGTATAAGAATACGAATAAAAAATAACAAGTTAAAATATATTATTTTAACTATTATTCCAAAATTTAATAAATATAATTTAAGTTAAAATATTCATTATTTTAACAAATAATTATATAACTTAGAATAATATTGAAGACACAATAAAACGTAACTCAAAGACACTAATTAATACTAAGTCAAGGCACGACCCCCTCGTCTAATAGATCGTAGTACGTTGTAGGAAGTCGTGTACACCAGAGGAAACTTTGAGTTACAGTCGGATTGAAGAACGCAAAATTGTGAGTTCATGTCCCCCTTTTCTTTTAACTGTTTCAGTTTTATAACTTCGGGGGTGAAGTACATGTTACAAACTGTTTACAAACGTTTATATGTGGTATGGTTAGCTGATGAAAGGTACTCCTAGATCATGTGAGTGGTGGGTACAACGCTTAAGACCATTAATCCTTGTTGTAGGACCGAGGGACATGAGTGATAGATCTATTTGGGTGTAGCGAGCCCCACCCATGTGGACCGGGGTTTGGCCCATGAGGTGACTTTGTCTTACAGTCGGAAGCCCGGTGCAAAATCTGCTAGGTTTGAGCCTTCCTGTATCACGTCACACATATTAATGGCCTTGCAAACCATTAATCGATCTGTTTTCCTTGTTTGCTTTCATACCGGGATTTACAAAACATACATACTTACAATGATTACAAAGGTTTATTTGTGCACATATACAAACACATGAACTCGCTCAACTTTTGTTGATGTTTTCAAACTACATGTATTTCTGGGAATTAAATGTGGATCTGGCGGGCGTTTGGATGTTTCAAGTAAGGTTGGGAATAAAAGATGTCATCCGGAGTCTAAGGGTTTGGATAGTGTGTCTTATCCTGGATAAGACATATCTTTCAAAGCCTGGTTTTTATTAATGTCTTTTGTCAAGTCGTTATGGAACTCTAAAACAATTTGAATGGTTGTAATTTGGATTTGAAGTATGCGTTTGGATTTTAAGACAATGTTGTTTGCGATGTTTTAAACTTAACTTAATGGATGAACATATTTAGTTTTATCATATAGTTGTTTGTTATGGTTGAATGCAATGATATTAAGCAAGTCACACATAATCACGCTTCCGCAAAAGTCAGGGTGTGACAATATGTTGTTGCGAACCAAATAACCAGTCGAAGCTACGATGGGTTTGCTCATACATGTCTTCCATGAAGTTCCCCTGCATGTGCTGCTCCGCATGAATCAGATCTACATCTCGCATCACGTCCTGCTGGTCCAGGGCGAGATCATCCATATGTCTCCAAAGACCAATCGATGACGGCTCATAAGGACCGTTGGCACCATGCTCATACCTACCACCACCATATTCACCATAAACATTCTCCCAGTTCGGGCTATCAAAACCGTGGCCCACCTGTCCAATCTGTATGTGGGGGTCCGCTCCCCCTACGACCCTCTCGGGCTCGTGAACTGGAATGTCGTGCATATGGACGTCATCACCACCACCATCACCACCATCACCATCATCCTCTGCTTCTAGAAGCGGATCCCAAACCCTGCCCAGCTTGTCAACAAATTTCAGCATTCCATTTACTTTGCGGGTTAAACGTATAGAGTTCAGCTGTTGCAGATCGAGAAGGCCATAGTCACAAGCTTCGGTCAAATTATCTAACCGAACCCTATAGAAAGGCCTCTCCGCAGATTCGTGACGTGGGCATCGAGCCAGCACCTCGAATAAGCGACTCTTCAACGCTGACCGCCAAGTTGCAATTTGAGCCGGAAATGATGCAATAAAGGTGAAAAAGGTCGCGGGTGGTGATGTTGCCCGTGCTGTCACCCCGACCTCCCATGACGTGGAAGATAGCGCGCTCAATGACTTGGTGAAGTGGGTCAAGAATCCATGTTGCATTGGCTCTCCTCGGGTCCCATACCCGACCCGGTACAGTGATCTCATCCCAGAAGGCGGCCTTATCTGCGTTTGGCTCCCAATCCTGTAAACTACCATGAAACAACTCCGAGTCTATCTCATCATCCTCGTACAATCCTAACACTTGACCGAATCGGTTGATCAATTGATGGTCCCATTTCCTTCCCAATCGATATTTTACAACAACATTTTTTTCATACACGTCTGGGCAAGGAAAGGTGAATCGAAAATATGCAAAGAACTCGATAACCAGCTCCACACACTGAGGCTCCGCTATCTCGAAAAGGCAGGACCAAGGAGGCGTCATAAGATCATTAAACCGCTTGGATTATCCGAGCAAGTCCAAGTCAACCATCTGTAATCTCCTCACGGGCTCAATCAAGTTTCTTCTAGCCCACAACCTTTCCGCCTTAGCGATACAATACCCTTCCCTGGAATTGTCATGGAACCGCAAGTACGGGTGATCCATCTGCAAGATTGACAAAAATTAATCAGCAGCCAAAAACAGACAAAAAATATGGAACTGGACAAAATGGCACGACCGTGCCATCCACTGGCACTATCATGCGTGACCTGAAGACCAACAAAATTATGAAGATTTCTAGGGAATTATGAAGTTCTGGGTTTTTGTTCCCCAGTCGCACGATCGTTCCACCCCACGGCACCCTCGTTCTTGGCCGGCTTTCAGCACTAATTTGAATGAATTTTACGTTAAGCACGATCGTGCCACCTGTCGGCACCCTTGTGCTTGACCGATCACCGAGAATAAGTTTGAACGATTTGAGCCATTTTTCATGACGCACAATCGTGCCATATGTTGGCACCCTCGTGCCACTTGATTTTCTAGGTAAAATATGAAGATCCGATACTAAATTATGAACAGCACGATCGTGCCACCGGACGGCACCCTCGTGCGTGTCAGAACCCAGGTTCTCGAAATCGCTCAAATCACCCCCAAACCCCCGATTTTTTCACATTTTTGCTTAGGGGTTTTGTAGATCGGTCCATTGTGGTTCAAACCAACATAAAAACATGAAAAACGAGCTTGAATCGGGTGATTTAGACCAAGCCCTAAAACTTTAAAAAAACTAACTACCAAGAACATAACATTAAATCACATGAAACTAACAAAGAAAAAGGAAGAATTTGTACCTGGAATGTTTGTTGGGATTAAAGAAAACAAGAATCTCTTGGAGGAAGCTAGGAGATACAGAGGACTCGTGAGCACCTTGGATGGGTTCAAGTGAGGAAGATGAAGAAATGAAGGAGAAGTGGTTGGTTTTATTAAAGATGGTTCAATTATTGATCTACAAAAGGGGTTGACACTTTCATGTCTGGTAGTGCCAGATTTTACTGTTGGTAGTGCTAAATTTTCGGAATTTTTTTTAGGATGTAGATAAAGGAAATATACAAAGAAAATTCCTTGAACCCGAGGCACTCATGAAGCATCTCCTACTAAGAAAAAGAACCGAACTAACATACATGAGAGCCGGCAACAAGCTCTAACATCCATCGCGACCAGAACGAACCGCAATCTGAAAAAGAAATAAAAAACCATCAAAAATAATAAAATAAACACAAACATGCTAAGTTTATTTACGAGTCTTCAGCTAGACTCACCACCCCGAATTCATTTGTTCCTGGGGTGGAGGGTAACAACCTCCTCACGCTGGTCAACAGGCCCTCCAACATAAG
Source organism: Helianthus tuberosus (assembly GCA_030545235.1). Taxonomy (NCBI): domain Eukaryota; kingdom Viridiplantae; phylum Streptophyta; class Magnoliopsida; order Asterales; family Asteraceae; genus Helianthus; species Helianthus tuberosus. The sequence goes on from CM060354.1 coordinate 123,137,228, forward strand.
CCTTTAGCCTATGCCCGTTGACTTTAAACAACCAGCCATCCTCATGGCCTATCTCCACGGTCTCATAAGGAAACACTGATCGTACAGTGTAGGGAACCGACCAGCGAGACTTAAGCTTACCAGGAAACAACTTGAGACGTGAGTTGTATAACAACACACGATCACCCACTCGAAATTCCTTTTTGTCCTTCAAGAGGGCATCATGAAGCGTCTTAGTACGTTCCTTGTACAGCTTGGAGCTTTCATACGCATCGTGCCAAAGCTCCTCCATCTCATGACTCTGCAAAAACCTGTTTTCACCCGCAGTAACCATATCAAGATTAACTGTCTTCAAAGCCCAATATGCTTTGTGCTCGAGTTCAACAGGCAAATGACAAGTCTTCCCATAGACCAATTTAAACGGCATGGTGCCTATAGGAGTCTTGTAGGCTGCCCAGAAAGCCCACAGTGCATCATCTAATTTCTCAGACCAGTCCTTACGGCTAGAATTAACCGTTTTCTCTAAAATCCGCTTGATACCCCGATTTGTGACCTCAACCTATCCGCTCGTCTGCGGATGATATGGTGTAGAGAATCGGTGTTGCACACCATATCAAGACAATGCTTTCTCATGTTGTGCATTACAAAAGTGAGTCCCACAGTCACTAATCAATGCCTTCGGGGCACCAAAGCGAGCAAACAGCTTCTTCAAAAATCTCACCACTACCCTAGCATCATTAGTGGGTAAAGCATGTGCTTCAGCCCACTTTGAAACGTAATCAACAGCGATTAGGATGTAGCGGTTACCATAAGAGGTCGGGAAAAGGCCCATGAAATCTAGCCCCCATACGTCAAAGACCTCACAAACTTGGATGCCGTTTTGTGGCATCTCATGGCGTGCAGAAATGTTGCTTGCCCTCTGGCAAGCATCACAGGACCTCACCCACTCGTGGGCATCACGGAAAATAGTCGGCCAAAAGAATCCGATGTCGAACACTTTCCTCGTCGTGTTGTTCACTCCGTGGTGGCCTCCCTTGGGTCCTTCATGACAGTGGCGTAAGATATCCCTCGCCTCGTCACCATACACGCATCGCCGGATCATCCGATCCGCTCCTACCCTAAACAAGTAAGGGTCATCCCAAAAGTAATGCTTGACATCCGCAAAGAACTTTCATTTCTGCTGATGGGTCATCCCCATGATCAGGATGCCACTAGCTAGGTAGTTTGCAAAGTCAACAAACCATGGGGAATCATCACTAGTCTCAATCCTCATGAGGAACTCGTGGGGGAAATTGTCATTGATGCTAGGACCACGAGTTTCCTTTCCTTCGGAATGTTCAAGTCAAGACAAATGATCGGCTGCCAAATTTCCAGCCCTTTTTTTATCACGGATTTCAATATCAAATTCTTGCAGCAACAAAATCCAACGTATCAATCTCGGTTTAGCATCTTGCTTGCTAAAAAGATTCCGAAAGGCTGCATGATCCGTGTACACAATGGTCTTGGAAAGGAGAAGATAGGACCGAAACTTATCGAAGGCAAAGACCACAGCTAGGGGCTCTTTCTCTGTCGTGGTGTAGTGCTCCTGAGCGTCATTCAAGGTCTTGCTCGCATAGTAAATCGGGTGAGAGTGCTTATCTTTCCTTTGACCCAAGACAGCCCCGACTGCGAAGTCACTCGCATCACACATCAACTAAAATGGTAGCTCCTAGTCAGGAGCGACCATAATCGGGGCATTCACCAACTTCACCTTCAACAACTCAAATGCCCGAAGGCATTCATCAGAGAAAACGAATTGGGCATCCTTCTCGAGGAGTTGAGTGATGGGACATGTGATTTTGGAAAAGTCCTTTATGAATCGCTGGTAAAAACCTGCATGACCTAGAAAAATCTTAATAGATTTCACTGAAGTGGGAGGCGGGAGCTTTGAAATAGTCTCAACTTTGGCTCGGTCAACCTCGAGCCCCGCCTGTAAAATCTTGTGCCCAAGCACAATGCCCTCCTTCACCATGAAGTGGCATTTTTCCCAATTCAACACAAGGTTGGCTTCTTCACATCTAGCCAACATCCTTTTAGATTCCCGAGACATTGATCAAAAGAACTTCCAAACACAGAAAAATCATCCATGAAGACCTCCGTGGAGACCCCGATCATGTCATGAAAGATGGCCACTATATACCTCTGAAATGTGGTTGGGGCATTGTACAATCCAAAAGGCATCCGCCGGTAAGCGAATGGGCCATAGGGACATGCGAATGTCGTCTTCTCCTGATCCTAAGGAGAGATGGGAATCTGAAAGTAGCCCGAAAACCATCAAGGAAGCAGTAGTACATCCTGCCCGACAACCTCTCCAACATCTGATCAATGAAAGGAAGTGGGAAATGATCCTTTCTCGTGGCAACATTGAGCTTACGGCAGTCAATGCAAACTCTCCATCCGGTGACAGTACGAGTATGAATCAACTCGTTTTTCTCATTAGTCACCACTGTCATGCCTCCTCTCTTCGAGACTACCTGTACAGGGCTAACCCATGGTGAATTTTAGATCGGATATATCAAACCTGCATTAAGTAGTTTGATGACCTCTTTCTTCACAACCACCTGCATGTTGGGGTTCAAGCGCCTCTGATGTTGTACCACAGGTTTAAAGTCCTCCTCCATCAAGATCTTATGGGTACAAAAGGATGGATTGATTCCTTTTATATCCATAATCTTCCAAGCGATCGCCTTCTTATGCTGCTTCAGGACTTTAAGCAATCGATCCTTCTCCTCTCCCGACAATCCAACAGAAATGATAACGGGCAAATGAGTCTCACCCTCCAAGAAAGCATACTCTAAATGATCTGGAAGCTCCATAAGCTCAACCGAAGGTGGATCCTCAATAAAAGGGTGTGCTTTAGGCTCAGCAACGCAATCCATCACCTCAAAAACCTCGGGACACAGGGGAGACGCGTGACCTATCAGACAGGTCACCTCCTCAACCAATCGGTCCACTCTGAGCAAACCAAAAGTCTCCCCTCCTAGCAGCTGTGTGTCCACAACATCCTCCTCAAATGTAGCATGGAGATGATCACTCACATATGTATTGATAGTCTCAATGAAGTAGAGCGTATCATCCTGACTCTGTGAGTGTTGCATGGATTTCCAATATCAAAGGTAACCTCCTCATCATCAACCCTAAGAGTAAGTCTACCCGTGCAGACATCAATCGAGGCTCTCGCAGTGGCTAGGAATGGGCGTCCTAAGATAAGTGGAACATTTTTGTCCTTGTCCATGTCTAGAATCACAAAATCGACAGGAAAGACAAACTTGTCGATTTTCACCAGCATATTCTCAACTATGCCTCGAGGGTACTTCACTGAACGATCGGCTAGCTGAATGCTCATACAAGTCGGCTTGGGCTCTCCCAAGTCTAGATTAGCAAAAACCGCATATGGCATGAGGTTTATGCTAGCTCCAAGATCAGCTAATGCATTGCTGACCGACAAACTACAAATCAAACAAGGGATAGTGAAACTTCCAGGATCATTCATCTTCTTAGGTAGTTTGTTCTGAAGAACCACTGAACACTCCTCATTCAAGGTCACCTGCGAAAGCTCCTCAAGTTTCTTTTTGTTAGATAAGATATCTTTCAGAAACTTGGCATACTTAGGCATTTGAGCAAGTGCCTTGACAAATGGTAGATTTATATGAAATTGCTTAAAAAGCTCGAGGAATTTACCATAATGTTCTTCCATTTTCTGCTTCTTCAACCTCCCCGGGTATGGAATGGAAGGGACATACTCTCTCACTGTCTCCTTGGTTTGTGTTGTACTTGCTGGGACTCGCCTCTGTTGCACCTCACCCAGAGACTCAGTCTCAATCTCCTCAATAATCTCATCATCAACCGGCTTTGTTGGAACAGCCGGAGGGATGGGTTGAGCAGTTTTGCCGCTTCTCAATGTGATGGCCTTCACAATAGCATTTGGATTAGGCTCTGGGTTGCTCGGAAAGCCCCCTTGTTGTCTCTCAGACAACATCTTGGCAATCTGGCCAACTTGGTTCTCGATGGTTTGCATGGAGGCCTTTTGGCTTCTCAACTCACTATCGTGCCTCGTGAAACGACCATCATACTCTCTAAAACACTTCTCATTCTCGGCCTTTTGAGTGTTTTAACCTGCTAAGATCTGACTAAGCATATCATGCACACTGGGGTCGCTAAAGGAAGGTGCCTGCTAATGTCGAGGTGGACCATATGCTCCATGAGCTAGAGCTGTGGGACGTGGAGCAAATCCGGGTGGATGCTGGTTAGAAGCGTCAGGCTTCCAACTGAAATTTGGATGATTCTTCCACCTCGGATTATAAGTATTGCTGTAGGGATTATTCTGAGGACGGTATTGGTTTCCCATGAAATCAACATGTTCATGTGACATCTCTCCCGTCGAAAAATCGCCTCCGTGATATGCTCCCCCACTCGAAGAACCACTCGAGTGCATTTCCATCACTCGATTAAATTTCAAAGATAAGGCATCCATACGTGCTGTCATGGCTGTGAAGTCGTCCACGTGATGAATTCCCTGTCGAGAACTCTTCCCCCTCGGTGGCTGTTGTGTCCGATTCTTCGCGGCACATTTTTCCAGAATCTCAAATGCCTCGGTGGCATTTTTCCTGCCAATGTCTCCACCCGAGTAGGTATCAACCATCATCTGTCCCTGACTATCAAAACCAGGGTAGAAGATCTTACATTGTTGCCACTTGGGCAACCCGTGATATGGGACCTTTCTCATAACCTCTTTAAAACTCTCCCATGCCTCGTAAAGGGACTCGTCCTCGTCCTGACGAAAGTTCAGAATCTTGGTTCTCAACCGAACAATTTTCTCTGGAGGGAAATATTTCTAATGGAACTTCTCAGCTAATTGATTCCATGTAGTGATAGATCCAGGTGGAAGTGAAAGAAGCCACTATTTGGCTCCATCCAGTAAGGAAAACGGAAAGAGCCGAAGGCGTACAGCATCCGGTGATGCATCACGAATCCTAAACGTGGCACAAACCTCCAGAAAACCTGCGATATGGACACTAGGATCCTCGTGATCCTTTCCATAGAACTGCACCGCATTCTGCAACATTGATATGGTGCCAGATTTGATCTCGAAATTATTACTATTAATTGCTGGTGCATTGATGCTTGCAGGTAAACCATCAAGTGACAGTTTTCCAATTTCGTTTAGGATCCTCGTCTCCTCTTCGTCCGCCATATCTACCCGAACCTCGTAGAATGTGTCGCCTCCCGCCGCGTCTGCCTCAATTGTCTCGGCTACCACGCGGAACCGCTCTCGTAGTCTCCGTCGAAGATCGTGCTCTAGCTCCGATGAAGGCTCAACGATATCAGCAGCAGGGGTTGAGGACATGCACGACCTGTAGGGAATAAGGAGGAGCACAGTGCACAATATATGTACAAAAACAAAAACAACTAGCAGATAATCATTTTTTTTCAAATAATCATGCAAAGGCAAATAAAACAAGTAGACAGAAACTTTATACAATTTTCACAAGTGGCTAAATATATAACTTGAACCGTTCTAAAGAAGACCGCATCCCCGGCAACGACGCTAAAAACTTGATGTGCGTGAATTACATATATTTTTAATTGAGTTTTTCTTCACACAAATTTAGTTTTAAAAATGGTTTTTCACGTAGGAACTAACAACACACACAAAAGGGCAATTGTACCTGTCGGGTGGTAATATAGCTGATCGGCAAGAACCGGATATCAATCCGTGGATGTGGTGGCTCGATACTAAAATTTTGCTACTTTAAAGCCTTTTCAATTGAAGGGTTTGATTTTTCTAACTTAGCATGCAAATAAACAAACAACTAAATATTCTAGAAAATAACAATATCTAAGAAAGGTTGCCTAAACTAAGTTTCCACTAACAAACATGTGATAACAAATAGAAAGGATTAGTGGTGTTGCAAGTTCTAATTTTAACTAAGTCCCCAATCAAGGCTTCCTAGTCATATAAATCTTAAGAAAACTGAAAATGAATTAACATTCTAATCACCTAAAAATTATTCCTTTAAGTTCACTTGGTAAGTTGATGTTAATCTTTAATCATGAGTTATTTATTTGTCAAAACTCCTAACTCTACAAATTAGGGAAAACTACTATGAACAACACACTAATCACCCTAACTTGGTTTCAAGTAAATGGCACTATCATCATGTTCTTGATATGAACCACAAGCATGGTCATGCTAGATAACAACTTTGGCCTAAATCATCAAACTAACATGAACACAAACTATAGAATTCATATAAACATACTCTTGATCTTTCCAAATCTAGATGCAAGAATTCATACACATGTTCAAATCATCATTCATATCATATTAGCAATTACCATTCCTAGTTTCATGCTATGAATCATACTAACAAGATTCAATAATCATAATCTTTACATGGGCTTTCCAACACAACATGTAAATACTTATGAGCAAACATTCAAGAACAAGAACTTTAAACATGCACATGAACTCCAAGAACAAGATTAAGTGTTACTATGAAGATTAAAAGCTTCAACAAAGTTTAGACAACACAAATGTTTAGCCCATAAGGCTCATGACTACCAAATCAAATGCAAGAAAGCATAAATTGTTCATAATGTAACTAGTAAGCTAACCAAGTTAAAGACAAGATTAAATGGTGTTTGAGTAGATATTCAAGTGATTAAGTCTTCTTCAAGGCTCCCTCTTGGCTCTAACAAGCTTCCAAGACCAGATTTTTGAGAGAAAACTTCACCAAAATGCTCCCACTCCCTTGCAAATCAGCTATAGAAACTCGTATTTAAACTGATGGGTGTTTGGCACTACCATGCCACCTTTTGGCACGGTCGTGCTTGGCAAGTGTCAGAGTTACTTTTTCGTGTGTTGACCCTGTTTGCTAACATTTCGGGAAAACTCCCGCTCAAATGTATCCGAGGTGGCACGACCGTGCCAGACCATGGCGTGGTCGTGCATGCCGATGAACATTCGATGATGACTAGTGCGATCTCAGAAATGAGCTGATCTGAGGTTGATTTTGACCTGGCACGGTCGAGCCTATGATCAGCACTGTCGTGCGGACCCCTGATCTTCGAGGATGTGTGTGCTGACTGATAGTGCATGCGAGGGTGCCGACGTCGAGAGTCCTGGCACGGTCGTGCGCGAGTATGGCACGGTAGTGCCATATCTGGCAGTTTGCTGGAATGCTTCATTTTTGCTCCATTTTGCTCCAAAAGCCTCCGTTTCAACACTGGGCCGAAGCTCGGACCTGTATTTTCAAAAACAACTCAAATGAGTACCAAAATCAATGAAAATACAAAGAGTTTTCGCATAAACGGGGTATATTTGACGTTTAAAAGATGTATAAATTCTTATACATCATTTAGGCATATAATACTTATCATAGGACTAGTTAGGCCATCCGAACGCGCATTTGCGCAAATGACGCGTTAAAGTAGCTTAAACTGTGACAATTTTTAAAATTCCAGGTATCCGTACAACTATTAAACAATGATTAGTGCTTAATGACTGTGCTGATTTACAATTAGTGACTTGAATTGCTATCTGATTATTTCCATATACATACATGTGCATCATATATTGCAAATGACATATCATTATTACATGCAAACTTTATTGACACAAATGATGCACGAAACACAGTTAGCACAGTTATCAGATAAATCAAAAATATGCTGACGGAGTTCAGTACATAGACAGACATTGTATTGAGACACAGAATGGGCCAGAAACCAAGTATTACACTTGTATAGTGTGTAGGAAAGTAAGGATCACAAAACTACCTTCCTAGAGATAGTTTAAGTGCCAGAAAGTGCCAAAAAGTCACTTAAAATGCTGAATTCAGCAAAAATCAGCAATAATCAACATTTAAACACTCTAATATCATGCAGAAATATGGTTAAATGGTCCAGAATGCTTTCCTAAGTGTCGGGAATCAAAACTGTCACAAAAGGGTAACATAAAGCACACTAAACTGCATAGTATAGCACCTTATCGAACCGGTAACCAACCGAACAACCAGACACTACCCGAAACACCAAATTTTCACTAGAAGCATTGTTTTAACATTACCAAGCTAGCTATGGTCCCCGAACATCATAACACACTATATAACAACTAGTAACTAACTAACCTAACTAGATTACTTGAAATCTAACTATATAAACTAACTAATGTTTAACCCCTAATCTACCCCCCCCCCCCCACCTAGTTCACGGCCAACAAGGGCCCCACTTGAGGATTTAATTTACATTTTATAATGGATCATGTTTCTTCTTTTAAAACATAAAAACCACTAGTTAATGTTGTGTTGATGTGTTATAAGAATAACCTTAAGATCAAAGTTCATCATTCTCACATTTCATACTTCACACACTTCTTCTTCTTCTTCTCCCTTTCCCTTTCCCTACCTTCGGCCAAACACACATCACCCCACACCACCATCATTCATTCAAGTTCCATCCATTCTACATATACACAAGGGTGCTAGAAGGTGTATAAGGAAGCTTGGAGCCTTTGGAAGCTAAAGGACCTCTCACACAAGCTTTTATCCACTCCATTTCATCTAGTGATCATCCCTAGCCTTGAGCTAGTAGTAAGAACACTCTACACTTCATTTTACATCTTATTTTGGTGGTTAAAAGAAGATACAAGTTGTTAATCTTAAGGAACACTATGAATCTTGAACTTGAAACTTGAACTTGAAACTTGAACATAAGACTAAATACCTAATAAATCATGATGTTTATGTGTTGTTATGCTTGTTGATTGCTCATGTTATTGGTGTAGATCATTATGTGATCTTGCTAGAGAGTGATTAAAGACATAATCTAGCAAGATGAGAGGATGATTATGTTAAAGATCAAAGTAATCATCCATATGTAAATCATGAACTTGAAAGTATGAATTGTTTTTCTTGTTAAGTGATGATCAAAGTAAACATAAAGTCTTATAAATCTATGATATCAAGAATGATTTTTCAAGAAATCAAGTTAAAAATACAAAGTTTACTAAATCTTAGTTCTTAAAGAAATTAACCACATTTTTAGTGGTTAATCAATTGTAGGATCATGTATTTAACAAGAAAAATCCAAGAAGAACTATTTTTAGAAAATGATTTACAAGTTGTGAAGATCTAATTTCTTTAAAAAATGATGTTTTTAAATAAACAACCACACTTTAAGGGGTAACTAAGCTTACTAAACACACTATTAAGTTACTACAAATTTTTGTAAATTTTCAAGTTCATGAAGTAGTAAGTTATGCTTGATTTTGGCAAATTGGTAAGTGTTGATTTGTTTATTGTTGATTGTGGTGATTTATAAAAGAAAATGATATGCTTTGAAAGCATGGAAACCTCCATTTTTAGATGAAACCATGGCAGAATTTTTCTAAAAATTAAACACTTAGAAAAATATTTTTAAACAAATATTTACAAATATATTTTAAACCATGAATTTTCACATAAAGTTTGCCACAATTTTTATTACAAAAAAATTATAAATATTGGAGGTTGGTTTTTATAAATAAAAGTGACTAAATATGTATTTAGGAAATATATATTTAGAAGTCACCATGTGTGTGATTATTTGTATATTATGTGTTTAGTTATATTATTTTAAGACTTGAAATAATATAACTCACCCAAAATATCAAAAATTACAATCCAAAATATTACCAAAATTCCAAGAGAATGAATATATAAAGAATACCCAAAATATTGGAGAAACCGAACAAGGAATATAACTCACAAAAATATTCCAGAAATTTAATTCATAAGCATAATTTTTGGTAATTAGTATTTTGGACACCAAGGAAACAAAAATATGATTTTCACAATTATTACAAAATATATTATATTTTTTACAAGGAGAAAATATATTATTTTTGGTAAATGAAAATATATATTCTTAAATAAACATGAAATACAATATTTTTGGGGTGAGAAAATATATATTTTCTTGAATATACATGAAATACATTACTTTTGGGAGAAAAATAAGTCTATATATATATATTTTCCAGGTTAAACTTGAAAATATAATTTTTGAGACTTATATGAAATTTATAAATATTTTTGCCAAAGGGGAAAAATTACAAATAATTTTTCTATGTGATATTTCTTAAATATATATTTTGAGAATATATATTGATGAGTTTTATTAGAAATATTATTCCGGAAAAGTTAATACAAAAATTAAGTATAAGGATACTTAATAAACACAAGAAAATACGTATTCTCGTACGTATAAATACACACCGGAATACGCCACCGATACTTGGCAAAAATATACAAGAATTTGAATACAAGCATAAATACACCCATCCTTGGGAAGGATATACATGTATAAATACATAAAAAGTAACAAGTTAAAATATATTATTCTAACTATTATTCCAAATTTAATAAATATAATTTAAGTTAAAATATTTATTATTTTAACAAATAATTATATAACATGGAATAATTTTAAAGACACAATGAAACGTAACTCAAAGACACTAATTAATACTAAGTCAAGGCACGACCCGCTCGTCTAATAGATCGTAGTACGTTGTAGGTAGTCGTGTACACCAGAAAAGGCTTTGAGTTACAGTCGGATTCGAAGAACACAAAACTGTGAGTTCATGTCCCCCTTTTCTTTTAATTGTTTTTGGTTTTATAACTTCGGGGGTGAAGTATATGATACAAATTGTTTACATACGACTACATTTGGTATGGTTAGCTAAGGAAATGTACTGTTAGATCATGTGAGTGGTGGGTACAACGCTTAAGACCATTAATCCTCGTCGTAGGACCGAGGGACATGAGTGATAGATCTATTTGGGTGTAGCGAGCCCATACCCATGTGGATCGGGGTTTGGCCCATGAGGTGACTCTGTCTTATAGCCGGAAGCCTGGTGCAAAATCTGCTAGGTTTGAGCCTTCCTGCATCACGTCACACGTATTAATGGCCTTGCAAACCATTAATCGATATGTTTTCCTTGTTTGCTTTCATATCGGGATTTGCAAAACATACATAGTTACAACGATTACAAAGGTTTATTCGTGCACATATACAAACACATGAACTCGCTCAACTTTTGTTGATGTTTTCAAACTACATGTATTTCAGGGAATTAAATGTGGATCTGGCGGGCGTTTGGATGTTTCAAGTGATGTTAGGAATAAAAGATGTCATCTGGAGTCTAAGGGTTTGGATTGTGTCTCTTATCCTGGATAAGATACATAATTCACAACCTAGTTTTCATTAGTGTCTTTTGTCGAATCCTTGTGGAACTCTAAAACAATTTGCATGGTTTGTAATTTGGATTTGAAGTCTGTGATGGGATTTTAAGACAACGTTGTTTATGATGTTTTAAACTTAATCAATGGATGAACATCTGTAGTTTTATCATATAGTTGTTTGCTATGGTTGAATGCAATGATATTAAGCAAGTCACACATAATCACGCTTCCGCAAAAGTCAGGGTGTGACATAAACTACCTTAACAGGTCGAAACGGGTCAAAAGCACTTAGGATAACTTTCTAATCAGAATGTTAGGTCTATTAAATCATGCCATATGAGTTCCAATACTCATTTGATTTATAGAACTTCATTCTATCCTATCCCCCGGTTTAGGATCCAATTATTAACATAGTTATCTATATTAGGTGTCGTTTGATTCTGTGATCCTTCAAGCTTTAATTGGTCTTTTTTCAAGACTATTAAGCACTCTTAAGTGAGTACATAGTCCCCTCTTTTACTGTTTTCAATTGTTTTGGGGTGACTCATATGTGCTAAATGTTTTTCATGCTTTCAAAACAATGCTATGGTTTATATAAAACACGATGATTTCAATAATGTGAACGAACTTGTTGGGGCATTAGTCGAAAGACATCCGAATGACATTCATTAACTATGATCAAGCCGACCAATAGTATGTTATGGTACCATAGGATCTGACAAATCCCGTTATTGGACTATTCCTTTGGTGGGTAATGTGGGTAATGACAGAAACTGTTATCTGATTAACAAATCATGTGTTGGTTTGTTAGTCTTGTTAAAGAGGTCTTTCAGGGCCTAGTGAAAGATACCCCATGGGTGGTATATCGAGTCACACAGGTTTGAATGTATTCTTTAAAGAACGACCACAAGTTGGATTTCACAATTAAAACTCGTATGATTTGAATGATTTGAACGATTGGAACGATTTGGACGATTGGTTTATGGTAAGTGATTAGGTAACGAGGCATGTGTAATGTGAGAAAAGCATGGTGGATAAGCCGCTGGTACTTCCTATATATAAGTGCTTTTATCACATTACATGTCGTAGCGTTATCTAGATCACTTGGACGAATGTTTTCAAACGATGACACACAACGAGGTTTACTTAAAGATATAAACCATACTTGTTTATTTTCAAATACGATTTACTACTTGGTTTTACAAAGACAAATGTTTTCAGTCAAGATTCATGGCTACAATGGTTTTGGTTTACTTATATCATCTTGTAAAAATGATAAAACATATTGCAATATTAAACACTTTTTGATTTCAAGGTACATACTCGACAACTCTCGTAGTTGGACGAGGTGTTGCAATATAGATTCAAAGCCATGAATTTGACATACAAAACCTATGTACTCGCCAGCATTTTTATGCTGACTGTTTTCACATATGTTTTGGGTTCTTTGATGTGATGATTGTTGATTACTTGCTTCACATAGGATGGGCGCGGGCTTTAGTGACTTAAAACTTGAAAGACAATTGTTGTAATTATTTGATTTATATCAAAACAGTGAGTCAATTAATGAAATAAAACAAAACTTCAATTACCATGTGTTGTGAAACAATGATTCTGTTACGCCACTCCCTGACGTTTTAGTCGCGGTTTGTTGTATTACGCGGTCGAAGTGTGACACATCGAGTATATGAATCATATAAGAAGCATTTCTATATATGAATTGTACTCAGAGAAAGGACCACATGACTATTATAATAAACCTATATACATGCATCATGCATTGAACCATAATATAATATAACTATGTACACAATCATATATGAGATAAAAACCAGATTCCTAACAACACATAATATTGAATGACGGATATCATACAACATACATTTTTCATACAAATATTTCAAATATTTAAATTCTCAGGTAATTAATAAAAAAAAGATTATGAAGTTAAAACATAAGTATGTATGTGATAACATCGACCAATGTAAATTATGCAATTTCTACAAGATAACATAACTTTACATCATATTATCATAATGTGGAAAATAATAATCTTCCGATAATAAAACAATTAAACAATTGGGCTATTATATATGTACACATTAAACAATTGCATTGTTATACATTTGCACTTCTACTCATATTGAACTTTTAATTACAATAATACTAATAATATTAATTATGATAATTATGAATAAAGATAACATGAGATAACTTCATAATAAGACAACTGCCGTTTCTATACTTCTATAATAATAATAATAAATGTAAACTTAACTTATTATAAGTTTTAATAAACCTTTTTCTTAATTCAACTAATTAAGTAATAATTAAAAAGAATAAAGAAACATAAATTTAAATAAATAACGTTTTGTAATGAGGTTAATGAGAAATAATATCAAAATTAATGTAACAGCCCGACTATCGAAGTCAAAGTCAAAGTACAAGTCAAAGTCAAAGTCAAAGTCAAAAGAAGAAAAAATTGCTAATCAGATCTGTCACTTCTGACTTAATTATTTCCTGTACTCTTCGACTCGATAATCGATACTTTGTTTGACGCTAGTTTGTTTACGACTTATTAACATGTGAAGTAACAATGCGAACATAATTAAACGCTAATCCACTAAACGCTATCACATCGCTACCGCATCGCAACTCGAATAGCAGGTTATGGATATTGTTTTACGTGTGTTTGTGCTATTATGTGCTTTACTTGTGTGTATTTTATATATGTGTTGTTGGATGTTAATCGCAAACGCAATCGCAAATCTATTGCATCTCATCGCATCGCAACCCGAAATACAAGTTACGTTTATGATTATTAGGTTGGTTATGTTATTTCTGTAACTAATGTGTAATACTATCGCATCGCTTACTCGAAATGCAACGCAAAGCTCAACGCATGAAACGAAAGTCGGAAACTAACTCACTCAAGCCATCCGATCGAATGGCTCTTCGATCGAATGTTCATCCGTCCGGATGACCATCCGATCGGATGGCCATCCGACTCACTTAACCACACCGCCTTTCTCCTCCTTTCTCAATAAATACCTCACCTGTCACGTCACTGTCACTTGATGTGACAGCTCTCCACCGACCTGTGACAGCTCTCCACCGACCAGCACGCTCTCAACCTTTTTTCTCTCGATTCCTCGCGATTCTTGTACGTTTTCATCTCAAATCATGTACTTCCTTGATCTTTACACACTTCTTCATCATTTTCATCATCAAATCACAACTTTTAACCATGAAATCACTTGATTTCGGGCTGTTCAATGGTGACGTCATCACGAGTTCTTTTGAACTTCGGAGAATGACTTCATCTCTGCAAGAATGGTCCGAATCTAACAGGTTTCTACACATTTTTACACTGATTTCAACTAAATCTAAGCATAAACAAAGTGTTTCAAACTTTTCTTCAACATCCTTAACTTTTCACTCAAAACCCCTTCAACATCCTTAACTTTTCACTCAAAACCGTTAGAATCTGGGCTTGTTCGGGTTCACTACTCGTTCTTCAGTGGAGACCCGGTCTAAGAATGGATTTCTAACGAAGAGACGACCGATTCACAGATTGAATATGAAACACCATCACAAACAGCTGAGTCTGGTCGAACGGGGTGATTCCCGTCCGACCGGATGAGTTGGACAAGATGTGGTTTCCGTTGTTTAACACGGTGTCATACCGTCTCAATAAAATATTTTAACTTAACTGATTTTACAAAGTTTTCAACCCAAAACAATTGCCTGATCGAACAACCATCCGATCGGATAGCCATCCGATCGAACGGCTATTCGACCAAGTGACTTGTGATTCCAAACACTTTAACAATTCCACAACTTCAAAACAAATCAGTGCCACTCGGATCGCCATCTGAGCGGACGGCCATCCGTCTGGATGACCGTCCGACTGGACGACCTGAGAGGTAGAAACACTTCAAAACTTTTATAATGTTACAACGAAAACTTCAAATTTCAATCATACACAAACACATCCATCCCAAGAGGACAACCCTCCGACCGAATGGTCATCCATCCAGATGACCATCCGCCCAGACGGTCATCCGACTGGATCACTATTTGTTACTCGAACTCTTCGACGCACTGTTTAAGGCACGGTTCAACGCTTACACTATCGTTCTCTTATCAGGCTAACTCTCCAGCGCTCCCTTCAATCCAAGAAAGTGTTTATTTACTAAACACGATCTGTGAGTATACTCGATCCCTTTTTACTTAACGCACTTTTAGGTGCTACATATGTTACTTATACCAAATCATATCGATCACACAACGCAAACACTTTTTATACGTTTACCGCTCTTGCATGTTATACGTGTTATTCGATGAATGCTAGTATGTTATGTTTACAAATTGATTGTTGCATGACACCTTAGCAACGATAGTACTATAGTTTGGACTCAACACCTGTCATGGGCAGGGGTAGTTAAGGGCTTTTCTTCACGTGTCACAGTGGTGATATGTGTTGTGCATTCTACAACTCGTAGTCACGTCTGTGCATATTTCATTGTCGATAACTTACCTGCTTCACATTTCTACGTGTTATATGTTGGTTATGCGTAAATCGCTTTCACTACTATTATACTATTAAACTTGTATGCTCACCTTTACACTATGTGTATTGACTTTATGTTAACATATGTGACAGGTGTTTAGGATGCGTTGCTATGCTTGTTGTTATGGAATTAAGTTTAGGTGGTCTAGAAGCAAACTAAATAAAATCTGGGTTTTCGGAACAATTATTGTCTTTGAGAAATAATATGTCTGTAATAACTACTTTTATTTGATATGTTATGGTATGGGACGTAACGTAAAATATCTGGTCATTCTAGTTGTTATGGATTTTCCTGGAAAATCTGTTTCGCTCAGTGTCGCGCCCCGATGTTTCCGCCATCAGTTGGGGTGTGACAGATTGGTATCAGAGCCATAACTATAGGGAATTAAGCTAGACTCAACCTAGTCCGGGTCAATGTCTTAGAATTGACCTAGTCTATAGTCTAAGTACCAACAGACCGCCTTGTACGAACCCGGTAGGGGTTCTGCGCGAGCTTACTCTTTATACTCTCGTTTACACTTTCTAAATTCACCACTTTGTACTAACATCGCATACTACAGCTTCATGCAACACTCAGCCTTTGCTAAGGCTGACAACGCGCACATTTTCAAAAATACACATTACAAACAAGTGATTTGGTCGAGACTAGGTGTGAAAACCGCAAACTCTCGATAAAGTCGCTCACTCAACACGCTTTTTATTAATAAAACACGAGAATTTGCGTTGAGTCAGGTGTGAAAACTATACCTCGACGTGATTTTCCCTATCTATCACGTGATTTTATCACACAGACAGGATGAAGTTGTTAAGTTAGGGGTGAAACCCGCATCTTAATGACGTATTCCGCTCTATATCTTGCTTTTACAAAACTCTCACCAAAGTCTCGATGGGTTCCAACGACTAGGGCCACGTAATGGCCGAAAGGATGTGTGACGTTCGCCCGAATTGAGGCGAGAGCACATTCTATTAAGCTAGCACGTGTACTCGAAGTCCCTAAGAATAGTCGGATCACTTTGGGTAGTCAAAGTCTAGCACTCCCGAGACATTCTAATTTTCACTGAATTTACGCTTTATTGCTCTTATGTGTTTTGATTCTGAGAATCGCCACCGCTGACTCTGTGATTATTGATTTTATGTGGTTTTAAATGTTTATATGTTGCGATTTTGGAGACATGTTCGCCTTTTCGCTCATCGCTTTTATTAAACGCGCACGACGCGCACAGCTACTTACATCTCAAAACATTAACAAATCACACACACACTACGAACTATTCGCATCGCTAATCGCTGTTTACGCTACTCGCTATCGCTACTCGCATTCGCAACCCTCGATCGCTTTTCGCAGCTGTGAAAGACAGGTGAATACGTGCAAAATATAGTGGAATACGTGCTTACGTGGATTACGTGCTTCTGTGCTTACGTGGACTACGTGCTTATGTGTTTTTGTGCTTACGTGCTTATGTGCCTACATGATTATGTGCCTCTGTGAACTATATGTCGTGAGTGTACATGTTCCTGAGCTTTAAAGTATTTGGTTAAACGCTATGTGGTGAGATTAAGTGTATCGTCTAAATCTTATGACGATGTCTGTTGCAGACAATGTCGTCATTCGGATCTCATACTTCTCGCTCTGCTCGCCGCAATCACGCCGAGCAAATGGCTAAGGTTATTGCGCAAATCATCAGCGAGATTATTGAAATCGCTAGCAAGTCCTCTGATGAATCTAGGACTGACTCTCCGAAAGCAACCTTTAGCTTCAAGCAGTTTAAAGCTTGTGGACCCAAAGACTTCACAGGGGAAGATGGGCCGAGCGCAATGTTTTCATGGTTCGACTCGATTGAGGTCACTCTACGACAAAGCGGGTGTCCAGACAACCTCCGCACTGTTAACGCAACTGGTGTCTTCCAGTCTAGGGCACTAGAATGGTGGACAGCAGAGCGAAACAGGCGTGGGAATGATGCAGCCTACGGACTTTCTTGGGAGGAATTGAAGGAAATCATGATGAAAGAATTATGTCCTTCGCACGAGCTCCAAAAGCTGGAAGACGAGTTCTTGCACATCAAGAAAGAGGGTGGAGACAATGCTGGTCTTACTACGCGCTTCAAACAGCTTAGCATCATCTGCCCTGGCTAAGTCACGACTCCCGACATCACAATCAAGAAATATATTTGAGCTTTACCTGATTGTGTTGCCGATTTCGTCCAAGCGGCCAAGACTACAACAATTGAGGAGACCTTCCTGCTCGCTGCCAAGATTAATCACAAGCGAGTTCGGGCTGGTTACTTCAACAAAACCGCCAATAGTCTTCACCAAGCCACCGCTACTTCTGCTACACCCGCTACTGAAACCGCTTCACCTCAAGCTTCAAGGTCGTCACGCCGCAAGCGCAAGAACAACAACAAGAACTGTGCTGTCACAACCGCTCCTCTCAATGTTGTTCCTGTCCAACAGCATAACCAGAACCACCAAGTCACTGCAGCAATAACCAATGCACCTCCAGCAAAACGCGCGTACACTGGCCCTCACCCATTGTGCCCTACCTGTACTTATCACTATCCAGTGGGGATCGCTTGCCGGTTTTGTGTCCATTGCAACATTTACGGACACTTTACCGCCAACTGTCGCACTGGCTCTTGTCAAACTCAAGTTCAAGCTCCTCCTGCTCTGCCAACTGCACTTCCCGCTCCTCAGGCACAACAAGCAGCTCCTGCTGCTCACGCAAGGGCCTGCTATACGTGTGGTGATCCCAACCACTTCACGAATGTCTGCCCGAACAGAGTGGTGAAGCAAGAGCCACATCAGCAACCAGCACAGCAACAACATCAGCAGCAGCAGCAGCAGCAGCCCGTGGGCGAGTTTTCAACATCAACGCCCGCCAGGCCCAACCAGACAACAACGTGGTTAATGCTATGTTTCTCGTAAATGGTATTTATGCTTCGTGTTTGTTTGATACTGGAGCCGATAACTGTTTTGTATCGTTCGAATTCGAAAGGCTCCTAAACCGTAAATGCGTTAACCTCCCAACAACAATCACGTTTTCCCGATCAATCTTATCGCGATACAACTCGGTAGCTTTGACGTCATAGTAGGCATGGATTTTCTTCGTGAAAATCATGCTGAAATTGTTTGTTTCGAAAAGATGATCCGTTTCTCTCTTTCAAACGGTGATCAATTGTGTGTCTATGGCGAAGTTGCTTCGAAGGAATTAAAACTCATCTCATGTGTTCAAGCAAGCAAGTATCTCCACAAGGAATACAAAGCCTTCTTGGCGCACATCGTAGTAGTGGAGAAGGAAAAGAAAGATAAGGCAATGGAAAAGGTGCTCGTGGTTCGTGATTTTCCTAACGTCTTTCCAGATAATTTACCTCGTTTACCGCCATCTCGTGATGTCGATTTTTGAATTGACCTCATTCCTGGAGCTAACCCCGTCGCCAAAGAATAATATTGCCTCGCTCCATCCGAAATGCGCGAACTCTTGAGTCAACTCCAAGAATTGCTTGATAAAGGCTTTATTCGCCCTAGCACATCTCCATGGGGCGCACCTGTCCTTTTTTGTCAAAAAGAAGGACGGATCCTTCCAGATGTGCATCGATTACAGGGAACTCAATAAGCTTACTGTCAAGAATCGCTATCCCTTACCCCGTATCAATGACTTGTTTGATCAATTACAAGGTGCTACATGTTTTTCCAAGATCGATCTACGCTCTGGCTATCACCAGTTACGAATCCAAGAGAAAGATATTCCCAAAACCGCATTTCGAACCCGATACGGCCACTACGAGTTTGTTGTTATGCCCTTCGGTCTAACTAATGCCCCCGCAGTTTTCATGGATCTAATGAATCATGTGTGTAAACCCTTTCTCGACCGCTTCGTCATCGTGTTTATCAATGATATCCAGATCTATTCTAAGTCAAAATCCAAACACGCGCAACATCTCCGTTTGGTTCTTGAACTACTCAAAGGAAATCCCCTATGCCAAGTTCTCCAAGTGTGAATTTTGGCTTGAGGAGGTTCAATTCCTTGGTCACATTGTCAATAGTCAAGGTATTCACGTCGACCCCACGAAGATTGAAGCCGTTAAGAGTTGGATTATGCCAAAGAACCCGTTCGAAGTTTGTTCTTTTCTCGGATTGGCGGGTTACTACCGCCGATTCATCGTAGATTTCTCGAAAATCGTTGTTCCTCTCACCTCTCTTACGCACAAGGACAAACCTTTCGTTTGGGGAACCAAACAAGAGGAAGCCTTTCAAACCCTCAAACTTATGCTTTGCAATGCTCCTGTGCTTACATTACCCGATGGAAACGGCGTCTTCGTAGTCTATTGTGATGCCTCTAACCTCGGTCTTGGTTGTGTTCTCATACAATGGGACATGGTCATCGCGTGCGCCTCTCGTTAGCTCAAGATACACGAGAAGAACTATACAACCCACGATCTCGAGCTTGGTGTAGTTGTTTTTACGTTAAAGATTTGGCGACACTACGTTTACGGTACTAAGTGTACGGTCTTCACCGATCATAAGAGCCTGCAACATATCTTGAACCAGAAGGAACGGAATATGCGCCAACGCCGTTGGGTTGAACTTCTCAACGATTACGACTGCGAGATTCGCTACCATCCAGGAAAAGTAAATGTCATTGCTGAAGCTCTCAGTCGACGAAGCTATATGCATAGCATTCGTAATACTCAAGCCCAGCACAATCTCGAAGCTCTAATCCGTGATGCTCAGCACGCATGCTTCATTGAGAATACCTTGAGAGAGGAAATGAAGAAGTGCGGTGCTGAAACCCAACTTGTCACCAAATTGGACGGTAACTACTGCTATCTCGATCGCATCTGGATCCCAAGTCGCAATAACGTTTGGGAGATATTGTTGACTGAAGCCCACAAGTCTCGATATTCCATTCATCCCGGTGCCGACAAGATGTACCAGGACCTGCGTGCCAGGTATTGGTGGCCTGGAATGAAGAAGGATATCGCTATCTACGTTTCGAAATGCCTAACATGTTCAAAGGTCAAGACTGAGCAACAACGACCCTCTGGCTTACTCGTGCAACCCGATATCCCCATGTGGAAATGGGAGAGTATAGCCATGGATTTTATTACGAAACTTCCTCGCACGCCATCAGGTCATGATAGCATTTGGGTTGTCGTTGATCGTCTCACTAAATCCGCCCACTTTCTGCCAATACGGGAAGACTACAAGGTAGAACGATTAGCACGGATCTATACCGACGAAGTCATTTGTCGACACGGGACACCTCGTGACATCATCTCTGACCGCGATGGTCGATTCACTTCGCACCTCTAGGAAACTTTTCAATCCGCTCTCGGTACTACTCTCAATCTTAGCACTGCTCCATCCCTAGAGCGACGGTCAGACTAAACGCACGATACGCATCCTTGAAGACATGCTTCACTCGTGTGTTATAGATTTCGGTGATAATTGGGATTTGCATTTAGCTTTAGTCGAATTCTCGTACAATAACAGTTATCATTCTAGCATTCAAATGGCACCATTTGAGGCATTATATGGAAGAAATGCCGATCGCCTATTGTATGGCACAAGATCGGGGATGCACAAATTACCGGTCCTGAGTTATTGCAAGAAACGACTAACAAGATCCTCCAAATACTAGACAATCTCCTGAAAGCTAGGAGTTATCAAAAGATTCACGCCGATAAACGCCGCAAGCCCCTTGAATTTGACGTTGGTGATCACGTACTCCTAAGGGTTGCACCTTGGAAGGGAGTGATCCGATTCGGAAAGAAAGGAAAGCTAGCGCCTCGATATGTTGGACCCTTTAAGATTTTGGAAAGAATTGGCAAAGTGGCCTACAGACTCGAATTACCGGAGGAGCTCGGCAATGTACATCCGACTTTCCACGTTTCGAACCTCAAAAAGTGTCTAGCCGGCCAGAATTTACATGTCCCTCTTGAGGATCTACAAGTGGACTAAACATTACACTTTGTGGAAAACCCAGTCGAGATCATGGTGTCACACCCGACCACATAAAACAACAAATCGTGGCGGAAACATCGGGGAGTGTTGTAACAGAATCATTGTTTCACAACCATGGATTAAATTGTTTTGTTTTATTGTATTATTGAACTCATTATCTTATTACAATTGAGATAAATACAAATATTGTCTTTCAAGTTTTAAAGTCACTAAGGCACAAGTCCATCCTATGCGTAGCATGCATCAACAGTCATTTCATAGCAGCACCTGAAACATATATGAAAATAGGTACGTCAGCATGAAAATGCCTGTGAGTAACATAGGTTTTGTGAATTAGATTCATGGCTTTGGTTAACACAAGAAAAAGATTTTATGTTTACAAAATAATAGCCATGAATCCTTGTAAAAAGTTTGGTTTCGAAAATACATTGTTTTGATAAAAAGGTTTGTAGTATATGAAGAAATATACTTTGGTTTTGAAAAGATCGGATAAATAGTATATCAAAGTATACTTTAGTTTTGAAATAGTTAAATAGATAAGTAGTATATCAAAATATACTTTGGTTAATGAAAATAATAGATTTGGTAGTATATCTCAAGTATACTTTGGTTTAAGAATGAAAACATCGGTAGTATATCAAATTATACTTTGGTTTGAAAATAGCATATCAATTATGCTTTGGTTTGAAAATAGCATATCAACTATGCTTTGGTAGTATATCAAAATATACTTTAGTTTGTGAAATAATAGAGTCGGTAGTATATCAAAACTATACTTTGGTAAAATAGTATCATGTTGGTAGTATATCTAAATATACTTAGATCATGATTTTAGTAGTATATCAAACTATACTTTAGTAAATAGTAGCATATCAAACTATACTTTAGAAAATAACAAGGTCAATAGTATATTGAAACATATGTTGGATTTTGTACATAGTATATCAAAAATATACTTTGGATAATATCACATTTGTGAGTACATCAAACTGCACTTTGGTAGTATATCAAAATATACAAAAGAAACTGTGATTTAGTATTCATTCAAACCTTAGTGTATCAAACTACACCTTGGAGACTATAGAAATACCACAAAGGCAATTTCTATTTGGTTAAAATTTGGTTTCTGACATTCCATACAACAGGAATGGGGTATCTAGTCCTATAGCGCTATATCGTACTACCAATCAGTTTGGTGAATGTATAAAGACAGTACAATCCAACAATTAGTTTTAGAACCTTTGAAAACTTGTGTTTAAACCATAGATAATTGTTCAATTCGTCAAAAGATAAGTACTAGCATGTATAATCATATCGTTGAAATCATGAAAATAACAAATAGGCACATATGTTTCACCCCAAAACATTTGAAAGCGGTAAAAGAGGGGACTATGTACTCACTTGATATTGCAAGTATCCTTGATTAAGTGTCCTAACGAAGCTCGGGAAATCAAGGAATCAAGTGGCACTTAGTATGGAATCACTATGTTAAACAATCGGATCCTAGATTGGGAGATTAGGTAGAATGAGGTTCTATAAATCAAATGAGTATTGGAAATCATATGGCTTGATTTAATAGACCTAACATTCTGATTCGGAAGTCTACCTAAGTGCTTTTGACCCGTTTCGACCCATTATAGTAGTATAAGCTACTATAACGTGTCGTTTGCGTAAAACTATGGTCGGGTGGTTAACTATGTGCTATATCAAGTCTTACATGCCCAATTATGCCTAAGCATGTTACTAAATAAGATTATATGTCAAAAAATTGATTACATATGCAAAATATGGATTTATGCTTCAAAAGAGCATTTTGGTCATTTCCTATGGGCATATAAACTACTTAGCAAATAACTAACCAATCCTAAGTGATCATAAGATATAACCTCAGAGGTTATTCCCTATGCAACTATGATCACTAACATGCTTGGTCGGATCCTAAAGATCGACCAAACGGGTCGGGTTCGAAAGTCTAAGCGGTTGTCTAGACCGCTTAACTTACGACCCTAAACAAGCACTAAACTAGTAGTGACGAGTTAAACATGTCAAAACATGTTTAACTAACTTAGAAAACAGATTTGGTATCAAAACAAGTGTTTTGATACCTAAAGGTAGTTCTGTTGTAAAATGCGTGCTAAAATGCATTTTGACCGAAACTTTGACTCATCACTACACCTAGTTAACGTGATAATCAGTAGGTATAATCGCTAAGGAATATAACCATCGTGATTACAATCACGTTACAAAATTCAAACGAACTTTGTGTTGACCATTGATTGGTCAAAGTTGAAAGTCAAACACTGTTTGACTTTCTCGCTAGGAAAGCAGTAAAAGAACGAATGAAGCTTACAAAGGGTCCTTGCTAGGGAGAACTTGATCTTAAAATCTCAGGTATGAAGTTATTCAACTTCAACTTAGAGAATTCAGATCAAGGGTGAGTTGAAACAATGACTTGCTATTTATAGTAGTTGCAAGTTCACAAGATCATGCCATGTTTTTGTGTGGCCAACAAGCAAAGATCTCAGCCATACAAGTGTTTGATGCAGGTTAGAAGCCTTGGAGATGTGTTAACTTGGTTAACACACCAAGAACTTTTTCGGTTGCTAGGGGTTTTCAGGTGGCCCGCGTAAGGATAGGGGAGGGGCTTACGCGACGAAAGGTATTTTTGCATGCCGATCACTAAAATAAAAATATTTTAGTGTCTACAAAAATTTTGGATGTCCAGATGTGGTCAGAACGTAAGATATGCGCGTAAACGCAAACTTACGCCATTTTTGACACTTTTAGTCCTTGTAAGATTAAATAAGCATGTTTTCGCACACCGAACCTATCAAAGATTATTTCTAAGCTATGTTTAGGTTAGTTATGGTATGTTTAGCTTATTATCAAGTTCCGGACTGTATGTTGCCATACGAAACGGCATACTTTTGTAGTTTGACGCAAATAATCCCTGTGAGCGAATAAAATTGTTTTTGCCATACCAAACCCTTTAAAACTTATTTCTAAGTTATGTAAAGATTATTTAAGGTATGTTAAGCTTATGTCACTATTCCGGAGTGTTTGTTGCATTAAACTGATCACGTTTACGCATCAGTTCGCGTATAACTTTCCAGAAAGCGATTTAAAGCTCGAAATTGAACAAGAACTGATATGTGCAAATGATACACATATTTATACAAATCCTAAGTATGAAACACAATATTTCATTGGATTTGCATTTGTGTGATGGTCGTAGTAACACAGGTGTCACAGTCTCCCCTACTTTAGGAAATTTTGTCCCGAAATTTAATTTTAGAGGAAACTTGTGAAGACAACTGTGATTGTTTCGCCTTCGAATGAATCCTTCGTACCCTAAGTAAAAACTCTGGGCCACATTTGGATTCTTAGCGAATCTGTTAATTGCCAAAATGTTGTCGTTGTTGTAACAAAAACATGGAGCTTCGAACAACGGATAGGAGAATGTTTCCTATGAAGACTATTATAGGAAACTTGTGTGTGGGTCGTAGTCGGAGAGTGCAAAATAAAATAACACTGGTCAAGGTCCAGGACTTCTAGTAACTTAAATAACGCTACGCTCGCA
Organism: Helianthus tuberosus; assembly: GCA_030545235.1. Lineage (NCBI taxonomy): Eukaryota > Viridiplantae > Streptophyta > Magnoliopsida > Asterales > Asteraceae > Helianthus > Helianthus tuberosus. The sequence continues at coordinate 123,162,588 of CM060354.1, forward strand.
ATGTAATAAGGACACTTATATATAGGAAGTACCAGCGGCGTATCCACCATACCCTTTTTACATTGTTCTCGTCTCGTTATTCTTATCACTATAGGTCTTAACACATAACAAAACTTGATGTGGTTTCTATGCACTGAGTTCCATAATTATGTATGCATCCATAATTACGTAATTCCTTGCACAGTCTGCACAGTTCATTTCATAATGCGTAGGGGAAAAATCAATCGGACAAACATGAAGTGACTTGACTAGACCACCAAAGGATCTTTTTAACTAGATCAACGAATGATCTTTTTAACTAGATCAACACATGATCTCTTTAACTAGACCGTCGTACGATCTCTTTAAAATAGACCACTTAAGGGATCTTTGTAACTCAGAACCAAATAATAGTTTTGAAACAGCACTTTGGAATCCAAGGGTCTAACTATTTGCATAGAAAGCTCCTTAAGGATTTAAGATAGTACTTTTAGTATCCTTCTGAGAATCTAACATAAAAATACGGAAGATTCTACCAGGACTTAGATAGCGAGCTTTAGAAATTACACATAAACACAAAGTCACAAAATTGTGCATTCGTTAATTTAGTTATTAGCTTGTTTGTTAATTTGAATTAATGCATTTAAAGTACACTAGAAATCCAATAGCGAACTTTGTTTAGTACTTAAAACATCCTCAAGAATCTAACTATGAAGATAGGAAGATCTTATAAGGATTTGGAATTTGTTTTTGTCGTATCGTAACATTCGTATTAGGACACATAAGGAATCCAATTAAGGACTCACGATAGTACCTTTAGATATCAAATCAAGGATTTAAAATGGTACTTCAAATATTTGTTTAAGAACTTGTAATTTGTACCTTGTACTTTGTTCCTTTAAAAGAAACGAGTACTTAGGATTTTAGGGGAGATCACAAGTGATCATAGAATGAAAAAACCCACACGAGTAGTTTGTTCTGCAAGGAATGCGGTTCCTTGGTGTCGGTATCGTAGGGGTATGTCACGCAGACACACAATCATAACAGTTTCGTAAAATAAAATTGGAACAACAATTTTATTTATATAACATCTGAATTGTTTCAAACGATAACAACAAAGGAAAATACAAGGTCTAATTGTTCACTGCTGCATTGTCATTTGCGTTTTCCTCATTTATGTTAAACACTCATCCACGCGCTGGATTTGCGTTAACAAGTCTTGGGCAGTTGTTTCGGTAGTGAGTAAGATCACCACAGTTATAGCACGATCCAGGTGGAAATGGTGCTTGAACAGCAGTAGGATTTGCAGCATTTTGGTTTTGGATAACATGACGACATGTATTGACCAAATATCCCAATCATCCACAGTGGGTGCATTTGTGACACGGTGTCTGATTCATATGATGATGGTTGCATTTGTTGCACAAGGGTGCAGTACCAATATAGTTTTTCCTAGCACGAGGCTGTGCTGGCTGGTTTAGTGCAACCTGATCATTCTGAGCAACTACTGCGAAGTTTTGTGAAGCCTTACGCTTCTTCGACTTCTTAGAGGACTCGGTCTGTTTATCCTTTGGTTTTTCTTGTGCTGACTTGTCAGATGGTTTCTGGTCGCCTTTTCAAAAAAGTTTACCCTTCCTGATCTGAGATTCAGTCAGGGTAGCAGATAGTTCGATGGCTTGTCTGACGGTAGTAGGGTTGCTACCAGTAACAATGTCCTAAACTAGGTCAGGGAGACCATCAATGTACTTCTCAATCGCCTTCTCCAAAGGCGTAACCATGGTAGGACATAACAGACTTAACTCCTCATAACGATCAGTGTAGGCTCGATGTTCACCGCTGTCTTGTTTAAGATCATCGAATTCCCGTTCCAAGGCCCTGAGCTTATGACGAGGACAGAATTCCTTCATCATTAGAGTGCGAAGTTCTTCCCAGGTTTGTGCCATTGCCACATCGGCACCTCTATCACGCATCACACCATTCCACCATGTAAGAGCACGTTTCTCGAATGCACTGGATGCAAACTCAACCTTGCGCTCATTCGGACATTGCACATGTCTGAATGTGTTTTCCAAACTTTCGAACCATTGCAGGAGCGCGGTTGCTCCTTGAGACCCAGAAAACTTCAAAGGCTTAGCAGAATTGAAGGTTTTGAAACTACACTGAGCATTGTTGTTGTTATTGTTGTTATATATCTGATGGATCTGGGTTCTAGGTTCGGAAGCACTGCAGCCATTTGCTGAGAGACAAGGGTTGCGACTTCTTCGTTGGTTAGAGGTTATGCATAGTGTCAAGGAGGCATTGTCTAAAAGGAACAAGGGAACATGAGAAACAAGTGAGGTTAACAATTGGAAAATCAAATGGGGTATTGAAAATATCGACAAAACACAAGGAAGGCGATCATTCGTTTGTTACCTCGAACAAACAAACAACACGCAGTGACTAATCAAAGTAAATGGGTCAATATAATGTATCACTGAAGACATGCTCGCCTATAAGTGAACACTCACCCCAAGAGTTCCCAGGTAAGAGTGACTGGTCTGATACTACAGATTTGTACGAACACTCTAGCCTTAGACAGAAAACTCAGGGTACAGGCATTCACCCTTCCAGTTTGCACGCGTTCACATTATTTTAGACCCAAACTTTGATGAGATTTTGAAAACTTTGAAGGTTCAAAACCTTATAATAAATCATCCTAGAACAGATGATTAGTTTTCAAAGCAGATTCAAAATTTGTGTTCTTGTTGTGGTTGTCACTTAAGGATAACTGACGGTATTGTTTTAAGATCTAAACAAAAGAATCTTGTGTTAGGGTCCTAGGAAGGTTATAGTCTAGGTCAAAGCATTACTAATAACCTAATTCCCTATAACCATTGGCTCTGATACCAACTTTTCTGTCACACCCCGACCACGTAAAACAACAAATTATGGTGGAAACATCGAGGAGTGTTGTAACTGAATCATTGTTTCACAACCATGGATTAAATTGTTTTGTTTTATTGTATTATTGAACTCGTTATTTTATTACAATTGAGATAAATACAAATATTGTCTTTCAAGTTTTAAAGTCACTAAGGCACGAGTCCATCCTATGCATAGCATGCATCAACAGTCATTTCATAGCAGCACATAAAACATATATGAAAATAGGTACGTCAGCATAAAAATGCATGTGAGTAACATAGGTTTTGTGAATTAGATTCATGGCTTTGGTTAACATAAGAAAAAGATTTTATGTTTACAAAATAATAGCCATGAATCCTTGTAAAAAGTTTGGTTTCGAAAATACATTGTTTTGATAAAAAGGTTTGTAGTATATGAAGAAATATACTTTGGTTTTGAAAAGATCGGATAAATAGTATATCAAAGTATACTTTAGTTTTGAAATAGTTAAATAGATAAGTAGTATATCAAAATATACTTTGGTTAATGAAAATAATAGATTTGGTAGTATATCTCAAGTATACTTTGGTTTAAGAATGAAAACGTCGGTAGTATATCAAATTATACTTTGGTTTGAAAATAGCGTATCAATTATGCTTTGGTTTGAAAATAGCATATCAACTATGCTTTGGTAGTATATCAAAATATACTTTAGTTTGTGAAATAATAGAGTCGGTAGTATATTAAAACTATACTTTGGTAAAATAGTATCATGTTGGTAGTATATCTAAATATACTTAGATCATGATTTTAGTAGTATATCAAACTATACTTTAGTAAATAGTAGCATATCAAACTATACTTTAGAAAATAACAAGGTCAATAGTATATTGAAACATATGTTGGATTTTGTACATAGTATATCAAAAATATACTTTGGATAATATCAAATTTGTGAGTACATCAAACTGCACTTTGGTAGTATATCAAAATATACAAAAGAAACTGTGATTTAGTATTCATTCAAACCTTAGTGTATCAAACTACACCTTGGAGACTATAGAAATACCACAAAGGCAACTTCTATTTGGTTAAAATTTGGTTTCTGACATTCCATACAACAGGAATGGGGTGTCTAGTCCTATAGCGCTATATTGTACTACCAATCGGTTTGGTGAATGTATAAACACAGTACAATCCAACAATTAGTTTTAGAACTTTTGAAAACTTGTGTTTAAACCATAGATAATTGTTCAATTCGTCAAAAGATAAGTACTAGCATGTATAATCATATCGTTGAAATCATGAAAATAACAAATAGGCACATATGTTTCACCCCAAAACATTTTAAAGCGGTAAAAGAGGGGACTATGTACTCACTTGAGATTGCAAATATCCTTGATTAAGTGTCCTAACGAAGCTCGGGAAATCAAGGAATCAAGTGGCACCTAGTATGGAATCACTATGTTAAACAATCGGACCCTAGATCTGGAGATTGGGTAGAATGAGGTTCTATAAATCAAATGAGTATTGGAACTCATATGGCTTGATTTAATAGACCTAACATTCTGATTTGGAAGTCTACCTAAGTGCTTTTAACCCGTTTCGACCCATTATAGTAGTATAAGCTACTATAACGCGTCGTTTGCGTAAAACTATGGTCGGATGGTTAACTATGTGCTATATCAAGTCTTACATGCCCAATTATGCCTAAACATGTTACTAAATCAGATTATATGTCAAAAAGTTGATTACATATGCAAAATATGGATTTATGCTTCAAAAGGGCATTTTGGTCATTTCCTATGGGCATATAAACTACTTAGCAAATAACTAACCAATCCTAAGTGATCATAAGGTATAACCTCAGAGGTTATTCCCTATGCAACTATGATCACTAACATGCTTGGTCGGATCCTAAAGATCGATCAAACGGGTCGGGTTCGAAAGTCTAAGCGGTTGTCTAGACCGCTTAACTTACGAACCTAAACAAGCACTAAACTAGTAATGACGAGTTAAACATGTCAAAACATGTTTAACTAACTTAGAAAACTGATTTGGTATCAAAACAAAGTGTTTTGATACCTAAAGGTAGTCCCGTCTCAAAATGCGTGCTAAAACGCATTTTGACGGAAACTTTAACTCGTCACTACACCTAGTTAACGTGGTAATCAGTAGGTATAATCGCTAAGGATTATAACCATCGTGATTACAATCAGGTTACAAAGTTCAAACGAACTTTGTGTTGACCATTGACTGGTCAAAGCTGAAAGTCAAACACTGTTTGACTTTCTCGCTAGGAAAGCGATAAAAGAACGAAGGAAGCTTACAAAGGGTCCTTGCTAGGGAGAACTTGATCTTAAAATCTCAGGTATGAAGTTATTCAACTTCAACTTAGAGAATTCAGATCAAGGGTGAGTTGAAACAATGAAATGGCCTTGCTATTTATAGTAGTTTCAAGTTCACAAGATCATGCCATGTTTTTGTGTGGCCAACAAGCAAATATCTCAGCCATACAAGTGTTTGATGCAGGTTAGAAGCCTTGGAGAGGTGTTAACTTGGTTAACACACCAAGAACTTGCAAGAACAGCCCCTAAAAATCAAACAGTTGCTGAAAAATCATTTTCTGTAGTTGGGGGTTTTCAGGCGGCCCACGTAAGGATAGGGGAGGGGCTTACGCGGCCGGTGTAAAGTCAGCAGATCAGCAACAGTTTTGATGTTTACAAGTTCAGTCCCTGCAATGTAATTAAGCTCATTTCAGGCACTTTTGACACCCTTTAAGTCATTTTCAAGGCCCTACAAGGTGGTCAAAGTATAGAGGACACAAAATGTGCTCGGAAAACTCTCGGATGTCGGTTCGTTTGGCCGTACGGTCACATTATTCGTCAAATTACGATGAAAATCGAACGGATGCGAAATTGATCCAAATTACACGACGAAAGGTATTTTTGCATGTCGATCATTAAAATAAAAATATTTTAGTGTCTACAAAAATTTTGGATGTCCAGATGTGGTCAGAACGTAAGATATGCGCGTAAACGCAAACTTACGCCGTTTTTTGACACTTTTAGTCCTTGTAAGATTAAATAAGCATGTTTTCGCACACCGAACCTATCAAAGCATATTTCTAAGCTATGTTTAGGTTATTTATGGTATGTTTAACTTATGATCAAGTTCCGGACTGTATGTTGCCATACGAAACGGCATACTTTTGCAGTTTGACGCAAATAGTCCCTGTGAGCGAATAAACTTGTTTTTGCCATACCAACCCCTTTAAAACTTATTTCTAAGTTATGTAAATGTTATTTAAGGTATGTTAAGCTTATGTCACTATTCCGGAGTGTTTTGTTGCATTAAACTGATCGCGTTTACGCATCAGTTCGCTTATAACTTTCCAGAAAGCGATTTACAGCTTGAAATTGAACAAGAACTGATATGTGCAAATGATACACATATTTATACAAATCCTAAGTATGAAACAAAATATTTCATTGGATTTGAATTTGTGTGATGGTCGTAGTGACACATGTTACTTTTATGTTATTTGTGTAACTAATGTGTAATACTAACGCATCGCAACCCAAAATACAAGTTACTTTTATGATTATTAGGTTGGTTATGTTATTTGTGTAACTAATGTGTAATACTAATGCATCGCTTACTTGAAACACAGCGCAACGCTCAACGCACGAAACTAAAGTCGGAAACTAACTCACTCAAGCCATCCGATCGAATGACCCTTCGATCGAATGGCCATCCGTCTGGATTACCTTCCGATCAGATGGCCATCTGATCGAAAGGCCATCTGACCCACTTAACCACACCTCCTTTCTCCTCCTTTCCCAATAAATACCTCACCTGTCATATCACTATCACTTGATGTGACAGCTCCCCTCCGACCAGCATGCTCTCAACCTCTTTTCTCTCGATTCCTTGCGATTCTTGTAAGTTTTCATCTCAAATCTTGTACTTCCTTGATCTTTACACACTTTTTCATCATTTTCACCATCACATCACAACTTTTAACCATGAAATCACTTGATTTCGGGTTGTTCAATGGTGACGTCATCACGAGTTCTTATGAACTTCGGAGAATGACTTCATCTCTGCAAGAATGGCCCGAATGTAACAGATTTCTATACATTTTTACACTGATTTCAATTAAATCTAAGCATAAACAAAGTGCTTCAAGCTTTTCTTTAACATCCTTAACTTTTCACTCAAAATCGTTAGAATATGGGCTTGTTCGGGTTCACTACTCATTCTTCAGTGAGACCCGGACTTAGAATGGATTTCTAACGAAGAGACGACCGATTCACGAGTTGAATATGAAACACCTTCACAAACAGCTGAGTCTGGTCGAACGGGGTGATTCCCGTCCGACCGGATGAGTTGGACTAGATGTGGTTTCCGTTGTTTAACACGTTGTCATACCTTCTCGATAAAATCTTTTAACTTAACTGATTTTACAAAGTTTTCAACCCCAAACAATTTCCCGATCGAACAGCCATCCAATCGGATAGCCATCCGATCGAACGACTATTCGACCAAGTGACTTGTGATTCCAAACACTTAAACAATTCCACAACTTAAAAATAAATCAGTGTCACTCGGATCGCCATCCGAGCGGACGGCCAACAGTCTGGATGACCGTCCGACCGGACGACCTGAGAGGTAGAAACACTTCAAAACTTTTATAATGTTACAATGAAAACTTCAAAGTTCAATCATACACAAACACATCCATCCCAAGCGGACATCCCTCCGACCGAATGGTCATCCGTCCGGATGACCATCCACCCGGACGGTCATCCGACCGGATCACTATTCGTCACTCGAACTCTCCGATGCACTGTTTAACACACTGTTCAACGCTTACACTATCGTTCTCTTATCAGGCTAACTCTCCAGCGCTCCCTTCAATCCAAGAAAGTGTTTATTTACTAAACACGATCTGTGAGTATACTCGATCCCTTTTTGCTTAACGCCCTTTTGGGTGTTACATACGTTACTTATACCAAATCACATCGATCACACAACGCAAACACATTTTATACGCTAACCGCTCTTGCATGTTATACGTGTTATTCGATGAATGCTAGTATGTTATGTTTACACAGTGATTGTTGCCTAACACCTTAGGAACGATAGTACTATAGTTTGGACACAACACCAGTCGTGGACAGGGGTTGTTAAGGGCTTTTCTTCAAGTGTCACAGTGGTGATATGTGTTGCGCATGCTACAAATCGTAGTCACGTCTGTGCATATTTCATTGTCGATAACTTACCTGCTTCATATTTCTACGTGTTACATGCTGGTTATGCGTAAATCGCTTTCGCTACTATTATACTATTAAACTTGTATGCTCACCTTTACACTATGTGTATTGAATTTATCTTAACGTATGTGATAGGTGTTTAGGATGTTTTGTTATGCTTGCTGTTACGGAATCAAGTTTAGGTGGTCTAGTAACGAACTAAATAAAATCTGAGTTTTCGGAACAATTATTGTCTTTGAGAAACAATATGCCTGTAATAACTTCTTTTATTTGATATGTTATGGTATGGGACGTAACGTTAAATATCTGGTAGTTTTAGTTGTTAAGGATTCTCCTGGACAACCTGTTTCGCTCAGTGTCGTGCCCCGATATTTCCATCATCGGTTGGGGTGTGACAATTAATACTTTTCAATTATATTTTACAATTAATAATATTCCATTCCCCTCGTAAGTTGCATTTGATTGAATTTAAGTTAAATTACTATTACTAAATTCAAATATTCTCCAAAACAAAAATAGTAAGAAAGTGGACTAGTGGTAATGTGCTTCAAACAGTATATCAATGAATTATAATTCAAGAGTCGAAATATCTACGATATATATTAAAATTAGTACCACATTCACATGTAACAACTTTCAAGAAAAATATGGTTCGAGGTAATATTCCACAATCTCATATTCATATTTTCATACCAAACCAAATAAGTTAGCATTGATAGAAAATTGGTGAAGAAAAAGAAATCAAATCATACCTTGATCTTTGTTCATGTGAGATTTTCAAACAAAACTTGTTTGTGTAATATTGATGGATTTCAGGTTCCTTGTAAATCGATGTAAAAAACTGATATAATGATATAACGATGGTCACTTTGACTTACGATAACATGATCCAACTTTAAAAGCATTCGTTCTGATAACATGTTATATATAAAACAATAGTCTATTAGCAACCAACATACACGATAAACATGAGAACATAGATCAAGTAGAGAAAGAAATATGGAGAATGAGATAATTCTTATAATATTGAGTATATGATATCAAATACATAGGACCTCTATATATAGGCCATATTATTAATACAAGAGTAAGTAAAGAGACGGGAGTTAAGAACTTGGAGAGTCACCACATTATGATGCATTCATAACAAAATTTAGATTTTTAGTTAAACGCAAACCGAGCTCGAACCATCGTACTTTAGTTTGCATGTTTAGTTACTTGTTACATTTGGCCGAATTTGATATAAGTTATATATATATATGTATATATATACTGTTTGTTGACAATTGTTGAGTTTTTGACAAAATAACGACAACTTGTGTTGTCGGGGTTATTCCAAAAACATGGGAAACTCTGCCTGATTTTCGATAAAAACTCGGCTTACTAAACGCATATTGTTATAAATACGCACTTATCGAAATTCGAGTTTTCTTATAAAATAAATATGAAAGTATATTTATTTTGGCGATGCTTCATAACGCGAATTAATAGTTAACCAAAACCCGATAACTTACATAAAAATAAATATAACTATTTATAAAACACGTCGAAAACTCGAGCACTTTTACACGATAAATATAATGTATATAATTATTTCGAGCATTGACCTTCCCGAACACTTTTATAAAATAAATATAACGTTATATTTATTCCAACTATAGTTAACCCGTATACTTTTATAAAATAAATATAATAATTAAAAATATTTATTTCAAACATCTAAACGATGTATGACGCGTCCGTAAGATTAACACAAGCGATATTTTTTTAACCAACTAGTTTCGATAACTATAAGCTAATATATATATATATATATATGTGTGTGTGTGTGTGTGTGTAGAGTTAGGTTAACGTACAAGAGCTCTGATCCTACATTACGTATGCGATCATCTCAGCCGTCAGATCTTCATCACACATTGAAATCGCATGTTGATTTTTTGTAACAATTTCGCATGTTGGTTTTTCAACATGCGATTTCATCAAAACTACCACATGCGAAATTGTTACAAAAAATAACATGCGATTTCATCAAAATATCACATGCGATTTCATCAAAATATCACATGCGAAATTGTTACAAAAAACCAACATGCGATTTCATTAAAATTATCACATGCGATTTCATCCATGCTATTTTATAACATGCGATTTCACATTGCATACGTAGCGTACGTTAAGCCATTTTGTACAATAAACTTTTTCTATATATATATATATATATATATATATAGGTACGGGATCAGGAGAAAACGCCCAAAAGTGTGAGAACGTTGAGAACGCATCTTGGCCCAACACGAGGCGTGCGATATAATTAGGGCGTATGAGCTTTTTGTCATTTTATCTTCTGCTTTTCCAATTCCGTTTTTCACAATATTGATTTATTTTTTGGGGTTTAAGAGTTTTTGACGCTAACCAAATTCAATAATTATATGGCGTTTTAATGGTTTCATTGTATTAACATTTTGGCGTTTATGGCGTTTTTCAAATCGTATGCCATTGGAACCCCAAGGGGTCAGAATATCTCTCTGAATGGCGTTTTTCAAGGCGTTTTAGACAAGATGGCCCATTGTTCTATTATTTTTTATATACATTTTGGCGTTTGTGGTATCTTGGCGTTTTACAATTGGAAAATTTTATTACAACCACATGGAAAAAATAGAAGCGAAAAAAATAAATTAAAAATCCTAATCGGATCTCTCTTCACAATCTTCACTGTCATCAGTCTCTCTCTTCTTTAATACTACAAGAATTGTAACCAAATATATGGCGTTTTATGTAAAACTTAACAAACCCATCGGTTTGATTCTTTTGCCTGCTCGTCTGTTGAAGTGGCTTTTGTGGATGTTTGGGGACATAGATCTATGATGTGTGGGTGGGTTTTTCGCTTTGTTCTTCAACTTGATCTTCATCTTATAATCATCCCACTCTTTAGTATCTTTTTCTTGAAGATTTTTCCATCTCATGCAGTAAAAATTTACTGAGTTACTCCCCTCACCTAACAATCTATTCAGTGAAACTTCACGAAGAACAATACTGAATATCCAAGAAAGCATATTAGCAATATTTGATTTTTTTAATTTTTTGGCGTTTTTACAGTGAGTGTTATTTAGTAGTATTAGCGTTTGTTTTTTTTTTGTATGATCAAATGGAAGTTGCTGAGAGTTATCATTTTATAGGATGTCTTTTTGGAGCGTAGGTTAGGCGGTGCATTATTATAATAAAGTATTCGTTGTTTCAGTTACTGTTTGTAATTATTGATTTTGATAAGTTTTTATTTTTTTTAATTTTTTTATATTTTGGGTTTTTTATAATACTTGTCCAAAGTAATTTTATTATTGTTTGGTAGTTTTTGGGGGGTTTTATGGCATGATGGCGTTTTGACAAGCATTTGGTTGTGTGGCGTTTTTATTATATATGGCGTTGTTATTATATAACAATGAACTGAAAAAGAAAATAAAAAAAATATATAAACAACTGATCTTCCAAATCTTCAATATCACCAGTCTCTTTCTTCTTTTGAAGCATATTCACTGGCTGTTTTGACTTTCGTATGATTTATTTTGATTTTTTGTTTTGGAAGTAGTTTTTTGTTGCCGTGTGGAAGCACAAAGTCTGAAATCAGCCTCTTTTTCTTTAATATTTGTCCATCTCATGCAGTAAAATGTTATTGAGCTTATACCCTTCAGCCAATAATCTTGAATTTCCAATGAACGATGTTTATTTTTTAACATTTTGGCGTTTTACCGAGAAAAAGAACGCCACTAAATAAAAGCACCTTAAACCTCTAAATTTGATCATGCTAAATCAATAATGTTTTGCTGTATGATGATGGACAACATTGTTAATCCTCAGTTAAGAAAGATGTCTGACAATGTTGTCCACCCCATACAGCTAAACTTTATTGATAACAAACCTCAATAATGTTTTTGTATGTTTTGGCATTATAAATTGGATGAAAGTTGAGGATAAAGGCAATAAGATTTTACTCAATGAAATGGCCAATATCCTCACTTAAGGATTTTGTCCATTACATTGAGCAAAACCTTACCGACAACCAAACTGAATTTCAAATAAACGTTTTGGTTTAGAGGATATTTGATGTTTGGGTTTTTTGACGTTTCTAAGACGAATGGTATATATTAAATATAGCGTTTGGGTTTTTGTGTGTTTTAATGGAAGGTCTAAGATGTTGTATATATAGGATGTTTTTTGCCGTTTTTTTAGGCGGGATTTTATTATTATTAAGTTTTGCGTTTTATATCTAATGGCGTTTTTAGATGAGGATGGTGTGTTCTATTGTAGGTTAAGGCGGTAATTTTAATGGCGTTTTATTTCATGAGATGGCGTTTTGTGTAGAGAAGTCAAAATTCTTTTATACCTATAATGAAGCGTGCCACAGTAATAAAAGTGATGTTATTTACGAAAACGCCACCGCGTCATCTAGTCCATAGATTGTTTTAATCTGACGATCCATACCCGTTCTCTCCGTTCTCACACTTTTCACCGTTTTCTCTAAATCCTGACCATATATATATATATATATATATGGGAGAAGGATCCGTTAGGAACCACCCTTTATTGCGAGAACCGCGATAACCAGTGTGAACACAAACAGTAATACCTAAAAAATCTAAAAAACACCTAAATTTTTTTACTATTTTTTTTGGAAAAATCGCTATATTTCGTCAATAATAAAAAAAATTAAAAAAAATTTTGAGTAACAATTATCCATGCACATGTGCATATGTATCATTTCTTTGACAAATTCCGTAATTCATTACAAATATTAGACAATTGCACTTTCATTTACACTACCACGTGTAATACACTACTTTTTATCATTTCTCTGTCAATTGAAGTGGTCAAAATGAGCAGGAATCAGGCTGCATTTAAAGAAAACGACAGCGCCCTGGGCACGGCCCCGTGTTGACTGGACACGGCCCCGTGTTCAGAGAAAATCCTGACACATTTTGTCCGTATTCTGACCAAATCAGCAGAGAATCTTTTTAGTGAGCACGGGGGCGTGTTGACCTGGGCACGGCCCCGTGTCTGGAGGCTGCTTTATGGAGTTTTGCTAATTCAAGGATCTCCCCGATATCGGGTGGTTCCTTGCTGGTTGGAACAACCCCAAAGTGCCTAATATACCTTAATTGTCCTAGACTAAGGCGAGAACGCAAGAGGTTGTCGGTGAGGGTAATTCCTATTTTCATTCTAGGTGGACAAGTCCAACCCTTTTCCGGGCTCTTGTTAAAGAAGGTATATGCCGAATCGCTCAGGTCTATGTATGCACCGAACGAAGTCGATGGGGAGTCCTTCACGGCACAATCGACACAGGGACGACTATCGTCCAAGTCTTTGCTAGGTACGAAGGTATTTTCGGGAGCAACGAGGTTGTCGGAATGCGGTTCCAACATTTCTTCATGGGTATCGTCTTGGGGCGGATTAATAAAATCCTTCCTAAGCTCTTCTATCCATTTCAGAATTAGCTCTTCTAGTTGAAATAATTCGCTAAGGAACATTTCCCCTAGAATATCTGGCTGGGCGCATTCGAGTGAGAAATAGTGCTTATTTTTACTTTCGCCCCTCTTAAGGTTGTGAAAAGATCGTGGGTCCATGTAGTGGGGCATATAATTTAGGAAGTAGCATTTTACTTCTTCATGTTCGCCTCCACATAATTGACACCACGTACCATAAGAGTGCCGAAAGTAAAAATAATTACTATCACTCATGTTTATGTCAGAAATTACCAACCGTCGGGATCTAACGGTTCTGTTTTCAGTAACTGAAACTTGGGCACGGGGGCGTGTTGAGTGGACACGGCCCCGTGTTCAGCTTACTGTCTGATGTAAAACAGGATTGCCAGTTCCAATGATTGAGCACGTGGGCGTGTTCAGCGGGCACGGCCCGTGCTGAGCTCTGCAGAAGCTGAAAAACTAAGAAAAAATCCTAAAAAAATAAAAAGAAAAATAAAAGATGATTAGGCCGTTGATTCCTAACTTTCTTAAAATCCTTGTGTCCCCGGCAACGGCGCCAAAAACTTGATGTGCGTGAAAGTGTTGTATTTTAGGTGTGTATTTTAAGCCCTTTTTAACACTTATTTTAGCCAAGTTTTAAATTTATAAAACACGATATTTCACTAACACTAGACACACATATGGGCAAGTGCACCCATCGTTGAGTGTAGTATAGCGTTGGTAAGATACCGAGGTCGTCCAAGGACACAAGAGCTTTTAGTACCGGTTTATCCTCAACGTCTAACCAAAATAAAAGTTTGGAAAAATGTTTTAAAATAAGAAAAGTAAAAACTAACTAAAATGCTGAAAATAAAAATAAAATAAAAACAGATAGACAAGATGAATCACTTGGTTCCGACTCGTATCTAGTATAACCTTTGATTATTTCCGCACTTTTGCACATAATTAAGAGATTATCTTAGTTATTGTAGTAGGCCCCTCTTTTGAAGGTGACGTTACCCTCACCCCAGTAGTTTGAGTCAGCAGGGATACAATCCTAAAGGGGTGGATTATTGGAAGATAATGAATTAAGTTATTAATGCAGTATTGTGGTAGGCCCCGCTTTTGGCGGTGACGTTACCCTCGACTAAGTAGTCTGAGTCAGCAGGGATACAGTCCTAAATAGCCGGGTTATAGTATTAATAGTAGTTAACTTATGAGGGGATCAAAGAGTTTGGACCCCCGCCATCCAATACCGTGAAGTATTGAAGGAGGTCCTACTAAATTTGACCCAGGTCCATTGCAGGACCTCTAAACGCTGAACAATGGCAAGACCTTTACCAAACCGTTCCCTTAACCCCCTACCAGGTAGCCAACATACCTCCATATAGACCGTGGAGATATGAATGGTGAAAATCCTTTATTTTATATAGACAGTAAAATAATGCCAAGACACCACGGACAAACGATAAGGAAAGATCACCTTCAACATAAGTAACTAGTTATTAAAGTCATTAATACAAAACCAAATAAAAAGTGCAAAAGATTAGAAATAAAAAGTATTATACTAGACACTTTGTCTTCACCAAGTGATGTAAGAGACTTAGGCAAACATGGCCTTGATTGTCAAGAACTCTTACGATCAATCTTGGATCCCGAGACGACTCACAGACTCTATGATGGACAATGGATGATGGTGGTGGATGATGGTGTTGTGATGGTGGTGGGTGGTGGTTGAAGTGTGAGAGAGGTGGTGTGCCAAGGGATGAGTTGAAATGAAACCAAGCACTCCTATTTATAGGCTGAACAGAGGCCTGGGCACGGCCCCGTGTCCGCTGGGCACGGCCCCGTGCCTGTCTGACACTCTCTCTCTTCATTAATTGTAATTCGCAATTACAATTAATGCGCCTGCAGTACTTTCGGCACGCCCCCCGTGTCCGCTGAGCACGGCCCGTGGTGGGCAATAGAAGCTTCTATAGGTTTGTCTTTTCTGCTGCTTCTTGGGCACGGCCCCGTGCTGGCTGAGCACGGGGCGTGTTCAACCTTCTGTTTTCTCTATTTTGCTTTGGAAGGTGCCGTTGAGGGTTCGGGCAATCCACTAATGTTCCTTTTCTTGTATTTATGTTGGATTTAGCTGTCTTTTTGCTTCTTTTGCGTTTTTGAGCTCATTTAATCCTGAAAATACAAAAGGAAGACAAAAACACTCTTTTTCCAATATTAGTACTAAAAAAGGGTTAGTTTTATGTCTCATTTGATGTAATTTATATGTTGCATTTTACACACATCAAATACCCCCACACTTGAACTTTTGCTTGTCCTCAAGCAAAACTCTTTAATATTTGGCTTACACTCCCAAATGGAATAGGTAGAAGAGAAGGTTTTGGGCTTGTCATAGAGTGTCGGGATTTCCAAGTTCTTTTTAGGGTTTTATTTTTATTTATTTACACTCCTATTCGTAATGATTTATTTAGAACTGTTCATAAAAGAAATTACTTATTTGGGCATAACATGCCTTTTTAAAATTCTATTTATATACAAGTTCACATACCTCGCGGGGAAATCACTCACACTCGGCCGAAGGTGTATTTTTAGTGAATCACTCGAGAGCGGCATGGAACTTATTCCTACCATAGGCTTGCCAAGAAATCAATCCTCCTCCTTTTTAACTTTTATACCTTTGTAGATATCAAGAGGACTTTGTGGGTTAAGGGTTGGCTAGGGTTAAAGGTAGGTGGTTGGGTTAGTGGTTAGTAGAAAAAGGGCTAAAAAGCGTAACAAGTGTCGGTTTTCGTTTTTTTTTTTTTTTTTTTTTTTTTGCAACCTTTTATTTTTGATGAAGCTTTTATTCAAACAAAGTTATTTTTGATTACTTTGTTTGTTTATTTTCTTTTTGCTTCATATATTTTTTTTTTTTTTTTTTCGAAGAACCGAACTTGTTACTAAAATAAAGGGTAAAAATGAAAAAGGTTTTGGTGGGTGAAATGGTTTTTGTTTTGGGTGATGAAACGAAAAGGTTTAGGCTCAAAGGGGCTAACTAGGGGGATTTTTGGGTAGGTGGTAAAAGAAAAGAAAAATAATGGTGTGGAAATAAAAAAGGTTAGTCCTAATGCCTCTATCATTTACTTACTCGGGTTTAAGTTGATAAGGACCGGGAATGTATTGTCATGGCAAGTTCTAGAGTCGTAAGAACCAAGCGGCTATTCACACAAGAAACGAAAAATGAGCATTTAGTCAAATGGTATGAAATTGAGTGCTCAATAAAGGCTCAAAACTCACTTTTGTGGGAATGGGTTTTTATGTGATCAAGTATATATAATCAAATTTTAAATAAGTTTGTCATGCCTTTTCATAATTTTCTTATGTTGGTTCTTTTTATCACTACGCTATCGGTTGTAAATTTGTAAAAATATAACCTTTTTGAGAGCTTGAATTTCCCGAGTTAAACCTAGACAAGTAAAAAAAAATGAAATTTTTGAAAAAAAAATTTGGGGTGATTAGCGGTTCCAATAGAGTTTTGTGTAAGGCTTGTATTTAGGACTTGCAAAATTCAAGGTTTTAGCATCCCCCCCACACTTAAATTACACATTGTCCTCAATGTGTCCTAAAAATAAATTTTTAGGTTGATTAGATGTGTAAAATAGTGTTTAAAAAGCAAAAATTTGTGTTACTGGTCACTGAGCACGGCCCCGTGTTATCCGGGCACGGCCCCGTGTTCAAGTGCCAGTAACAAAATTGAAATAAGAGAAACAGAAGTCTGGACACGGGGGCGTGCTGGGTGAACACGGCCCGTGTCCAGTTACCTGTACTGGGCGTTTTCTGCAGGTGGTTCAACACGGGGCCGTGTTGGTTGGGCACGGCCCGTGTTGAACCTTCTGAAAGGGAGAAAAATTGTCGGGTTGCCTTGTTCTTGTGCATGGGATCATTTTTCTCGTTCCCCTTTTCATCCTTTACCACCATGAGCGTGTTTTATTCATTACAAACCATTCAAACATTAAAACCATCATTTCATTTCATCATAGAGAGAACTTACATAATCCTAAATTAAAACTTAACTAGATAGGTCAGCAAGTACACGAGGTTATCATCAGGAGTTCTACTAATTTTTAGGAAAATTTCGAGAATGATTTCTCGATAGAGTAGGACTTCTAGCCGAACGAGTTCCTTCCTAAACTTTGTTTAAAGCCATTCTTCGATCTCTCTAGGGAGGAAGAATGCGGCTTCGTTTTCTTCTGCTGTTGGTGGTTGAGGGGGAACATTCACCGGGACTCCTTGCACCACTCTTCGAGGAAGTTCTTGGTGCATGGCGTACCATTCAGCTGGAATGACAACCTCGGGTACCACGTTCCACGCCCTTTGGGTTATTATGGGAACCAAAGGCGGGGAGGCGAGAAGATTCAACCTCTGGTGCAAGAGGTTTACTTCATGGAGACAGCCCTCCAGCCCCACAGAAAGATGGTTGATACGGTCGATCAATGCTTCTTCCACTCCCGTCATTTCATCAATAGCCTCCCTTAGAGCGTAAACATAGTTTACAAGAGAGTCTTCTGCTGTTGAAGATCTCCTCCCTTGTCGGTTATTCCTTGAAGACGATCCGCTTGTTCTGCTTGCCATTTTCTGTGAAGAAAACCAAGGAAAACTAAATTTTTACAAAACAGAGCCCCTGGACACGTCCCCGTGCTCGTTGAGCACGGCCCCGTGTCCATTTGTCTGCAGGATTTTTGGCTAAAGATTCTTGGAGTTTTAAATTATTTTTATGATTGTTATCTGGGTTTTAAGCTTGGATAATTTAAAGTAAAGTTATTCAACTAACTTTAACCCAGAATCTTTAGCAAATAACCTTACAAACTTCACATAGAGGATTGGAATCAAAGGATTTCCAAGCTTCCATGGAGGAACTTTTGAAAAATTTTGAAAGAGGAGGAAATGAATAAAAGTGGAAAGGACAAGAGGGTCCCTTGGAACCTTCTTTTGACACTTACCTAGGATGGTATGAGTGAAAATTCCAGAGATCTCTGTCAATTGAAGTGGTCAAAATGAGCAGGAATCAGGCTGCATTTAAAGAAAACGACAGCGCCCTGGGCACGGCCCCGTGTTGACTGGACACGGCCCCGTGTTCAGAGAAAATCCTGACACATTTTGTCCGTATTCTGACCAAATCAGCAGAGAATCTTTTTAGTGAGCACGGGGGCGTGTTGACCTGGGCACGGCCCCGTGTCTGGAGGCTGCTTTATGGAGTTTTGCTAATTCAAGGATCTCCCCGATATCGGGTGGTTCCTTGCTGGTTGGAACAACCCCAAAGTGCCTAATATACCTTAATTGTCCTAGACTAAGGCGAGAACGCAAGAGGTTGTCGGTGAGGGTAATTCCTATTTTCATTCTAGGTGGACAAGTCCAACCCTTTTCCGGGCTCTTGTTAAAGAAGGTATATGCCGAATCGCTCAGGTCTATGTATGCACCGAACGAAGTCGATGGGGAGTCCTTCACGGCACAATCGACACAGGGACGACTATCGTCCAAGTCTTTGCTAGGTACGAAGGTATTTTCGGGAGCAACGAGGTTGTCGGAATGCGGTTCCAACATTTCTTCATGGGTATCGTCTTGGGGCGGATTAATAAAATCCTTCCTAAGCTCTTCTATCCATTTCAGAATTAGCTCTTCTAGTTGAAATAATTCGCTAAGGAACATTTCCCCTAGAATATCTGGCTGGGCGCATTCGAGTGAGAAATAGTGCTTATTTTTACTTTCGCCCCTCTTAAGGTTGTGAAAAGATCGTGGGTCCATGTAGTGGGGCATATAATTTAGGAAGTAGCATTTTACTTCTTCATGTTCGCCTCCACATAATTGACACCACGTACCATAAGAGTGCCGAAAGTAAAAATAATTACTATCACTCATGTTTATGTCAGAAATTACCAACCGTCGGGATCTAACGGTTCTGTTTTCAGTAACTGAAACTTGGGCACGGGGGCGTGTTGAGTGGACACGGCCCCGTGTTCAGCTTACTGTCTGATGTAAAACAGGATTGCCAGTTCCAATGATTGAGCACGTGGGCGTGTTCAGCGGGCACGGCCCGTGCTGAGCTCTGCAGAAGCTGAAAAACTAAGAAAAAATCCTAAAAAAATAAAAAGAAAAATAAAAGATGATTAGGCCGTTGATTCCTAACTTTCTTAAAATCCTTGTGTCCCCGGCAACGGCGCCAAAAACTTGATGTGCGTGAAAGTGTTGTATTTTAGGTGTGTATTTTAAGCCCTTTTTAACACTTATTTTAGCCAAGTTTTAAATTTATAAAACACGATATTTCACTAACACTAGACACACATATGGGCAAGTGCACCCATCGTTGAGTGTAGTATAGCGTTGGTAAGATACCGAGGTCGTCCAAGGACACAAGAGCTTTTAGTACCGGTTTATCCTCAACGTCTAACCAAAATAAAAGTTTGGAAAAATGTTTTAAAATAAGAAAAGTAAAAACTAACTAAAATGCTGAAAATAAAAATAAAATAAAAACAGATAGACAAGATGAATCACTTGGTTCCGACTCGTATCTAGTATAACCTTTGATTATTTCCGCACTTTTGCACATAATTAAGAGATTATCTTAGTTATTGTAGTAGGCCCCTCTTTTGAAGGTGACGTTACCCTCACCCCAGTAGTTTGAGTCAGCAGGGATACAATCCTAAAGGGGTGGATTATTGGAAGATAATGAATTAAGTTATTAATGCAGTATTGTGGTAGGCCCCGCTTTTGGCGGTGACGTTACCCTCGACTAAGTAGTCTGAGTCAGCAGGGATACAGTCCTAAATAGCCGGGTTATAGTATTAATAGTAGTTAACTTATGAGGGGATCAAAGAGTTTGGACCCCCGCCATCCAATACCGTGAAGTATTGAAGGAGGTCCTACTAAATTTGACCCAGGTCCATTGCAGGACCTCTAAACGCTGAACAATGGCAAGACCTTTACCAAACCGTTCCCTTAACCCCCTACCAGGTAGCCAACATACCTCCATATAGACCGTGGAGATATGAATGGTGAAAATCCTTTATTTTATATAGACAGTAAAATAATGCCAAGACACCACGGACAAACGATAAGGAAAGATCACCTTCAACATAAGTAACTAGTTATTAAAGTCATTAATACAAAACCAAATAAAAAGTGCAAAAGATTAGAAATAAAAAGTATTATACTAGACACTTTGTCTTCACCAAGTGATGTAAGAGACTTAGGCAAACATGGCCTTGATTGTCAAGAACTCTTACGATCAATCTTGGATCCCGAGACGACTCACAGACTCTATGATGGACAATGGATGATGGTGGTGGATGATGGTGTTGTGATGGTGGTGGGTGGTGGTTGAAGTGTGAGAGAGGTGGTGTGCCAAGGGATGAGTTGAAATGAAACCAAGCACTCCTATTTATAGGCTGAACAGAGGCCTGGGCACGGCCCCGTGTCCGCTGGGCACGGCCCCGTGCCTGTCTGACACTCTCTCTCTTCATTAATTGTAATTCGCAATTACAATTAATGCGCCTGCAGTACTTTCGGCACGCCCCCCGTGTCCGCTGAGCACGGCCCGTGGTGGGCAATAGAAGCTTCTATAGGTTTGTCTTTTCTGCTGCTTCTTGGGCACGGCCCCGTGCTGGCTGAGCACGGGGCGTGTTCAGCCTTCTGTTTTCTCTATTTTGCTTTGGAAGGTGCCGTTGAGGGTTCGGGCAATCCACTAATGTTCCTTTTCTTGTATTTATGTTGGATTTAGCTGTCTTTTTGCTTCTTTTGCGTTTTTGAGCTCATTTAATCCTGAAAATACAAAAGGAAGACAAAAACACTCTTTTTCCAATATTAGTACTAAAAAAGGGTTAGTTTTATGTCTCATTTGATGTAATTTATATGTTGCATTTTACACACATCAAATACCCCCACACTTGAACTTTTGCTTGTCCTCAAGCAAAACTCTTTAATATTTGGCTTACACTCCCAAATGGAATAGGTAGAAGAGAAGGTTTTGGGCTTGTCATAGAGTGTCGGGATTTCCAAGTTCTTTTTAGGGTTTTATTTTTATTTATTTACACTCCTATTCGTAATGATTTATTTAGAACTGTTCATAAAAGAAATTACTTATTTGGGCATAACATGCCTTTTTAAAATTCTATTTATATACAAGTTCACATACCTCGCGGGGAAATCACTCACACTCGGCCGAAGGTGTATTTTTAGTGAATCACTCGAGAGCGGCATGGAACTTATTCCTACCATAGGCTTGCCAAGAAATCAATCCTCCTCCTTTTTAACTTTTATACCTTTGTAGATATCAAGAGGACTTTGTGGGTTAAGGGTTGGCTAGGGTTAAAGGTAGGTGGTTGGGTTAGTGGTTAGTAGAAAAAGGGCTAAAAAGCGTAACAAGTGTCGGTTTTCGTTTTTTTTTTTTTTTTTTTTTTTTTTTGCAACCTTTTATTTTTGATGAAGCTTTTATTCAAACAAAGTTATTTTTGATTACTTTGTTTGTTTATTTTCTTTTTGCTTCATATATTTTTTTTTTTTTTTTTCGAAGAACCGAACTTGTTACTAAAATAAAGGGTAAAAATGAAAAAGGTTTTGGTGGGTGAAATGGTTTTTGTTTTGGGTGATGAAACGAAAAGGTTTAGGCTCAAAGGGGCTAACTAGGGGGATTTTTGGGTAGGTGGTAAAAGAAAAGAAAAATAATGGTGTGGAAATAAAAAAGGTTAGTCCTAATGCCTCTATCATTTACTTACTCGGGTTTAAGTTGATAAGGACCGGGAATGTATTGTCATGGCAAGTTCTAGAGTCGTAAGAACCAAGCGGCTATTCACACAAGAAACGAAAAATGAGCATTTAGTCAAATGGTATGAAATTGAGTGCTCAATAAAGGCTCAAAACTCACTTTTGTGGGAATGGGTTTTTATGTGATCAAGTATATATAATCAAATTTTAAATAAGTTTGTCATGCCTTTTCATAATTTTCTTATGTTGGTTCTTTTTATCACTACGCTATCGGTTGTAAATTTGTAAAAATATAACCTTTTTGAGAGCTTGAATTTCCCGAGTTAAACCTAGACAAGTAAAAAAAAATGAAATTTTTGAAAAAAAAATTTGGGGTGATTAGCGGTTCCAATAGAGTTTTGTGTAAGGCTTGTATTTAGGACTTGCAAAATTCAAGGTTTTAGCATCCCCCCCACACTTAAATTACACATTGTCCTCAATGTGTCCTAAAAATAAATTTTTAGGTTGATTAGATGTGTAAAATAGTGTTTAAAAAGCAAAAATTTGTGTTACTGGTCACTGAGCACGGCCCCGTGTTATCCGGGCACGGCCCCGTGTTCAAGTGCCAGTAACAAAATTGAAATAAGAGAAACAGAAGTCTGGACACGGGGGCGTGCTGGGTGAACACGGCCCGTGTCCAGTTACCTGTACTGGGCGTTTTCTGCAGGTGGTTCAACACGGGGCCGTGTTGGTTGGGCACGGCCCGTGTTGAACCTTCTGAAAGGGAGAAAAATTGTCGGGTTGCCTTGTTCTTGTGCATGGGATCATTTTTCTCGTTCCCCTTTTCATCCTTTACCACCATGAGCGTGTTTTATTCATTACAAACCATTCAAACATTAAAACCATCATTTCATTTCATCATAGAGAGAACTTACATAATCCTAAATTAAAACTTAACTAGATAGGTCAGCAAGTACACGAGGTTATCATCAGGAGTTCTACTAATTTTTAGGAAAATTTCGAGAATGATTTCTCGATAGAGTAGGACTTCTAGCCGAACGAGTTCCTTCCTAAACTTTGTTTAAAGCCATTCTTCGATCTCTCTAGGGAGGAAGAATGCGGCTTCGTTTTCTTCTGCTGTTGGTGGTTGAGGGGGAACATTCACCGGGACTCCTTGCACCACTCTTCGAGGAAGTTCTTGGTGCATGGCGTACCATTCAGCTGGAATGACAACCTCGGGTACCACGTTCCACGCCCTTTGGGTTATTATGGGAACCAAAGGCGGGGAGGCGAGAAGATTCAACCTCTGGTGCAAGAGGTTTACTTCATGGAGACAGCCCTCCAGCCCCACAGAAAGATGGTTGATACGGTCGATCAATGCTTCTTCCACTCCCGTCATTTCATCAATAGCCTCCCTTAGAGCGTAAACATAGTTTACAAGAGAGTCTTCTGCTGTTGAAGATCTCCTCCCTTGTCGGTTATTCCTTGAAGACGATCCGCTTGTTCTGCTTGCCATTTTCTGTGAAGAAAACCAAGGAAAACTAAATTTTTACAAAACAGAGCCCCTGGACACGTCCCCGTGCTCGTTGAGCACGGCCCCGTGTCCATTTGTCTGCAGGATTTTTGGCTAAAGATTCTTGGAGTTTTAAATTATTTTTATGATTGTTATCTGGGTTTTAAGCTTGGATAATTTAAAGTAAAGTTATTCAACTAACTTTAACCCAGAATCTTTAGCAAATAACCTTACAAACTTCACATAGAGGATTGGAATCAAAGGATTTCCAAGCTTCCATGGAGGAACTTTTGAAAAATTTTGAAAGAGGAGGAAATGAATAAAAGTGGAAAGGACAAGAGGGTCCCTTGGAACCTTCTTTTGACACTTACCTAGGATGGTATGAGTGAAAATTCCAGAGATCTCTGTCAATTGAAGTGGTCAAAATGAGCAGGAATCAGGCTGCATTTAAAGAAAACGACAGCGCCCTGGGCACGGCCCCGTGTTGACTGGACACGGCCCCGTGTTCAGAGAAAATCCTGACACATTTTGTCCGTATTCTGACCAAATCAGCAGAGAATCTTTTTAGTGAGCACGGGGGCGTGTTGACCTGGGCACGGCCCCGTGTCTGGAGGCTGCTTTATGGAGTTTTGCTAATTCAAGGATCTCCCCGATATCGGGTGGTTCCTTGCTGGTTGGAACAACCCCAAAGTGCCTAATATACCTTAATTGTCCTAGACTAAGGCGAGAACGCAAGAGGTTGTCGGTGAGGGTAATTCCTATTTTCATTCTAGGTGGACAAGTCCAACCCTTTTCCGGGCTCTTGTTAAAGAAGGTATATGCCGAATCGCTCAGGTCTATGTATGCACCGAACGAAGTCGATGGGGAGTCCTTCACGGCACAATCGACACAGGGACGACTATCGTCCAAGTCTTTGCTAGGTACGAAGGTATTTTCGGGAGCAACGAGGTTGTCGGAATGCGGTTCCAACATTTCTTCATGGGTATCGTCTTGGGGCGGATTAATAAAATCCTTCCTAAGCTCTTCTATCCATTTCAGAATTAGCTCTTCTAGTTGAAATAATTCGCTAAGGAACATTTCCCCTAGAATATCTGGCTGGGCGCATTCGAGTGAGAAATAGTGCTTATTTTTACTTTCGCCCCTCTTAAGGTTGTGAAAAGATCGTGGGTCCATGTAGTGGGGCATATAATTTAGGAAGTAGCATTTTACTTCTTCATGTTCGCCTCCACATAATTGACACCACGTACCATAAGAGTGCCGAAAGTAAAAATAATTACTATCACTCATGTTTATGTCAGAAATTACCAACCGTCGGGATCTAACGGTTCTGTTTTCAGTAACTGAAACTTGGGCACGGGGGCGTGTTGAGTGGACACGGCCCCGTGTTCAGCTTACTGTCTGATGTAAAACAGGATTGCCAGTTCCAATGATTGAGCACGTGGGCGTGTTCAGCGGGCACGGCCCGTGCTGAGCTCTGCAGAAGCTGAAAAACTAAGAAAAAATCCTAAAAAAATAAAAAGAAAAATAAAAGATGATTAGGCCGTTGATTCCTAACTTTCTTAAAATCCTTGTGTCCCCGGCAACGGCGCCAAAAACTTGATGTGCGTGAAAGTGTTGTATTTTAGGTGTGTATTTTAAGCCCTTTTTAACACTTATTTTAGCCAAGTTTTAAATTTATAAAACACGATATTTCACTAACACTAGACACACATATGGGCAAGTGCACCCATCGTTGAGTGTAGTATAGCGTTGGTAAGATACCGAGGTCGTCCAAGGACACAAGAGCTTTTAGTACCGGTTTATCCTCAACGTCTAACCAAAATAAAAGTTTGGAAAAATGTTTTAAAATAAGAAAAGTAAAAACTAACTAAAATGCTGAAAATAAAAATAAAATAAAAACAGATAGACAAGATGAATCACTTGGTTCCGACTCGTATCTAGTATAACCTTTGATTATTTCCGCACTTTTGCACATAATTAAGAGATTATCTTAGTTATTGTAGTAGGCCCCTCTTTTGAAGGTGACGTTACCCTCACCCCAGTAGTTTGAGTCAGCAGGGATACAATCCTAAAGGGGTGGATTATTGGAAGATAATGAATTAAGTTATTAATGCAGTATTGTGGTAGGCCCCGCTTTTGGCGGTGACGTTACCCTCGACTAAGTAGTCTGAGTCAGCAGGGATACAGTCCTAAATAGCCGGGTTATAGTATTAATAGTAGTTAACTTATGAGGGGATCAAAGAGTTTGGACCCCCGCCATCCAATACCGTGAAGTATTGAAGGAGGTCCTACTAAATTTGACCCAGGTCCATTGCAGGACCTCTAAACGCTGAACAATGGCAAGACCTTTACCAAACCGTTCCCTTAACCCCCTACCAGGTAGCCAACATACCTCCATATAGACCGTGGAGATATGAATGGTGAAAATCCTTTATTTTATATAGACAGTAAAATAATGCCAAGACACCACGGACAAACGATAAGGAAAGATCACCTTCAACATAAGTAACTAGTTATTAAAGTCATTAATACAAAACCAAATAAAAAGTGCAAAAGATTAGAAATAAAAAGTATTATACTAGACACTTTGTCTTCACCAAGTGATGTAAGAGACTTAGGCAAACATGGCCTTGATTGTCAAGAACTCTTACGATCAATCTTGGATCCCGAGACGACTCACACACTCTATGATGGACAATGGATGATGGTGGTGGATGATGGTGTTGTGATGGTGGTGGGTGGTGGATGAAGTGTGAGAGAGGTGGTGTGCCAAGGGATGAGTTGAAATGAAACCAAGCACTCCTATTTATAGGCTGAACAGAGGCCTGGGCACGGCCCCGTGTCCGCTGGGCACGGCCCCGTGCCTGTCTGACACTCTCTCTCTTCATTAATTGTAATTCGCAATTACAATTAATGCGCCTGCAGTACTTTCGGCACGCCCCCCGTGTCCGCTGAGCACGGCCCGTGGTGGGCAATAGAAGCTTCTATAGGTTTGTCTTTTCTGCTGCTTCTTGGGCACGGCCCCGTGCTGGCTGAGCACGGGGCGTGTTCAGCCTTCTGTTTTCTCTATTTTGCTTTGGAAGGTGCCGTTGAGGGTTCGGGCAATCCACTAATGTTCCTTTTCTTGTATTTATGTTGGATTTAGCTGTCTTTTTGCTTCTTTTGCGTTTTTGAGCTCATTTAATCCTGAAAATACAAAAGGAAGACAAAAACACTCTTTTTCCAATATTAGTACTAAAAAGGGTTAGTTTTATGCCTCATTTGATGTAATTTATATGTTGCATTTTACACACATCAACTACCATATGTAATACACTAATTTTTACATTACCAATATTAGAAATGCACATGTGCATCTATATGTATCAACATGAAATAAGGTGTTTTGGTACACTACTTTGAATACACTTTCCCTTTCATCTATCATACCATCCATAATACACTACCATTACCTCCTACCATCCATAATACAATACCATTACCTCTTACCATCCATAATACAATACTATTACCAATATTTTCACTTTATTACATATATATGAACACCATTTATACCATCCAATCAACATATTACATCATAAATTGACAACTATAACCAAACCATCAACCACTAGATATAACTAACCAAAAAACATGTATATGGCCCTACTTCTCCATTCAAAATCACAAACTTTTTGTACCAAAACACGTAATATCATGGTTATACATAATGATGCACATATGCATTTTTAATATTCGTAATGTAAAAAGTAGTGTATTACGGATGATATTGTAAATTAAAGTGCAATTGTCTATTACTGATAATGTATTACGGAAGTTGTCGAAGTAATGATACATATGCACATGTGCATGGATAACTATTACTCAAAGAAAAAGTTTTTATTTAATTTTATTTTTTTTGCTAACGAAATATAGCGATTTTTTTATAAAAAAAAAAATTTTGAGTGCTTTTTTGATTTTTTTTAGATTTTATTTTGTGTTCACATTGTTTCTCGCGGTTCTCACAATAAAGGTGGTTCTCAAATGAACCTTACCCTATATATATATATATATATATTGGTACGGGATCAGGAGAAAACGCCCTAAAGTGTGAGAAAACGGTGAGAACGCATCCTGGCCCAACACGTGGATCGCGATATAATTAGGGCGTAGGGGCTTTTTTGTCATTTTATCTTCCGCTTTTCCAATTCGGTGTCACAATACTGCTTCATTGTCACGGCCCCCATTCCGGTTTTACCCAGTCCAGGAGCCGCGGGACAAAAACCCGTGGTATTTATTAATTGAGTTGACAGCGGAAGTTTAACAGGATCTTTTACAACTTGAAAATGCCCAATTATTTTATTTCATAATTTGGGATAAACCCCGTAATTTACAATAGAGGAATTTTACTAGAAAATTCCCTCTTTTACAAACCATATTTATTTATTTATCTGAGCCACCGCTTCAAGCTTGTTAGTGCTCCGTAGCACGTTATCCTTGATTCATAGTAGGTCACCTGAAACATGTTTTAAAAAGATTTTATCAGTGGGGAAATACCGGCGAGTCACTCAAGTTTAATAAAACGACACATAGTTATAAATTACAGCACAAGAGCGGTTACAATGGCTACTATCTTATTTTTTTCTGGCGCCGTGTCACCTCCTGGTGACGATGGTCATACCACTATTGGGTCCTTTCACCCAAGTAGTGATGATTATCACTGTTAGGTTGATGAACCTAACCGTGAGAAATTAGTAGTGTGCACAATACCCCACTAGCCAGTGATTCAAGATAACCACGACTTAATCCCTGTAATTATAACTTTTGAAAAATGATTGGAGTATCGTAAAACATTGTTGATAAAAGAGAATGACCCACATTGCAAGTTTAAACGGGCAGAGTTTAGCCTACTGAGAAGCCTTGTAACCTAAATAAATGACAATGCATACGAACTAGGTCAGTAACTTAATACAACATTCACGACAACTCGCGAGATTAAAACCCTCACGACGAATGACAAAGTGCAATACTTAAACATCCATCGAATTCACGACGAATGACAAAGTATAGCCCTAATTTGGGCAGCACTTAAACATCCATTGGATTGGTTTCAATCGATCGGACATTGAATCGTAGCAGTGATCGAGTTAATACCCTGTATCGTAGCAGCGTCGTGATCCCTAAAAGCTTGTTTTCTGCAGAATTTGGTCGTTTTGAAGTGAAAATTTCGAGTGCAGATGAATGACCCATGCACAGGCTACTTATAGCCAGATTTTGAGTTTTACGCGGCCCGCGTAAGACTTAACAGGCTTTTACGCGGCCCGCGAGAGCCCCTATTCTACGTGTAGGCTTGGTGTGTCACGAGTAGGTTTGCCAGGTAGACGACACGTGGCTTTAACACTTATCCGGAACAATTTTAAGTTGACGCGGCCCGCGTAAGGGTCCGCTTATTGTTTACGCGGCCCGCGAGAAGACCAAATTTCATGTTTTCTTGGTTTTTCATGCACATTAAGGTTTCAGGGGTCCGGGTTTTCACTTACGGGTCGTTTTGGGACATTTTTGCAGGTCCTTACATCCTCCCCACCTTATTTAAAATCTCGTCCTCGAGATTTATTGAAATAAGTGAGGATACTTTCGTTTCATTTCCGATTCCAGCTCCCAGGTGTATTCGGGTCCTCTTTTTGAATCCCACTTGACCTTGACCAGTACTAGTCTTTTGTGTTTGAGAAACTTGACCTTTCTGTCTTCTATCTGGAGTTGTTTCTCAACAAACTTTAGCTTTTCATTTACCTCTATGTCTTGAAGAGGTACTACCAGGGATTCGTCAGATAGACATTTCTTGAGGTTGGATACATGAAATACGTCATGTACCCCTGCTAGCTCTTCTGGTAGTTGTAAGCGATAGGCGACTGGTCCTATTTGCAGGATTACTGGAAATGGTCCTACGTACCTTGGACTTAGCTTTCCCTTCTTTCCGAACCGCACTACACCTTTCCAAGGAGAAACTTTCAAGAGTACCTTGTCTCCAATTTAAAATTCTAGCGGCTTGCGTCTATTGTCTACATAACTCTTTTGACGATCTTGAGCCGTTTTCAGCCTTTCCTTGATTTGAGTGATCTTGTCGGTAGTTTCTTGCACGATTTCAGGACCTGATAATTGACTTTCTCCTATTTCTGCCCAACAAACTGGGGTTCTACACTTTCGTCCATATAGTGCTTCGATCGAGGCAGCTTCGATACTTGAATGATAACTATTGTTATAGGAGAATTCAATTAAAGGTAAATGGTTATCCAAGTTTCCACCAAAATCTATAACACATGCCCTTAGCATGTCTTCCAGGGTTTGGATCGTCCTTTCACTCTGTCCGTCTGTTTGGGGATTATAAACCGTACTTAAATTTAATCGTGTTCCTATTGCTTCCTGGAAACTTGTCCAGAAATGAGAAGTGAAACGACTATCCCTATCTGACACAATGGAGAGTGGGACTCCATGTAAGGATACTACCTCGTCTACGTATAACTTTGCTAGCCTTTCCATGCTAAAGGTTTCCTTCATAGGTAGAAAATGAGCTGATTTAGTTAATCGATCCACAATTACCCAAATCACATCATTACCTTTTTTGGTTTTGGGCAACTTAGTAACAAAGTCCATGGTTATGAGTTCCCATTTCCAAACAGGCATTTCTAATTGTTGTAGTAGACCTGAGGGTTTCTGGTGTTCTGCCTTAACTTGTGAACAAGTTAAGAACTTAGAAACATATCTAGCTATGTCCTTTTTCATTCCTATCAACCAGAAGTTATTTCTTAAATCTTGGTACATCTTATTATTACCAGGATGCATGGTATATCTAGATTTATGGGCTTCCTCTAAAATTTTATTTCTTAACTCTCCCTGCTTAGGTACCCAAATCCTTTTCTTATGGAATCTCCAAATTCCATCAGCTCCTTGCCCTAATTCCTTTATTCGTCCTTTCATTCCTTCAGCATCATCCTTAATTGTGGTTTCTTGAATATTCTTCAGTTGTTCCATTAAGTCTAATTGTAAACTTAATCTAAGAGCACGAACTCGTTTTTGCTTTTCATGATACTTACGACTTAAGGCATCTGCTACTACATTTGCCTTTCCCTCGTGATATTGAATATCACAGTCGTAATCGCTTAAAATTTCCATCCATCTTCGTTGTCTCATGTCCAGTTCTTTTTGCCCAAATATGTATCTTAAGCTCTTATGATCTGTATAGACAGTAAACTTACTTCCATACAAATACTTTCTCCAAATCTTAAGGCCAAAAATTATGGCTCCTAATTCTAAGTCATGAGTCGTATAGTTTTCCTTGTGCCTTTTCAATTGCCTTGAGGCATATGCAATTACCTTCTTGCGTTGCATTAGCACACACCCTAATCCTAGCTTAGAAGCATCACAGTAAACTTCAAAATCTTCTGTCCCTTCTGATAAGGCAAGAATTGGGGCATTCGTTAACCTTTGCTTTAAAATCTTAAAAGCCTCTTCTTGTTTAGATCCCCATTCAAACTTTACTGCCTTACAGGTTAGCTTAGTTAACGGTACAACTATTTTGGAAAATCCTTAATAAACCGTGTATAGTATCCAGCTAATCCTAGAAAACTTCTAACTTCCATAGTTGATTGAGGGGCCTTCCATTTGGTGATCGCTTCTATTTTGGAGGGATCTACGGGAATACCTTCGTGATTCACCATGTGTCCTAAAAATTGCACTTCCTGTAGCCAAAATTCACACTTCAAGAATTTGGCGTAAAGCTTTTCTTTTCTTAACAAAGTTAAGAGTGCATGCAAGTGTTCACAATGCTCATCCTGATTTTTGGAATAAATGAGTATATCGTCAATGAAGACAATTACAAATTTATTCAAATACGGTTTACAGATCCTATTCATCATGTTCATAAATGCTGCAGGAGCATTTGTTATTCCAAAGGGCATGACTGTAAACTCGTAATGACCATACCTAGTTCTGGAAGCAGTTTTAGGTATGTCTTCTTCCTGTACTTTCAACTGATGGTATCTGGAGCGTAAATCTATCTTAGAAAAATATCTAGCTCCTTGAAGTTGATCAAAAAGATCATCAATCCTAGGTAACGGGTATCGATTCTTAATTGTAATATTATTCAATTCCCTATAATCGATACACATTCGCATCGAACCATCTTTCTTCTTTACAAACAACACTGGCGCTCCCCACGGGGATGAACTAGGTTGTATGAATCCTTTGCTTAGTAATTCATCTAATTGCTTTTTCAATTCTAGCATTTCGGTGGGTGCTAACCGATAAGGTGCCTTGGCTATCAGTGTAATTCCAGGAATTAGATGAATTCTAAATTCTACTTCCCTATCGGGTGGTAATCCAGGTAGTTCTTCTGGAAATACATCTGGGTATTCTGATACTACCGGAATTTCCTTAAATTCCTTACCCTTAGTGTTAATGATTACTGAAATCATATACACTATTTCTTGTTTTCTTGAATAAATGGCCACTTTCATTACTGAAATGAATTTCATTGGCTTCCGTGGCTTATCTCCTGTAATCATCACTACTTCTCCTGCGGGTGTATGTATTTCTATGGAATTCTTATCACATAGGATTCGAGCATGGTTGGCTACTAACCAATCCATTCCTAACACAATATCGAATCCGGCTAAATTCATAGGTAACAGGTTTGCAAAAAAATTATGGCCTAAGAGTTCTATATTTCTTTCTCGCAAAACCTTATCTATGTTAACAGAATTCCCATCTGCCGTTTCGACAGTAAAATTTTGTCTAAGGTTGGTTAAGGGTAGGTTAAGAGCTTGGCAAAATGAAGTATTTATAAAACTTTGGTTTGCACCAGAGTCAAATAATACTTTTGCATAAATGTCATGAACTAAGAACGTACCAGCTATCACATCAGGGATTAGCTCGGCTTCCTGGGTAGTTAGTTGGAAGGCTCTTGCGTTTTTCTTGGTAGTTCCTTCTACAGGTTTGGCTTTGTTGTCAGCTGGTTTGACCAGTTTCGGGTAGTCTGGCCTAAAATGTCCAGCTTCTCCACAGTTGTAGCAAATTGCTGATTTCTTTCTCCTGCAATCTTCTTCTTGATGCCCTGGAATTTTGCAGAAATTGCAATACCCTTTGCATCTTCCAAAATACTTTCTTTTACAGGTACCGCAGAATGGAGCAGTGGAAGATTGCCCAGTTCCCTTTTTCTTGAAATTACTACTGTTACCCATACGGAATCCTTGGGTAATCTTTTGGGCCACTTCCTTTTTCCGATTTTCTTCTCTTGTGCGTACCAATCTGTCGGTCAAAGTATTGGCTAATTCCACTGCATCATCAATTGTGCGAGGTCTCGTAGCTTTAACGATATCACGGATTTCACCAATCAATCCCCAAATATAGCGGGAAATAAGTACCGGTTCTGGCGAAGCCAGGGTCGGTACTACTCTAGCATACTCGAAAAATGTCGAAGTATACCCTCGACAATCTACATCCACCATCTGGTGGTTCAGGAACTTATTCGCCATTTGCTCTTTTTCATATTCAGGACAGAATTTCCTTTCCACCAAATGCTTAAACTCTTCCCAATTCATGGCATAAGCCACATCGCTTCCCTTGGCTTGTAGTACCGTATTCCACCATTCTATTGCCCCTTCTTTAAAAGAATGCGACGCGTACATGACCTTGTCTTCCTCGGCACATTTACTTATTTTAATTACTGCTTCGGTTTTCTCTAACCAACGCAGTGCAGCAGTCGCCCCTTCGTTACCTGCAAATTCAGCCGGTTTACAGGCAAGAAATTCCTTGTAAGTGCAACCAGGCGTTGCAGCTTTCATTCTTTTAGGAAATGGGGCTTGTACCACATCATCATTATTATTAATGTTGCCGCCACCATTTACACTATTACTGAATTTGTCGCCGTGAGTACGTTTGCTGGGAATAATTGGTTGAGGTTCAAATGGATTTCGGGCTGCAGCAAGAATTGTTGGAATAGCATTGGCTATTCCTTGAGCAACAATATTTTCTATATCTTGTCTGTTAAGAAATTGGTCTCCATTGTTTTGCTCAGATTGGTTAACTTCGTTAACTGGCTCATTACTAGCGTGTTCCATCTGGTAATTAATATATATATATATATATATATATATGATTAGCATAAAATAAATAACAACCAAACATAATAAAACAATCGCACATAATCACGTCAACACATATAGCCAAAATTGTCGACTTTGCGACTTCCATTTTTTATATATTGTAGTATGCATCCGTACACACTAAATATATTACAAAGGTTTTATTTTTAGTTATTTTATATGATTATATTTTTATTATTATATTATCATTAAACACGCATTCCCACAACCACACAACCACAGTCAGCTGGCATTTCAGAAACGACGCTCCCTCTCGTCGTACTTCCAAGATATTCTTTCCCCTACTTCCCGGATTCTATTCCCTGCGTCCACCAGCTCCTCGCCATAGTGGCGGAGTTTAGCCAAATTTTCTAAGCTCATAGGTGGGTGCAATGGAGGTTCAAGGTCGAACTGGGGGGAAAAGGTATTAGGGTTATTCAGGAGATTCTGAAACTGCCAGTCAGTGGTCCACCATTCTTCCAGCTCTCCTAGAGGTCGGGAGTTAACAAGGGGATCTGGAATAGCAGGTTTCAGATTGACTGGAAGTTGGGCTTCAGCTAGGTAATTGAAGAGAGTCTCATCGGCAGGCCCGATGAGGTCGCTATTTGCCAGTTGGCGGTCCAGCTCCTCCCAGGGTGGCATCTCCTTGGCTTGCCTTGAACTCTCCCCGATCTCTATTCCTTTGCCTTTATCCTTCGGGTCCTCCGTCTTTATAACTTTCTGTACTGCTGGTTTCTTCCTACGCACACGCCTCCAGCCTACAAGTCTTCTTTTCTTTTTCGGCTATGGTTTCTCCTGAGGTTGGGCTTGAAATATCATTGGCTCTTCAGTATCAGCCTGGTAATCAGTGAAAGTACCGGTGGTATCCATATCTGTGGTATGGATAGTAAAATTTTGAAGTGCTTCTGATAGTTCATTCATGCTGTTAGCATACATGAAGAAACACACAAAATTCTTAGTTAAAATTTTGTAAATTAAAATTTTAATAGAATCACAGAATAGCAATTAGAAAATTAAGTATTTCTAAATACTTAATTGGCTTAAATCAGTGGCTCTGATACCATATTTTTCTGTCACGGCCCCCGTTCCAGTTTTACCCGGTCCAGGAGCCGCGGGACAGAAACCCCTGGTATTTATTAATTGAGTTGACAGCGGAAGTTTAACAGGATCTTTTACAACTTGAAAATGCCCAATTATTTTATTTCATAATTTGGGATAAACCCCGTAATTTACAATAGAGGAATTTTACTAGAAAATTCCCTGTTTTACAAAACATATTTATTTATTTATCTGAGCCACCACTTCAAGCTTGTTAGTGCTCCGTAGCACGTTATCCTTGATTCATAGTAGGTCACCTGAAACATGTTTTAAAAAGATTTTATCAGCGGGGAAATACTGGCGAGTCACTTAAGTTTAATAAAACGACACATAGTTATAAATTACAGCATAAGAGCGGTTACAATGGCTACTATCTTATTTTTATATGGCGCCGTGTCACCTCCTGGTGACGATGGTCATACCACTATTAGGTCCTTTCACCCAAGTAGTGATGATTATCACTATTAGGTTGATGAACCTAACCGTGAGAAATTAGTAATGTGCACAATGCCCCACTAGCCAGTGATTCAAGATAACCACGACTTAATCCCTGTAATTATAACTTTTGAAAAATGATTGGAGTATTGTAAAACATTGTTGATAAAAGAGAATGACTCACATTGCAAGTTTAAACGGGCAGAGTTTAGCCTACTGATAAGCCTTGTAACCTAAATTAAATGACAACGCGTACGAACTAGGTCAGTAACTTAATACAACATGCATGACAATTCACGAGATTAAAACCCTCACGACGAATGACAAAGTGCAATATTTAAACTTCCATCGAATTCACGACGAATGACAATGTATAGCCCTAATTTGGGCAGCACTTAAACATCCATTGGATTGGTTTCAATCGATCGGACATTGAATCGTAGCAGTGATCGAGTTAATACCCTGTATCGTAGCAGCGTCGTGATCCCTAAAAGCTTGTTTTCTGCAGAATTTGGTCGTTTTGAAGTGAAAATTTCGAGTGCAGATGAATTCCCCATGCACAGGCTACTTATAGCCTGATTTTGAGTTTTACGCGGCCCGCGTAAGCCTTAACAGGCTTTAACGCGGCACGCGAGAGCCCCGTAGTCTACGTGTAGGCTTGGTGTGTCACGAGTAGGTTTCCAGGTGGACGACACGTGGCTTAAACACTTATCCGGAACAATTTTAAGTTGACGCGGCCCGCGTAAAGGTCCGCTTATTGTTTACGCGGCCCGCGAGAAGACCAAATTTCATGTTTTCTTGGTTTTTCATGCACATTAAGGTTTCAGGGGTCCGGGCTTTCACTTACGGGTCGTTTTGGGACATTTTTACAGGTCCTTACATTCATTTTTGGCATTTAAGATTTTTTGCCATTAACCAAATTCAATAATTACCTGGCGTTTTAATGGTCTCATTGTATTAATCTTTTTGTTTCACATAGATAATATTTTTGGCGTTTATGGCGATTCCAAATCGTCGGCCATTGGAACCCCAAGGGCCAGAATATCTCTTTGAATGGCTTCTTCCATAGTAAGTATGGCCAGGACTTTTTTAGGATGATGGCCCATTGTTTGTTCTTAGATTCAATGGTGCTTTAGACAAGATGACCCATTGTTCTGTTATTGTTTATATATTTTGGCGTTTTACAAGCAGAAACTTATATTACAACCACAAGGGAAAAATAGAAGCGAAAAAAATAAATTATAAATCCTAATCAGATCTATCTTCACAATTTTCACTGTCATCGGTCTCTCTCTTCTTTAATACTACAAGAACTGTCACCAAATATATGGCATTTTTATGTAAAACTTAACAAACCCACGGGTCTGATTATTTTGTTTATTCGTTTGTTGAAGTGTCTTTGTGGATGTTGGGGGACATTGATCGATGCCATGTGAGTGGGGTTTTCACTTTATAGTCATCCCACTCTTCAGTGTTATTGATCTCTTCTCCTCATCCAAGCCTTCTTCAAGAACAAAGAACACAAAATGACATATGACTGTCATCGGTATCTTTTTCTTGAAGATTTGTCCATCTCATGCAGCAAAATCTTACTGATTAACTCCCCTCACCTAACAATCCACTCAGTGAAACTTCACGCAGAACAATACTGAATATCCAAGAAAGCATGTTAGCCATCTTTGATTTTTTTAATTTTTTTGCGTTTTACAGTGAGTGGTATTTTAGGAACATTTGGCGTTTGTTTTTTTGGTGTGATCAAATGGATGTTGCTAAGAGGTATCATTTTATAGGATGTCTTTGGCGTGTAGTTTAGGCGGGGTATTATTATATTAAAGTATTCGTCGTTTCAGTTACTGTTTGTAATTACCGTTTTTGATAAGCTTTATCTCTGAAGTCTGTAACACGTCCCATCTTTCAAGTTTGGCGATTTATTTTTTAATATAACAAATGTTGTTAATAATAAAGTTTTCGTCGCTTCAGTTTACTGTTTTGTAGTTACTGTTTCTAGTTACCTTTTCGAGATTTTGGCGTTTTGTATTTTAATGAGGTTTTATATAAAGATGGCACTTTGTTCTATTTATCTTGTACCTTGTTTTTCATACTTTTTTTTAGTTTTTTATAATACTTATCCAAAGTAATTTTATTATAGTTTGGGAGTTTTGGAGCGTTTTATGGCATGATGACGTTTTCACAAGCATTTGTCTGTGTGGCATTTTTATTATATATGGCATTGTTATTATATAACAATTAACTGGAGCGTTTTATGGCATGATGACGTTTTCACAAGCATTTGCCTGTGTGGCGTTTTTATTATATATGGCATTGTTATTATATAACAATCAACTGAAAAAGAAAACTAAAATTAAAAATATATATATATAAACAATTGATCTTCCAAATCTTCACTGTCACCAGTCTCTTTCTTCTTTTAAAACATCTTCACTGGCTGTTTCAACTTTCGTATGATTCATTTTGTTTTTTTTTTAAGTAGTTTTTTTGTCGTAGGGTGGAAGCACAAAGTCTGACATCAGCCTCTTTTTCTTGAAGATTTGTCCATCTCATGCAACAAAATGTTATTGAGTTACACCCTTCAGCTAACAATCCATTCGGCGAAACTTCGCGTAGAACAATATTGAATATCCAAGGAACGATGTTTGATTTTTTAACTTTTTGGCGTTTTACCCAGAAAAAGAACGCCACTAAATAAAAGTATCTTAAACCTCTAAATTTGGTCATGCTAAACTCAATAGTGTTTTGCTGTATGAGATGGACAACATTGTTAATCCTTAATTAAGAAAGATGTCTAACAATGTTGTCTACCCCATACAGCTAAACTTTATTGAGAACAAAACTGAATCTCCAAGAAATGACGTTTTTGCAATTTTGTGGTTTTTGTATGTTTTGGCATTTATAAATTGGATGGAAGTTGAGGATAAAGTCAATAAGATTTTACTCAATGAGATAGACAATATCCTCACTTTAGGATTTTGTCCATCACATTGAGTGAAAACTTACCGACAACCAAACTGAATTTCAAAAAAAAACATTTTTTAGGAATCTTTGATGTTTTGGTTTTTTGGTGTTTCTAAGATGAATGGTATATATTAAATTTGGTGTTTTGGGTTTGGTGTGTTTAATGGAAGGTCTGAGATGTTGTATATATAGGATGTTTTTGGCGGTTGTTTTAGGCGTGATTTTATTATAATAAATGCTAGTAATATGGATCTAGAGAGTCAGGGTTGAGGTATGGTGCTATAGGTATGGGTTCCTCTTGTGGGTAGAGTTCTCGATAGTCCCTATGTTCATTCTCCTATGGGTCATAAGCTAGAGGATTTGGTGCTAGGACTCTAGGGATTTCGGTTGGGTCGAAGGCGGGTATGGGAATCTGGTCTCCTGGGTTAGGTTCTATTTCCATGGTTTGGGTTGGGAATAGTGGTAGCGGTTGTGGTGCAATGATTTGGTTTAAGTTTGGGTCTGCGGCAGTGGTAGCTAGTATGTGAAAATTGGCCAATCGCCTATTGATTATGTCTTGGGTCTGGGAATTCATCTCCCTATTTGCTGCTGCTAAAGCCTTTTGTTGCTGTAGTTTCCTCATTCGCTTCCTACGCTCGTGTGCTCCCCGACTGAACCATCCTCTCTTTTTCGTATGGAATGGTTCTTCGGATTGCGCCTTAAATACGAAGGCCCCCTCTTCTGTATCAGCTGAATACCCCCGAAGAAGTAGGCTAGGAGGAAGTTCCTTCATCTCTAGGAGAACTAGACAATTGACGATAGGCGTCCGACGGACCTTGATCACTCATAATGTAAACTAACAAATTGTCAAATAACACAAAACAATAATATACAGATATGCATGTTATCACATAGATTATTTCCTAACATAATGGCTAAAAATTTTGGTGCAGCAGAACACTTCTGTGGCTGAAATCGGTGGCTGTAGCTCTGATACCACCTTCTGTCGCAACCCCCGACCCCTACCCCGTAAGGCGAGCGGTCGCGAGCTACTTAGAGACGGTGGTATCGGTGTTTATTAATTTGGCAGCGGAATTTACATCAGGAACGTAGTTAGGAAATAGTTTATCAGAGTAAAACACCACTTTTTTAT
The DNA here is from genome assembly GCA_030545235.1 of Helianthus tuberosus. NCBI lineage: Eukaryota > Viridiplantae > Streptophyta > Magnoliopsida > Asterales > Asteraceae > Helianthus > Helianthus tuberosus. The sequence goes on from CM060354.1 coordinate 123,202,166, forward strand.
AATAATAAATACATTGGAATAAACCCAAGTTTTTATTACAAACATGTTTATAGGGATAAACCCTAATTTGTTGAAATAAACTTCTTCTTTATTTAAGTAACTTTTATAGCCACTTTTCCAAGCCTTCAGTGCTCTCCAGCTGGCTTCTAATTGGCTTTCACATTTTGTTACCTGAAACGCGTTTAAAAACATTTTATCAGCAAGAAATACTGGCGAGTGAATCCCAGTTTAATCAAAACAAGTTTTATCATTTTACAGCATTGAGGGCAATCCAGCAATTACATTTGTTTATAACTACTTTAATTACCACCCTCGGTACTATTAATCCTGACTGGTGGTAATGTTACTACTCACAGTGTAGTAACAAATTTTGTATACAAAACCCCAACATACTGACGATAATTGTAGAATACAAATACTCAGTCACTGTGAATTGTAATTTAAAACATTTGAGGTATTGTAAAAACAATTTACAAAAAGAAGGGTTAACTCACATTGCTATTTTAGGTATTTCGTTGTGACTTCCTGGTTATAATCTATTAATTTAAACAATGCACACGCGTTAGTATAATAACCCAATTTACATTAGCTATATTCCTCTCCCCGAGACAGAACTTCAACGACTGAGTCGGGCAGAGCCTAGACATGCGTTACGTAGCTCTAGATCAATCAGGCAGAGTAACTAATACGTAACTGGGGGTTATAATACTTACAACAAGGCAGAGCTTCGCTTTTTAGTGGGTATTATACCAGAGAATTATTTCTAATATTCAGAAAGAGAGAGGGAGTTTTGAATTTTGAATGGTTTGGAATAAGAGCCGAAGCCCTCCATTTATAGGTCTGATCTTGACTTCCTCGCGCCCCGCGAGAACAGAAGGCAGGGCCTTCGTGGCCCGCGAGCTATGTCACACCCCGACCACGTGGAACATACAAAACGTGGCGGAAATGTCGGGGAGTGTTGTAACAGAATTAATTGTTTCAAATCCATGGCAATTGAAGTTTCGTTTTATTGATTAAAAGTGTTACAATGTCTTAACAAACAAGGAAAATACAACATAATTAACTAGTCTTGTATCTTTTATTGTCACTAAAGCCCAAGTCTGCCTATGTGTATCTTGATCATCTTATGCAATAGCTCCTGAAAAACACATGTGAAAATAGGTACGTCAGCATAAAAATGCTTGTGAGATACATAGGTTTGTGAAAATAGGTTTCATGACTTATGTTTGAGAAAATGTTTAGTCATGAACCTTGTTATTTGCTTTGTTTTGTAAATCATTTGAAAAATAATAAGTTCACGTGATATGTATAATAAGAGAAAAATGCATGATTAAATGAATAACCATTGTAAACTGAGTTTGTATAAGATAAGTTGTTTGTAAAACAATGTATTGTGAAAAGTATGTTATTTGTATAAAATGTTCTATGTCTCAAACTGAAATGATTCAAATAACGCTACAATATGTAATACCATACAAACACTTATATATAGGAAGTACCAGCGGCGTATCCACCATGCTTGTATCATATTACACACGCATCGTTACTTAATCATTTAATCAAACCAAACCAAACAATGTAAAATGTCTATGTTTAAATCAATTGTCAAATGTATTGAATAATATGTCAAAGTATTCATGTCAAGATGTAAATCATGTCAAAATGTCTATGTCAAATATCCATGTCAAATGTCTATGTCAAATATCCATGTCAAATGTCTATGTCAAATATCCATGTCAAATGTCTATGTCAAATATCCATGTCAAATGTATTTAACTACTACACCGACGTAGGATGTATTTAACTACTACACCGACGTAGGATGTATTTAACTAGATTGTCGAACCAATCTATTTAACTTAGATCGACGTAGGATCTCTTTAACTACTACACCGACGTAGGATGTATTTAACTAGATTGTCGAACCAATCTATTTAACTTAGATCGACGTAGGATCTCTTTAACTACTACACCGACGTAGGATGTATTTAACTAGATTGTCGAACCAATCTATTTAACTTAGATCGACGTAGGATCTCTTTAACTACTACACCGACGTAGGATGTATTTAACTAGATTGTCGAACCAATCTATTTAACTTAGATCGATGTAGGATCTCTTTAACTAAATTACCTACGGGGAATATTTAACTACATCGACGTAGGATGTATTTAACTTATCATCACATGTTGCCCTTAAACTTTGGAATAGTACTTTATAATCCAAGGAACTTAACTACAACGTGGAAGTCCATTAAGGATTTAAGATAGTACCTTTTTGAATATCCTACTACGAATCCTTCATATGAAGGTAAGAAAGATTCTACGAGGATTTGAATGACAAAAATTTGGATCACACAAAATCATAAAAGGAAACACACAAGCACATAATCACATAGTTGTTTAACTTGGTTATTAATTTGTTATCTTCGGACGCGGATACTTAAAGCACACCAGGAATCCAATTCGTGGATTTCATTTGGCACTTTAATTATTTCAAGAATCTATCTATGAAGATAGAATAATCTTAAAAGAAATTCGGCTTTGTCCCTATTGAATTGTGATGTACGTATTGAATCATACAAAGAATTCAATTAAGGACTCCGATGAATGATATCCATCCACAAGGATCTAATTATGAAGATAGAAAGATCCTACATGGATTTTGGAGTTTGGGTAACGAGAGTGTTCCGACACCTTGCACTAGGCGTGCTTACGTCGATACACAAGGTAGAAAGTTCATGAGGTTGAGGCGCCAGATATGCCAAGAAACATATGAAGCAGAGTTTGAAGGTTGAGCAGCAGCAGGATTTGTAACAGCTTTGCTTTAGATTACAAAGCGGCACATGTTAACCAAATGTCTCCATCGTCCACCGTGGGTACATTTGAAACAAGGTATTTGATTTGAATAATGACGATGACATTGATTGCACCAAGGAGCAGTTCCCTTATACAGCTTCATCCCTGAGGCGAGTCATGGTGATAGCTAAGTCAACGGTCCTCTGGAGTACGACGCCTATTCGCTGGGTAATTGCAGCACCTGGTTCGGACATTTTTGTTGCGATGAAGAAGCATCTTGAAGATAACGAAAGGCATAGGAGGAAACAAGCGAAAGATAGTCAAAAGAAAATGACAACTCATGAAGATTGTGACCATTTGTTTGTTACCAAAGGCAAACAAATGAGATGGTGACTAATCAAAGTAAATGGGTCAATATAATGTATCGCGAAGACATGCTCGCCTATAAGTGAACACTCATCCCAAGAATTCCCAGGTAAGAACAACTGGTCTCGCGTCTGATGAGATGTATACGAAGTGCTTGCCTAGCCAGAAAACCCAGAATACAGGCATTCACCCTTCCAGTTTGCACGTGTTCACATTATTTAAAACCCAAAACCTTGACGAGAATTTGAAAACTCAAGGGGTTCAAAACCATATAACAGAGGGTTCAAAACCTTACAATAGAGGGTTCAAAACCTAGTAATCAATCATCCTAGAACAGATGATTAGTTTTCAAAGCGGTTTTGAAATTGATGTACTTGTTGTGGTTGTCGCCTAAGGATAGGTGACGGTATTGTTTTATGACTAAACGCAAGTAAACTCGCGTTAGGGTCCTAAGAAGGTTATAGACTAGGTCAAAGCATTACTAATAACCTAATTCCCTATAACCATTGGCTCTGATACCATCTTTTCTGTCACACCCCGACCACGTGGAACATACAAAACGTGGCGGAAATGTCGGGGAGTGTTGTAACAGAATTAATTGTTTCAAATCCATGGCAATTGAAGTTTCGTTGTATTGATTAAAAGTGTTACAATGTCTTAACAAACAAGGAAAATACAACATAATTAACTAGTCTTGTATCTTTTATTGTCACTAAAGCCCAAGTCTGCCTATGTGTATCTTGATCATCTTATGCAATAGCTCCTGAAAAACACATGTGAAAATAGGTACGTCAGCATAAAAATGCTTGTGAGATACATAGGTTTGTGAAAATAGGTTTCATGACTTATGTTTGAGAAAATGTTTAGTCATGAACCTTGTTATTTGCTTTGTTTTGTAAATCATTTGAAAAATAATAAGTTCACGTGATATGTATAATAAGAGAAAAATGCATGATTAAATGAATAACCATTGTAAACTGAGTTTGTATAAGATAAGTTGTTTGTAAAACAATGTATTGTGAAAAGTATGTTATTTGTATAAAATGTTCTATGTCTCAAACTGAAATGATTCAAATAACGCTACAATATGTAATACCATACAAACACTTATATATAGGAAGTACCAGCGGCGTATCCACCATGCTTGTATCATATTACACACGCATCGTTACTTAATCATTTAATCAAACCAAACCAAACAATGTAAAATGTCTATGTTTAAATCAATTGTCAAATGTATTGAATAATATGTCAAAGTATTCATGTCAAGATGTAAATCATGTCAAAATGTCTATGTCAAATATCCATGTCAAATGTCTATGTCAAATATCCATGTCAAATGTCTATGTCAAATATCCATGTCAAATGTCTATGTCAAATATCCATGTCAAATGTCTATGTCAAATATCCATGTATGGCAAGTGAAATGTCTCAACTAAACCATATGCACAAAAACAAAGTATTGAAGTAAAACTTGGTTTAAATCAAAGTTATGTTTTGTGGGAAATACATGATCAAATGTCAATCATGTTAAAATGTCTATGTCGAAATGTCTATGTCAAATGTCTATGTCAAAATGTCATGTAAAACGATGTACTAAGTAATGCACACAATGGCAATACATAGCATGAAATGTAATGAAATCATGTACTATAATGTACTAACGAACATAGCAGTATATGATGTTAAAACAGGAAAGCATGAAAGTAACAAGTAGGCACATGTGTTCCACCCCAAAACAGTTTGGAAAACAGTAAAAGAGGGGTCTATGTACTCACCTGAGATTGCTCAGTAGTCCTTGAGTAACAACTAAACAATGCTAGAGATCGCGGATATCAAACGGCACCTAGTATAGGTAGCTACATTAATAAACCGGACCTAAATCGGAAGATCGGGTAGCATTAGGGTTTGTAAACCAAACGAGTGTAGAGACTCGTGTCATTTGGTTTAACAAAGCCTACATACTAAATGAAACTTAACCTAAGTGTCTACGACCCATTACGACCCGTTTAGGTAGCTTATGCTACTTTAACGCGTCGTTCGCGTGAAACGCGTTCGGACCGCCTAACTAGCCCTATGACAAGTGTTATATGCCTAAACATATTACATAATCAGTTATGTGACAAAGGTTTAGGTTACATATGCTTAATTACCAATTATACATGAAAAGGGTATTCTGGTAATTTACCTAAGGCATATAAACTACCTATCACACAACTACTTAAACGATGCGACCATAGGGTATAACCTCGGAAGGTTATGCCCTATACTAGGGTCACCTAATGTATTTGGTCGGATCCTAATGATCGACCAAACTGGGTCGGGTTCGAGGTATAAGCGATTTATTAGATCGCTTACCCTACGACCCTAAACAACGTGGTAATCAGTGGGCATAGTCCCAAGGGACTATGACCAACGTGATTACACTCACGTTGCGAAGTTCAAACGAACTTCGCATTGACCATTACTGGTCAACGCTGAAAGTCAAACAAAGTTTGACTTTCTGACTCGAAAAGCAATAAAATAAGGAAAAGAACGAAAGAATACTTACGAAGGGTCCCCGAATGCTAACCTCGATTCAAAAATCTCAGGTATGAAACAATAGTTTCAACTTAGAGTTTCTCAAATCAAAGTTCTAGTGATTTTAGCAATGGGGGTGGATGGGTATTTATAGGAATACCCGAACCGTTAAGATCGTTTCATGGAAAACGTGCCTTAATCCCATCCGTACATGTGTTGCAAAGTTATGGTGTTTAGGTGTTTAAATTCCATCCATACATGTGTTGCAAAGTCATGGTGTTTAGGTGTTTAAATTCCATCCATACATGTGTTGCAAGGTCATGGTGCCTAAATTCCATCCTTATCCGCTGACTAAGCATTGTTAGAATGTGTGGTTGTGAATTAAACAACGGCTAATACATCGAATCTGGTCCCGAAAGTGCAAAACTGATCCAAATGACGCGACGCATGGATTTTTCTTATGCCGAACACTAAAATAAAATGTTTTAGTGCTTACATAAATTTTTGGATGTCCGGATGTATTCAGAACGTAAGTTATGCGCGAAAATGCAAACTTGTGCACTTTTTGACACTTTTAGTCCCTGAATGACCCAAAAGTTTATTTTAGCACACCGAACCCCTCAAAGCCTATTTCTAAGCTATGTAAAGGATATTTATGGTATGTTTAACTTATGGTCATGTTCCGGAATGTCTGTTACAGTTCAAATTGGCATACTTTCGCAGTTTGTCAACTTTAGTCCCTGTAAGCGATATAACTTTGATTTCACCACACCAAACCTTCCAAAACTTATATCTAAGTTATGTAAAGGTTATTTAAGGTATGTTAAACCTATTTCACTATTCCGGAGTGTTTGTTGCATTAAACTGGTTATATTTACGCATTAGTGCGCGTATAACCTTCCAGAAAGCGATTTAGAGTTTGAAATCGAACAAGAGTTGATATGTGCAAAAGATACACATATTTATACAAGTCCAAAGTATGAAATACAATATTTCATTGGTTTGGCATTTGTTTGATGGTTGAAATGACACAGGTGTTACAAGCTAGGCTGGCTAGGGCCTAGCCTTGTCGAATCAACGGCTAGACTTCACACGCAAGGGGATACGTGGCAGACTGGGGTGCCGCCTGATGTCAGCGGGTCACGGCCCGTGACAGCTCTTGCTGTCTTCATCGCACCCCCGCGAGCGAGCAGGAAACTTTGTTTTTATTTAATTTTTGTAAAATAAAGGTATTTGGGGCCTATTTTTTTGTATGCGGGGTGTATTTTAGGACATATAGGGGTGTTTTAAGAATTTTATGAGGGTTGTTATGGAGTCCAAAATAGCATTTTACACTTATATTGGTCCCTTTATGCCATGCATATAGTCATCAAGAACAAAGCCTCACATGATGACATATCACTGTCACCAGTCTCTTTTTCTTGAATATTTGTCCATCTCATTCAGCAAAAGATTATAGAGATAACCCCCTTAGAGAAGAATCGATTTAGTGAAAGCTTTGCCATATGTGGTTATTTTAACTAACCTTTTTTGGCGTTTTAAAGTGAGTGGTTTCTAGAGAACATGACGTTTGTTTTTCTGGGTGTGATCAATTCATTGTGTATAGACCCCTCTCTTATAGGATTTTTTTTAGCGCGTAGTTTAGGCGGGATTTTTTTTATTATAATAAATGATAGTAATAAAGTAAACCGTCTTTTCAGTTACTGTTTGTATTTACTGTTTTGATCAGCTTTTATCAGTTTCTAGGGTGATAGACGTCCCATCTTCCAAGTTTGACGTTTTTTTAAATGTTGTTATGCAGACCAAGATGACAAAATACAATAACGAAGAAAATATTAAGCAGGAAAAACATTTTTTTGTTATTTCTAGCGTTTTGTAAGCAATAACTTTTTGTAGTATTTTTTTGGCGTTTTGTAAATAAATAGAGAAATATATCATTTAATTATCTTAAAAAAAAGATTACACAGAAGGAAACTAACAAAAAAATTAAAACTCTTCGTCAGAAGGTACTTTATCCGAGAAGTATCCATCACTTGTGTCATCTTCTTCCTCGGAGTCTTCATCTGAATCTTCATCCATGTCATCACCCTCACTTTCATCGTCTTCTTGTTCTTGAAGATTTTGAAGCCTCCATTTGGAACATGTCTTGCATTAACGCCATTTTTGAGTCCATTTCTGTGTTAAAAAAAGTGGCGTTATGCAATTCTTCCATGAATCCAAGCCCTGCTTTGTCATGATGTTTTCAAGCCAGTAGTCTTCCTGCTCTTCGCTGTCGTATATAACGGTCACCATGTCTGGTTCATCTTCAAAAACACCATCATGTCATGACAGGGTCCGGCTTTACATTTGCTTTGATTGGTCCAAATTTCCTTGTTAATACTTTCATAAGCATATGTGTTTCATGGCATTCGTTATCCAGAGCGATGCCAAGAGATAGGATACCCCTCTGTACCTCTTCTTCCATCTTCAAAATTTCCTTGATTGTCCTAACATACACCCTCCTTCTGTTGTCAAAACGCAGAACGAATCACCTGATTGCCAGAGTGTATCTCCACCAAACGATCGTTTCCATTTTTGGCGTTTTGATTAAATTGGCGTTTTTGGTTAAAGATGTTTTTGTAGAAATGATAGATTGAAGTGATTATGGAAGCGATGTTTTTACGTCGTTTATATAATGATGTTTTGGCGCGTAATTTAGGAAGAAATTTCTTCTAATAAATGTTAATAACTGAATTTCAGTTACTGTGTTGTTTCCTCTTCCTGTAATCTCCAACGCGTTTTATCGCTAATTTTTGACGTTCTTTATTTAATGGCGTTTTATTTTTTTTGAATGGCGTGTTATCATTTGTTTTTGCGTTTTGAATTTGAGCGGTAAAAGGCCATTTTACCCTTAATTAAGCGCGTCCCACATAATAAAATTGATGTTATTTACGAAAACGCCACCACGCAATCTAGTCCATGGATTGTTTTGATCTGACGATCCATAACCGTTCTTACATTTTCCCCCGTTTCTCTCTATATCCTGACCCTATATATATATAGGGAGAAGATCATGCGAGAACCACCTCTTATTGCGAGAACCGCGAGAACTAATGTGGAACACAACCAAAAATGCCTAAAAATAGCTAAAAATCACAAAAAAAAAAAAAAAATTTGAATTTTTCAATATTTTTTATAAAAAATCGCTACTTTTCGAAG